>JAVRXN010000009.1:75863729-76523729 GCA_033556935.1 Timema podura | reverse complement strand
TGTTGTTATTTAAAAATTGAGTAAAAATATTTTACTGTCACTATTCTACTGTTTTATAAAGTGAAATACGGAAAACCACACCATAATGTGACTCCTAGTTTGAGCTGTATTACCTACCTAAGCTAAGTGTTTATTTGTGGGGTGACACGGACTCTTAAATTATACCTCCATCACACGCGCTTTAAGGAAATAATACCGAATTAACAGAGAGATTTTCTTTTAACGAAAGTGTTTTCTCAATAGCAGACAAGGCCACTTCCTTTGTAGTCTTACATGAATCGCCACTCCTTACAAACAGTCGGTAATGGACTTCCGTTTCGTCGTATTAAACCTCCGGATGTTGAAAGTCCAACTTCTGAGGAGAAGAAAGAGACATATACAAAATGTTCCCGGGCTAAACAGCTAAACTATGAGAAGTGGTAATGGATAAAAAAACTAACTCAAAATGTATTTTGAAGATTTGCTGGTTTTCGCTTTCGTTTAGCGCGAACAACCAAAAACTAAAAAAAACTAAATAGGTAGGTATTAAATAAAATATTTTATTTATTTATTTTGTTCAAATTGATGGCCTCCAGCCCGGAGACAAACATCAATGACAGAATGAGTGGCTGACCGAAATTGTGCGACTATTGTTCCTCCACACGCTAGTTATCCTTTGTCGTAAGATTGAAGGTCATTAATAGCCACTTCATGTACTTTTTGATTGAGAGCTCCTCGTACAAAAAAAAACTACTAGCTTTAAATCAGGTGAACGCAGAGGCCAAGCCACAGGTCCATCACGACCGATCTTCCAGGAAAATTAGTATTAAACTATTGACGTGAACCTATGCAGAAAAAACGTGTTTTTATTTAGTTTTTTTGCTGTCTGCGTGAAAAGGAAGCTAAAACGAGCAAATCACTATAGTACATTTTGAGTTAGTTTTTTTTATGCATTATCACTTCCCAAAGTTTAGCCGTTTAGACCGGGAACAACCTGTAGATTCTCACCACTGTCAAAATTAGGTATAAGCGCCGTAACTAGGGGAGACACGAGTACATTGCCTCACCTCTCCTTTTCTCTCTTACTAAGTGGAGCCAGAAGGAAGGAGGGGGAGAACAGAATGCCGGAAGATGGCTTCAACGATTTACTTATGAATCTCGCAACGAGTGGCACTAAACAAGTTTGATTAGACTCGTCTTTTTTTTTTTTTTTTTTTTTAAGACTTCTTGCCATACACACTTGAGTTTGACTAGTTCTTAATATATTGTTTCAAAGTTATCTAGAAAGCGGTAGCCTATTTAAAGTAAATCTTTGAGGTGGGGGTGAAGGGAATGCGAGACAAGGCCACTATTTTTGTAGTTTTTATAGCAAAACTTTTTTTGAGCAAAATGGATAAAATATTGCTTCACTACAAACATAAAGTTTAATTTTCTTCATATGGTGACTTTAACAGTTGTTGAATATATGTTATGACTATATCGGCATTAGATGAGAAACTTTTTAAATGAAGAGAAAAAGTTGTCCTTAAATTCCTGGACACCCTTGACAAATATTCAAGAACTGTTGATATCACCGTGTGAAGTAAATTAAACTCTGTACTGAAAAATTAATTGATTTATTTTGAAAAAAAAAAAGTGTTTCCATAAAAACTGCATAAACCCTTATTGATATTTTATTTATTTATTTCCAAAGAAAATTTTATAGGTATGCTGTTGCTCTTCTTCTTCATAAAGTTGGATTAAGTAAATCCATCCGGCGTGGCGCAGGGTGTTTATTCAGCCCTTCAGCTAATTAGTGCTGCCTGCACTATCTGGTAGAAATCCCATATACTAGGGGAACTCGGAAAGTGTGTTCTCCGTTGACTTCCACACTGAATTTCTATGTGCGAGCACAAAAAGGTCTACCAATTTTTACTGTAAAAGATATTTTCACATAACTTCCAGAGTTCTTTTACATGCCTCAATTGACATGGGACCTATGTATTTACTTCCTCGCGGAAGGAAGTAGTACCACGGAATTTTATAGCTCAAGAAAAGTCCATCGACCTCAGATGGGCTTAAACCCAGGAACATCGGGTCCTGAGGCGACCACTTTTACACCAATACCGCCAAGGTTAACAATATATATTTACACACCACAACACACACACAAAATACTCTCAATGTCAAGCCTTTGATTTTTTCAAAGTAAATTTATTAATTTATTTCATAAGAAAAATAAATATTAATAGGTTTCTTTTAAATTGTATCAACAAATAAAATATTCACAATATTGCCACACAATGATCCTTAAAAGTCATTAGATATTTTTTTTAATTTAATAAAATATGGTTGTGTTAACCATTTAATATTTTTACTCAAAATGGATTACTTTATTCAGTATCCTGTTTTCTCTGTGTGGGTGTGTGTGTTTGAGCCACTATATCTTCTTTATGAACCGATTTCAATAGCTCAAGATAATTCACAGTGTCCGCCATTAAAACAAAACAACAGAAGCATGACTAATTTTGGAACAGTAATGTCAACTTACTGTAATCGTAGGAGGAAAGGAGAAAAAATATAATTGCTCGTAAAAGAAAACGTCTGTATTACTCGACACGGGGCGCAGAATAAGTGACGTAAGTGTTAAAATGAAACCGGATTTTCATCATACTAAAGAATGAGATATAAAAAAGCTTTTCTGGTTTGGACTTTCTCACTGTTTATTATATTATTATTATTATTATTATTATTTGTCCAACCAATACGTTTCGAGGCCAGCAGTTGACCACAAACATTATCGTAGGAAATAGTTTGTGTGTGTTTTTACCTTATTTCAAACCTCTAGTTAGAGCCGTCTAAATTATCTGTTGTTTTATAATAACACCCTACAACCATTAGACTGATGAAAGTCTCCAATTATTATTTTTTATCATTGCCACCATTTAACAACTAATAAAATATTGTGTAACTAAAATAATAATATAAATGGTATCGTATAGAATCTAACTCATTAGCGTTATAAACTTCAGGACATAAATACATTATAATACACTATACAATATTATACAATATAATTAAACGAAATATAGCTACACAAATTTTCTCATGTCGTTCAGTTTTAGGCAAAGCAGAGGCCATTTTTATGTTTATGAGTGCATTATTATTTATTTTTAGCACCACGTCTAGCTAACCGTTCGAATTATACTCTTAGGTACTAATTACACTAATAGTTTCAGGTATTAGGAAGGCTATATTTAGAGGAAACGTATCCGCATTTGCGTTGGAGGAGAGTAAAAAACCATTTTGTATAAAAACTCAGTACAGCTGACCAAGATTCAAACACCGATCTCCCCGTCAACGACAGTCTAGTCTACTCAGAGAGTAGCGCGTTATACCACGCGGCCAAAGAAGCGGGTATGAGTGAATTATAGTAAGGAATATTTCTATGATAAATTCTCTAATACTTGCAAACTTTGTAAAAAGCTGAAAATGTTCTACGTTTTCAACCTTTTAAAATCATATTTATTATACTTTGATCCGTTTGTTGTATGCATTACTAATTTGTATCATGATATACATAAATAATATACTGTGCATTCAGTTATTTTGCCAAAGCGGTTTTCGGAAAAGAAAAATTGTTTAGACAAACAAATAATTTTGGTTCATGTTCTTCACGAGCCAAAATAAGACGGAATTGTTCTTGATGACCACATATAAGTTTTTTTTAAAAGAAACGTCTAATCATAGACATGGATGGATAGAACCATTAATGCATAGATAGATGGCATGACAAAATTAAATTTGTGCAAGAAATTATCAACTGATTTTTGTAAAATCTTATTATTTTAAAAATAGAGATTATGTATTTAGTCATTTTATAAAATACCCTTGGGTGCTATCAATGTTCACAATAAGTCTTAAATTATCTTGTAACTAAATTAAATGTGAAGATAAAGATAAGGTGCGAAGCGCATCATTATATTGCAAATATGTAGTTTAAATAGAGATGAATCGAAATTTTTTCTCTCAACTATCAATCATACATTTCTTCTGAATCTCAAATCCAAATTAAAATCTTTACAAAAACAGCTATTTTAGAAAAAATGTTAATCTTGTAAAGTGAATCCCATAAATTAAACTTTGTATTTAAATTTTTTTAAACTATTTCATATCGCGAATCTCTCGATTCCTATGAAATTCAAGGGATTCGAAGAAGCAATAATCGAAGTGATTCAACGATTCAACATATTCAAGGAATCAAGGATTCGCAAGATGCAATAATTCAAAGAAAAGATTACTCGATTCATCAGGGATACGGGGAATAAAATTAATCGAAGATTTGAGGGATTTAATAAGGATTTTAGAGGATTCAAAGAATATAAAATTCGAAAAATTGAGGATTCAATTAATTCTAGGAATTGAGGAATTCCACTAACGGAGATTCTAGGAATGGAGCCTTCCATTTCTTTATTTCTTTCTTTACTATCATGAATATTAAATGATTCAAATTTAACTTAAAATAACAACAAAAGATTGCTAATTTTCTAAATGCTCCTGAACTTTTTTCCAAACAATGTCCTTAAGATGGCCACCAATACATGCATTACCTTGTGTCTCCACTTCTCGAATCTTTACATGATTTTGCGCAATGTCTCTGGTTGATTTGCTTCAATTCCCAGCACACAAGGAAAACTACGAAGCTGTTAAGTATGGTGAACGTGATGGTCTGGCAATGTCCCCAAATCGTGAAATAAGTTGCCCAGGAAACATTTTGCGAAGCACCTCCATTGATGTTCGACCTTTATGAGCCATGAATTTCAACGTAAGGATCGTGGATCCCAACAACACGTGGTTCCAGCAAGATGAGGCAACGGCCCACACAGCCTGAACATCAATGGAGGTGGTTTGCAAAATGTTTCCTGAGCACCTCGTTTCACGAGTTGGGGACATCGCTGACCACCACGTCCACCAGACTTAACAGATCCAGACTTTATCTTGGGGGGCATGTTAAAGAGTCATGTCTACGCGACTCGCCCAAGAACAATCCAAGAACTTAAAGAAGGAACTATGGTGTAAATTGAAGCAGTTCAACAAGACACATTGCGTAAAGTCATGTCAAGATTCACATTCAACAAATTATTGCATATAACGGTGGCCATTTTAAGGACATTATTATTTTTTAAATGAGTAATTCATGAGTGTGTAGAAAACTGTCAATCTTTGCTTGTTATTTTAAGATACATTTGAAGCATTTATTAATTGATATAGTGAATAAATTGCGTTTTTAATCGTGTAAAAACTTTCTGCCTCATCCTTTATATAACCTACGCTATTTTAAATATATTTCTGATTGCTCCTAACCCCACTTGTTGTTTTTGTGTCAAGGTGTGTGAGAACGATCAGGTGGTGATCGACGTTGAGAACATGATGGGAGGCATGGAGGTGACTCTCCATTGGCACGGCATCTGGCAGAAAGGGACCCAGTACTCGGACGGAGTACCATTCGTCACACAGTGTCCCATCTCAGAAGGGACGACCTTCAGGTACCAGTGGAAGGCGGATAACGCAGGGACGCATTTCTGGCACGCTCACACAGGTAAGTCCGAACTAGTTCAGTGTTTTTTCAATATTTTCACCAGAGTAGCATCTATTGACATCCTATTTTCTGCAACTTTCTTAGTAAGAAACGTCCAGACGTTATAAACTAATGAAATCCTTATTAGAGAACAAATTTAAAATTAAAATAATGTAGAAACTATATTTACTCTAGTTCTAAGTATATAATTTGTTGAAGAACAATCTTAAATTTATTTAACTGTCAATTATAGTTTAAAACATTGCTTTAAGGCTTCGTCTGCCACTTTTGATTTTAACTTTGACGTTAACTTTGTAATTGTGTGTGGGTTTTTTTTGGGGGGGGGGCAGAAGCAGATTTACACTATAGGCCCACTAGGCACGGGCCAAGGGGCGGCGGCTTTAGGGGCGGCACATTTCGGATAACATTATTTTAATTTTAATAATTATGTTTAAAAATTTGATTGACTAGCATTATTGGAATAGTTCAAGCTTAGGTCAGAACGACAACATTTCTTTTTAAATAACTTTACTTTACAATCGCTTTGTAACTGAGGTCAGTCTCCCCTTCTTCAAAATGTTAACTCAAGCTACTGTAGAGCATGTACTGTACATGCCTGATTATCTTTCGTATAAATCTTTTCTCGAATACTAATTCCGCCCCCCCCCCCCCCATCCCCCAACACTTATTTCCACTGAAACTTCCTAAAGTCTTGAAAAAAAACTGGGCGAGGGAAAGGGGGGAGGGCGCATACTATAATTGTGCCTAGGGGCGCCCACTGAAGAGGGGGGATTTCTTTGATTTCTGAGACTAACAGTTCATAGCTCAATAATAAAAATAATTTGAAAACCTTCTGCTCAATTTTCAAGGTCATATCGACCACGTTTTTATTCAAGGTTTTCCGCCAAACCCTTATAGGGCCCTTACACGATCAGTCAGACTGTCTAACAAAGTAATAATTAATACAGAATGTCTGAACGATCATGTAGTGGCAGTACTGATTGACTGATGGACGGACTTACGAAATACTGATGTGATCCGAATTTTTTGATCACATCAGTCTCAGTCCATCAGTCTTGCAAGTGGTGGGAGAAACTGACAGTAAGACTGACTATGTGCGAGCGTTCATCAGTATTTCCTTCAGTCTCAGTAGCAAACATAGACTGGCCACGGCTTTTTCTTATCATTCATGTTATTCACGGTTCATGAGACTGACAAAAATAATGACGCGAAGATTGACCATGTACGGTCTTGTTTAATATACTGATGATACTAACTGATCGTGTAGGGCCCTATAAAACTTCAATAGACGTATGAATTGTGTTTGCTTGTTTGTGAAAATGTTGTGGAACGTCCCTAAAAGGATTTTTTTTAGTACTATGACCTGTTAGTTTCAGAAAGTACGATAGTTTTACAAAAGTAATCCAAGCGTGAAGACAGGTCCCTTATTGATCGTGAGGGATATTCTTGTTGTTTGGATGCAGGTCTGCAGAAGATCGACGGCCTCTACGGTAGCATCGTGGTGCGTCAGGCACCGTCCCGAGACCCCAACAGTCACTTGTACGACTACGATCTGACGACGCACGTCATGCTGCTTAGTGACTGGATGCACGAGGACGCCGTGGAGAGGTTCCCAGGACGTCTGGCAGTCAACCCTGGACAGGATCCCGACACCCTCCTCATCAATGGCAGGGGACAGTTCCAGGTGAGAGCTGGCGGCAGTTGGGGCATGACCTCATTTTAGATTGACCATCAGGAAAGCTGTTATTAAACTGTGTTAATATAAAAACAATAATATATATATTATTATAAAAATATTTAAAAATTATAATATTATTAGGGGTGTATGAAGCTTCAAAGCAAGGGCGAAGAAAGGGTTGATCGGGGGATCTGGACCCCTGGAATTTGATTAACTCCCATAGGATAGACCAAATAAACACATCAAACTTTTATTGACTAGCATAAGCAAATTTTCGAGGCCCACCCCTCCCCTCGAGAAAAATAAGCTTTCCACGCCCTTTTTCGAAGTGTCAAAGTTGAAGTTGAGACCCAAACTTTCCTTCACTTCGACTTCAACACCCACAATAACCTTCATATCTTCGAAACGTTTCACAATAATAAGAAAACTTTAACATTTTATGAACAAATTTGAAATATCTAAATAAATATAACATATTTCAAGGTATAATTCTTTTTTGAAAAGCTTCTAAACAATATTTTAACACTGACTAGGAATTAAATGATATGACAACTCGTAAGTATCGATAAAATTAGTTATGTCAGCATAAAATGATTTAGTGTGATTTTTTTCTCTAAACCTTTCTCTTTACCTAGAGGCACTTATTTAAAGACTAAAAGTAGTGTTATGTAACCACAACCAAAACCTTTTCTTTGACTTCGGCTTCGACTTATCTTCGGATATTTCAAACTTCACATTTAAATAGTGACTTTCTCATACCCTCAACTATTATAATGGTTAGTATAGCTTAGTACTAGTATTACTTCTCAGTAAAGCTAGGAATTTTATTATTTATATATTATTCTAAATTGTAATTTAATAGCCCCTATTAAGAGTGATTAAGGTGGGAGTGTAGGGAACGCGAAAAAGGGTCTGTGTTTTTGCAATTTTTATAGCAAAACTTTTTTGGTAAAAAAAATCAAATATTGCTCAAATTGAAACATAAGAATTTAATTTTCTTCACATGGTGAAATAAACAGGTTTTAAATATCTGTCATAAGCATGACGGAATTAGATGAAAAACTTTTTAAGTTAAGATAAGTTGTTATTAAATTCCAGGACATCCTTGACAGATATTAAAGAAATGTTTATGTCATCATGTGAAGAAAATTAAACATTTTTTATTTTTACTGAAGAATTTTTTATACATGTTTATCAGAATTTTTTTTTTTCAAAATTGCAAAAATACTGCCCTCAACTCCTGATCCCTACACTCCCTTATTAGACGGGATATTTGATACATTATTAAGCTACATTCTTCACGAGAAAGAAATTTAAGGTCACCAAGTGTAGAAGATTGAATTATACGTATCTACTAAAGCAATATTTTAATTTCGGGCCCAAAATGTGTTTTGTTTTAAAACAACATATAAAAAATTTAAAGGGTCTTCAACTCACGTACCCTTTCACCCTACCTTAAGTGGGCGCCCTTAAGTTGTGTGTGTGTGGTGTGTGTGTGTGTGTGTGTGTGTGTGTGTGTGTGTGTTGTGTGTGTGTGTGTGTGTGTGTGTGTGTGTGTGTGTAAGAATAAAAGTTGAAACCTGATTTATCTTCCCAGGACCCCAACACCGGTTTCGTGACCAACACCCCTCTGGAAGTGTTCACGATGACCCCTGGTAGGAGGTACAGATTCCGCGTGGTGAACTCTTTAGCCACCGTTTGCCCAGCACAGCTCACCATCCAAGGTCACTCGCTAATCGTCATCGCCACTGATGGAGAGTCGGTACATCCTGTCGTCGTCAACACCATCATCTCCTTCTCAGGTTGGTCCTTCCGACACCAATGATGTGATTGTGATTTTTATAATTAGTTATTATCAGTGGCTGAATGGTCTAAGGCGTCACTCTCTCGTGCCTGTTGATGACGGGGAGATCGGGCTCGAATACCGGTCAGGTCTACTGAGGGTGGTTTTTCCTAAATGGCTTCCCACTTCCCTTCCATGCAAATGTAGGTAAATTATCTCCAAAATGTGTCCTTCCTCATCTCTATCTCATTAGAGTAATTATCATTTATACGTATAAGCCTGAACAGGTAGTAAGACGCGGGGATGAAAAAAATGTGTTATGTATTTTGATGGGCCCGTTGCTTTGTCCAAATTGGGCCCCCCAGAATTTCTTATCAGTATCTTTCTTTTTAAGCTCCTGAATCTTCATCCACAAGTAGAGTCCGAGTTATATAAAAATATACTTGATCGTCAGTTACAAAAGTTATACAGGTTTTTTTTTATCAGTAGCAGGTGTCATTATTATTTGCTTCTTTCATTTGATTTTAAAGAAAAAAATAACTATTACATTTTTATAGTTTTCTTCTTTACGTTTTAATTATTATATTATTATTTAGCACCGCGTCTTACTACCCGTTCGGGTTATACGCTTAAGTACTAATTACGCTAATGGATTTGGAATTGGGAGGTTGCATTTAGAGGAAGTGAACCCGCATTTGCGTGGAGGGAGAGTGGAAAACCATTTAGGAAAAACCACCCCCAGTTCACCCGACCGAGATTCGAACCTCGATCTCCCCGTCCT
Source organism: Timema podura (assembly GCA_033556935.1). Lineage (NCBI taxonomy): Eukaryota > Metazoa > Arthropoda > Insecta > Phasmatodea > Timematidae > Timema > Timema podura. The sequence goes on along the minus strand of JAVRXN010000009.1, from coordinate 76,513,930 downwards.
CGGCGGTCGAGCTCAACACGACTAGCGCGTTAGCCAACTACGCCACCAAGGCGGGTTTTACGTTTTAATAATCGATTAAAATTTCCTCAGTCTAAGAAACTCGTTTGCCTCAAGCAAATACCATTGGTGACGGATGTGTTTGAACTGGTGTATCGTGACCAAAGGCATGAAGATAAACTAGCAGAAGTACACTGGTAACGCTTTTCTTTGCTTCAAAGAGACAGAAAAAAAACACTTCATCTTACTTTTTCAGACACAGTTTTTAATACATTTTAAAAAAATATTGTCAAAAATTTAAAATTCCAGCTTTGAGGTGCACATGTTTGTACAGGACCTAATAATTTTAAAATTTCAGACCTCTGCTTATGGTATATATTAGGCAATGTTCATGGCAGACAAATAAACTCTTCATTTTATTAATATAGATATAAAATAGAATTTTACTGGTATTTTTAATTCCTAACACTATATAATTTTAATTTTAATTAATAACGTGTTTTTTAACAAATATAAAATAGATTTCGTTTACAAATTTTTTTTACTGAAATACAACTTTTTATTTAGTGAATACAGTAATTAAATTTACCACAAATCAGGTTTCTATAAACCCACAAATCAGGTTTCTATAAACAAGTGGTTAAAGTCATCGACAAGTCTTGGGATGTCCGCACTGGTGGTCTCTCCTAATTTGGTTTTCTACTGATTGGAAGGTTGAGATTAAAACTCCAGTTTAGTATACTGAGTTTTTACCACTAACTTTTTTTTTTCGCTCTTCCTTCACACAAATGCGGGTACACTTAAATATAAATTTTACTCATTTCATACATATCCAATCAGTTCAAAAATCTGGATAATCCGGAAAGGTAATACAGGACATGAAATACAAAATAAAGTAATTAAACAAATGTCTGTCCGACAGACTTTGCCGACTCAAATAACGAGATACCCGCATCGGTGGGCACGTGGACTAAGGTCAGGAACATCTAGAGGAGGCCGAGGCTCAGATCCCATTAGAGTATAATGAGAGTGTTTTTTTCTTTAAATTGTATTTTACTCTCACGCCACGTAAATGCAGGTACACTTCCTCTAAATTCTACCTTCTTCATCCTTATCTTATTAGTGTCAATTAAAATGGTTATAGACAGGACGGGTTATTATAAAGTGGTGGTACAAAAAAAAAAGCAACAAGATGAAGGTTTGGTTTTTTTTCTATTAGGTGAGAGGTACGACTTCGTGATCAACGCGGATCAGAACGTGGGAGCGTATTGGATCCAGGTCCGAGGTCTTGGAGAGTGCGGCAGTAAGAGGGCCATGCAACTCGGGGTGCTGAGGTATGCCAGAGGGCCACAACAGCCCGCCTCCGATCCACCCACGTACGACGTGGGGCTACCGCAAGGCGTGGTGAGTACCACCACTCTTTACCTGACGAACTTCTTTGACTCCATGTCAACACGGGGGGGGCCTTAATGATGTGTATACCCAACAATGAACACTAAAACAATTTGTTGGAATATGTTTTGTGAAATAGTAGGAATATAATTCCTTTTATCATGGACCAAACAGAACCAAAGAAATTTATATTATCAGTTGCTTGGTGACAAAGTACTTGTGTTTTAAATAATAATAGGCACAACAAAGTCGTAGATACTTTCTAATACATGCTTTTCATTTTAAAAAAGTCAGAAGGGAAATGTTCTTATTTTTAGAGCTATAATCAAAATCAAATATTTACCTTGAGGCATAACTATTTTAGTGTTATTATTATTATTATTATTATTTATTATTATTTATTATTATTATTATTATTATTATTTTTATTATTATATGTTTCTGTCTTAGAACAGGTCCATTTCTTTTCTCAGTGAACTTAGACCGCCAATGCACCCTGTCCTCTGCCTACGTCACTCCCAGAAATGTCTTATTTCTTTAAAGTCATCCAATATTTGAATCCTCCTTCTTTATAAGCTCCTTTTTCCTTCAAACTTTCCTTGTATAACGTCGTGCAGAAGACAGTTCCTCCTAAGGATGGGTCCGATCCAGTTTACTTTGTATCGAAGAACCACATCCAGGATGGTTTTCTTATCACCCACCTTTCTTAGGACTTCTTCATTTGTCACCCTGTCTCTCCATCTAAATATCAAGTTTGAACGAAATCCATTATACCGTTTTGACTGTAGCCTCAAGGATACAAAAACATGGAATGGAAAAAGACATAAAGAGGAGAATGCAAAATGTTAAGACCCATTTTTATGAGTTTGGGACACATATAGCGTCAAGACCATCATAATCTGGAGTAAGAAAATGTTCATGGTTACAATGTTTTTTCACCAGCTTTGGTGGCCACATGTTCTATTAACTCTAAGGCTTCACTCTTGTAATAGACTAGACTGTCAATGACGGAGGGGTGGGGTTTGAATCTTGGTCTGATGTAGGCCTACTAAGGATAAATTTCCAAAATTGTTTACCACCCTCCCTCCAGGCAAATGTGGATACACTTGATCTAAGTTTGACCTTACTCATCCGTAAACCACTAACGTAATTAGTGCATAGTTTTATTACCCAAACGGTAGTAAGATGTGGTGCTAAAATAACTTTTTCTTTTTGAGAATGTAAAAAAAAATCATATTATTTAATAAGTTCCAGTAGTTTTTTTAATTCACTCTAAATATAACGTACAATACAAATAGGCTTATTATAACTATTCTTTTTCCATACTTAAAATCGACTGTCTTAAACTCTATTCCCCATTTTAACATTGTCTCTGAACCAATTATGACGTAACCATCTACATTTAGTAGTCTTGGGGTAAAGTGCTCGCCTCATCGCCCAATGTTCCAGGAATTCAAACCCAGTCGGTATCGACGGATTTTTCTTTAATGATAAAAAATCCTAGCATAACTTCCTTTGGAGGTGAAGTAAAGCCGTTGGTCCCAAGTCGATTGTGGCATGTAAAAGCACCCTGGAAAGTATGTGACCATACCTTTCTCGGCAAAATTGGTAGGCCCTTTCGCTATCGTTCATAGAAATTCTCGTGTACTAATATAATCAGTCAATTCAGAAAGTGCAAGCTAAATTCCTCAAATAAATAAATGAATAGCTTTGTTGGGGGATGCTATTACCACTATCTATCATATTACTCCGATAATAACGTATGTAAAAAATGTTCTCTACTTATTTTGGCCAACAGGTCTTGAACCCACTTGATGCCGTTTGCGACCAAGAGCGATCTGATCCATCTGTATAACAGCTAAGAACGCCCGTCACATCGACGAAGGATCCTTCAAGAACGACTGACGTCAAGATTTTCCTTCCCTTCGGTTGCTGTTTTAACGACCTGAGGGCTGTTTCGTACCAGACCTACCAGGTCCTAGGTGAGTGACCACTTCAATTAGGGCCTGGTCATGGACAGGAACTAGGGCTAGCCTGGTCTACCTGATACTGTCTTTCAGGCGACTTGTCTGGCAAGGCAACTGGGTTTATTATATAGATTTGCCAACACTCCAAAGATTCTATATTGAGACTGCTGAAATAATCACTTCCAATGGCGTAAAAGATAGGCAAGGTATTATGAATCGACGTTATTGTAAATACACCTTTATTGATACCTTCTTTGCTAAACGCGATTATAAGCAATACAATTTTTAATTAGGCCTCTAGAGCTCTAAGCAACTCTTATAAACTATATATTTCCACTGGGGGTAAAGATTTCTAAGGTGTTACACTTAAATAATTACTCTTAACATAAACGATGTGGTTTGAGTCTGCATCTGTGGCCGAGTAGCCTAAGGCAAGGGTCATAAACCTTTTTAGCCCCAATCAGCTTATAAACCTAACAAAGGTCTCGCGACCACCCATCGTTTCTTAGGGCTACTTTTTTTTTGTGGCCCAAACATCTTATATTTATTCTTTAAATTCAAAATTGCCATAAATACTTCTGTCTCTACCTTTATAGAAAAATATAAAAGAAATACAATGTACGTTTTCAAATCAAACTATTTAAATTTATTAAAAACATTACCTATTATGACTTATAAAGACAATTTTTACCCGCTTTGGTGGCCGCATGGTCTCAGGCGCTATTCTTTCAATAGACTAGACTGCCTGAGATGGGGAAATTGGTATTTAATCCCAGTCAGTTGTACTGGGCGGGATTTATCCTTAGTGGTTTTCCACTCTACCTTCACTCAAATACGGGTACACTTCCTCTAAATTCAACCTTACCAATCCCTAACACAATAGTGTAATTAGTACATAGGTGTATAACCCGAACGGGTAGTAAGACGTGGGGATTAATAAAAAGGATATAATGTTGGTCAAACTAAAATGTTATTGTACAGTACCGTACTTTATATAATATTTGAGATTTAAAAGATTCAAATATCAACTTTTATTGGCGATGTAGTTTTCTCGACTGAAAACTTCGTGATTAACAAGCTACGATCTTTGGTCATACCCGGATTAAGGCATGTGCAAAATGTGCCATGTACAGGGTCCCCCGAGGATAGGGGGCCTCACCTGCCCCACAAGTAAATCACTTTTACTTATATTTATTTTTGATATTATCATAACTCAGTATTTCATTATTTTTTATGTTTTTTCGTAAAATGTATCACAAAATAAACTCGAATTTCTCTAATCGAATCCCTGTATGTTCATTTATTGTACCTGATAATCGCTGCTAGAGGCGCTGGTAGCTTGGTATTACGTGAACTCCGATAGTCCGTGTTTATAAATTAACGCAACCTTTGCTTTTGACAAATTATTTATTTATTTATTTATTTAGCACCGCGTCTTACTACCCGTTCGGGTTATACGCTTAAGTACTAATTACACTAATTGATTAGGAATTGGGAAGGTTGAATTTAGAGGAAGTGAACCCGCATTTGCGTAGAGGGAGAGTGGAAAACCATTTAGGAAAAACCACCCCCAGTTCACCCGACCGAGATTCGAACCTCGATCTCCCCGTCCTCGGCGGTCTGGCTCAACACGACTGGCGCGTTAGCCAACTACGCCACCGAGGCGGGTTTTTGACAAATTGAAAATACTACATATCTGAAGAGAGTATTGACTTTTGATGGAAAATTAAGCATTGATATTCTATTGATAATAATTTTTTAGGTAAAATAATAAAATACTTGGCACAGGTCCCCCAAAAGTGATAATATAGGCCTGCCTCTGGTTTAAGGCTATTACACTGGGCTACATATGACGTGAAGATTAGAAGTCAAATAACTGTCGAATGTACTTAGGATGTTTTTTCCTTAATGTTCTCCCACCTCCCTCTAAGCAAATGCGGGTGAATTCCCTTTAAATTTTACCTTCTTTGTCACGACCTCATTTAGTGTAAATTTGCAGACAGCCCGAACGGATAGTTAAGACCCAGTGAAAAAATAAAAACAATAATAAATAAATCTCTTGTGTTTGTTCTGCAGTGGCCCCCAGCGCAGACCACGTGATCAGTCTAGTGGACGAGATCTCGTTCGTATTCCCCCCATCTCCGCCGATCTCTCAGATCAACGACATCCCGCCCGAACAGTTCTGTAACGGCGACAACCGTCCCGCTGACTGTGGAACCAACTGCATGTGCACCCACAAGGTTGATATCCCGCTCAATGCCGTCGTCGAGATTGTGCTTGTAGACGAAGGTAAGTCACTTACGGTTGAACATAATGAGAGCCCATCTCTCACATCCGATTAACTGGAAAGTCAGATACACGATTACACTACAACAAGTTAACGCATCAAAGTGAGGCTTTTCTGCATTCTTCATTTGATAGCAGCAAAATTTGGATGAGCTTGATAAAAAAAAATTAACATTGGTAAACGGTTTCACTAGTCTCAATTTCACGTTTTCTTAGGTAGAATACAGAAAACCACACTACGGTGCGACGCCTATATCGAGCTGTTCTTCCTACCTAAGCTATACCCTGATTTTGGTTGTAAGAACAGTAGATAAAATTCAAACATATTTCTTTGCAGCAAACACTGATAACATTTTACCATATTATTCTTGTTATTTTATAGTTATTAACATTATCTATCAAAAGTGACAGCTGTGGATAACATCACTTGATATATGGATATATTAAAATTGTTTTAGTAACTTTAATAACTAACTTCTACTGTTCTTCCTACCAAAGTCATACTCTGTGGCATGATAGTTAAAACCAAACACCAAATTTACGGCAGTTACAGTGCGGCGTATAGAGTGGAGATTGGGATATGTGTTTCAAATTCAAAGCTTTTTTTTAGGGTATTATGAATACACTTGCTACTTATTGCATTCACTTTTTTTTAATGCTTAAGAATACGAATTCTCAAAAATCTCTTAGATTTGTTCGATTCAAGTAATGACTAATAGCTTCTCAACATTTATTGACTAAGTGAACAGTTTGGAAGAGGACCAGTCAGATTAACTGCGAAAGCATTCATCACGATAGAAATATAGTAAACCATTTTTGTAGAAAAGCCTTCACATAGCACCCACTTAAAATCAAAATCTTTCTATGTGGTTCAGAGTCAGATGCGTTACTTTTTGACATAATTCTCCTTTAATGAAGCATTTTCTTTCCATCAGCAAGATTTAGTGTAAGTAATCTATATATTTAAAGAGGCAGGCCAGAAAGAAATATTTTAACTATGTCATCATAAAATATTTGTCTATGACTTCATAAATGTAAACATCCAGCTTATGAAAAACAAAGATAAAGACTACAATGGGATCGTTGAAGCGATGCCTGCATATTATTGCACTAACATCTATTTTAGATTTTTATTGGACAAACATATATATATAATAAGGCCTCACTTGACTTTCTAAAAGTTTACTTGTCAAAGGCTATCAAATTACATGGTTTAGCTTTCATTGTTTAGTTTGAATCAAAAATTATATTTTCCCTCTTCCGTCCACGATGAGAAATTTAAAACGACCCCTCTCCCAGCTCTCTATCTATTCGTTGCACTAAACCACTCAAGTAAGAATTATTGACCAAAGAGAAATATTTTATTTACCGATATATAATAATAGGCAAATAATGGTTTCCATGGTAATGTAAACAACGAATGATTTTACAGTTTAGCTGCTGCCAACAGAATGAAAATATGGAAAATTCACAAGGAAAAATTTAGTTTTAGGCTAATATTTTTTCTGGCATCCTGGATCCCTAGCCTTTCTCATGAAATCGGTAAAACCTTTTACTCTTAATTTCAACTTCCAAAAATGGTCTTATTAAATTATATATAAAAATGTGCGTGTGTGTGTGTGAGGAGAGATATTGTGTGTGAGAAAAAGAGTGTGTATGAGAGAAAGTGAGAGAGAATGTGTGTGAGAGAGAAAGAGAATATGTGAGAAAGAATGCGTGATAAAGTGTATGAGAGAGAGTGTGTGTGTTTATGAAAAAAGATAGTGTAAAATTTTGGGAGAGATTGTGTGAAAAAGAGAGAAAATGTGAGAGAGTTTGAATGGGAGAGATTAGTTTAGAGAGAAAAATTTAGAGTGAGAGAGAGTTAGAGAATAAATTTAAGAAAGAGTGTTGGAGAGAAAGTTAGAGCGAGAGAGTTGGAGAGAGAAATTGAGAGTGTTAGTTTGAGATAAAGAGAGTTTGAGAGAGGGAGTTTGAGAAAAAGAGAAAGTGAGTTTGAAATAGAAAGATTGAGAGTGATTTCGAGAATTTGAGAGAGAGTTTGAGAAAGAGGAAGTTTGAGAGATAGAGAGCGAGCGTTTGAGAGTGTTTGAGAAAAAGAGAGCGTTTTGAAAAAACAAAACTCATATTTAGATAGTTAAAACGGCTATTTTTAAACATTATTTAGATAATTTTATCGTTTTTGAGCTTATAATACATACCAAAACATATTTAAACATCATTTTATCATGAGCAAGACAAAATGTAGACAATATTTTCACGCACTTAAAAAACTTAACGTTTAATTTTCGAATTTTGCTCATATTATCAAGATTTAAATGCGAATTAACGGCAACAACATTCCAATAAAAAATGAATGTTTTCCCAGTTTAGGAATTTCAATTTAGATGTGTTATGACCAGCATCCAAAGAGAAAATTGTGATGTGATCGGACCAAACAATAAATATTGAGTTATTATTTTTTAGCCAAAGAGATATATTTTATTTAGAGATCTACACCCATACAGGAAATAGCGGTTTCCATGGTGACTAAAAAAGAATGAAAAACTGAAAATTATCTGTGAAAATCGGGTTTTCGTGGAAAACTACTATTTTCCCCGACATCCTGGACTCCTAACAGTTAAAATGATTAGTCGTTTGTCAAAATCTGTTCAGTCATTTCCTCGTAATTTCTATTACAGGAAACGGGCTTATCAAATTATATACAAGGATAATGGATTCTAGAGGTGAAATCCTAGCTGTATAATTAATCTTTTGATGAAATTTGTTCACTAACACTGGGTTGGGTATGCTCTAATTGATCGAACGAAACGTTAAACAAATTTAATGATAAAAATATGATTCACTTGGAAAATAAAACACGGACTCATTTCAACCATAAACACAATAAATAAAGGTGGGATCTTACTGCCCACATACCTCAGGGTAAAGTATGTACTACCACGAAATTGGGGATAGGAGCACTCGAGTGCCTGGATGAAATCTGAAGCCTCATGTCTATGTTTTTTGTCCCTCAGTCCAACAGCCCAACCTGAGTCACCCCTTCCACCTCCACGGCTACGCATTCAACGTGATCGGTATGGGCAGGTCCCCGGATAGGAACGTGAAGAAGATCAACTTGAAACACGCGTTAGACCTTGACAGAAGAGGACTGCTCCACAGGCAGTTCAACCTACCACCCGGCAAGGACACCATTGCAGTCCCCAACAACGGCTACGTGGTGCTCAGATTCAGGGCTGACAACCCAGGTGAGATTACTTGACAGCTGGAGGAACAAGGGCCCCACACACTAAACACACTCACCACTGTAACAGTAGCTGGATAGGTGGCCGGATGGTCTAACGCATCACTCTTTTGGGAGAGTTGATTGCCCATGCTGGGGAGATCAGGGCTCTAATCACGGTCGGATGGTTGGTCCTTAATGGTTTCTCACCCTTCCTCAACGCAAATTAGGGTAAATTTACTCTAAAATATAACTTATTAACCTATATTCCATAAGCCTAGTGTAATGAATGTTTGCGTATAAACCGAACAGTTACTAAGACGTGGTGAAGAAGAGACCTGAACATTTTAGTGTGCATAATACCTGAGCCGTCATCAAGTGTTTTTAGGGAGGGATCAAGTCTCCCCTGCCTCATCTCAATTTACGATCCCCCAAAGAATGTTTAGTAGGGTAGGTTTATACTACTGTGTTTCAAATATTTCAAAACTTGTGGTTTTAAAATGTCAGGTAAGCCATAGTTTTGGCTTATTATATATTTGGACAAAAATCATGCAGTTATCAGTTACTAAAAAAAATTTATTGTCTGGCGTCTAGTCTAATTTGTTTTTATATTTGAAAATTCCACTCACATTTTCTCTATAAGTATCTCCTCTTCCCTTTGCTTCCCTCATTTTCCACTCTATTTCTGATTTCAATATTCAGTAAAATATGGCCAACATTTTAAAACAATACTAAACAAAAAAAATTTAAAAGGGGTATTCTGTGCTGTCAGTGTCACAAAAACCTTTAGACACATCTCAAAATTTATCCAGGCGATATTCAAGAACATGCATTTTTTTATATTCATTATATAACATTTTGGGTTTTAATTCTAAGTATAATGGCGGATATTATGAAAAAATAGACTTGTTTTCGTAAACGTTACTAAAGCAAAATCTGTCTTTAACGCCACCATCATTACCACCACCTTTACCCCTAAGAAATATGTTTGTATTTTCTAAAAGGTTCTTCCTATCAGAATCCTGCTATAGTTTAGTGTTAGAGCAATCTTTGGAACTGTTATTTTAGCGTTCTTAGCCAAACTAGCACCTTCGTGCAGAACTTTTAATCTAATCCGTCTCGTTTGTTTTTTCAGGCTACTGGTTGTTCCATTGTCACTTCCTGTTCCACATTGTGATCGGGATGAACGTCATCCTCCACGTGGGCACCCATGCAGATTTACCACCTGTGCCAGTAGGTTTCCCGACATGCGGAGACTTTTTACCACCGATAAGTTTACACTGATGATGTGGTATGACGTTTTGTGATCAACAAGCAAAACTTTCGTCTTTTATTTTAAAAGAAACGTACATATCGCGTGTAGTACTTTCGTGTGAGACTATATTGTAAAAACGTCACACACCGACGGCAGCTCACTATTTAACTAAATACCCACAGCAAAATTATTTGAGGAGAAACATTTGTATGGAAATTAATTGGAATCTAAGTTTGATATAAGCTTCAATGAACAAACTTTAAATTTTTAAAGAAACATTTACCATTGTTAATTACTTTAAATGTCGGATATTTGGGATACAGAAAGTCAAACATGATCACACACACATATTTGTGTATGTGAAGGTGTTTAAATTGGTGTTTCCTAAATCTGTGGAATTTAAATCGATTCTATATTTATTGTGAGCGGTAAAAATATTTATGATAGAAGAAGATGGATTAGGTAAGATCAGTAGCATACCCATGGGGGGCTTGAGGGGGCTCGATAGTTTGGGGATGCCCCAAGATCCACGCAGATTCGAAGAGAAATTAAATGTGTGTGGCGGGCGGGGGTTCGGGGTATGCAACTAAATGTGAACACCGTAAAGACCTTACCTAAATTGTTAAGTGTTTTACAAAAAAATAAGGATATTCATACACATTTACTTACTATAAATAATCGGTGATTTTTGCGACAGTAGGCCTCTGTGATGGTTAAGCCAACTTTAATTTAGGCCTGTTTATTTATTATTTTGTTAGATGATCACATTTATAATGTTACAAATATTAATGATCAAGTTGACAAATACCAATAAAAAATCTTTCAAAAAGACTTTTAGATGTATATAATGGTAAAAAGAAGTTGCCTCCAGTGGTTGGGGGTACCTACCCCCCAAATCTCCCTTGAGCCCTCCCTACTTCACAATCCTGCGTACGCTACTGTGTAAGATCTATAAAAAACATTTCCATTTACTTTTAAATTCATGTGTGATAGTCTAAAACCTTGTTTTATGTTTCTTGGAGAAAATTCGACCTTAAAAATATTTGATTCGAAAGTTATTTAAATTATACCGGCAAACAAATTGATAGTTATGTTAAAATATCTGATCACACTTGTTTTGGTGTACTCTAAAAGTATAAGTTAGTTATTAACTTCAAATTTAATTCAAATGAAGCAACTCTGCCTTAATAATAATTATCTATTTTCTATTAAGTTATTTTTTGTATGTTTTCTTTGAACATTTTGTTTTATATTAATGACAATGATTCGAACTTTGTGAAACTTTTAATAACACATAAGTGAATATCATAAATAGTTTTTAAATGTTGGTGAGTCACTTATTTTAGTGTATTATTTACCCAAAGATTTGTAGCCATTCATTTATTGTAACATTTCATTCATTTTTCATGAGAGTGAAATTGATAAGGCTAGAGATCATTTCAAGGTGAGCTGTTATAAAGTCAGTAGTGGTGTGGGAAAGGTTTTTAGGGGTTGTACAAAATAAAACTTAAAATCTGGTTTTATATTTAAATGTACTAGACAAAACTGGACAACTCAGCCACCCCTGAGCCAACCTAGATGAAAATTTAAAAATTGTGGTTCATTTAATTTTGATCTTGTAAATAAATACCCTATTCCTTTAGATTTGCTGAAATTGTTTTATTTAATAATATGGTTTAGTAAAGGAAAGTTAGACCACATTAAATTACAACATATATTTATATACATTTAAATTTAGCTTTAATTACATTAACCCTACATAAAAATGTGTTACCTTTTTTAAAAAAATTATTTTAAGACTTTATAGTTTATATTAAATCCACAGATTATATTATCATCGACAACTTTAGTGACATAGCTACATTGCAATTTGTGTTTTTAAATTATTTGTGAACAAATTTCTATGATAGCAGTGTATTAAAATGTTGAGCGTTTTTTAAACCCTTGAAAAGCTTATGTCATTGTTTTGAAGGTCACTTAAACCAAATATAACTTATCTTCTACTGTTATTTATTGAATAGGGTTAACAATAGTTGGATCTTATATGAGGTTCACTCTTTGTTGTGAGATTTTTTTCTTGCCTATATATTAATTTTATCTAACGATTTTAAATTAATCCTTATCGCAAAATAATCAACTAAACGTGGCAAATTTGAAAATATGCCAGTGTTGATACTTTTTAATTCTAATCAAACTATATTTGTAATAAAATAATAATAAAATATAGAATAAACAAAAGTCTTAGAAACTTTTTCTAAATAAATAACAGAGGTGGTTGTTTGTGTTTGTTCAAAAGAAGATATTTATATTTGGACAAGTGCGGAAATTGTTCTGTAAAGTATTATGTTGTTTTCTTGAGTGTCTCATCTGTTGTAAATATGATGAATTTGTGTAAACGTTGTTTATAATAAGACTATTCTATGGCTAGTGTTTTGTTTTATTTCAACTTCTTTGTTTTATTGAATATTAACACACAGGTTGCGAATCACTATAATAATAATATTTAGCACCACGTCTTACTACCCGTCCGGTTATACGCTTAAGTACTAATTACGCTAATGGATTAGGGATTGGGAGGGATGAATTTTAGAGGAAGTGAACCCGCATTTGCGTGGAGGAGAGTGGAAAACCATTTTAGGAAAAACCACCCCCAGTTCACCCGACCGAGATTCGAACCTCGATCTCCCCGTCCTCTGTGGTCTGACTCAACACGACTGGCGCGTTAGCCAACTACGCCACCGAGGCGGGTTGAATCACTATAATTACGGGAACTTCTGTATGGAGGAGACTATATCCCAATTAATTTAAATTAATTGAAAAATGAGACCTGGACATGGAATCCAACCCGGGACCCTTGGCTTAGCAAGCTAATGATCTACCACTGAGCGATCATTAATTCGTCCTGTTCTCAGAACCATTCTTTATTCATTGTTGACAAAATTACACCTAGATAGCTCAGTGGTATAGCATTGATGTGCTAAGCCAAAGGTCCCGGTTCGATTTCCATGTCCAGGTCTTATTATTAAACTGAATTAAATTACTTCTTTGTTTTGTTAGGAATATACTGTATGATTTTGGTTGGAATACCAGTATCTGTTAGTTACTAAAGTTTCTAAAACTATTTTAATATGTTTATACATCGAGTAATGCTATCTGCAGCTGTCACTTTTGACAAAAAAAAAATTTTACATCCATTAATGTTTCCATCCTGTGGCCTGGGTCAGGTTTTTATTCAAGCCATATATTTTCCACTGCCAGCTCACTGGCCAGCTTTAAGTTACATTCCTCAACATTTCAAACCAACACTAAAGATATGACATCTAGGCATAGAAAAATACAAAACACAATTCCAAATCATCTAGGTGTTCCAAACAAGCTAAAACTACATGATTAATAAAGATGACAAAACATTAAATAAATCATTCAGAAAATTTACCACATGTGCCTGAATTGCACAATACTAGTTTTGTGAAATTAGAGTTAAGTGCTTCCCTCAATATCCTATTGTCTCATCGTTATTTTGAGTTTGCTAACAAACCAGAGAACAGAAAAAATTAAAATTATATAAATCTTGCAAATATAATATTACTTTTGCACATTTTAAATTTCATCGGGATCTAAGGAACACAAAAAAGGGGCAGTGTTTTTGAAGTTTTTATAGCAAAAAACTTTTTTGCCCAAAATAAATAAAATATTGCTTCAGTACTGTAAACGTAAGACTTAATTTTCTTCACATGATGATATCAACTAGGCTATTTAAATAAATAGAAAAAGTTGTCATTAAATTCCAGGACAACCTGTTGATATTACCATGGGAATAAAATTGAATTTTATATTACTACTATAGAAATATTTGATTTCATTTGACCAAAAAAAGTTTTGATTTATAAACTGCAAAAACACTTAGCTTTTCACCTGTCCCCTACATCTCCACCTTACCAGTAAATATATTAGTTACAATCATAATTTTAATCAAGTATACACATATAAAAATTAAAATTGTATCAGTGTTAAATTGATTGGTTTATTACTGATATTGAGGTATGTTCATTATACATGGGTTAAAAACATGATAGGCCTACAGCTTTTTTTTTCAAGATTAGACCTAAGGCTTTTTTGTTGATAATAAAGATTTAGAAGTAGTTAATTCCTTTTGAGTAGTTTGGCCTTCTAAGGATTTTAGGCCCATTTCTACGAGCAATTTTAGCAGTGAACTAGAATAACCTGGATAATTATCTGTATAGTACTAGCAATATGCTACTGTGGGGCTATGGCATCAGTCTACAATGTCTTACAGTATTTTTGTTTTTCAAGTTTTCTTAATTTGCGATCAAAGTATTTAAAAAGACATAGACTGACAGGCATTATGAAATAATGCAGATCAGAGGCAGTTGTGAGAATGTGTTCCTTGGGAGAAGGCAGCAACCATAATATGGAATAGTTTTGCTTGATTGTGTAGTTCTGATATTTATTTTCAAATTTATTTGTAATTGCGGGTTTCTCTCGGACTTCAGTAATAACTGAATTATTGATGACTATTCATTTTAAGTAATTCCTATGAGCTCTTTGCACAACAAATGTTTTGACTTATAGAGACCTCCTTAGTAAATGAAGGGCACAGGGGAAAAATGGGGAGAGTCACATTACACACGTTCTCCAAGACTACAACTTTTATATCTCAAACTCCATAAGGACTTGGCAATTATTTTTTATAACCTAAATATTACATACCTTTTTTTACTATAATCTTAAATGCATTAGAAAGTTCTTATGATTGTCTAATAGAAGGAAGCACTAACTCAATTTGATTCAAAAATTGCAAACTCCCCATTTTCTCCTTGTAACCTTCAAATGCTTTATTGCACCCAGAATCTTCATGTTATGGATCAGGAAAAAGTGATCGGCCTGCCTCGGTGGGTATGCCTACTAAACGTAAAGCTTGTCTGTTTTACCGAGGTTTTTTCATAGCTCATGTTATCAAACAAATATATTAAGACCATTTTGTATGCTTAGGGATATGAAAAAAAGTATCGATACTCTACCAATATCGATATTTTCCTTTTGTTACTAGTATTTTTTTACTCAATGCTTTTCTTTCGATACCACATCCCTATCCCTTTCCAATGTATTTTTTTATTAAATATTATGGTGAAGAACTCCCAACCAAGTGTTTTGAATAAGTTCCCACTCTCCCTTCAAGCAAATGTGGGTAATTTTTCTCAGTTTTATCTTTTTAATTCTTACCCAAATAGTGTAATTTGAGTTTTGATAGCCTATATGGGTAGTCATACATGGAGCAAATAATAAAGAGAGGGGAGAGAGGTTGACTGTAAAAGAGGGTGGACAGGTGAATTGTAACACAGCAAGAAATATGTCACTACCGTACCAAAGTTTTCAGTCTTTATCCCTGATATTAGACTTAGCATTCTAGGTTTAGTAGCGTTCACTAATAACCTATATTAGATTAATAGAATAAATGTTACCACTTTTAAAAGTTTTCCTTATTGTTAATGTGCACTTAACTAAACCCTGATTTATATAGGAAGCCCACTTTCGACCACCAACACTGATTGAACGTCACTAAAATTTGGCATTCTAGGAAAAAGGGAGATAAAAGAGATTGTAATAACTATAGAGGTGTCTCACTGCTACCAACATGTTAAAAAAATGTATCTAACACTTTAATGAGATAGACGCTATATTCAAAGAAAATAATTGGGGATCATCAGTGTGGATTTTGACAAAAATAAATCACCAACGGATCAGAGTTTTAATATACGGCAAATATTAGAAAAAAAACTGCAATTCAACATGACAGTACATAAATTATACATAGATTTTAAAAAGGCCCATGATTCATTTAAAAAGAAAAATTATATGACTTTTAGTTAAGTTTGGAATACTCAAAATACTGCTCAAGCTAAATGAGGTATGTTTGAGAGATACACGTGGCAAGGTACGAGTTGAATCTCACTTATTAGATACTTTCGAAATACATAATTAATTGGAAAAAGGAGATGTATTTGCCCCATTACTCTTTAATTTAGCCTTAGAATATGGTATTAGGGTAATACAATAAAATAGGGAAGGCTTGACATTAAACGATACAATGTAGCTATTAGGGTACCTACACAGATGATTTAGCTTTGTTAGGTAATAGTAAGGAAACTGTTGTAAGAAATGAAGACATTTTATTAGAGGCTAGTAAGGAAATAGGTTTAGAAATGAACGCTGAAAAGACTAAGTATATGATAACACAGAAATCACAAATCGAGGACAATAATTTAGAGATTACAGCAAACAAAATATCATTTGATAGGGTTAATGAATTCAAATATTCAGTAACAATTTTAACTAAGCGATAACAATATTAGATTGAAAATTATAAAAAGAATGCTGTCGGGAAATGTTTGTTACTTCTCAGTAAGTTGTTGGCGTCTCGCCTGCTGTCAAAGAATGTAAAACTCAGAATATGCAAAGCCGTAATTTTACCGGTTGTTCTCTATGGGTGTATAGGGGTATCATTTACCTTTCAAGTGGCTAGGTTTTAGAATGCAACGTCATCAGAATTTAAACATTTAAAATCTGTTAATATTTTCAGAAATAAGTGGAAGAATCGTTTGCTGGGCAACCAAAATTTTTAATATTGATCATCCAGTGTTTCTACAAAGTTGTAACAAAGCTGTAACAAAACTAGTAGGCTATTAGAAATAAGTTTTAACATTAATTCTCAATATTTATACTACTCAACCTTTTGTAATATCTAGAATAATACTGTATTAGCATAAGTTACTCTCTGATTTTTTTTGTTAGGGTCCTATCGGGGATGTTTACAGTTTAGTTTACACTTTTATATATATATATATATATATATATATATATATATATATATTGTGATAGGAACTTACTTTAGGACATAAAAAATTATATAAGTAACAAAAACAGATTTATTAAGCAAAACATAAAGGTAGGAATTTGATTACATCAGGTTAGAATAAAGAGAGACTATAAACAGTGGTAGGGGCCCTTGAATGGGCTAAGCAAACTTTGTTGGTTGTATTATACTAAAAACACAGTATCTTCCCGTAGCTCTGGAGCATACGTGTTTTAGACGACACATGGACTGTAGGGCTAGCTGCCTGTACTCCACCGAGAGGGTCTAAACAGAATAAGGGGAATTTAGAGACAAAAAGGCTACAACACAAGACACAATATTTTGAGAGTTATTGGCCAATGTTCGTGCAGGCTTGAGACAAAGCATATTTTCAGAAATATTAGATTATATCAGCTTGACTAGCTGGCTGCACTAGGCTACGAGGTAAAGCACATATACAGAGTTATAGTAAAATGGACTGATGGTCCATTGCATCAGATGATGGCTGAACGACAACCAGGTGTCTACCCTAAATGGTACTGTGGCCGGTCCTTTCCCAACGGGAATTGCCAGAGCATTCAATAGTACTTAACAGACAACACCCACTCCCTGGGGTGAAACTCACATTAAGAAAACACGTCTATTAAAAGCCAAATCACAAGAAATGCCACCCAAAAGGGGCGAACGAATAGTATTATCTGCGCTGGCCACCATAGAAGATTAGCCGTGTTCCGCGCTTTGCGTACCCAAAATAGTAACACAGAAAAGAGATTCAAATAATCGTGCTGTGAGATACTGACCTAACTAGGTCCTCAAATAAAGGCATTTGATACCCTGGTTGTAGCCGTTCTAAAAGTAGTACATATGAGCATGGCGTCCAAGGCGTAATGTGATACTGTGAAGTTTTAGATTAAGACCTTACGCCTGAATTAATGAACTTGTGCAAGAGAGTGCCCTAAGGCCTGGATCCTATCTCAAAGAGCTCAAGGCACCCGCATTTAAGCTATATCATAAGGACATACAGTAAAACCTTGGATTGCGAGCATAATTCGTTTCGTAAACGTGTTCGTAATACAAAGCACTTTTATATCAAAGTGAATTTCCCCCATAAGAAATAATGGAAACTCAGATGATTCATCCCACAACCCAAAAATATTTAATCTAAAAATGATTAATACCTTTTTTATTTTCGTTATTTAAATGTAACTGTACTGTAATCAAATTTATTAATTAAATTTAATGGTGGCTGGTGTGAGGTGGACCAGAGAGATGAGAGGAGGAGGTGTGTTATTGTTTAGGACGACTTTCACTGTCACTAACGGAATCACTGCTATATGTTGGATCACTGGAATATTTTTCTTTTTGTGTGACTTTAACAAAGAACCTATCCAATGACACTGCTCGGCAGATAAAGCGTAACCAAAGTACTACTCGTATTGCAAGATATTGCTCGTTTATCAAGTTAAAATTAATCGAAAATTTTTGCTCGTCTTACAAAACACTCGCAAACCAAGATACTAGCAATCCAAAGTTTTACTGTAGTGCAAATATGTTGTCACACCTCTGACATGCATGATATGTTAGCCCTAGCGACTAGACTAACTCGTCATATTGACGTTCAAACCAAAGAAGCCCTCTTGATTAAACTACACACGTCAAAATGACGTAACAAAAATTAAGATTTCATAATGACTCTATATAACACGTCTACTTGATGTTCTAACTAAAGAAGTCCTCTTCATTAAACTACTCACGTCAAAATGACGTAAAAATTAAAGATATCATAATGTCTACACAAAAAAATTACATAGTCTTAAGGACCAAATCAACAAGTCTGAAGGACTTGGAAAAACAACAAGGTACTTGGATCTATACGATAGGTTTCCCTCGGCGTCGAGGCGGTGACTCCCACGCCCTAACCATCATGGTCGGTGATCTCTTCGCTAGGTGCTGGAGCAATGTTTCCTTCTTCAACGAACGCCAAGCGATGAACTAGAACTGGAATAAATGGGCCTAGGAGATTCCTATTATATACTTTTTCCCTGACCAACAACTAGGGCAATGTCAACAAAGGAGAAATGAGGGCGGCAGGGGAGCAGGGAGAGGGAGTTTTAAAGGGAAAGGGTTGTCAAGGAAATCCGGTAGGATCGTTACTGTCGCATCTCGGCTCGTCGCTAGTGATCGAGTGAGGTATCTTGGGTCTTTCTTCGATGTTGAGGTCAAGAGGTTAGACGTTCGTTGAAGCTGCCACGCCTGTTCTTCCGCCATGTTAGTAAGACAGTTGGTAAAAGCATGGTGATCAAATCCGGGAACATCTGCTTACTGTGAGTAGAAACTAGTTGTCTTTTTCTTCTAAATTTATCAGTACTAATTTTCCTCTTCTGATTCTCTTGTCGTAGTTAAGGATATTTAGTGGATTCCGTTTTGTAGATGTCCTTTAATTTAAGAGACATGCTACATTTTTAATTCATCAAATTATATTAGACCCAAATAATTTAAAAAAATTATTATATATTTAATTTTATTGATAATGCATACAAATGTTATTTTGTGCATAATTACGGGATAAAATGTAGGTATTTATAAGGGTCAAAGTTTATTTATAGTAAATAAATAAGCAAGGCTTTTAACTTCAATGTAAAGGACCACCATTTATCTGCTAAATTTTTGAAGTTCATTCATGAAAAACAGTTAACAACTCTTTTCCTTAACAGTGAAACGGCACTGAGAATTTTGTTGTGTATGATGTAAACAAATGCATCTGGTGAGAGATTATTTAGTATTTTAAAAAGAGTAAAAAAATTTCTTAGTAGCTCATCCGCAGATTCAAGATTGTTAAGCTTAACCAGTTTTGCAGCAAATGCTGAAATGCTGTGTGATATTAATTTTTATGACATAATTAAGGAATTCTCATCCATGAAACACACAAAGTTGATTTGTAATTTATTTGTTAAAATGTTTTTAGCACATCCTATTCATAGCTTAAAAAAATACTGCTATTATAATATGAATATGATTATAATAATGTATTGTCTTTTGAGTTTAGATAAAACTATCTTATAATAATTTTAAAACATGTTTTAGTGTATCATTTTCAAATTTCAAAGTCTATAGTTTTACCTAATTTAAAAAAAAAACTAATGCTATGTATTTTTATTTCTTTAGTGATCATAATATGATATGATTGTACTAATTTATTGTCTTTTGTTTAAGAATGAATAAAAATATCTTTTAAAATAATGATTATTTTTTCCATCCAAAAACTATGTTTCAATGGAAAGTTTTATGTTTTTCAAAGCTTAAATTAACAAATTAACTATCTATTTTGATTTCAGTTCATAATATTAAAAAAAACTTCATTCAATTAAAACAAAAGCTTTCCTGGAAACCTAAATTGCTATTGCAATATCCATGTCTATTAAAGTAGACCAGTGTGAACGCCTAGTTGTTGGTTGGTGGTGGGTGTTTTTTTTGTTTGTTTTTTTGCAAAGGGGTGTTTTTTTTTGCAGAGCAAATTAGGCCTAAGGACCCAAGGGCTTTTGAGGTTCCCTCACTGCCGGCCATGAGCTGAAATTTATAGAGTATAAATAATTTTTTTTTTTAATATGGATGTGAAACATGACCTCTTACCTTAAATGACGAAAATAAATTTAGAGTGTTCGAAAACAGCGTACTTAGGAAGATATTTGGTCCAAAAATTGATGAAGATAGTGGGGAGTGGAGGAGGCTACATAATGATGAGCTACATAACCTATACTCATCACCAGACATTGTTAGGGTAGCACAAGCTCGTAAGTTACGGTGGGTAGGTCATACAGCGCGAAATAGGAGTATCTAGAACCGCATCCAAGGTATTGAATGGCAAACCCAATGGGAAAAGACCACTGGGAAGACCCAAGCGCAAATGGGAGGATAACATTAGAATGGACCTGAAATAGATATGGTTTAATGAGATTCAATGGATAAATTTAACTCAAGATAGGGATAGGTGGGGTACTTTTGTGAGTGCAGTAATGAACTTTCGAGATCCTAATGCCATAGATTAAAGAAGGAAGGAAATTATGTTTTATTTGAGCTTTTAAGTAAAAGTTTATTAAAAGCTTCCGATAATACTTTTCTTAAGGATTATACTGAATGATTTCTCAACATATTAACTAAACAGACTAATAATATAAATACAATAGGTAATATTTTTATTCACCCCCTATTTGGCAACATGATTTTCCAGTTTTCAAATTATGGGTTTTCATGAAAATCAGACAATATCTTTCCCAATTATTTGAATCAATTTTTTTTTGACAGTTTAAGTTATTTTCTCAAGAACGTATAATGTAGACTCAAGATGTTCTTGTAGGCCTATTTATACTAAACTTGCCCATGAAATAACACCTATGAATTTTATTCAATATTGTAATCTGCAAAAATGTTGAACAATGGAATTGAAAGGTAAATAAAGAATATAATAACTGTAACTAAAAAAGTCTATTTAATTATAGTCAACTTAAATCATCAATTAAAAATAAATATTTGTCAATAATAATAATTTACAACAGAAACAATAGTCATATTTATAAAAAAAATAACTAAAGAGTGAGAATAAAAACCAATCAAGCAACTTAAAGATTGCTGTTAAATTTGCTTAAAATTGCATGGAGAATAGTTGCATTGATATGTTTATAATAAATATAAGGTAACAATCCTGTAATGAAATATCCTTATGGAAAAATAAAACATTAGGAAAATACATTGCAAGTTTCAAACTGAGACATTGGAGCAAATTTGATTTTATAGTCATTCCATGTCTTGGATTAAAATAAATATTACTTATTTGATTTCTTCTTCATACACTCTTTAAATTACACAAGCACCCATTCGTTTGGCCACTTGTTTTTTTTAAATGTCTCAGTATGCCCAACATGAAATTATGTGAACAGGAAATCTGGTCCTTTGAACGTTCCACAGCGAGGAAAGTTTTTAGGAACTGCTGGGAGATTTGATATCTCCCCAACATGGAGTATAAATTGTAGTCCAACTTCATCCACTTGGTTGCTTTGACGAGACTCCACCAACCAATAACCTAAGGACACAGTATGTATAAAAATTAGTAAAGAATGTACTTGCATCAATGGTCGCATGATTTAAGATGTCATTCTCGCAATAGACTGGACTGTTGGGGTTGGGGATATTGAGGTTAAAATCCTAGTCAGGTGCACGGAGGAAAGTTTTTCTTAGATGATTTTCCATTCTTCCTCCATGCAAATAGGAGTACATTTTCTCTTATGTAGTGCACACAAAAAATGTAAAAAAACATGTAACTTGTAATAGAAAATGTTCTGCAGCAAATATGTAGACTAATCTATTGTGTGATGTCAAAACCATAATATAATAGCTTTTACCTATTGGAATATACTTATTGTTCTAGACTCCACATACCTACTGTCTGATTTAGATAAAAAGGAATTATTTTGACAACTTTAAAAGTTCCTAAAACAATATTCATATATTAATATGTAAAGTAATCCAATCTAAAACTGTCACTTTTCATAGATAAATACTAACACCTATGACCTGCTTCGGTGGCCTCATGATATAAGGCCTCACTCTTGCATTAGACTACACTCCCAATGACAGGAATATTGGGATTTAAATCTCGGTTTTTACAAAATGGTTTTCCACGTAAATGTGTGTACACTTCCTCTAAATTCAACCTTCCTCATCCAAGCTCACTATCGTAATTAGTACATATATGTGTAAAACCTGAACAGGTAGTAAGACCTGGTGCTATTAAAAACCTATGAAATAATACTAATAATAAATTAAACTGTTATCAATGTTTACAGCAAAAAAAAAGTATCTAACTTCTTGCCAGAATTCCACAATAGTCAGCGACCCTGTGACAAATAAACACCAATATTTCTCCAGTACTTCATTTAGGACATTACTGATACACAAATTTTTACTACTAGGTAGCGAACCCTAAGCCCCTTTGTTGGATTATGCCAATAATTCTTTGGGGCAGCAATGTCATTTGGGAACATTTGGGTTTGTCTTGTTCCACTGCCCATAATTAATAAGTCTCTTTATTGCTGGCTCATTACAAAATTTTGGGTTTCCTCATTTGATACATGCTGTGTCAATCACAAGCTGCCTCATGATTACTCCCTGTGTTAACTTTACCTGGGTTGTCAGTGTAGATTCGTAGAATAAGGTAGCCTTTATTAGGTACCAGTGCGTATCCATCTTGGGTGGGTTAGTGAGGTTCCTGGCAGCTTCTTTTGGCTGTCCATGGTTTGAACCTGCTCACATCTATAGGCTGAGCAAAGAACCCTGACCCCAACACATGGAAATGGTAGCCATGCATGTGGAACGTGTGAGAATCATTACCTTCTTTTCCTGAAATGTTAAGAGAAATACTGTTTATTATGTATAACTAGAAGTACCCGGCTTTGCACGGAATGCTTTTGCATGGTTACCCCCAGGCAACACTTTCTTTCCTTCAAACAAACAAAAAAAAACTTTTCATTTAATTTTTTCCAGCCCAATTGTTAATAAATTTAAAAAAATTATAGTCGAAAATTTAAAATTACAGCTTTGAAGTGCTATGTTTGTGCAAGAGGCTTCTAATTTTAAATTTTCAGCCATCTGTGTGTGATAGATATCACACAATACTCATGAAAGAGAAAAAAACTCTTCATTTTATTAATATAGATACATAAAACCATTTGTAGACTATTAAATAGTGTTCTTAGTGAGGATTAGTGATCTAAACTTGTGTGTGTTTTTCTCAAAGTTTTGGTAATGGAGGTATCAAATGAAAGCTATGCACACTGAGGGACCACCAAGGCCATGGGAGTTGGGGATAGGAGGTAGGTGTTGAAAATTATTTAGAAAAAACATTATTTCTAAGTAATTTAAATGTAGACTTTAGATACAAGACTAAAATTAATTTATTAAATTAAATGTTGAAAAATAACACATAATTACATTTAACTAGTAGGTAGTAGTAGTTTGATTCTTTCTAATACTCTAAACATCATAGTTTTTGATAAATAATTGTCTAGATTTGTTGAATTAAGGTTTGTTCAGGCTTCCTTTTCTATGTGACTTGTATCTACTGAGGAAATAAATATAGCATTGTCTGGATATTTCATATTTCTAATTTTTGTATTATATGTGATTAGCATTCTTTAGTTCATTATCACTAAACTTCATGGGATCCTCTATACCTCTTGATAAGCCACCGCAAACCACATTTTGAGAAACACTTTATAATCAAACAATAAGAGAGTAAAAAAAAACAGTATCAACAACAGTCCAATTTTTCATAAGAAGAAGCTTATTAATACTTAAAGTTAGTAACTAGATTTACCTGTATGTATTCACACATCAGGCCATGCTATCTGCAGCTCTCACTTTTGATAGATATTATAAATACATATACAATAATACTAATAATATATTAAAATGTTATTATTGTCGATTGCAAAATATATGTTTTATATTTTCTACAAGGCCCTTCCTATGAAATTTGGACTGTACTCACCTCTCTACAACATATACAAACAATTCCATAACAATGTGATTTCAAGCCAAGGCCTTCAGATTTGTATTAGATTTCTATTTTTGTGATTTATCTTAATCTCCAACATTATAAGAATCAAGCACTTGAGCATCGCATCTCTATATAATACTGCTACTCTCGTTTTATCATTTATTTATATATATATAGGGGTAACTTGCACTTTCTGAACTGACTGATTATATCAGTACACGAGAATTTATATGAGCGAGAGAGAAGGGCCTACCAATTTTGCAGGAAAAAGTATTTCCCATACCTTCCAGGGCTTTTTACATCCACATTTAACATGGGACCAACGACTTTACTTCTCCTCCAAAGGAAGATGTGCTAAGGATTTTTATCGCTCAAGAAAAATCTTCCAACCTCAGTGAGTTTGAACAATTATTGGGTCCTGAGGCGAGCACTTTACCAAGACCATCGAGATTGATTTCTGCTACTATCTTGTCACTTACCTTGGTCCACTAGTAAAATCTCCACCGACTTGTTGACAGGTACATTTAGGATGTGGGTACACTCGCAGAAACCTGACTCTGTGTACACAGTACACACAGGGTTGCCGTTATAGTCAGTTCCACACAAAGTCTCTGATGTGACATCGGAGGCTTGACTCAAAATAGGGGAGGAAGGGTATAAAAATGATATGTTACTAAACTGAGGTACTCGTAGAGAATTACTATTAATACCTGCAAAAAAAAGGAACATGAACATTCAATATTTGCGACATTCCAATAATATTATGGCTTAAAGGAAGACATATAATATCATTTCATTAGCATTGTAACCAAGGCAAATCCCATTCATACCATGGTTAAAGGAAGACATCACTTCATTAGCATATAACCAAGGCACAGTACCATTCATACCATGGCTTAAAGAAGACATTACTTCATTAAATGCAACCAAGGCACAGTACCAATCATACATGGCTTTAAAAAGACATCACTTCATTAAACATGCAACCAAGGCACAGTCCATTCATACCATGGTTTAAAGGAAGACATCCTTTATTAGCATGTAACCAAGGCACAGTACCATTCATACCATGGTTTAAAGGAAGATATCACTTCATTAGCATGTAACCAAGGCACAGTCCAATTCATACATGGTTTAAAGGAAGACATCACTTCATTAACATTAACCAAGGCACAGTCACAATTATACCATGGTTCAAAGTAAGACATCACTTCATTAACATATAACCTAGGCACAGTCACAATCCTAAAAGGTCATCCATCACCTTTGCAGTCTTAAGTTGCACTGCATGTCGGCCACTTTCTGTGACTGAGTATGTCAATTACGAGGATGACGACCAATTGCATGGTATGCATGTCGAGTCTTGTTAAGTTTTGCTGTAATGTTTGTCACAAAATAAGTCTCCAAATATGCTATTTAACTAATAATAATTGGATAACTAATTTAATCAATACCAAGACATTTTGATAACTGATATATATACAAAAATAATGTTTTTACATGAAATATGACAATGGGCAACAAAGAGTCAAGCTTACTATTGAAGTGATAAGCAAAGTTTCTCCTTTTAACAACAGTCTGAATTAGATAGCAAGGACATTTTTTAGCAGAAGCTACTAAAACTGTCACTTTTCATAGATAGCATAGATACCAATTAAATAACCCTTGTAATAAAATGAAATATTATCATTGTTGACCACAAAAAAATCTTTGTATTTTCAAAAAGTTACTTTCCACCAAAATCCTACTATATATGTGTTACTACTAAACAGACAACTTTGTAGATTTAACACAATTGAACAATATTTTGTTAATAAAGAATATTGGTGTAGATTCTTAAAATAAATCACATTAAAAAGATGTTCAACAAGATATACTTGAGTCTTGCTGATAAACTCACTACGCTGATCTACTCACTACTTGAACAGAACGAAAATAATCAATGTATTATTTATGACTAATGGTTTGTCTTTATCTCCATCTACTATCAAAAACCCTGTGACATTTTGCTCCAAAATTAGTCCATCAATTATAAGGGGAAGGGAAGAAGTCTAAGATAATATAACTCTATTTTTTCAAAGCATAAATTAGAATTGGTTATATAAGAGAGAAAATACCTGATCCATTTCTTTCTATGGTAATTATCTAATTAATACATACCTAATCACGCTGTTATTTTACGGGTAGGCAAGAAACTATGCTGATAGCTCAAAAAACAACCACTAAGTACTTAATCCATCCTCACTAACGTTCACAACACTTCCCTATCCTTGCATAATCCCTTTGCTTCAACTACATCCATATAATGAGTCATACATGCTATTTTATTCTTAAAACTCTTTATGTTTCTCTCTTTCGCACATTCATCTAGAACACATCTTACATGGCCTACCTCTTCCCTTTGATCCACACACATTATACCTTCATATACTTGCTTCATTTCTCGATCCACACTCATCCTCTCAACATGTCCAAACCAACGTAAACACGTCTTTCACAATGACCTATTGGATTCCCTTTCAAACCACACTCCATCAGCACCCATTCAGTACTGACTCTGTCCATATGAGTATTTCCACATACATTTCTTAGATATCATAGCCAAAAAACAAGGTTTGCGTTAACACACTTTTATATACTGCCATCTTTGCCTGTTTCTTTATTGCTTCATTCTTTCCAATAGTTCACATACATCCAACTACTCTTTGAGATGCATTCATCCATCATTCGAAGAAATGTCTAAATCGAAGAAAAGGTGTTTTTTTAGCACCACACCTCACTACCCGTTCGGGTTGTACGCTTATATACTGTTACACTAGTGTTTAGGGATTATTTAGGTGTAATTAAGAGTAAACGCATCCTCATTTGCATGGAAGGAGTGTGGAAAACTGTTTAGGAAAAAGCACCCCCAGTGCACCTGATCAAACCTCGATCTCCCCGTTTCGGCAGTTTAGTCTAACACGAGAATACCGCATTAGACCACGCCTCCACCGAAGGGGGTCAGGTTTTTGTTGTGTTCAGATAATACTACTTTTAGTTTCTAAATCATCCAATGAGTGCATCTAATTAAAGTGAAAGGTTTAGAGAAAATAACAAATCACACTTTTATTTTATAGGACCATATCTGAATGTATTTATGCTTATGTTATAAATGTTATTTAATCAGTGGCCAGAGAGGAGTTTTCTTCTTTCTTTGAAATGTTTTGAAAATTCAAATATTTTTGTTGGTGTCAAAGTGGGAGGCAAAGGAGATTTGATCTTCGACTTCAATTTTTGGAAGCTTCACACACCTCATGATAAAACATAGCAACCCATTCCATATAACTCCTCAGTAAATATCTAATTATCACATTATTTAATACTCACTTAGGTAGGATGGATAGTATGGCACTCCTTCATGAACATAGCGAAAGTTGACTCGACCATCAAAGTCATTGACAATTGTGAAATCGTACGCCATGTAAAACATGAAGTTTGGGATTTCGGAGCGGAGATGAAGCTCTTTTTTGCTTTCAACTGTAGGTTTGCCTTTCAACTCGGGTATACAGGCCAGAAAGTCTTTGCAGCTTTTATGGAAGATGCTGGCATCCTAGAAAATAAAGGAACTATACATTGAGGATGTGAGTGATTTAATGTGGGAAAATTAAAGGATATTTACATTGTGACTGAGCTAGAGAACTTGGGAAAATATAGAAGATTTATATTGTGACTGAACGATGGAATGTGTAAAAAGGGCCATCAGTGGCATTGTACAAATACTTCAAGACTAGGGTCTTCAATTTCATTTCAATCAAAATGATTAAAATAATCCTATTTTCAATTATGTGTTATGTGAAATTTCACAGTTCTGGGATAGAAAGTACATGGTTGTAAATGATTTATCTTTCCTTAAACAAATAAATTTACTTCAAACAAGGCTATAACAGAGAATTCCAATACAATTGAGGATTGGTTTGGTGCTTTTGAAGCTCCAGAACTGATTTTCCCATGAGAAAATATATATATATATATATATATATATATATATTGGATGTTTCATTTTAAGAAAGCGGCACCCTTAAAGGTATACAATGAATTAATCAATACTTTTTTTTTAAAACCGTTATTTGTTAATATATATCTCACCACAGAAATTTAAACTTTGTGTTATTACTGGATCAGTTAAACTTTGTGCATATTAATTGATTATAATAATGTTTACTTGAGTTGGGCCATTTAAGTATTTTAATCTCAGTTCAATTGGTTCTTCCATTTAAGGGCATGGGCCCCTCCCTACAAGTGACTTTTGAATATTTTGTTATCTTTTATTCTTATCTTTTGATTCCCAAATTTTTTCCCAAAATAAACTTAGAACCTCTTCTAATATTTCCATTGCTATTTTAAAATGTTATGATTAATTAATCAAGTTTTAACAATTTATTAGTGAAACCTCAATAAATAGGCTAAAATTGTTTTAATAGCAATGAAAATACTAAGGTATAGAACAAAAGTTTGTTAGTTAAGAGCATGCAAATGGTTTTCCCCAACAAGAGAAATAAAAAGTTAAAAATAATTTAAGACTTGCTTGTAGGTATACCCTTAAGAATTTAAACCCCTTTTGGTCCCAAAATAATTGATTCTTGGTTGTTTATTTTTTTAAATAAATTAATAGATTTTCTTCATTAATACATACAGTGAAATGTTTATATTTTATATAAAAAGAGTTAAGAATTTTTTCTCATGCAACTACTGAGTTTTAAGTACCTAGGTTTTTTTTTCCTGAAACAGATATATAGTTAGTAGTCAGTGATGCCACTTATAAACGTTTAGGAGGAAATCAAGTGGTTTAAGATTATTATGAGCTATTAGGCAGAATTTGGAATGAATAATAGAAGTAGCAGGCTAGAAACTGCTAAATTTTTTGAGACAAACTATCATTAAATGGTAATGGACAATGAAATCATCTGCAAGTATTTTTTTTAATTTACAATCAAATAAGTGTATTTATTTACTACATATCATTAACTTTTTATGAAACCTTATGAAACGCAAATAAAGTAAAATTTTCAGTAGGTGAATAAAACTTTGAATTTCACAGAGCGGTAATATCATAATTACAAGGTTTTTGATTTCTTCTGGTTGATGCTACTTGTACAATCCAATAAATCTGTTGTTTTCAACCTATTGTACCCCTGTAAGTACATGTCATATTATTAAGGAGTATGCAAACATAATTCATTATTGACTGCCTTTTATTTTTGATATATCATATGTATGTATATATATATATATATATATAAAAACTATGTTCTTTGAAAAAGGTACACCTCAAATGTATTCTCGTTCAGATCTGAATTTCTTGTTCTCATTAATGCTTTCTCACTTTTTGTGCCTAAGCTACAGACAAATTCTATCTGAGTGACATATGACATTATTAAGTTTTCACTTAGAAAATATATGTTTATGTATATATTTGTATGCGTTCATTTAGCAAATATAACTCATTATACTTGAAGTGGTTCAATTAAAATAGCACACTTCCTCTCTAAGTAATTAGTTTTAAAAACCTAAGAGAAAAGCTACAGAGAAAGATTTTAATTAACTAATGTATTTGTTCTATTTATTTAAAAAAATTAAACCCTAGTGATATTTTAAATCAGGGGAATATCTACCAGTGAGAAGGGGGAGGAGCTACATTTCCCCTGTGAGTCATTGAGACCCCCACAAAGAGTAAAGTTAGTAGTAAAAAGTACTATTGATTAAATTAATGAAATATGGTCATCAACAGTAATATATTAAAGATGACTTGTATATGTCTTAACAATTATGGTTTAAATTAGGAGGGATAGCCAGCACACTTACCTTGGTGATACTAGAGTAGAAACTGTATAGATAAAACACTAAAAAAAAATGCACAAATACATTTTTAAGGACAAGCGTTCTCTGTCACAGACAGCTTCATTAGGTCAAGATAGTAGACTGATGCTCTTGGTTGGACTGTAAGGTTGACTGTCAACAGTCAACCTGTGTCAAAATGTGTTTGTGTGTTTAATGTTTTATCTAAACAATTTCTACTCCAGTATCACCATAATTTAGCCTAGTGCTCTATTCCAAATACATCTTAATTAGTGAGACCTAACTAGAGTTGTTGTTGATGATGATGATGATGATGATGATGATGATGATGATAATAATAATAATAATAATAATAATAATAATAATAATAATAACAGGGCCCCCCTCCAACCCTACTCCAGCACCCCCAATTCCCATTACCCTTGGCCATCGCTCAGAGCAAGAAGTCTAATCGTAGTTTGAACCCACCAGGCCTAAAAGTGTGGATACACCCTTGTTTGAGGTGTTTACAATAAGGGAGTATGCGGCCAAAGAAAAGTTTGAAAACAATTGCACTAAATGATGCATGACAATGATCAAAAAGTGTATTTTATCTTCCTCCTATTGATGTCATTAACTCTTGATATGAGGGTTTTGGAAATAAGCGTACAACATGTGAACGTCCTCCAAACACATACTACCTATCAGTTCTGTCAATGAGAGGTACATCCCATTGGCCTACAACTAAAATTATAATATTACCTTCCCACCAGCAAGTGGAATCTCTTCTTTGAGACTCTCAGCGCCGTCATATATGAGAAGGGCCTCTTGGTGGACATGTTGGCAGAAGTGGTAACCTTTCACCCTCATGTTATACACAGCTACTTCTTTGTCTGCATTCAATACCAAGTCATACCTTTCTCCTGTATGATTAAGGCACACAAATTTTAAAGAAAAATTAATGTATTCTTGTTTACATTACTAGACTATTGTATAACTGCAGTGTACACTTCATTTATAATGAAAGCACAACTTGTGAATGTGAGGAATGCCAGGCCTCCACCGTGGTTCGGATTCCATGTTAAACTGTAGGTCCTCCATTTCATCTCACAATCACCCTACTATTGCACATTAGTGTAAGTGTGTATAACCCGTATCGGGTAGTTAAGACGCGGTGCTAATATAATACTAATATAATAATAATATAATAATAATAATAATATAATAATAATAATAAATAATAATTAATAATAATAATAATAATAATAATAATAATAATAATAATAATAATAAATAATAATAATAATAATAATAATAATAATAATAATAATAATAATAATATAATAATAATAATAATAATAATAATAATAATAATAATAATAATAATAATAATAATAATAATAATAATAATATAATGAAAGCTTACAGTCTTACCTTGACAGGCTACACCAAGGCTCTAGCATATGAACTGCAGCCCAGCGAAAACGATCAAAGTAAGGTGTTTAACAATATACCTTTTGAATATCACTTTGTAAGCCTTCTCTTAAAATGTAGCCTATATTCAGCACATCTTCAATGACTAATATTGTAGTTCTTTTTCATGTGATTTAAATTTTTACTAAAACGATTTGTGCTCTTGAAGGGGAAATATAAGGGGATAGCAATGCCCATTTTGCTGTCCACCTCCTGGTTACTAAAACTGAGCATGTGTATGTATACCTCATACACTTTTTTTTTTAGCCCTGCATCTTACTACCTGTTTGGGTTATACAGTATCTATTAATTAAGCTAATGGTTTAAGGGATTAGGAAGGTTATATTTAAAGGAAGTGTACCTGCATTTATGTGGAGGGAGAGTGGAAAACCATTTTGAAAAAATCCCCCTCAGTACACCCGACTGAGATTCGAACCTCAGTCTCCCAACATTGGCAGTCTGGTCTACTGCGAGAGTAGTGAATTAGACTACAAGCCCAATGAAGTGGGTCTGTTACATATTATAGGCCTACCTGGTAAAATAACGAGTTTTGTGATGTCTTGGGACTGTACAGGTGCCCCATCTTTCTCTACGATAGTGACTTGATGGCTATCGATACTGAAAAGAACTGGGCAGTCTGATGATATGGCGTTGATCACCCTGAGCTTGTACTTGTAGCCTGGATTAACCATGAAATGGGCGTGGCTTCTGAACTTTGACTTTGGTTTCTGTAAAAATAAACAATTCATAAAAATATGTATTTTTTGTACATGAATAACTAGTTTATTTTAAAAAAATCAATTTCTCTGTTTGTTTATAAACTAGTGGGATGGTAGGAGACACATTTTTTACAGATTCTACATCACAAACATTTTTGCCCAAAATAAAAAAAGAATATTGCTTTAGAGCAGTGGTTCCCAACATTGGGGGCGAGGGGGGGGGGTTAAAGGGCGAAGGGAGTAGAACAATTTGGAAATAACATTAAAAATCAACTAGCAATTGAAGACATTTTTATTTAAATCCCTGTTCTAAAGTAAGATCATTTTTTCTTGTGGTATTAGCAACACAAGTTTAATTTTCTACACATAGTAATGTCAATAGTTGTTACGACCAGCTTTATATTAGAACATAAACTTTTTAAATGGAAATAAAAATATCCTGTTTAAATATTCTGAGATACTTAATTACTTGATAGCATTAGAAACTTAAAAGTCCATTGCTGCACTTACAAAAGTATGCCACCTATCTCTATCTTGATCGAGTTTTATCCAGTCCACCTCATTACACACTATCTCTTTTATATTAATTCTAATGCTATCCTCCCATTTGCGTCTAGGTCTTCCCATTGGGCTTACCACTCAATACCCTGAACACGGTTTTAGCTTCTCCTATTTGTGCTGCATGTCCTGCCCACTGTAATATGTGAGACTTAACTATCCTAATAATGTCTTAAGATGAGTATAGGCTATGTAACACATAATTATAAGAACTCCTCCACTCTCCACTATCTTCATCCCTCTTAGGCCACATATGTTCCTAGTTGATTTGTTTACGAACATCTTAAATTTCTTCTCACCATATGTGGTAAGAAACCATGTATAAAAAAACTGTTGAAACTTTTTTTAAGTTTAAGTTTTACATTTTTTGACAACAGACGAGATGTAACAACTTACTGACCGAGTATATTACTGATTGAATGTATTATTTTCCCCTATACCCACACTTGTATCTTTGTTGCTATATAAATAGTTCCTCAATATTTAAACTCATTAACATTAATGAATAATATGTTGTTCACAATAATATATAAATAATTGTCATCCTCAATCTGTGTTCTATATGTGAATATGTATTGTACTTAAGGCCAGTTTCATAATCATAGTACCTAATACACCTCAAATACGGTACTATGCTAAATACAGGATGCCCCCTATCTAAACTTGAATGGAATGGCTCAGTTTCGCATATAACTACAGTATGTTCACCATAGCTTTTTACCTGAATGCCAGTTGAGAAATCATAAGCTTAGGTTTTGGGTTGCCAACACTTGTAGATCACAGCTTTGTTATAAATGATAAGTTTTATAATCACATATTATATTTTACATTTAAAATTTTTTCGTTTTATGTATTGTACTTCAACTATGTTATTTAAACACACACTGTACCTTGCAATTCATATCTTTAATTAACTTTCAATCTCAACATACATATGTTTATATGTTTATATATACATATGTTTTATAGTTTTCACAAATCATTATAAAATAATTTTGTAACTTTAGGTAATTTATATCATTGTTTCAAATATAAATTTTTTAGTCTCCTATTGGTTTGTATATTGAAATTTTTACATTCTCTCTTGACTCTTTTACTCTCAATAAATTTGTTACTTGTTACCATTATCAACTCTTTTTACCCTTATCTTGACTAAGCTTATTTGACGTAAAGTTTTTTACATAAAATATTAAGCTACTTTTGAATGTGACATTTAAGTTTTTTCTTATATTATTAATCTTAAATATCACCTTGCTAAAATTAACAATGAATATTATTAAAATTATTTTGAAATATTTAACTGAACAAAATATTTGTATCCACTGTGTGGGTGCACCAATGTAAAGAAATTGTTTGCGTCATGATCAATCACATGGTTTGAATTTGTCGGTCACCATTTTAAAGCAATGTTGTTAGACCTTTTTTGTGAAAGTGCTGTCAATATATAAAATTTGTAAGTGAAATAAAACAATAAATGCTTTGTGCCCGACCTCAAATAAATATAAATAATATTGATCTAAATTACTGTAGTTAACTATCAAATTCATACATTACCATATGTTTTCATTACAGCTATCCAAAGTGACAGATGTCATCTGTTTGCGTGGGGATACATTAGGGACTATTTTTAGTAACTCTATGAGCTGCCATCCAAGTAAACTCTGGTGGTTAATGTACTTTAGATGTTGGTCTGTGTTTGGTATAGCTCTGCACTCGAAGTCTGACTATGAAACTGGCCCTAAGTCTTCTCAACTTTCACTTCTAAGCCTAAATCATCTGTATGGAACAATAGTAGTGCTTTAACATTTATTGTAAAGCCTTACCTATTCTCTTGTATTACCCTAATAGCATACTCTAAGGCTAGATTACAAAGTAATGGGGAAAG
Organism: Timema podura; assembly: GCA_033556935.1. NCBI lineage: Eukaryota > Metazoa > Arthropoda > Insecta > Phasmatodea > Timematidae > Timema > Timema podura. The sequence continues at coordinate 76,478,935 of JAVRXN010000009.1, read as the reverse complement.
TGCATCTCCTTGTTTGGACCTATTTCGAAAACATCTGATAAGTGAGATCCAACACATTCTATGATTCTAATGACAAATATTAAAAAACGGTTGAAATTACTGTGTTAGAAAATTAAACTAGATAATCTTTTCTGGATTCTAATTTTTTTTTAATCAGTGGGATGGAGACGAGTGAAACCGTTTTACCATAGTCATAAAAAAAACTTGAAAATAAATAATTTAAAAACTATTATACTGATCCCAATTTCAATGTCGTCCATTGTAAAATTTAGAAAACTACCCTTCAATATGTTTTCTGGTTTGAACGTAATTTTTTAACTAATTTTCTGGTTTATGACCATGAGATGGACCTTTAAATGAATTAGCCATAATAAGGATGTAATAACATATATTCGCCTTTTGATGGCCCCTGCCGTTGATGAGTATTGAGGATACTGTGAAGTTCTCCCGGAGGTTGAGGTCCACTATGAGAGTAGAGGGCACCAGGGAAGACAAGATCACCACATGCTCTTCAAGGTCAAACTCATACAGGTCAGCATTAGGGTCATCTTGAAGGGGTTGTTTCACTAGTAGAGGGCCAAAAACTCCTCCAGCATGCTGGGTCACTGCAAAAAAAATAAAAATAAGGTGGCCACTTTGATCAGCGAGAACGTACCAATTGTTGTCAGACCACATGGCTTAAAAAACAATGGTCTGTGTCGGTTTTTTTAATATTAAGCTCTATTCTTTTTAAGCTTATACTCCCTTTCACACTTCACTTAAAACCACAATTTGTATTGTCAATAGGAAAGAGGGAAAAGAAAATTACAAAAGTCTTAATCCCAAGATAGAGAGGAAAGCTCACTGCTATTACTCAAATATCTTAAAATTTTCTGTTGTGAACCTATAACAAAAATTAGGTACTGTATTTGTTAGAGGAAGGCTAAATTTAGAGTCCTTTTTCATCAAGTATAGTCTCTCGCTTCTCAAATATGTTTAACAAGTTGTTAAAAATGAGCTAATGTCACATTTTTATACATTTATTATGATTAATAAAACAGAGTGGTTAAGAAAAAAAAAACCTGTTGGAGTCTTTTGACTTTATTTTGGCATGACCATATTTTGAAATAACACATTGTAAAATTAAATATTGTGTTAGAGCTGAACGTCTGTACGGCAATTTCTCGCTCACTGAGGTGGCCCCCTTAGTAAATAGGAGAAATTTTTTAATATGTATTAATAATTAAGGGGTTATCTCACCAGCGTGTGCGTGATAGAAGTGCGTCCCGGGATTAGTGGCCTTGAAGGTGTATTGAAAGCGACTGTTGCTGTGTATGGGGCACTGCGTCACCATGGGTACTCCATCCATGTAAGGGGACCCTCTTTGAATCACGCCGTGCCAATGGATCGCTGTCTCCTGACCAGGCAACCTGTTCTCCACATCTACAATGACGAGATCATGCTGGCACACCTGGATGAAATACAATAGTAACTTTCAGTGGTAGTATTTTATGTCTCTCATCCTCAATAAATATTTTATTAAGGTGGGATGGAGAGGTTTGCTAGTTAAGCTAAATATGTCTACAGTTTTTTGAAGCAAAATCATTTTACCTGTGATGTAGCCGCAAGTCAAGATATGATTTTCCATGTCAATGCATTTTCATTTGATTTGGTGAATTTTGAAAGATATAGCATTGAAACCAAAACTATACATTCTTAAATATTTCTAAAAATATTCTTATAGTGTCACACATTTTTTTATTGATCTAGAAGTAGTTTTTTATAAATAAACTAGCGGACCCGACAGACGTTGTCCTGCCCGAAACATTGGCTTTTCGTTTGGGTGGCATAATTGATTTCGATAGTAAAACAAATACTATGTGTTCATCACAATTACAAATTCACAATGAACTCAAATTAGTGAGTAACACAAATATTACAAATTCAGTGTTTGTCAAAACAACATACAAAATAAAACATCTTTTCATTTTTGGCATTTCGCCCACAACTCCACAAATATCAGCTGTATCGAAAAAAAAACATAACTATGAATTATTATCAGAAGTTCAATTATTCATGAACTTTTCAGAAGGTTTTAGCGGTCAATTATTAATATTATATTCATTATTATAAATATTGGGGGTGGTGGTGAGGGAGGGGGTGAAATTTTGAGGTTACATGTTCTGATATGCAAAAAATCCTTTAAAAAATCCCCCCAAAAAAAATTCCCCAAAAAATCCAAAAAAATCCTAGAACCCGATTGCAGCGCCACCTACCAGGTCCAATTGTGAATCTAAACCATCCACGGACCCACTCAAACATACAAAAAATTTCATCAAAATCGGTCCAGCCGTTTAGGAGGAGTTCAGTGACATACACACGTACAGAAGAATTATATATATTAAGATGTTTTTAAATTGCTTAAAGCCTAAGCTATTCATGAAAATGCCCTGTAGGATTTTTCCTACCAGGATGTAAATTAAAAAAGTCTGTAGAAGCATATATTTATCTAAAATAGGAGACAAGTAAAGGATAATTTTGAAATTCAGGTCAACGCTGTCCAGGCGCAAACAGTAGAGTGAATGTGTTTACTCTTCAGTCTAAGAGGAGAAGCTTCACAGGATGAAATGCCCATTTTCTTCCTTTCCTTCTATTTCGAAAAATGTGGAATAAATGTAATAGAGCTTATAGTGATTAGGTACTTCAAGCTATGACTCAACCCCTTTGCAAAACAGCCACAAATTCACCAAGTAGGTAACGTCTTTGAGTAGGTATGTTTACTTTCATTTGCCAGTGACTCCAACAGTTATTTTAAATTTGTCATGGGCATCGCAGAATTTGATTTAAAAGTTTATGTTATCTTGCAAATATTCAAGAAGCCTCATTGTTGGTCGGATGCTCTAACAGGTCTTTCTTTCGCTTTTTAGACTGGCTTGATGGTTTTTAAGAGATCAGGTTTTGAATTCCAGTCGGATATGTGTCGAAGGGTGTTTTGTACTAAATTACTTCACTCTCCATCTTGACAAAAATTCAGGTAAACTTAATCTATGATTATTCATTTCTTTCCTATTACATTAGCATGGTTATTAATGTATGCCTATATTCAGAGTAGAGATAAAAATATTCAAGAACTGTTGAGATACAGGAAGATAAGGGTTCAAATCTCAATTAGGTGTAATGAGTGTGGTTCTTCCCAGAATTTTTAAATAACTGGCATTACAGAATCAATACTAGATTTATTTTGGCCAAAAAATGTTTTTCTATTAAAAACTGCAAAAGGAGTGACCTTTACTCGCGTCTCCTACACTTCCACCTTAATTAAAAGCATCATCCTAGTGTTGTAGTAGGATTTTGGTAGGAAGGAACTTTTAGAAAATACAAGCATTGAAACTTTTTTTTCAGTCAACCTTTTACTTTATTATTAGTGTTATTTTATGGTTATTAATAATATCTATCCAAATAGGCAGTTGCAGATCACATGACTTTACCTAAACGGGAGTCCGGAGATGGTTATCTATGATTTTCACTTCCTTCTCCCCCCCTTCCCCCACCCCCCCCCCCAATTTAAGGTTCCTTATGGGATGCATGTTAATATTTATTACTGAAAATGTACACAAAACTAAATTGTCATCATTAGTATAATAGCTAGAACTCTGAATGTTCAAAGTTGACTTTTTTGTTTCTAAACTTTAGAGTGTTTATTGTCTTTGGCCTTGAATTTCATGAGGATAGTTGAATTCAGAAAAAGTGTATCTACATTTTCTTGGAGGGAGAGTGGAATATAGCAATATCATCTCCACTCTCTTTAGAAATCTGTATAGATTTTCTGAGTAGAATACAGTTGTAGTAAAATAAATATTCTATGTTTTGAACATATAAATAATATTATACTTCTTACTAGGTCAATTTTATAATATAAATATTAAAATCTTTCAAATTTACTCACCACAGCAATAACTAAACAAATCAAGCATACTAAAACACCAATCATGATAATGGCTTGAAACAAACATGACAATAGCATCTTAATTATCTTAAACAAAGGTAAATTTGATGTATTGCTATGTCAATTGTTGAAAGGGTTATTAAGCCTATTTCAACCTACCCTTGTAGCCAACCAGCCCCGGTCTCCCCTAGTTATATGAAATTTGCTTTAGTAACTTTTATAACTGTGAAAAAAAGTACCTTCCTATCTAAATCGGGATACTTACTTGGATCATGGGTCCCGGTGTCTGTCCATTGATAGCGAACACAATCTCCCGACTTTCTCCCGCTCTGATGCTCTCTGGAGAACATGATGTGCCATTCTGATTCGAGTTTCGACAAGGCCTGATTGGGAGAGCAATACAAAAAAAATACAAAAAATAAGCAGTAAGAAGATGTGTCGCCCAAAGTTTGGAGGGAGGAGATGAGGCCCTTCTCTTTTACAGAAACAAGAAATCCGCTATTACAGCACTTATGCAAAAGAAAAAAAATAATAATTTTGTTTTGTTTTAAGAAAATATAGTGAAAAGGAGGTAGAATTTTCATTTTTAATAATCATTATTGAAAAATAATAAAATATACAGTGAGAACATGTGAATTATTTACTGAATTCATTTATTTAAATTCAATGTGTTAAACTGCAATCACCTGTGATCTAATGTTCAATTTAATCCTCAATTTTTTACCAATTTTGCTACTCATGTTTACGTTTGGACAAGCCCGACAGTTTTTAATTCATAGTTTGTGTGTTGATGCGCTAAAAATGAAATGGTAGTCAATCAGTCTCAACATTACCAATACAATATGAGACGTGGGAACAAATTTCTTTTTCATGATAAATGAATAATTGAAAATGATTAGTCAGAATTTGCCTTTAGTAAGTGAAGGAAATGATTACCCTTTTTTCATAAACATAGTTTAAATATTATTTTAATAAAAACCAATTAAACAAATTAAGTCAACTACTTTGTGTAAAAAGGGGCCCCCAAAACTACATTACCCTAGATCAGGGATGGCGAAACTTTCCTACCAGTGTGCTACTTAAGGAATTGCTGAATTTTGAATGAATACAGTGTGCCATCTCTTATTTACGATTTTTTAATGAGTATTTAAAAATCGAAAATTGTTGAATTATGAAATGTAATGAACAACTCAAATAAAATTGTAAATATTTGAATAATGACTAGATTTTAAAGAAGTAAAACTTATTAAATTGTCAAAGTGAGTGTCTTAGACAAAATTAATGTAATTAATTTAAAGTAAAAATAATAAGGCGAGAAACACTATAAAGAGCTTCAAGGGGCATCCAAATTAAAAAAAAAAATATATTCCGGGTGGTGACCACTTGAGATAGATTTTAGGAAATCTGATATATTTTTTAAATGGTGGGAACTTCTTAAAATAGCTTTTAGAGGCATTCAATTTTAAAGGAAGGAGACTAAACCAAATAGCATTTAGGAATATCCGAATTCCAAAAAAAGAAATTAAGGGTATCACTATTATAAATAGCTTTTAAAAGAGTATAATTTTCAAAAATTCCCCAAACGAAGATTAATACAAATATCTTTAAGGACAATCCAATTTTCTAACAGTAACTGGGGGAGAGGAGGATAAAACGACCCTAAAAATATTTTTGTTACTTGCCCCCCTCCCCACTTTCCCTCTCCCACAGATAAAGTTCCACCACTACTGTATAAAATAACAATATTCTTATTTATTAGGGTTTAGTAGTAAGAATTAATATCATGTCATAAACCTACAATTTTGAACCCCCCTTAAAACTAAATTCTCTCTACACCAATTTTTTTATCGTTTTTTGTGCTCGTTGATGTAATACGCAAACAATAACTATGCTTGTGGATTAGAGATGAGAAAAGTAAAATTGTTGAGGGAATTTACCCACATTTTCATGGAAGTAGAGTGGATTTGTTTTGGTAAAAATCACTCTCAGTACACCCGATCGAGATTTAAACCCCGATCTCCTTGTCACTGGAAATCCAGTCTAATGCGCGAGTGACGCGCTAGATTATGCGAACCTAGATGCGGGTGAAGAGATGACTAATATTACGAGATTTGCTAAGCACCTATAGCACCTATATGTTAACTAATCTAAAAGGTTAAATTATTCAAATGTTCAACTTTTAGATTTTAGATTAAATTCTGTCTAAACCTAGTCTAAGACCTCTTTTTGGATTTGAATTTCAAATCTTTTAAATAATAAAATTCGTGATTTTGAATCGGAAATGAATCCAGCAATATTAAGATTCAAACTTAACATTTCGAAGTTTTGTAGTCTTAAAATCCATCAAAAGTAACGACTGCAGATCATATGAGTCGAAATGAATATATTAAAGCGGATCTGGTAACTTTTTTTCAGTCAGAAAATTGGACTGTAGGATTAGAAGGGACCAGATTTTGATATAAGTACATAAACTCTGTTCATGATCACAATGTTGTAGAAATGTATATTTTATAGGCCAATTTTTGCCAATTTGGAACTAAGATCATCACTAAGATCTTGGTTCGCCTCATTTTTAGACATTTTTTGTTTCAGTTTAAGGCATTCATGTTGAATAAGTATATTTTCAAATACTATCAATATTTTATAAATGCACAATACTCAAACATAGATTTTTTCAAAACACAGTTGTCAGAATAAGAAGCTAATAAAGGCTATGAACTTTATGACTTAAAGGCACGTTTGATTGAAAAATACACATTCCTGGTGAGATACTGCAATAATTAAGCTGGAAAGGGTTGTGATAGGAGGGGGTAGCTATTACTTAAGAAGCACATATTTTGTAAATCAATTTTATATTTGGAAGAATGACTGAGTTCAGTTGTTGAATGCCTTTCATTGCATTTTATATTTGTAAAGTGCATGCTAAATTTAGTTGTGTGCCTTTTTTATTACAAGTTTTGGTTCATAGTTGTATGTCATTTTTTGAAAATCTGAAGTAATTTATTGAAATTCTTAGGTTATTTTATAGATAATTTGTGATCAACTTTAGAACATAAAAATCCTGGCTCTGCTTATTAGTAGCGAGTTTATTATTATTATTATTATTAGCACCGCGTCTTACTACCCGTTCGGGTTATACGCACATACGCTAATGTGCAATGGTAGGGTGATTGTGAGATGAAATGGAGGACCTACAGTTTAACGTGGAATCCGAACCACGGTGGAGGCCTGGCATTCCTCACATTCACAAGTTGTGATTAATATACGTCTTGGCAGAGGTGAAGGAAGGGTTTGGCAATCAGATAAATCTGTGCCGGGACCGAGGATCGAACCCCGGACCCTCAGCACAGAAGTCTGACACCTTACCCCTAGACCATCAGGTCACCAGTAGCGAGTTGAACGTCACTCACTAGAAAACAAAGTTAGCACATGACCCCAATCAGTTGCTAGTCGCCACACCAACGATCTTCTAACTTTCAGGTAAGTGGGACACTGTCACAGCCGATGTCCTATGGTTGGAAAGTCGTCCTCCCGAGATAAATACACGTGTGTGTGGGTGGTAATCACACCAAGGTCATCCAACCCTGCACCGGTGGTCGATTGATCAAAACTCTCTATTCATTTGATCACCGCTAGCGAACAGATTGGGGCTCAAATCTCGGTCAGATGGTTATTCTGGTGTTAGTTTTACTTAACTTTTCCACCCTTTCTCAAAAATTTCATGGGGAAATTTTCGCTAAAATACCCTCCCCAGCTTACCCCTTAGATATGTTAAAGTTTTTTTTTAAATATGTATTTAGTTCATACGTTTTAACACAGGATTTTTAATGGCTCAATCCATGGGTTAGTGAAGAGTTCAGTCAGAGGAAATGCACCCGCATTAGTGCGGAGAAGGGATAGTAAAATATAGGGATAAATAACATTTGAACAACCAGCCTTAGTCCAGCCGGCCTAGATTTAAGCCTTAATTTCCCTGTAACTGTCAGAAGCTGACAAGATGAGACTGATACCTTTGTCCAAGTGTCCACTGGTGTGGATGTGAGAGATTACGTCAATACCCAGCTGAGGAATAGAGGCGATAATCTTTCTTCCATAAGAGTTGCAGTTCTTTCAAAGAGATTTTACCCAAAAATTTACCTTTAGGGCCATGATCTCTAACCAATATATCCCTTCCAGTTATGTAAAAATAATAATAAACGAATACCTGGTATGTTTCAAAGTAGCTATAAAGGTTCGTTACCAATTTTAATAAAGCTTTGGTAGTAAGCTAAACAAAGCTGTTATAAAGGGAAAGAAAAGTTTTTAAAAATTCGTGACATTGGTCAAAATCTGCGATAGTTTTGTTTATCGTGCTTACTATTATCAAAAAGTATTTTATAATGATAATTAATCAGTGGTACGTCATGTACCACTGTGGATACGCGTACCACAGTTTTAGAAACACTTCTTTGAGGTTGTCACCCACCTGGTGGCTCTTGCATGAGGTCTGAGGATGAACTTGAAATAACACACTTTGGGCTCCTCTCCTTGAAAACAGGCTCTCGCGCAGTTTACATGCTCTGGAACATAAAAAAAACACACTGGATCAGTTAATTGACGTTTGTAAATAAACACACTGTAAACAAGATTATTTTCCGTTCAGTTGAACTGGTTTTTGTTGGGTTTTATTTTTGGTGCATCACGTCCTCTGCAACATTTTCACGCTATTCCATATTGATACATATGATGCAGGAATGAGTAAGGTATAATTAGTAAGAAATGTACCTGAACTTGCATGGAGGAAGAGGGAGAACTAATTTAATAAAAGACACCTAAGTACACCCAACATATATTGGAACACTGATCCATCTGTCACCAGCTGTCCAGAATTGAATTGAACTTAATACAGGTACACCCAGTCGAGACCTGAAGCATGACCTTACCGTCACCGCCAAGCCAAACTAACGTTGCACGCATACATACACACACACACGATTTTATATATACTACTTGCTTACTCTATGACATTAGGAACTTCGCATCTTTCAGTTAGTTCTATTCAGTCCACCCTATTACACCCTATCTCTTTCAGGTCTATTCTGATGTTACCCTCCCAATCGTCTCTTCCCATTGAGTTTACCAGTCAATAACCTAAACATGGTTCTAAATTCTTCCATTCGCGTTACATGCTCTGCTCACCGTAACCTGAGAGATTTATTTATCTTTCGATTTTTAGCTTTGTTATCGCAACGCTAATGGATCCCCTATAAGATTATCTTTAGTTTTTGTATTAGTTTATTTTTTAAATCTCTTCGTCTGCCTGTACAAAATTTAAATGTTCTTACCATATCAAGGAGTTTTTATTTCTATTGAGTCATTTATCTCCCCTATTTTTTAAATTAAAAACTTCCCAGAGTTTATGGTTACTGTGGATTAGTCATTTTACAAACTTAGCTAGTTTATATTTTCTTCCAAGCCGAAAAAAAGATTTTATAATAATATGGAAAGATTTTAAGCTACTACAACACACCCTTTTTCAGTCCCCAAACATTCCCATTTAGAAATAAGATATATTTGATTATCTTAAGTGGTATTTCTATGTACTTGTCAAATCTATATTTTAAACCACACTAAAAGTAGTGTTGTGTATTAGTTGTATCAATTTTGAGCGATTCCATTTCCTGGGCATCAATTTTGAAATTCGGTGTGTTCAGACTTATTCAGCTCTCTGGGAAGGTCTATAGACCTAAATATCGAGCTTACATTTTATATCACAGCAAAACGTGTTTTTATATTAGATTTAGGAATCATGAGGGGAGACCCCCTTTCACATTTACTGCCTCTACATCTTTAAATTTAAGAATTATACCTTAATGATTGTTTGAGGTGGTTCTTATACCCACCTGACCATATTTCTGCCTCATATAAAAGGATTGTTTCATTTTACAAACCCCTCCTCCCCTGCCTTACTATTTTCTCCAGCTAAAATTCTTCAGTTTTTAAGGATATTTTGAGTGGTCTTTATACCCTCTTTCAGAATTTCAGTTTTCTACCACGCAGAAAAGCAGTTTGTTCTATTAGTTTTAGAAATTGTAATCACCCATTATTAAACAAATCCTACTTATAAATTTCGAATTTTAAGACGAATATGGTTATTTGGAGCCGTCCTTCTACCTGCCTGCCCAATTTAAATTTTCTACCACACTTAAAAGTGTTTGGTTCTGTTTATAGCCTCCCCCTTCCCGTTTCCTAAATTTCTCACCTAAAAAATGTAACATTTTCAGCCCTTAATATTTATTTGGAGTTGTCTATTTACCTGCCTGCGTAATGTCAGTTTTACACCATACTAAGGAGTAGTTAATTACTATTATGTTTTGAAATTTTGAACACTCCTTTTCTTTTATCCAATTCATTCTTAAAATATCAAATTAAGAGATTTATTTGGTTATATGGAGCTGTCTTCCTACCTGTCTGCCAAAATTTAACTTTTTATTTCTTTTTTTAATAGACCCCCATTTTCCAAGACCGATTTTGAAATATCCCAATTTTAGGTTTTCATAGTCGTATCGTTCCCTGATTTATAACTTTGAATTCACTAGAAGCAACAAAACGCATTGGTTTTATACAACTTCGCAAGAATCTCTCACGTGGGATATGTGTTAACCTTTAATGCGCGCACGTGTGGGAAACATTGTAGGCGCGGTGGGGAACAGGTTATGTAAGTGCCTCAAGAAACACTTGGGATGTGGACAGGGGCGGATACAGATCATTTTCATAAGGGGGTTATAATATATTATTATTATTATTATTATTAGTCCGCGCTACTACTCGTTCGGTTATACGCACTTACGCTATTTGTAATGGTAGGGTGATTGTGAGATGAAATGGAGACTACGTTTAACGTGGAATCCGAACCACGGTGGAGGCCTGCTTCCTCACATTTATAATTATAAATAAATAGTTACTTATATTGTTAGATTTCTGTTTAAAGCCATTTAATAATTTCTATTCATATTTGATCTTATGTATGTTTTAAACCGTGGTCATCCTCTGCAATCTTTTAAATCAGATATTGTTTATAAACTATTTGGAGTGACCCTTCTTCAACAAATTTTTGAAAAATGGTTCACTCTAGAAGCTATGAGTAGTCTTCGCCTGGCTGAAAATTCTTCAAAATGACATGCATCTAGAAGCTATTTGAGTTGTCCTCCCCTTGACATTTATGAAATTTGGATGTCCTTGGAAGCTATTTAGGGCTTTCCTCTTCTGACTTTTTCTGTCAGTTAGATGCCTCTAGTCTATTAGTTATTTGATGCGGTCTTTTCAGGCAAATTTTTGACAATAGAATGCATCTAAAAGTGATTTGGAGTTTGATTTAAGGCCATCTTTCAGCTTCATATTCGATAATATCAGAGGATTTGAAATATATCTGGGGTGGGGGGTTATTCCATGATGGCAGAGTCCCCCACAGCTCTGTCGCTCTTCTCTCCACACATATTCTATATTCGGTATTCGTAGATGAAGTGCTCTCAGGAAATTATTAGTATTCTTTTATGTGTGGTAGTCTACCGTCTCTATGCGGTAAAATGTTCGTTACTCGTTATGCACGACAAATATTTGTACATGAAAACTAATATTTTTTTCCACACTTGAGTTAGTCATATCGGAAATTGAATAGACATGGATAAATAACGAACGTGTGAACCCGGATTAAGAGGTGTTTGTGCATAAAAAGATTTTTAAAAAAGTGTATAATTTATCTGTGTTGTATCTTCTTTTTAAAATTTAAACTTTAATTTTTTTTGGTATTATTTGTCTAACTTTTACAGGGTGGCAAATGACCCTTTGACCCCCTCCTGAATCCACGCCTGGATGTGGATTAGTATGTTATGTCACTAACCCTCTTGTGGGTTTAGTGGTCAATGTCAAAATACAACCTTCTACAAATTCTACGATGTTCATGCATATTTACAATATTCTTCTTCTTAAGCAAACAATCTAAAGGTTCGTTTGATGTGATCCATCTTGAGCTGGGCTCGCACTCAGCCCTTCGGCTGGCTAGTGCTGCCTGCACCATCTGGTATAAATCACGTGTACTAGGGGAGTAAATAAAGTTTAGTTTTCCCCGTTACCTCCCACACTTTAATTTCTTGAGTGAGCGCTAAAAGGCCCGACGGCTTTACTTCCCCTCCGAAGGAAGTTGTGCTAAAGATTTTTAACTGCCCAAGAAAAAAACCGTTGACCTCGGCTGGGTTTTAACACACAAACATCGGGTTCTGAAGCGAGCACTTGTCCCCAAGACCACCGAGGTTGACTATGAATAATTATTAGAAACTATAAATTAAATTTAATCGAGTCCAGACGAAAATCGCCAAGTCAACTTTCATGATTGTCTGACTGACAGGATTTGTAGTAATCCAAGCGTGAGTTCAGACGTTTCATGACTTCAGACTTTTTTTTTTTAATCGGTAACCCTCTCTTAATAACGTTTATACAATGTAAATGATTTTATTTAAAATAAAAAAAATATTAATCGGTATCGTAGATCTTGAAAAATTGTTCTCGGAATAAATTTTTGTTTTAAAAAATCGCTGCTTCCCCTTTGCATATTTTCTGAAATTTTAAATAATTGGGCCATCCTCGGTGCATAAGATTTAATTTATAAACCATATGTATGTAAAATGGTTGCGAAGAACTCCAGGAATCACTGTCGAAAGCAAAGTTGGGCAATATATTTCTCAAGGTAGCCACAGGTGTGGTGAATAAGAAACGAAATACGCAACACCATGTAAAAATTGAGAAATGATGTTGGTAACTTGAACATTTAAAACAACACACACTGTATGAATATGTTTATCCAAAACATGGTAAAGTTTGACTACTCAGCTACAACTGACTTGAAATAAAATGATGAAAATTGCTTGGATTAAAAATGTAAAACAATTTAATGCAAAATTTGACAATCCTTTTGTCTGACAAGTTGCAGAAACACCAAGGTTGTATATCTGAGTTCAATGTAGGCCCTACATCAATATCGAGCTACAGACAATACACCTATCAAGAAATGGTTTATTTTACTGTAAACGACCTGCTTCAGTAGCAACATAGTCTAAGGCGTCACTCTCACAATATACTAGAATACCGATGACAGGGAAATCGGGTCTCAAATCCCAGTCGGGTTTTCCCTAATTGTTTTTCACTCTTCCCCTTTCCCCCAAGCAAATGTAGGTACACTTCCTCTAAAATGACAAACTTCCCCATCCTTAACTCACTGGCATAATCAGTATAAATGCGCTTAACCTGAACAGAAATAAAACGCGGTGCTAACAAAATTGTGAGAGCTGGCAAACTTTAATTCCCCACATTTTTTACATAGCCAATTCGCCACTTGTGGTGATAGGCAACAAGGTTGTTCACCCCTGGTCTAAGGAATTGCTTCACATTTAAAAAATATATACAGTTGATATAGATTTTAATAAATCCTAGTGAAGCAATTTTTATATTTTTTTGTTGAGAAAACGTAGGCCTCTACCCTCGATTTTACTTTTAAAAGCTTACATGCAACGTATAGGAAGTGTTGTGTACCACGTCACACTAATTTTTAATAATATCTCCATATTTAAACTAAGGGGTTCAGGGTTCGAACAACTACAGAGGATATTGAGGTTTTTTTCCTAAATGTGGGTGCATTTATTTTAAATTTCCCTCCTCATTATCTCTTTAATGTACAGTAAGTATATCAGTAGTCCAGACGGGTAGTAAGACGCCGTGAACATATATACAAAAAATATGTACTGTACATAAATTAAACCTGACGCAAAGCTCAATGAAATAACACCAAAAATTATTACACCCTCCTCCAAACAGGCTCGGACTGGCCCATCGGCCCTCGGGCCGGTGAGCCCTCAAGTCTCTCGAATTTGCGCCCTCGGCCCAGAATCCCCCTCCCTCTTGGCGAAAAAAAAAATTGCTATGATTAAAATAAGAAATTTAAATTTTAAATAAGATTCGAATAATCAAGTCAAGGTGGAACCGTGAAGGCGAAATTAAATTTAAGTGAGTACAGATTTAGGGGGTGGGGGATATTCAGCAACAAGGGGTGATTGGCACCCGGCGACAGCGGGGGAGAAGGCACACCTCTTTAGTGATCAGTTTGGCCATGTCGCGTGGAGTAGTGGAAATCAGCTGTTTAGTTCAAGTTCATACCCACAAAACCTTACTGAGATCGTAACACATTCCCCTTCCTGGAATAAGTTTGAATTAAAATGTTCTCTCTCTCTCTCTCACCCTTTTCCTTTTCTAATTTCTATAAGTAACTTATTTTGACTTGTAATAACATCAAACGTACTATCATATTTTAGATGGGATTTATAACAGCGCCCTTCCCTTATTATAATTGGGATATGTAAAGCTAAATTCATTTAATAATTTAGAAATCTAAATTTTTTGAAGTTTGGCGTAAAAATAAAAATCTATTTTGAAATGTAAGGGTGGGTTGCTTTGAAGAGACTTGTATTCGGCGCTGATACAAGTCAGGTTTATTCGAGGTGATTGGGGGTGTGATATCTACCTTCCTTTTCTCGGAGACAAAGCCAGTTTGCTCAGGACGGATGTTGTTGAGACAGGCTGTATCCAAATAGTCCAAGGATCCTTGCCACGGATATAGTATAATATCTTTTACAATTTGTTCCTTAAATGCTAGATGTTTTGTTAAATAAAATTCACTTATCCCATGAATGTTTCTTTATACTGTATTTATAAAAAATAGCCTATGAAATTCAGAATAAAAAATAATGCCTTGAGTCATATAAGGAAAAGAAAACTAATTTTATCTTGGAAGTCCTTACAATAACCACTACTATTTATTATTAATCAATATTATTGTGTTCTCCCATAGTTATTTTACAATAAAAAGGTAAACTTTTTTGATCTCGTAATAATATTTTACGCCCTTTTAAAACCCAAGATCTGCGCCCTTTTGGAGGGCCCAGTCTAACCCTGCCTCCAAACCACAATTTAGTGAACAGCCGTATAAAAAATTTATATACAATATTTTACGATTTTTAGCTTTTAAAAATAACTCATATTTAAACCCATGAGGAAGTATATCATTTTATAAAAACATTAGGTATGAATTGGTGCAAAATAATTTTGAAATGTATTAAAAGGGTAGTTAAATCTAATTTTTTTAGGGGTTGGAGGTGTATTTAAAAAATTAAAGATGGGAAATTCGATTCCTCGATTCTTCGATACCCATAGTTTCTTGAGGTAATCAAGAGAATAAAAAAGATACCTCAATTCTTGATGCCTCGATTCCAAATGATGCGTGCAAATGATCGTGAATGCTTTATTAAGATATATGAATGACTATCAGATGTTACAGGCCGTTCGTAACACATAATTTTTCGTTATTTACTCACTATATCTTTATAATAAAACTTATAAAAGTATTAATCAAATTCGAAAATCTAAAAATTATTGATGTTTTGCTTCAATTTGAAAACATGTTTCCCAATACATTCCAGAAACAAAAACAAATATCCATTTTAACAGATACCAGCCCTGTGTTTATGATTGTTTTGAAATGTAGTCAAAAAGTAAATAATAATATAGGTGAAGTTTATTTTAGATTTTTAAAGACAAATTTAAAATCGTCACTGTAATTTGTAAAGACAAAAAATTTCAAAAGTCTAATTAATTAAAAAGAGTTTTTAATTTTATACTGTAGGCCTATTCCAGTAAGAATCTAGAATCAAGGTAAAAATTTAAGAATCGGAATCGAAAAACTGGTATCATCCCATCTAAAAAAAACCTTAAGGTGTTAAAGGTCAGCTAATGTCACATTTTACACTTTTTTCTATTAATAAAACTCAAATTATTGGGTTGTTAAGTAAAAAGAACCTTGTTTTATTCTTTCGACTTTATTTTGGTGTGAACCATATTTTGAAATAACGCATCATAATCATAGAATTAAATATCGTTTTAGAGCTGAACATCTGCGCGGTAATTTATCGCTAATCTAGTCGGCCACCTTAACTTTCTCAGGCGAATCTGGTTCAGTCACTTTTCCCATCTCTTTTTGTTCGAAGTTGTATCTTCTCGTCTTCCCTCGCAGATGTAAACAGAACTTGTGGTCGGTAATTTTCACTGTCACTGATAGTGATGTGTGTCACTGGGTTATTTACAGGATATTAGCATGGGAAATGTTGTCCGAGAGACTGAAAGTAGAATTTCTCTCGCGTGGCTACACTTCACGTTAGTGTTAATGATATCAAAGACTTTGAAAAAAAAAGTGAAATCTTTATCGCCTATAACAGGTTTTCAACCATTTTACAACAGCGCTACTTTTCATTAGTAAACACTTGCCTCAAGTTATTGGTTGTTTTTTTTTAGCACAGCGTCTTACTATCTGTTCGGATTGTACGTCTGTTTACTAGTTTACATTAATGTGTTAGAGATTAAGAAGATTGAATTTAGAGTAAATGTTCCCGAGTGGAAAATCATTTAGGAAAAACCATCCTCAGTATACCCAACCGGGATTCTAGCCCCCCCCCCCCTTTCCCCGTAATCGGCAGTCCGGTTGGTTTGTTGCGAGAGTGATGCCTTAGACCATGCGGCCACCGAAGTGTTTTATCTCAAGAACCTAGGATTAAAAGTAAATTTTTTTTTCGTTGGTTAATTAAAAGATCCTTCCTTAATCTTACTGTTGTTTTTGTTTAAATAACGTTTTAACTTAGCAAATAATTCTTCAAGCATTATTTTTTTTATTATGTCAGGCTACAAAAGCAATCATTCATATATTTTAATCCAATAAAAACTTTTACATACTTCACATGTGACTTAGGTAAAATTTATTTTCGGATTAGGCACCAAAATAGAGATAAAACGTGAAATAAAATACATAAAATATTATTACTAACGATGAATAATGATCATTATGAGCTTGCTTTAAATAACACAATTTTGTTTAAATTAGAGTTAAATAAGGTGAACTCAAAGAAAACAAAAGCAAATACTACTAAATTATTGGCACGCACCCCAAGTTGAAAGCCACTGGCCTATAGCATAGTTCTTTAAAGTGCTTTGAATCACTTTACAGCCCTACTATATTTATATCAATCGGGATTTGAACCAAAGTGTCATAGAGGGGTTCCGCATTTGCGTGGAGGTAGAGTGGAGAACTATTTTGGAAAAACAACAATCAGTATACCCGATCCCCGATCTCCCCGTTATCAGCATTCTAGTCCACTGTGAGAGTAGCGCGCTAAACTATGCGGCCACCAAAGCGGGTGTATTCAAAGTGTTAAGGTGGGAGTGTAGGGAACGCAAGTTAAGGTCAATGTTTTTGCAGGTTTTTTTAATAATAAAATGTTTTATTGGCCAAAATAAATAAAATATTGCTCCAGTAGTGATAGGCATTAGATGACAAACTTTTTAAATTAGTAGAAAAAGTCATTAAATTCCAGGACAACCTTAACAGATATCCAAAAACTGTTTATATTGCCTTGTGAAGAAAATTAAACTATACGTTTCTATTGAAGAATTATTTGATTTATTTTGGCCATGTGAAGAAAATTAAGCTTTATGTTTCTACTGAAGAATTATTTGATTTATTTTGGACCAAATAAAGTTTTGGTATAAAAACTGCAAAAAACAATGACCTTATTAACTCTTGTTCCCTTAACTTCCACAATAACTTTATTTTGATGAATCACAAAATGTTATCCAATACATAAATCACAATGGTGTACACTCCGTTTACTCTTAAGAGAAACAGGGCTTTGTAGTCATGTAATGCATCTAGGACTCAATTATAGAGGGAAGAAGTGTAGAGGGGGAAGGGACCACTAGCTAAACTTTTAAAAATGTGGGGAAAAGATGCCATCTTGCGGTTCTCAAATGAACAATGGTGACGTCACAATCCACGGAAATAGCCGGGTGCAGTCGACACAATACATTGAACGAATCAATAACTGACTCGTGCGATCGCTTTCGTTGCATAGAGCAATGATTACAATATATGTATATTAGATTAAGATAAATTACGACTCAATATTAGAATGGCTTGTTTTTAATTTGATGTATTGAAAAGGTGCATTTTTATTAAAGTATTCATTTAAATCTCAAGAAAGAGCGAAGAGGGCTACCCACAGGATTTTCCCTTGGCTTTGTGCCTGAAGGATTACTTGGAACAATATTACATAACTACGCTCTATTTTTATTTTGTCACCACGTCTTAATATCCGTTCGGGTTATACGCATGTATTATAATTAGAGCTGGGCCGATCAGCTATTTTGCCGATTAGTCCGATGCCGATCATTTGTTGCCGATTAGGCCGATCACCGATGCCGATTATTTTTGTTTTCAATTTTAATAAGTGTATAAAGTAAAATGACCTTTAAAGTAAAAAAAAATAAATACTTTTACTAGTTTTATAATGTCCAATATAGTTTTGTTTTAATAACATTTAAATATAAACTTTTAAAATGTAAAGGTTGTTTAGTTATTATTTTATATTGTTATTGTTAGGACAAGTGAACTTGTCACTAAACAAAAACAAATCACATTAATAAATAACAAATATATCGATACATGTTAGATAATTAAAATATGATTTCACATTTATGATCAAATAGGCCTACTGACCCTTTCATTAGACAAAGACAAATCATAATCAGCAAATTTAAATTTAATTTTTATGATAAAAAATAATCAAGGCACACATATTTTTGCACACAAGGAAAATAGGCCTACTCTATTTTGTTTTTAAATGAACTAGGAATTTTTACATCCAATGTCTATTAAAATATGGCTTCAATACTAAACAATTTTTAACAATAGTAATATTTTTGTGAATTCTGGTTTAGATATATCATAACATAGGTTTTTGTGATTCTACAAAGCATTCCATCATAATTTAACTACTAAATATTAATATCGTATAGAAATAAGTGGTTTCTTAAAAAAAGTATAATAAAAAGGCATCACCATTTTTAAACAGTAATCCGATCTTTTTATTAACAATTTAAATAATCTTAATGAAAAATAACATTTTTAACTACATTTAAATAAAAACTACCTTTAGAAAATCGAATGAACGGTGAACGGGTCAAAATGAATGGATCATTGAACTGAACCAGATACAATGAATCGTTCATTTAAAAGAACGATTTTGCCCCTCTCTACTTCAATATGATATAATAAATAATAAATAACATAATGTGCAACGAAAGTTATTTTTCGTGTTTTTTTAAGAAATACTTTAAAACTTATTTTAATTTACTTTTAACTATTAAAGAAAATGTAAAATTTAAATATTAATATATATTAATTAAATTCATATTGAAATATGAGCGAAACAAATTCCATGCCAGTGGAAAGTTTTGTACTTGCATTAAAAGAAAAACAGTTTCCATTTAAAACAAAATGTGCTCATGTGCGAGATTATTACGTCCGATGTTTAATTTTTTGGGCATCTTTAACAAATCGAAATAAAACAATACCAATCTGCTAATACTTTATTTTATGATTATTAGATTTGTTACTTGTGAGTATTTTTATTTCTAATAACGTGCATAAATTGGAAAAAGACCTATTGTAAATATATTTATTTTGATATATTTTGTTTGGAATGTTGGATGTGCTGTTTATTTCAAACCTATGTCGCTAAGAACAAGCTAATTATTCAAAGATCACATACGAGAGAGCAGAAATAAAACATTATTTTTTTAGGACTTAAAATATATCCACACATTTTGAATAATCGGCATAAATAATCGGAGATTCAAACACCGATCATCGGAATCGCCGGTTATGCAATAATCGGCCGATGATCGGATTAATAATCGGCATCGGCCCAGCCCTAATTATAATTACTATAGTGAGGTAGGGATGAGGAAGGAAACAATTTAGAGGTCATCTTCCCGCATTTGCGTGGGATGAGAGTGGGAAACCATTTAGGAGAAACCACTCTCAGTAGACACGACCAGGATTCGAACCCCTATCTCCCCGTCTGCAGCAGGCCAGTTAACACTAAAGTGACGCCTTAAACAAAGTGGTTCTCAAACCTCCTGGTCAGGCGGACCCTCTAAACATGGAACAAATTATTCGCAGACCCCTTGATGTAGGATAAATGTTAAATATATATATATATGTATATTATAGGGGTTAATAATAGTCATAATTATTTATTTTTTAGTCATAATAGTTTTTTAATGTAAAATTAATTACAATATAAGTGAAAATTAAATGAATGTTGGTATTATATTTGTATATTTTTAATCATAATATATATATGTTTAATGTAAAAAGAATTACAATAAATATGAAAAGAAAATATCTGTATTTGGTACATTTATAATTACCGATAATTTACGTGAGGAGTGGAACTACTTGTGTGACTTTAAGATATCCACTAAACCTGCTTCGGTCCGCATGGTTTAAGGCGCCTCTCTTGCAATAGAATGGCTGCCAATGACGGGGAGATCGGGACTTTATTGGGGTTGGGTGTATTGAAGGGGGTTTCTCTAAATGGTTTTCCCTCTACCTCCACGTAAATGCGGGTGCGCTTACTTTAAACTCAACCGTCCTCATCCCTAACACACTAGGGTAGTTAGTGAATAGACGTATAACCTTAACGGATAGTAAGACGTGGTGCTAAAAAAAATGAAATGTGGGGCAATTTTAGTGCCCACCAACCTTAAGTCTGATTCCACACTAGGACGATTTCATTTCAGATTTTTCCACACCACAAAGAGAAGAAAAGGCTTGATCGCTTAAATAAGTTGTTGGAAAAGGCATCAAATGTTGCAGTGCTTTTTCTGAAAGTTATTTGTGTTAGCTGACAAGAAAACTAAAATAAAAGTAAATGCATAAATGCTCCTCTCAAAGATGTAGGAACAAGGGGCGTGGCCAACCTTTACTTTTAAGCCTCATTTTCTCACAGAGCTTTAATATGGTTAGGCATCTCCATTGAGTTTATTGTATTATATCAGTGATTTACCGTTTTATATAACTTTTATAAGAACTTAAAAAAATTGTAAAGGTACGTCACGGATTCCCTGGACGAACTCGTGGACTCCACTTTGAGAACCTCTACTTTAGACCAGTCAGCTACTGAAGTGGGTTACTCTCTATTATAGGATGTAACGTAGTTTAAACAATCAGGGTATATGGAGAGGGCATAGTTATCAATTCGCGTAAAAATCTTCAAGAGTAATCAGACATATCAAGACGTTGTGGAGATTCAAAAGATCAAGCTATTTGAAGGATTAATTCTCCATTTAGATACTACAAACAGACAAATGCCATTTTGAATCGCACATATTTTCCTGACCCTCAGGAAATAAAAATCTAGAAACGTTTAGAATTTTACCCTTTTTTTCAGCAGAAATTTTGTTCAAACTAAAGTGCTGAATCTGAATAAAACTAATATATAACGAAATTAAATGAAGTATTGTTGAAAGTTCTATAATTAAAACTAGTAGGTATTAAAAAATATAATTGTAATGGTATCAGGCTTATCAGCACTAAGGATGAAAGGTAAAGTTGATATTGCCATAGGAATGGTGGTAACTGACTGTTGCAGAAATATTTAGGCTATAAAAACTATTAAAAAAAACATAGTTAAAAACAAATGGTTTGTTGTGAAAGTTTTGACTATCAAAAATAGCAACCAATCTGTATAAATGGTCTTGCAGATCATGTGCTTGTAGAATGCATACATGAAAGTAGATCTGGTAACTTTTGCTAGCTGTCACCATCACTCCAATGGCGAATGGATCATACATTCACTACATCCTCGACTCCAATGCAGAACACCTCTTTCCTTTGTTTTTAAGACCCAAATAATGGCGTAGTCAAGATAAAATTACACAAGTGACTTATTAATGCTAGTCATTTCCAAGACTCACCAAACGTCCTCTCTCTATTCCTGCGCAGTGTTGCCACATGTTTGACAGGTGGTTCGGCCCAGTAATACAAGAGGGTGCCGCATATCAGCACAATGGCAACAAGGTTAGGTACCAGGATGACCCACGTACAACGGGAAAACGACATGGCACACTGAATATTTATCTCGGTCTTGTAGTAGAGAACAGAGAAAGGTCGCTGTACGAAGAATACGGGTCTTTTTTGGACACTGGCCTGGTCTTGCTGAGATAAGACTCTTCAAGACCCTGAACACTAGTTCCTCTTGAGCAAGACCCACGCGAATATTTATAAATGGGGCAGTAAAACTTCTTCAACATCCGTGGCAGATCTCTCTCGCAGACATTCCATCGACGATAACCTGCCTGTTTTCGTGCAATTTCTGTAACAAGAGAAGATGCCGGTTAAAATCAATTCCCCTTGCTTACAACCCGCACAACACAATTAGTATAAACATATCCGGGTATACAATCCTCACTACATAAAAATGTAAAAAAATAAAAAATACACAAAACAAATCTTATAAAAAATGTTATAGTCAATCAGTTATTAAAATTTGAACAAGATGTAAAATGAATTTATTTCATTAATAACATAAATTAAATCATCAAACAAAATTAATCCCAAATAAAAAATAATTTATTAATTAATAATTAGCTTAAAACATATTTTTTTCCCCACAAGTATTACTACCTGTTCAGGTTTACCAAATATGTTAACAACTCTAATGGGTAAGAGATGGGGAAGGAAGCGTTTTAGAAGTACCTACTCCCTTTGCATGAGAGAATAGTGGTACATCATTTAGGAGAATCACCCTCAGTAGACCCGACCAGGATTTGAACCCTTACCTCTCCATCATCTAACACGAGAGTGACACCTTAGAAACATTCCGCGACTGAAGCGGTATAAACTTAATACTCGTAAATATAAATATATTCCTCATAACCCTAGGACCCGTCCGGACCATTTGCATATTTAAACTGTAGGAGTAGGGATGGGGAAAGTAGAGTAGTGAGGTATACCCGCATTTTCATGGAAGGAGAGTATGGAACCATTTAAGGAAAACTCACCCTTAATACACCTGGCTGGACTTCAAACTCCAACTCCCCGTCACGGTCAAACAGACAAGATGAAACCATACAAATATATGTAGGAAGGATTTGGGAATAAAAACTCCTTAAGATTTCGTTACCGTAGCCTAGTGGCTCGGAGATACCGACTACAATTCTAGAGTTCCTTGTTCAATCCTCCAAGTTTCTTAAAATAATAAATATTGCACGCGTCTAACCGTGGTTAACGCTAATACTAATTACGCTAATGGATTAGATTGAGGTGATTAAGAAGTAACCGCATTGCGGAAGGAAGTGAACCCTAGGAAACCCACCAGTTCACGACCCAGATTCGAAACTCGATCTCCGTCTCGGCGGTTTTTAAATGAATTGCAGAAGTATATTGTGTTGATCATCGTCACAGCTGTTACAGCTTTGGGTGTAATTTGGTTTGTATGCTTGATGTTCTAGGTTAAGTAATATTGTAAATTGTTCTATAGACTTTCAGAAAGGGCACACCTTAATATTTACACTCAAGGGATAAGGATACAAAAATAGCGTACATCCCGAACGGGTAGTAAGATGCAATCTTAAAAAGAATTGAAAATGTAAATAAGAATTTAGAGGAAGTGTACACGGATTTGCGTGGAGGGAGGATGGGCAACCACTTGGGGGAAACCACCCTCAGTTCACTCAGCTGGGATTCAAACCCCAATCTTTCCGTTATCATAAAACCAGACAATATTATACTGACACCTTTTCCCACGTGCTCACGGTACTGGTATTTTATATTATTTAATAATTATTATTATACATTATCCTTTATATAAAATTGAGGTACATTAATTAGGTAAAATTATAATAAATGGGAGAATACACCTCAAGTTAAATGATAAAAAGATTGAAGAGTTAGACTAATATCGTATTGCTTTTGAAAACTGCAGACCTACTATTTACAATAAGTGCTATAAGTAATAACACTAATTATTTAAAATTAATAAAGCGATGAACCGGAGAGAAATTTAATTTCTAATCATGAGAACTAGAAGGTTTTTTGTTTTTTGTTTTACAAAATCATTCTTTTCTTTCTACCCTTAGCTATTTGACAGTTTTGAACCTATAGCGTACCCATTATATTATATATATAATTATATATAATTAAGTTAAAGAATGGTCAAGATGTAAGTCATAAGGACTGTTTGTTTATGTTTTGTAATTATAGAGTAGGTATGACGAATTTTTTTGAGAGCAAAATAAATTTAAAAAAGGTGTTTTGTTTTATAGTATGGGGCTTCGTATCCCGGTTGGGTCTATTGAAGGTAGTTATTTCTAAATAGTTCCCCACCCTCTTTCTACACAAATGCGGGTATTGTACTTCTAGAATGCTTCATTTCTCTTCCATACCCCGTTAGAATAACTGTCATAATATGCGTAAAGGGTTATTAAAAAAATATAATAAGAGAGGCACAGGTGACCTGGTGGTCTAGGGGTAAGGTGTCAGACTTCTGTGCTGGGGGTCCGGGGTTCAATCCTCGGTCCTGGCACAGATTTATCTGATTGCCAAAACCCTTCCATCACCTCTGACAAGATGTGTATTAATCACAACTTGTGAATGTAGGAAATGCCAGGCCTCCACCGTGGTTCGGATTCCACGTTAAGCTGTAGGTCCTCCATTTCATCTCACAATCACCCTACCATTACACATTAGCGTAAGTGCGTATAACCCGAACGTGGTAGTAAATCGCGGTGCTAATAATAATAATATAATAATAATAATATATAAAAAAGAGAGGCACGCAAGGTCATGGAAGAGTCAACTGTTTTGACGACTGGCTGGCCGCTACTAGCAGTTTTAAACACATCGTCTCCTGAGGTTATAGTAAAACTATAGCCAGGAACGTTTACTACTTTTATAATTGATGTGCTATTAGCGTTGTTATTACGGTAAGTGTGTCTTCAACTCAAAACATTATAATATATGTAAAAAAAGTGACCTAATGTTTTATTATAGTAAGATTGAAAAAAATCTTGTGAATTTGACAGGTAAACTAGAATCCGGTTTATTCCGAACTAAATGAGACTGAAGTTGTTTGTATCAGCGAAAATTCTGATTACGAGGGACAATACTGGATTTTCACGAATTTTAAATTACAGTCGAATGAGTTTGATCAAATTTTCATTAATTTAACTGATATATAACACGTAATAAGTAATCTAATTGTTTTTAATTGCAGGAAACCACATTGTGTTGACTACATGTAAATACTAAGCATTCATTACCAGATATCACTGTTTCTTACAATTCTCTTTTAACTTTGAGCTTGTAAACTAATAAAATATATTTCACCTGACTTAAATATTTTCCCTCGTTTTCCGAAAAGGGTGTTCGGACCATGCAGAATTTAGGACTACTGGGGTTCGATCTAAAGGGGTGTTACTGTATTCTGTTTACTTTAATTCTAAATAAAAATATGAGATTCCATTGTACAAGAGAATGTAGAAAGGAACTTTTAATAAATAAAAACTTATTTTTTTGTGATTAGACATTGATGAAATTTTACTATATTATTAGAATTATTGTATAGGTATTGATAATATCCATCAAAAGTGACAGCTGTAAATCACATGACTTGACGTCTTAATGCATTAAAAATAGTGCTAGTAACTTTTATAACTGTGAGATAAGTTCTTTCTATGAAAATTGAACTGTACCAAGAAAAGAAATAAATGTCTACCTAGATCAATTATAAAGCTTATTTAATCTATTGAATGAAACTTTCACCAATTCACACCTTCTTTGCTAAAATCCTGTAATCGTGTTAACACAAATTGTTTCCATTGCATAAGAACTGAGTTTGGTCAAGTGTGTCGGGATCTTCACGTTCAAAGCGCCAATCAGAATTATGACAGAGTTGACAATTTGTTTTTTTTTAAGCTCAAATACAATCTCGGTTTAGAAGTAATTGAGCGAATGTGCATGTTATCAAAGCGCACTATAATTATTATGGTCACAGTTTTTACTTTCTCGCTATCTTACATGTAGAGAAAAGTATTGTGTTCGTCAAAAAAATTGAGCTCGAGATTTTGATGAATATAGACGTTTCATGACCCCTCGAATCCGAAAAAAGTGTTTTTTGAATTTCCGTCTGTCTATCTGTCTGTACCTCCAACTAGAGCCTAAACAGTTTTACTAATCGGGTTAAAACTTGGTATCTAGGGTTTTTATAGGGTTGCCCCGAGGGTTTTTGGAATTGGATATCTAACCCTAAAATTAAGGGTAGTTTACTGAGGGGCAAAAATAGAAAAAGTCGATTTTCTCAAAATCGGCTCTAACGATTTTGATTAAATTTCATTTCAAAACATTTATAAATATTCCAAATAAAATGGCTACCTCCATATTTCGGCAAAATTATTTTAAGGGCTCCGGTCTGATGCGTAAATTATCATTTTTTATCATATCTCTAAACCTATTTGAGATATGAAATTACTTATCATTATAAATATGTAAATCTATTTATAATACAAATATTTTATTCGAATCATAATTTTTATAAAACCAATAACTTTCAAGCTATACGCAAATATATATATATATATAAACTATTCGAACACTAAAGATTAAGTATTGCGACCGTAAAAAAAATCCAACCTTAAATGTTGATGGATGTTGTCGTCTCATAGTCCCCCGAACCCTAGAAAGTAATCTTTGCAATGCCGTCTTTCTGTGTGTGTGTTTAAACTTAAAATTAAGAGTAGTTTAATATATGGCGAAAAGAGAAAAAATCGATTTTCTCAAAATCAGCTCTAACGATTTTGATTAAAATTCGTATATAGGCGTTGATTAAGATTATAAGTAAACTGGCTATTTTCATTTTCCCATGAAAATGAATTTAGGTTACTTTACAGAGGCGGAAATTTTCGTATCTCCGCAACTATTTGAGATAATAAATAACTTATCATTGCAAAATTGTAGTACTATTAAAAATAAAAAACTTGGTTTTATAAAATATATATTTCAACAGTTTCTGAGATGTTGGCAAATATATTAATACAGTTTTGTGAGCTTTAGTTGTAAAGAGATATTGCTTAAGTTTTAACGTAATAAATCTCCAATGCTATAGAGTAATTAAATATAAGTAAGTCTCTCAAAAAGTTTATGTTATTTTTCACCTGTTAGGAGAAATGTTCGTACAATAATGATATATCTCCATTTTAGATTCAATAGTCAATATTTACATTTTTTTAATTGGTCAAAGTTTATAAATGAGGAATTTAATAGAAATGCTATGACATGTGCAACACCTAATAAAATGTCGAAATTTTTACCGGAAGTCGAAATTTTAATAGTAAGTGTTGACCCTTGTGGACCCAATATTGATATTTTTTATCGGTCCAGACATACAGCTGAGGACATTAATTCTTTAAAATTAAAATTATAAAATTTAAAACCGGTACTCAAAAAATGTTTTACATAAGTATAGTGCAATTTATGATTGGTTTGCTAGTGTATATTACTTCGTTTCAAATATATTACGAGTTTTGAGTAAATGTCTACATTTTTAAACAATAGAGTGAGAAAGTTCGTGCTGAGTTCCGTACCATTTATATTTTTCTAGATTTAAAAAAACTCTAAAAACCCAAATTTGTATATGTGGTTTAAGATGAGAGGAGTCTGATTTCCATTTATATATTCTTAAGAAATATTAAAATTTCTGGATTAGGGATTTAATAATATTTAAATGATCTATAATGAAGTTACAAAAAGGGTATAACTTATATTGTTGAAGCTAGTTTGAAAAATGAATATTGATAATTAATTTATTTTAAATTTAAATTTAGATTTTTTTATGTTTAATTCGAAACATGATTTTGATTAATTTTCCGTAATAACATATTCTATAAAATGTTTCCACCATATTTAACGTTTTTGTAACTACATTAGAGATAATTTAGTAACTATGTGATCTTTTATCAATACATTTTAGTATTTCTTTAGAATATTTAACTGAAAACCAAACTATAAAGTCATCTAATTTAAAACCAAGAATACATATTCGTATGATTTGTGTTTTTTAAAGTTCTTAAATCCAAATAAGGATTATTAACAACTGTAACCCATAGTGTAGCAACTATATATTCTGAAAGTTCAAAAGTTAATATTAAATGTGAAAATGTATTTGTATTAATATGTTTAATAAATGATTATAACCGGATTGATTCAATGAGTAAATATAGGCAGAATGATTTTATTGAAAGTGTACCCACATTAGCGTTGATGGTGGATGGGAAAACCAGATAAATAGCTTGTAATAAAAAACCCTAACCAGGATTCGAACCTAAACTTCCCCGCTCCCGCCAATTCAATGTATCGAAGGTCTAACACTTTAAACAACGTGATAATCGACGGGTACCAAAGTTACTTAAGATGGAAGTGTAGGGAACAAAAGAGAAGGGCAGTATTTTTGCAGTTTTTATATAAAAACTTGTTTTGCTCAAGATAAATCAAATTTTTCTTCAGTATAAACATATAGTTTAATTTTCTTCACATTGTTGATCAACAAGTTTTTGGAACCCACTTCGGTGGCAGCGTGGTCTAACACGCTACTCTCGTGTTAGACTAGACTTCCGAAGACGGGGAGATAGGGGTTCGATCCTAATTGGGTGCACCAAGGGTGTTTTTTCTAAATAGTTTTTCACTCTCCTTCCACGCAAATGTGCGTACTTCCTCTCGATTAAACCTTCCTAATCTCTAAGCCATTAGTGTAATCAGTACATAGGCGTATAACCCGAACGGGTAGTGATATGCGGCGCAAAATAAACCAGTTCTTTAACATCTGTCGAGAGTTTCCTGAAATGTAAAGACATCTTTTTCTCCTAATTTAAAAAGTTCCTCATCTAATGCTACTATTCTCATGACAAATATTCAACAATTGTTGATATCATCCAGTAAAGAAATGTAAACTTATGTTTCTAATGGAGAGATACTTTATTTATTTTGACCAAAAAATTTTGCTGTAAAAACATTTACCTAACTCGCGTCACCTATAGGCCTACTCCCCCCTTAAAAGTTGTTCTATATTGATCCGCCTTGCAAATATGTTTATATATTGTTTAGCAATCAGTATTAGTTTACCGAACGTGTCGAAACAATAAAACATAATTTTTGAATTGTCAGAACATATTATCAAAATTACCGTGGTTTAACTATACCTAGACTTTCTCACAACTTCAGGAATAGATAGGAAACTTCCCCCCACCGGCCCACCTGGGATTCGAACAAAATAAAATATATCTGAAATCGTGGTGGGGGGGGGGGGGGGAACTCTTGAAAAAGACATAACGCGCGTGCTTAAAAATGTTATTTTAATGTTTAAAGAAAAGAGACTAATATTTTTGCACATGACTTTTAGAACTAACTAGAACCAGGATATCACAATAAATTTAAAGTAAAAACAAGATAGACGAACGGTACTATCTGATATAAGTTTTCTCATCACCTTGTATAACTACCTGTTAAGGCTATAGGCATGTATGATAAATTACTCTAGTGGGGTAGATATGAGGAAGGAAGCATTTTGGAGATAGTCCACCAGCATTTTCCATTTAGGAAAAACCACCCTCAGTAGAACGGACCGGGATTTGATCCCCAATCTCCCCGTCATTGTCAAACCAGTATATTGTGAGAGTAGTGCCTTAGACCATACGGCCAGCTAAGCAGGTGCTAGAGCTACTTTTATAAACTCATACATGTGGTATGAAGCTGTATTAATACTTATAAAATAATAATGATATTATATTATCAATTTAATCTAAAATATATAGTCTATTTTTCTTTCAAAGGTACTTCCTGCCGTGTTATCTCTGTGCTGACCCTAGTGATTTAAAATATAACTACAGCCTAAAAGATTAAATACATGCTTAGTACAATACTAATAAGAATACCTTATAGTTTTTGAACCAGAAACCATTCACCACGTAGCTCGGACCCCCTAACAACGGGGAAGGACAAATTATATTTTAGACATTGTCTATAGATCACATCAGCAAAGTTTCATCTTCTTCTGCATCATTTGACGGACACCTTCCACTAAACTAAGCTTTCTTGCACCAAACTGCACTCTCTTTGTTTACACATAGCAACACTCGCACCCAACGCTACGAATCTGTTCCACTACAGCATCATCAACAATACGCCGCTGTTTGAAAGAACAAGTACGATGCTGCTCCTAGCGGGGAAAGCTGGAAACCAAACGCGGTGCTGTACAAGGTCTTCAACTCTTTTCAGCGATTGCCAACACACCACCGTTGGAATTACTTTCGCCTCTGTCTTAGATTTACGTAGTGTTGTTGTTTTGTATTAGGATTAAAAAAAAAGTAGTCAACTGTTATCCCCCCCTCCCCCATCCCTTTCCCTCTCCAACTAAATTATCATGTTTAAGTGACTCATTTAAAAACATAAGAGTTCCGATAACATTAACTCAAATTATTAATGGACCTAACTATTGTATTATAGGAACTTGGTTCGATTCCTCGTAAAATACTTTTCCTCAATGAACTGGTATTGTTGTTGAGACCAGTGGCGGCTGGTGATGTACAAACTAGGGTTCTCACAAAATTCAAAATTTTAATTAAGAATATTTTGCAAATATCTACATATTTAGTTTGATTATAACGAGACGATACCAACATAAAGATATGGTCCATACAAAGTTTAATTACATCAACTTAGCATATGCATTCGTATAAATAGTCCTACATAAGTTATATATAGATATATCTGTATATATACTCAAGCACGAATTTAGAAATTGTAAAAGGTGGGCGCACAGATATATTGAATGGCGAAATATTTTCGTGCGCTGGTAGGCGTATTTAACTTAACACCCGTCCTTCTTGCCAATCGCCTTGCCCAGTGCCCACAACTCACCCCTACTCTCCTACAACCTAGTAATAAGATGGAAAATAAAAATCTAATTGGTCTTACAACCTCATTGGTCACCGCTACAGCCCTCATCCTCCAATTCCATTAGTCTAAAAAATCAAATATTATACCTAAGGGGGAGGGTACGTATACCCTGATTTTGGTTGGAAGAACAGTAGAGAGAATTCAAATATATTAATTTGCGGCCAACATTGATAACATTTTCTTATAGTATTTGTGTTATTTGATTGGTATTGATAATATCTACCAAAAGTAACATCTGCAGATTACATGACTTTATGTATGGATATATTAACATAGTTTTAGTAACTTTAGTAACTAACTTCTACTGTTTTTCCTACCAAAATCGTACTATACCTCCTGTGCCCCTCTACTTAAATTCACACTTGTACATGCTTGTGGCTAAACATCAAACTTTTAGGTTTGCGCAATGTTGAAAGAGCATGTAGGACCTACACATGCGTGGACAGATCGTGGTTGACAGTTCTGTAGGGGAGTAATGACTCAGCTCGTTGTCTGTATTATCTGCCCAAATAACATTTCCTAGGTCTCACGGCCCAATCCGACACTCAAGTGTTAGACTGGATTGCTGGTGACGGGAAGATCGGGGTTCGATTCTTGTTCGGGTTTACTGAATATGTTTTTTCCATAAATAGTTCCTCACACACCCTCTACGCGAATTTGGGTAAATGTCTTCTAGCTGTCTACCTTCCTCGTTTCTTCTCTATTAGTGTGTATGTGTTTTTTTTTTAGCAGTGCGTCTTACTAACCGTTCAGGTTTTACGTGGATGTGCTAATTACGCTAATAATTTTAGGGATTAAGAAGGTTATATTTAAAGAAAGTGTACCCGCATTTGCGTAGAGGTAGAGTGTAAAACCATCTTGAAAACCACCCTCAGTACACCCGAACGATATTCTAACCTAGATCTCCCCTTCATCGGCAGTCTAGTCTAACACGAGAGTAGTGCGTTAGACCATGCGGCCGCCGAAGTAGGTTTGGCGTAGCCCTAGCTATTAATGTATGCGTATAACCCAGACGGATACTAAAACGCGGTGAGAAAAAAAATCAGTTCATTTTGTTCTGCATAGTGACAATGAAAGAGATGAAGGGTGGTTGTAGGGAAATATTTCTTTTTATCTCATTACTATTTACGTACACCACGTTTTATTATCTATCAGGACTATACTCATGTTTACGCCAATAGGTTAGAGATGAGGAAGATATAATATAGGAGGTGTACCCACATTTGGGTGTAAGAAGTGTGGGAAACCGTTCAGGGAAAACCCCAACCGATGATCACACGCGGACTAAATGTCAAAACTAATAAAATCTGGATAGCCTTCCTCGTTCCTATCCCAATAATATAATTAAATTAGAGTAGCCCGGAGGGGTGGTGAAATACGTAGAGCAAACATAATTAGGAGAAAAGCAGCTTAGTACACCTTGCCTGGACACTAACCCCGACCTTCCCGTCACCGTTAAGGCCGATAATATGAGAATGACGCTTTAGTAGGTGCCCCCCTTTACATATCCACTACCCAATTCATCCTATCTTAATGCTGTAGTATAGTTACATGTTTTATCTCACCAGCAATACATTATTTACCCACTTCAGTGGCCGCGTGGTCTAAGGCGTCACTCTCGCAATAGACTAGATCAGCTATGACGGGGAGATCATGGTTCAAATCTCGGTCGGGGTGTACTAAGGCTTGTTTTTACAAAATGGTTTACCACTCTCACTCTACGAAAATGGGGGTACACTTCTTATAAACTTAACCTTTCTTATCTCTAACTGATTAGTAGCCTACATAGGTGTATAGCCCGAACAGGTTTGTAGTACGTGGTGCTAAAAAATATTTGCCACAGAGCTTTTTTAATCATTTATTTCTCCAAAACGGTACATTACTTGACCTTATTTTTCACAGCATCTCTTACTCATTCGAGCTCTAGTCCTACACATAGGTCTATAATATGTACACGGTATTTTTTTTTAGCCCGCTTCTTACTACCTGTTCAGGTTATACAATATGTACTTATTACGCTAATTAATTACCGATGATGAAGGTTGAATTTAGAGGAATTGTACTCGTATTTACATGGCGGGAGAGTTGAAAAGCATTTAATAAAACCACCCCTCAACAAACACAACTGAGATTTTAACCCCGATCTCCCGTTTTTGGCATTCTAGTCGATTGCAAGAGTAACGCTTAGACCACGCAGTCACCGAAGCAGGTTATTCATAAATCTTTTTCTACTTTGCCATCATATAAATGTGGCTACATTTCCTCTAAATTCTAACTTCCTCGTCCCTATTCATATCAGTGTAAAATATATTCATAGCCCGGACGAGTGGTACGTACACAACAAATAATTGTAAATATGTGGATCACGAAGAAACAATAACCATCCCACTTCTGTGAATAGCTTGCGAATCATAATAAAATATATTATATATTCTCGTCGACACCTTAGCTCAGTGGGAAAACGTGTCTGTCTACTGAGCTAAGGGTCTTGGGTTCGATTCACGACAAGACCGAGAATTGTATCGTTGGTGAAATGTGGGTTTCCCCTTTAACACTTATGAATTAACGGTTGAGGGTTGTATGTTTTGTCTGATGTTTATTGATCTTTTAATATACCTAACACCTCAGAATGGTAATTATCGAATATAAATTAACATATTACCCATCAAAAATTTATTTTATTATTGATTCCTCGTAACTTAAACTCTTGAAGAGATAGTAAGTAATGCCACGAAATAATAACTATGAAATAATATTATTTAAGGTTTTGAAAAAATTAGTAATTCACAAGCCTCTATATTTATTGTTTGCCATAATTTGATAAAACTTTGACCATCCATTAATAACCACAAATATTTTCGAAGCTCTTTGAAAGTAAGTATAGGAACACAATTAAGGACCTTGCCACAAATTAAAGTCAGATCTATTTTTAGATGTGTTCGGATGTTGTGTTGGTAATTAGGAACAAACAAAAAAAGAATCAATTGTTGCGACTAGAGTTTAGCTCAGAACAACATAGGAAGTTATTGGGGAGAAAATTACCCGAAACACCTCTCGGAGTGCATCTATTTCATCCTAAACAAAGAGGAATATTTTCTAGTGTTGTTATTTTTTGGTGCAAGAAGGGTTCAGTACCAAATAATAATAATGGTGTGTCTGGGAAACATCACTATGTAGCTCAGTTTACGGAAAGATTATCCAGTACTAATGTACCGTCGCACAGGAGACGCATGAATGTACTGTACAAATCGTACAGTACATCCTTTTTTGTAGAGGTTTTTCTCGAGATGAGATGAGAAGATGGTAGTATATGTGACGGGGTGAAGATAATGAATATCTTAGCCTAACTTAAGCCTGATCAACTAAACCCTGGTAGCCATGGGAATTATTTCCCTTTCGAGAAAAATCCCTCAGTAACAGCTGGGAGTCAAACTCAGCACCTCTAGGTCAGCACACGGGGCCTGTGACCACTATACACCAGGCTGGTTGGCACCAAATTAATAGACTTTAGTTACAAAATAATGCTTCTACACACAATTAAAATATATTTAGATAGTAGTAATATCATAAGTAACCTAATAAAAATAATTTTATTTAGCACCGCGTCTTACTACCCGTTCGGTTATACGCTTAAGTAATAATTACGCTAATGGATTAGGAATTGGGAGATTAAATTTAGAGGACGTGAACCCACATTTGACATTTGGTGGAGGGAAGTAGAAAACCACTTTAAGAAAAAACAGCCAGTTCACCCGACCGAGATTAGAACCTCGATCTCCCCTTCCTCCGCAGTTTGGAGCAACACGAAACTAGTGCGTTAGCCAACTACCCACCCAAGGCGGCAATAATAAAAAATTAATAATTAATGTGAAATTGTAAAAGTGTATTGTAAAATTGTAAAAGTGGAGCTTTGCACATATTGTTACAACGTCTTCAATAATTAATATTAACTTTAACTTATATTGTTGTTACATAACACATTGTTGCCCCGGGACCTTCAATATTGTAGAAGCCTGAATATATTTTCTAAACTAAGCCGGAGGTTTTTTACCCCGAGAAGAGCGTTAGCAAAATGATAGACCAGAAAGAGAATGCACCTAAAATCCACCGTGTTCACTTAGAACGCTTCACCTCAGTGAAGTGAGTAACACTCTACCTCGTTAAGAAATTTGCAAACAGCACATTATTATATAATTTCATAATCTTATCTACTGTCAGAACAATGTAG
Source organism: Timema podura (assembly GCA_033556935.1). Taxonomy (NCBI): domain Eukaryota; kingdom Metazoa; phylum Arthropoda; class Insecta; order Phasmatodea; family Timematidae; genus Timema; species Timema podura. Next base: position 76,443,859 of record JAVRXN010000009.1, on the reverse strand, counting down.
ACATTCGATTAACGTCTTGTGTCAAATTATTATGAACTAGGTGTTGTAAAATATGTTTCCCTGTTCTGGCCAGCGAGATACTCTTTCTTTCATTTCACTTTCGTATTGCGTTACCTGTACTTAGCAGGGATCCTATTTATTGCGTAAGAGCAAGTCAGGGATATTATTAGGCTCCGGTAGCTGTACACTCCGTTATTAGTCACGCACACAAGTAAGGAATTTGTTGTTGTTAGGAGAAACGATTATTATTATTATTATTATTAAGGTGACCAATCGTCCTCCTTTAAGGAGGACAGTCCTTCTTTTGTAGGTTCTGTCCTTCCTCGAAAAGTGTCCTCCTATCTGTCCTCCTTTTCGATATTTTAAAACTAATCTGTTAATCTCTGTATTCGGAGATGCCACGCCGAACTGTTACGTTTCATGTCTGTTTGAAGAAATTAGAAGATTGAATGTATTTAAATTCTGATAAATTAGAACAATGGGAAAATCAACATGTTGAAATTGAGAAAAGATGGGTGGAAATATTTAACCATTTCAAAAATGAACACATTCCATATGAAAATTTAGTTATTCTTGTTGAATTTACGTTGTGCTGTCCTGGAACTAGTGCAGCAGTTGAAAGAGTTTTTTCAATTGGTAATGATTTTTGGACAGGTGAGAAATCAAGATTGAATGTTGATACTCTAGCTACAGCACTTACCGTAAAATGCAATATGAAGGATATTTCTTGCTCCGAAATTTCCAATATATTGTTATAAAATGATATATTGACAAAAAATATTCATTCAATGGAAAAATACTCGTTTAATTAAATAATTAAAAGGGACGTAAGCATAACTAGTGTATTTTTGTTTGAATTAATAAAATGTTTAATTTATTTACGTTGTACTTTTTTCTTAAATTTTTTCGTCCTCCTTTTCATTGTAAAAAAATTGGTCACCTTATTATTATGTATTATTGAGTAAGTGTATTAATAAGTAATTAATAAGTTACCCACGAGTATCGAGAACGATTAAGGCGAAAATTAAGCCGGGTAGGATCATAACATGAAACTTCCGATGGAAATACGACTTGTGTGTTTATATATGTTCATAGATTTCTAAAATATCATTTTTTAAGTTTTTTTTTGTGCAACGCGTTTTACTACCCATCAGGGCTATACGCGTATTTACACCAATGGAATAACGCTGAATCGGGTAGAATTTAGATTATCTGTAGCCACATTTGCGTGGAGGGTGAGTGGAAAAATATTTAGGATAAACCACCCTAAGTACACCTGACTGGGACTCACACCCCTTCACTGTTGAACTGAGCTAGATGATACTGAAATCTGAGTCAGTGTGCCCACTCGATAGGATTGGTTGCCCGGTTAGTATAGTGGTCTTAATGGGCTGCCTAGGTAGCTGAAATATTGTCACTAATTAGAGGTTACATTTAGGTTAAATAGTGACAAAAAACTTTTAACAGTACACAAGTTTGGTGTTTGCTGGAATGAACAAAAAACTATTTTCTATGACCTTATACGTATGTAGACTTGTAAACATAGTTTAAAAATTGAAATTTTTAGTTATGAAAATTCCAAAAATCCACATATTCCAGTTGATCATTAAGACCTAAATGCACGGGAAATTAAAGGTAGCTGTTATAGAAGCATAGAATGGATATATGTGAATCGTATGATGTTATTTAATAAGCAGTAATTCTATTGGCATTTATACTTTCCTTGTCCCCTGTTTGCTCTCCTACTGCCAAACAGCTCCACCAAGGAACCTTACAGACTCACAAGACTGAGATTCAATCCCTATCTGCCTGTACACGGGGTGAAATTTTCCCAATCGTTTCTTTCCATTCTCTCTCCATACAAATGCCAACGAATTCAACTGACACCTCCCAACGATTAAAAAAAATGTATTTGCTACAAATGTACACCCTGTCCTCGCTCCCCCTCCCCCCTGTAAATACTAACACATGTCAGTGATCACATGATCTAAGACGTCAGCCTCACATATACTGGATATCTGGTGACGAGGTGGTCCAGGCTAGAATATCTGTTGGGTCCAATGAGGATGCTTTTTAACACATGATTTTTACTCTCTCTTTTTCTTCACCTAATCACGCTTATGAGGGGGCATTTCTTCTAAACTTCCCTACTCATAAAAAGAGCTATGTATTTATTACCTTTGGCACAGGAAAATCCTTGATAAACTAATGACAAGAGCATTGGTGTGATAATTCAAAGATCCCGAGTTCGATTACATCTTTTCCAACTGATATAAAAAGAGTTTTTGCCATTTCTGACAAGGAATTGTGGAATCGTGTCAGTTGTCCTCATGATGCTGAGTTGACTCCGCTTCAGACCCACTGCTTCACAAAAAAATCCGGAAGTATACAGGTGATCAAACCCGGGACTACTGAATCTGTTCCAGGAACTGACCACAGAGGTGGTCCCATAATTGTATAATCTATTAAAAATGTATTTAGTACATTATGTTTCAATAAAACCTAAGCCCATCCAAACTGCACAGATGTGCTGTAACGTTGAGTAAGCTCTAACTATTTAACGTACGATAACAATGCATGGAATGGAAATTGGATAAAAATCATTCTTGAAATTGCATCAAAGTGAGTCTTTCTGTATTCTTTACTTCACAGCAGCAAAATTTCAATCAGTTTACATTTTTTTTCCTTGTAAAATAATATATTTTTTTAATTATTTGGATTTTTTTTAAGTAGAATCTATGGTAAAACGAAGTTTTAGTTCCACTATTTTCTAAATTCTTGTGTAGAAAATTACATCACGAATGTGAAATTTTGTTCTAGCTGTAATATCTACCTAAGCTAGGTGCTATCCGTGGGGAAAGGTGGACTCTTAAGGGAATTAAGGGATTATGGTGAAATTCAAATAACTTCAAGCCAACTTAACCGGGCCAGAGTCTGACGTATTAAGCGTTCGCAGAGCCCATTAGGTCTAAACATACTTCAAGGCTTAACACAAAGATTTTTAGACTAGTTATTTTGAGAATTCTCTATGACACATCTCCTTACGTCGATATATTAATATCCAAGAGAAACATTCTTCACATTTATTTACTTTTATCAAAGAATGTGAAATCGGCGAGCGTCTTGAAAGTGTCATTAAAATAAAAAATGAGAGTGAGGATTGAAGACATCTTTAAACCACTAAAGAAAGCAGAGAAGTATGTGGCTACCTCTTCACGTCCTCAATACTACTAGCCTTGACTGGTTCAACCGGTGTGTTTATGATGGGAATGGTTTCAAGTGGCATGTCAAGGTAAGATAGAAATCATTGTGAGTTAAAGTAGGATGAAAAAAATCATGCGTTAAGGCGGCTGCCTCGGTCTGCGAGAAAGTATCAATCACTGTCAGGCCACACGACTTAAAATACAATGGTCTGTGTCGTTTTCTGGAACTACTTCCCTATTCCATCTAAGTTTAAGCTCCCTTTCTCCCTTTACCTACACCCACCCTTTGTTATGTTAGTAAAAAAAATGGGAAAGAAAACTACCTAGCTTCTTATCTCAAGGTAAAGCAGAATGTTCACTGTTAGTTCTCAAATATCTTAAAGTTTTCTGTTGTGAGCCTATAAAAATTGCTGTATATTTTTTTAGGAAAGCTAAGTATAGATTCAGTTTTCATCAAGCCTAGTCTCATAGATCCGCAAATATGCTTAAAAAGTAGTTGAAAATGAGTTAATATCCCATTTTCACACATTTGTTTATATTGATAAAACTTAAATCACAGGGCTGATAAGGAAAAGGAGCCCTGTTGGGACCTTTCGACTTTATTTTGGCTTAAACCATGTTTTGAAATAACACATCGTATGATTAAAATTTTAGTTTTGCTTTCGATCTGAACGTTTGCACGTAAATTTCTCGCCTACCGAGGTGGTGCCCTTAATGTAGGATAGAAATCATTGTGAGTTAAGGTTGGATGGAAATTATTGTGAGTAGTAATTAAATATAACTAAACGGGGATTAAAGTGGAATGGAAGTCACCACAAGATAAGGAATCACCGCTGAATAAAATGAAAGAAAACTAAACTCAAATTAAGTTGGAATGTCCAGCTATATCACATGTTGGAATGGAATTAAATTTGGACAAGAGCCGAACCTGATTTTCGCCTAACCTCATCAAACGCTGTCCGTCCATCGTTTATCACAACTAGATTACCTTTGAATAATCCATCTACCTGAAGAAAAATATCCTTACAATCCGATGAGACTAAATCTACGTCTTTGTTGGCGTGCCCACCGACCTTGTTTGTTATTGAACGTACTGATTACAAAATAAATATTATATTTGACCTTTGTTATTGAACGTACTTATTACAAAATAAATATATATTTGACCTTTGTTATTGAACGCATTGATTACAAAATAAATATTATATTTGACCTTTGTTATTGAACGTACTTATTACAAAATAAATATTATATTTGACCTTTGTTATTGAACGTACTTATTACAAAATAAATATTATATTTAATCTTTGTTATTGAACGCATTGATTACAAAATAAATATTATATTTGACCTTTGTTATTGAACGTACTGATTACAAAATAAATATTATATTTGACCTTTGTTATTGAACGTACTTATTACAAAATAAATATTATATCTAAACTTTTATTGAACATAATGATTACAAAATAAATATTATATCTGATCTTTGTTATTGAACATACTGATTACAAAATAAATATTATATTTGATCTTTTTTATTGAACACACTGATTACAAAATAAATATTATATCTGATCTTTGTTATTGAACGTACTTATTACAAAATAAATATTATATTTGATCTTTGTTGTTAAACGTACTAATTACAAAATAAATATAATATTTGATCTACTCAAAAGGTGAATGTAAAATAAGATATTTTTGAAGTTTAAAACTAATCCACCCAACGATTAATTGTTGTAAGCGTCAAAAATCAATTCTGATAAACGTAAATGGACGTGTCCGGTCATTGTAAAACTACCTTTAGACGCGTAATGTGTGTCAGTGGGATGGTTTGAAACACGTCTGCTTGTCAGATAAAAGAGTGAAACTGTCCACTTTAGAGCACATCGTTCACGAACGATTAACGCTGGAATTTAGATAAAAGATTTAAATCTCGAACAAAAAAAGTATCAAAGTGCGGTTTCCTGTGTTCTTCATTTGACAATAACAAAATCGAGATCTTTATAATAGTTTCTTTTTCAATAATTTTTTTCAATTTTGTATATATATATATATATATATTTAAATATAATAAAACAGTTTCATTGGTCTTAATTTCTACTGTTTTCTAAATTAGAAAATAGAATTGGACCACGTTGTGACGTCTTGTTCAAGCTCTACCTAAGTTAGATATTATCCGTAGTTCCAAACGGGTTATTAAAAGTGTCAGATTTCTGAAACTAGGTTAGGTTTGTTCTTCTATTTAGATAAACAGACAATTTAACTCTCATTAATGAATTCTACTTCAGTGCTTAAATGGTAATAAATATTGATTTCACGTAGATTAGAGGACTAAAGCTTTCTCTAAGACTAAGATCTCAGAAAAAGTAAGGCCCGAGAAAATATTACCTTCACACGTGACTTACAAACTAACTCAACTCTATTAAAAACACCCAGCAACTGTTTCTTTGCCGCGTGGAGAAGTAAGCCACAATTTCACAAACGACTCATTTTTCATCCATGAGAGGAGTCAAACCGGGCGCCCTTAGTTTAAAAGACGGTCGTTTCATAAATTGATCTAAGGTGTCGAACAGACGTGAAGATTATTCTGTTTATAATCGACAATTCAATCAGCTCTAGCTGAAAGTAACATATTTATTAAGTATCAACTTTATTTCATAAGCAGATCTTTAGCTACCAACATCAGTGGTGGCTCACTCTAAAGCCTGGTATTCGTCAAAAGAGCGAGCAAAAACGAACAAGATCGAACGAGCATTTTCACTCAATCGTCCAGTAAGAACAAGCTAACGAGTGGGCAAACATTCACTCGTTCATGTTGTTCAAAAAAGTTCGGGTGGATGGCAGTATAGCAAATAAAATAATTGTTCAGATTAGTTTAATGTGGACGTTGATTATTATACTGTTGAAATGATTGTAGTGCAGTGCAGTTCAGATTTATATTTTTAAAAGGATAAATTATTAATTTACACCAACATTCTGCAAAAATTTCTAAACATTTAGTAGTATTCTTCTACTGTTAAGTCCTTAAATTGACTACTTTCACTGTATACTCCTTTCTTTTTAAACCTAATTGCTTGCCACTATATTTAATTCTCTTTTTCTTATCTTTTAACCAACCACGTTCCACAGTAAAAGCAGCTCTTGTACAAGTAATTTATTATTTTCATCAGCTATATTCAATTAACAATCAGCTTGAATATATTATTATTATTATTATTATTAGCACCGCGTCTTACTACCCGTTCGGGTTATACGCACTTACGCTAATGTGTAATGGTAGGGTGATTGTGAGATAAAATGGAGGACCTACAGTTTAACGTGGAATCCTAACCACGGTGGAGGCCTGGCATTCCTCACATTCACAAGTTGTGATTAATACAAGTCTTGTCAGAGGTGAAGAAAGAGATCGGCAATCAGATAAATCTGTGCCGGGACCGAGGATTGAACCCGAACTCCAATACAGAAGTCTGACACCTTACCCCTAGACCACCAGGTCACCAGCTTGGATATAGTTCTCGCTTCAACGATGGGTCAACTGCGAACATAAACACATTGGACTCAAGGTGAGCCTTTCAAGAGAAAACGAGCTAACATCACCGACCACGAGCAAATGGTTGATATTGCTCAATCTTTTGGTGAATATCCGTTTTAAGACGTCACTCTAGCAATAAATCAAATTATTACTGAGAGGGAGTCCGGGGCCTGAATCACAATCGGGAGTACTAAGGGCGCTTTTTATTTTAAAAAAATTTCCACTCTCCATCCACGTGAAATCAGATACATGTCCTTTCAACTATACATTCCTCGTACTTACCATTTTGTGAATTAAAAGCGAATAGTCCAAACGGTAGTCAGACATGGCAAAATAAATCAAAGCATATTATATTCTATCTGTTAAGTACGTGTTATCATTACCATTAATAGGTTATAGTGATCATAATTGCCTTCAAAATAAATTAATCACACTTTTTAAATGGCACTATAATAGGTTTATTTGTACTGTGAATGGTACTAGAGTTCAATTATATCTTGAAATATAAGTGCTGATTACTAATAATAGGTGTGTTGAAATTTTAAAATAATTGTTTTTCGTTTTCAGATAATTTGTTTTCCATAAAACTTAATGTTTCAGCCATTGTTAATTCTTTGTTAAATTGAAAGGGAGTAAGATATTTTAGTGGAATAAAGCAATTATAACAAATAAAGCTTGTGTATATACTAAAACAATTCAGTTTTTAAATCATTATTTCAAACATACTTTTAAACAATAGCAATATGCTAGATTTATACATTGAATTAAAATATATTTATTACAACCAGAAATTACTAAATTATAGACAGTAATAATTAATGATATTAAGCTAACAGTATTTATAAATACAATATTGTATTTAGTACTATTATTACATACCAGATAAATTTAAAACAAAATTCAAATGTATTTAATTCTTTATATAATTAAGTTAAATATTTAAAAGTTACATTTGTTAAACATTTTATCATATTTAAAATTGAAAACTGAGATACGGAATCGAACCGGTACCTTTGGCTTAAACGCCAATGCTCTAACCACTGAGCTATCCAGGAATCGTCCCGTGGTTTGGCTATTTGATTCTTAAATATGCGACCCCTTACAATTATAATAATTGTACAAGTGGCAGCATTAAGCCAACTACCGAGTCGAAGGTGGCTGCGTTATCTGATAGCTCGTGATCTTAATAAAATCACACATTAGTAGCCGACGATTTCCGCACGTCCATCATAGACTCTGCCTTAAAGTATGAGTGAAGAATGACCCTAGGCACGGAACGATTCTTGGATAGCTCGTTTATTAGAGCATTGTCGTTCTAAGCCAAAGGTCCCGGGTTCGATTCCCGTGTCCAGGTGTCAATTTTCAGAATATGATAATTGAAGGGAGAATTCCTCACTAAAAACTATAAATAATAGCTTAGGCTATTTTATTCCAATTTCTATCAGTCTATTTTATTCAAAATTGTATCCACACAATAGTTTTATTTTTGAGCAACTCTTCATGAAAGGACAAATTAAGAACCCCTGTCACTTTAAGAGTAACAATGTATTTAAAAACAGTAGTTCCTTAGAAAAGACAAGTTTGTGTGACATAGACAAATTATAACATTCCGCTATTATTAAAAAACTTAATTTCTTCTTGAGGCACAATTTTAGATTCTTGAGATTTGACAACATGTAGCAATATTAATTATAATCATTTAAAATACAAAATTAAAGAGTCAATTATCTTAAATTCGGGAGAAGATAAAATAGTTTGAATTTAAAAAAATTGGTTTTATTTTTTTAAATTTTAAAATTGAAATCTGTAAAAGAAGGTAAACAGCTCGATGTGGTAAAATTTGGTAGCTGTAACACTTTTTCAATCATATTAACATTGAATTATCCAAACAACTTATTTATCCTCTTAGTTGGATAGAACACCTAAAAAAAGCTGAACCCCGGTGTTGACATAGTCTAATTGGTAAGTTGTGGGAATTTAAAGCTTAACGCTTGTGTAAAATTGAAATGTAAGTTCTATAAGTTAAAACAGTTTGTCTTCTTATTATATTTATGGAGAGATCGTTTGATAAATTACTTTCAGGAATGTAAGAAAAATAAAATTTATTATATTTTTATGAAACAATAAATTCCTAAAATTAAATAATTATATTCACCCACTTCAGTGGTAGAATGGTCTAAGACATCACTCTCTCAAAAGACTGGACTCCCGATGACGGGGTGATCGCGGTTTAAATTTCTGTCGGGTGTAAGTTTTTTTATTTCTATCAATGATTTTACATTCTTAGTGCACGCAAATGTGAGTACACTTCCTCTAAATTCAACCCTACTCCTCTCTACCACATTTAAGTAAATAGTAGGGTAGTGAGACGCGGTGACAACAAAACAAAAAAAAATATTTCTCCTTACTACTGCCTCAGTGTTTTTCCTTCTAGTGTATGTTTTTTCTTTTCTGTAACAAAACCACGATAAACAATGTTTTTTATCAATTAATATTAATGTGGTGTATTAATCACAACTTATGAATGTGAGGAATGCCAGGCCTCCACCGTGGTTCGGATTCCACGTTAAACTGTAGGTCCTCCATTTCATCTCACAATCACCCTACCATTGCACATTAGCGTAAGTGCGGATAACCCGAACGGGTAGTAAGACGCGGTGCTAATAATAATAATAATAATAATAATAATAATAATAATAATAATAATAATAATAATATTAATGTGACAACAGATTTAAAGTAACAATATTTTACCCCATCGTATTGTTTACCTGTTTTACAAATTTAATTTTTAGATATATGAAAATAAAAATATTTTTTTTTACTATTCCAACCATTTTATTGACTTACGAACTAACTATTTATTATTCATATATGTATTTTTATTTAGATTTTTACTATTACTTTTATTATTATAATTATTATAATATTGTTAGGAATTTGAAATTATTCTATGACATCATTTGAGGCTAAACCAGTTTTGAAAGTCTAATTATGCTTATTAATGTTGAGGAATGCCCTTTAATGGTGTAATAAAACATTCCGGAAACACACGGACACGAACAATGAGAGGAAGCGTTCTTGAATACAGTGACTGGTTCCAAGGAAACGTTGGAATCAAGGTCAGTGACCATTTAAGAGCCGATCTTACGTTAGTGATATCACCTAGCTTAAGTAGGCAATACACCTCAAACCAGACGTTGCACCTTAGTGCGGTTTTGTGCATTGAGACCAGAGAAAATATTTTACTGTACTTAAAAAAAAATACAATGAAATTAGAAAATATTTAGGAGAAGATTAAAATGAAAAAAAAAAAAACTATTAAACTGATCACAATTTAGTCGTTTTCAAATGAAGAATGCAGAAAAATCACACTTTGATACGTTTTTCGGGTTCAAGTGCTGTCATGTTTCAGATTTCCCGGTTAATCAGACGTGAAATGTGCCCTTAAGTGGGGACATTCGTTAGAATATCTTGCCTCGACTAAAATTGTCCGGGTGGAAGGATTTATCATTGGTGTAAACTCACTTTGCATTCTAGTATATGTACAGGGTGATTCGATAATTTATATACAAACTTTGATAGGATATAGGTAACACTAAAACAAATCTTTTTTGTCAATAAATGTATGTCCGCAGAAGTCGCCCTTAGGTGCTGGAGGGCGTTGTTGGTACATAAATAAAAGGCATAAAGTATCAACAAGATTTTTACTAACAACAATTCCTCAAATGAGCGACAACCAGCAGTAGTACATATCTGACACTTTTGACTCATTGATTCCGTACATTTTCAACGATTACCCAGCCCCATATGTTAGATGTAAGTGAGTCATCTCAGAATCCGTGAAATGCCCCATGTTACACTTACAAAGTCCGCGCTACGAATGACTTTGAAAAATAGCAATTTTACGCGCTACCGAACAGCGCCCTCTAGCACCAAAGAGTGACGTCTGCGGACATACATTCACAGATTCACAGACGAAAAAGGTTTGTTTTAATGTTCCAAATCTCCCATTGGAGTGTGTACAGAAAGTTTAGCATCTTTCTCTCTCTCTTTATATATATACATATATATACATATATACATATATATACATATATACATATATATATACATATATACATATATATACATATATATATATATATAATTGGCGGCAACACGTCACCCGCACTCTTATTATTCTAATCGGGATGGTTCTCAGAAGGGTAGGTGTCACGCATAAGACATAGATGGGAGTATTTTTTTAGAGTAGTTTATTAGAAAAGTGTAAGTTTACCACAATATGACTAGGTACAGAAGATGTGATGTAGTTCCTAGCGCTAGCTAAGGAAAGTGAAACCTAGTAGACCGTCTTGCCAGTATTAAATAGCCCGCCGTGAAACTTACAAAGATCCTGACTTCGATGGCCACTTGGTAGAATAGCTTGCGTGTTCCGAAATAGCATGAACAGGAGATCCTCCGTATAATCCGATGTTATATCACTGAGAGTGTACAATAGAAACGTATAAAACAAACTGGGGGCTCTCTACCCAAAGCATCGATAGACCTGAAGGGGATCACCTCCTGCTTGTTTGTTTATTCTGTTTATCAAGTCAGTACTGAGTGGCTCTTTCAGGTAAACATTATTTGCAACCATTTACTTAACAAGTTAACTATTCATACAACATGGCGGCTACTAAAGAATGCTTGAATCGGCATTTTGGCAATACCGTATACATGTCAATGTTTATTCTTACTTAACTAAACTAGAACAACGAAATAATCTTAACAATTACACTACCAAACATTACATTATATATATATATGTATACATATCTTCTTCTTAAGTCAAAAACCCGATGGTTGGTTTGATGTGATTCATATCCATCCGGAGCTGGGCATGTACTCAGCCCTTCAGCTGGTTACCAGATGGTGTAAGCAGCACTAACCAGCCGAAGGGCTGAGTGCATGCCCAGCACCAGATGGATATAAATCACATCAAACCAAACTTCTGGTTGTTTACTTAAGAAGACCATTAGATTAAACGTATCTACTCGATCAAGATTTCGATTAATTTTGGCCAAAAATTTTTTTGACTTGAAAACGGAAAAAAAAAAAAATAGGGACATTAACTCGCGTTCCATTCTATCCCACCTTAAATACGGTTTAATATGAAAGCTTGACTCGGCTACTCAAATGAAACAAGAACTGTGTTCGTTACCCGCTTTGGTGGCGTAGTTGGCTAACGTGCTAGTTTCGTATTGAGATAGACTGCCGAGGACGGGGTAATTGAGGTTCGAACCTTGTTCGGGTGAACTGGAGTTTTTCCACTCTCCCTCCATGCAAATGTGGGTTCACCTCCTATACACCCAACCTTCCCAATTCCTAATTCATTAGTGTAAATTAGTACTTAAGTGTATAGCCCGAACGAGTAGTAAGACTGTGTTCGCTGCTCCGGCGGCCATCATTTCATTCGTCCTTGACTCTTTGAAGGCAAACAAGAAAGAGTACAACTAATGCCTTGTAGTTGATAAGTTTATAACTCTTCTTGTTTTCTTCATGGCTTCTCAAACCCACGAAGGTTATTTGAGTGGCTAGCGTGTGTGACTATATCTTGGAATGGCAGGGATTCATACCAAACTACTTCACTAGACTTGTGTTTTGTTTTCTCTATAAGTGTGGTTTACGTTCCTCTATCGTAACGAATTCTATATAATTTCCTTTAAATTCCTCCTAATGTTGTTCCATTAGATTAGCTACAGGTCTAATCAGCTTCTGTGGCCGCACGGTCTAAGATGGCGTCACTCTCGCAATATATCAGACTTTCGAAGTCTGGGAGATCGGGATTCTAATCCCGGTCGGGTTTACTTAAGGTGGTTTTTACTAAATGTTTTACCACTCTACCTCCACGCAAAATTCTTGTAAATTTCCTATAAAATCAATCTCCCTCATCCCTAATTCAGTAACAGAATTAGTACGTATGCCTGTAGCCCAAACGGGTAGTAATACGTGGATTTAAAAAGAGGCTTTAGTCTTATTTATATATGAAGAACCCTATCTGATAGTTATAAAAGTTAATAGAACTACTCTCACTTCTTTAAAAATCAAGTTTCTGATCTTTAAGTGTCACTTTTAATAAATAGTAGCAATACCTATAAAATCACATTAATCAAATAACTATCAATGTTTACGGGAAAAAAAATTGTATTTTCTTAAAAGTTCTTCCAACCAAAATATTACTGATGTTCATGTTGCTGCATTAGAATGTTTGAGGAAAATACGTCTCCCCAAAGCAGTACCCTAGTTATTGGTGGATTATAAATTGATAGGTTTGAAGAGGCGGAAGTAATACATTTTCAATCTTTCAATGATTGATATGCATATTAAATCTGGGTTAATTGTTATTAATACAAATATATATTACTAACGCTTTCTTAACAGATAAATATTAACGTTAAACTATATGATCATATTCTTATTCATTTAATGAAAACAACTTTTTGATTAAAGTAGACTACCTAAACGGTGCTAGGGATTATAAAAATAAAAGCACCCTAACACCGTTAGAGTCGTACTACACACTTTCTCGAAAGATTTATTATCTACCTCAGTAATTTTTACGTTTAGTTTAGTCATTTATAAGCAATATGTTGTACGTGATTTTATAGTGCCGCATTTTTTATACAAACTTTTATAACTATTCTAATTTGTGACAAAGTGGCAAAGTGGATGCCGGATACGAATCTAAGGAATCTTGGTTTGATCACAACTGGTTGCTTATTTGGTACAAAGGTTAACTTATTTGGTACAAGGGTTGGATGTTAGGGTTGGATGTTTTATCTTTTGGGGAAGTCATGTGCTTGTGTTAAGAAAATTATAAGCATTTAAAACTTTAAACAATAATATAATTCTACTACTAATTACAATTTTATAAAAATACATTCAAACCATGAAGAACATTTTTAGTTTATGGCACTAAAATTATCTTCTCTGGTTTTGTTCGCTGGTGCATTCCAACTATCATTACTATACGGTTTGTGGACAAGAATAAATCATGCACGAACCTTCTTCAGACCTATAATTAAAATGCATCAACTGAATAGCGGTTGTATCATTAATGTTTTTTTTAATGTCGTTTGCGACAGACATTTTAAAGCTATGACGCGAGGAACCATTCAAAAAGTGTGTAAACTTCACACGTTTCTGAATAAAATAGCAGGCTGCCCCCCCAACCCCCCCTTCTAACTAGCTCATTTTACTGCATTGTCTAAATAGTTTCATGTTAAAGAATATCTATAAAATATTCAAATTACTCAAAAATCGAGTTCGATCGCACACGGTTGCTCAGATGTCGATGGGGTTGGCAGGCCAAGTGTATTTATTCTTATCCATTTGAAAGCGTACGATTCTAACATACATATTTACAAGTTACTAATTTATTCTAAAATAAATTTACTTTAATACTGTCGCATTGGATAGTAAATATTAGATGCAGATCCCTAGATCAATACGGGAATAATGAACCAAATAGGGTAATATAGATTGGTAATATTATTTGAACTAACTCAATATTTCAATGGCTGATGTATGTTTTCCTCGGCTACAATCCTGGTGCTATAATCACAAACTGGGTGCCGGAATCAAACCTAGGGTCTTTGACTTCACGCGTTAGTGAACTACCACTGAGCCATATTAGATTTTCTGGTAGTTTGAGTCATCTTTCACTTCTTTGCTATTTAAGTAAAAATGTCACTGAATACCAGATGAGCAGAATGGAGCATTGATGAGCAAATACAAAGGTCTCTAGCTGTATTCCTGTATACAGATGGCCAGGTTCCACTAGGTATATTGAATTATCAAAATATTCAAACACCCCCTCTGACAGAGAAGTTTCCATTAACACATAATTGAGCGGCGTTCCACTGACATCTTCTTCACAAGTTGTCCTGCTAACTCTGTGAAGATGATTCTAGAGTATCTTAACGATACCATATAGAGGTTTCCAAGTATAAGACATCCTTGATGTCTAGATGAGGAACAGTTCAGGACCCACCCAGCTACCGCACGTGGGAAGTCGTTGGGGAAAGGAGGAAGATCTCGTTGACGTCCCACGTGTAAGATCACATTCAGGCCGTTCATCCAATAGGAAACGCGCTCTTCGTGCAGCAACCAATAACCTGAGAACAATATGGTATGCAGATGAAACATACGGATTACTGGTTTCCTAAATGGTTAACGTTAGTAAAGCAAGGAAGCACAAACAACAGCAGTGTGGCCACGGGGACATGGTTTGGAAACTAGACCGTTTGAGGAGCTGAGCATCAGGTGAAAACCAAATAACCCTGAAGATTTTTGTTTAGTTTTGTGGAGCCAAAAAAATAGTATTCACTTGGTTGGATGAGGGTGATTTGGGGCCCCACTATGAGTGTGGTGGTAGCCAAGGCTACCTGGAAATGGAGTAAATATAGAAGTTCGCCCCAGGTCCCCTCTTCGCTGGGATCCCCAATCCCCAAAAATTCCTCTTTTACAGTATTAAGTTTTTCTTCATCTACAACACACTTGCACAGAACATATATTTTCTATATACGGCCATTTTAAAGATGGCTGGCACGGCAATTCTACAATATATATAAAATCCATGGTGTGTCTGTCTTTTCTTCCAGGGCTTTTTATCCCACTTCCCCATAACCTAGAGAGATGAAATTTGGTATGGACGCTTTGGAATATGTCATATTTCTGATAAAAATGGGAAAATTCAAAAATTTGAGATGGTGGACGCAACGTACAGTTCGATTACGATTTGGATGAAAATCAGTATCTTAAAAGTATATGCTCTGTTGTATGTTATTTATATGCTATGGATTTTGCCAATAAAAGAAAACAGTTCACGCGAAATGTGAAGCTGAGCCTGCCAAAGAAGGCCCAAACCCCTAGTATAAAAATACTGTAACTTTTTAGTTTAATTAAGTGGAATGTACAGTCCAATTTTCATAGGAAGGGCCTTAGCATATGGCTTGAACAATAACTAAGTAAATGTTTAAGCTGTGTAATCTGCAGCTGTCACTTTTGATAAATAGTATCAATAGCTATCAAATGACTATAAAAAAGTATGGAACAAAGCAAATACCCGTAAAATTAACAGAACTAGCAAAGTTTGGAAGATGGAAATAATATTTAGGTTACTTGTATCATATTGTTAAAATGAATAATATCACCTGGACACGGTAATATATTCATGACCTTTGGCTTAGCACGCTAATGTTCTACCACTGATCTATTCATGATTCGTTCCATGTGCCTTGGCACGCTAAGCCAAATGTCCCGGGTTCTATTCCCGTGTCCAAGTATCATTTTTACATTTACGAAAAAAGAAAATAATATAGTAAAATGGTATCAATGTTGGACGTGAAAAATCTGATTATATTTGATAAAAGTTTCCCATATACATTGGATTTTATAGCCAGTCCAAACATTAGATCTATATTAATAAAAATCAATAAAGCACATATATTAAAGAATTTTGTTTATGGGAAAGGGATCCCCCTAAGACCATACTTCCTCAGACCCCTTGAATCCCTCGAGGAGTATCCTAGGGGTTAATATCCTCATTTGTCCCCCTGTAAATGTCTCACCAGGTTGTCAGCCTTGAACCGGATAGCCGCGACCCCTCTGTCTGGAAGGGCGATGGTGTCCTTGATCACAGGATCAACGAGGTTCCTTTTGAGAAGAGCTCCTCTTCCGTCCAACTCCTTGACAGTGTCGAGGCTCAGTCTTTTGTCCAGCTGCGCCGCCCCGACCACGTGGAACGTGTAGCCGTGGAGATGGAACACGTGACCGTCAGTAGCGGCACCTGGAACACGTGCCACCATTTAGATTAAACACATGAAGTATATAATTTTAGCACTGAGTGTTTTTACACTTTAATTATATAGTTAGAAAGATTCTTGGCAATTATGTTTTAATACGGGGAGGGCGTGTCAAACTCGTTTGATAATAAGGGTCACATTAAACATTAAAAATAGTAGGGGGCCGCATAAAAAAATACAGTATTTTTATATTGGTTGTGTAAAAATAATACAAACTCACTACCTTATTCTTAAAAAAAAAAAGAGTGGGTCTTTAGAACAATAAGAAAGACCCTTTTTTACAATTTATTATTATTATTATCATCATCATCATCACCACGTCTTAGTGCCCGTTCGGGTTATACGCACTTACGCTAATGTGCAATGGTAGGGTGGTTGTGAGATAAAATGGAGGACCTTCAGTTTAAAGTGGGATCCGAACCATGGTGGAGGCCTGGAATTCCTCACATTCACAAGTTGTGATTAATACACGTCTTGTCAGAGGTGAAGGAAGGGTTTGGCAATCAGATAAATCTGTGCCGGGACCGAGGATTGAGACCCGGACCCCCAGCACAAAAGTCCGACACCTTACCCTTAGACCGCCAGGTCACCCGGAAATTTAAAAGCTTTTATTTGCAGCAATGGTGTGTATGCCGATCTTTAAATCTTGTGCCGATGTCACTTTAATAATTATTGATCAAAAAATGTGTGTCTTTTCATTTATTTTTTTATTTTTTTGAGAATCAATTCTGGCATACGTAGGCCTATGATGTGTTCTCAAACACTACCCATATTTTGTGCTCAAATTCAACCACTTTCAAAACTAGATCCTTGTCAGAATAAAAATACGAATTTCGTACACAAACCTCACATAAATGATTTCCTCAAATCATGCCAAATAACCAAATGTTGTATTTTTACGACATTTCCAAAAATAAGAATAGACCCGCACTAGTAGGGAGAAAAGATGAGAACATAAAGTGTTGTTACACCTTGTCCCGGTGCATTAGTCCTGGATTCGAATCCTGACCTTACCATTAACGACAACAGATTTCAATATGTCTAACATATTTATACCACTCGGCCACCTGCTCGTGAAACAGACCACGTTGGTATTTTTTGAGAGATTAAGTTAGACGTTTGTAATATATTATGGTGCGAAACGTATGCCCATATCTACATTGGTTTTCAATGCTAAGGGTCTAGAGCTCAATTCCTGGCATGGACAGAATATATGGCGTTTTATGAACATGTGGTTTCTCCTTTAACATTGATGATATTAATGACAGTGGGGTAGGGTGTTGTGTTCTTGGGCAATGTTAGTTTGTAAGTTATCTACTGATATTATATGTCAGCTCAGAAATTGCTCATTGCATACTTCTAATATATTGTTCGGACGAATCATAGTGTCCATTAGAGCTATATACGCATTTATATTAGCTACGATAAAGGGTTAAGGAGGTGTAAGGTAGAATTTAAAGTAAATTTACCCACATCTGATTGGAGATAGTTAGGAAATTATTTTTTAAAAACGTCCTCAGTAAATCCGTTGGGAGCTTGACCTCTCCGTCATTGACAAAACAAATTAAATGAGCTTGACATTTAGACTGCGTATCCACCAATGCGAGTCATTCCTAATAGAAAAAAAAATTCAAACGGCACGTCTTGATTAAAATGAGAAGGTGTTATGGTAGGATTTTCTTAGGATTACACTTTTAAAACATACATATTTCCTTGCGGTCCAAGTTGATACGTTTTTTTATTGTATTAGACGTGAATTAATCACAGCTTGTGAATGTGAGGAATACCAGGCCTCCACCGTGGTTTGGATCCCACGTTAAACTGTAGGTCCTCCATTTCATCTCACAATCACCCTACCACTACATATTAGCGTAAGTGCGTAAAACCCGAATGGGTAGTAAGATGCGGTGATAATAATAATAATAATAATTTATTGTATTATAATAAGTTTTATTTTATGTGTTTTTATAGTATCTCAAAAGTGACAGCTACAGATCACAGATCACATGACTTTATGTATGAATATGTTAAAGTAGATATAATATAGCTCTAAAAGTAAAACATATTTTTCCATTATGAGGTAGGCCTAATTGTATTATAATAGGAAGAAGGTATAGGAAATGTGGATAAAAATATATAAAAGGAACGAACACAATATGGCCTATATATATATATATATATATCTCAATACAATGAAACCTAGGTCGGGGGATTGGGTTGTGGCGATCGATTTTCTTCAAGGGGCAGTCATTACATCTTTGTCCAATGGCAGCATTGTAAAGAGTGTGAACTGTGTTCTTCTATTCATTGTAAAAGCCATACTGTGTGTTCGTTCCCTTTTATATATTTCTATCAACCTTTCCTGTACCTTTTTACAAATATATTATTAAAGTAGATATAGTAACTTTTATGACTATATAAGGTTCTTCCTAAGAAAATTGGACTGTAGTTACCTTGATGGACGAGCACCAACTCGACGGTATCGCCCAGGGGTATGTCAATGACGTGGACGCACTCGCAGACCTCGTCGCTGTCGGCGGAGTGACAGGACGGTTTGACAGTGTCCTTGTTGCAAAGGAGGTCCGGGCTCACCTCGTCCTTCTGGGAGATTAGGGGTAAGGGGGGTAGGTGAATGTCACGTTGTTGATGTGAGGCACCAGGACGCCACTTGCTGGAAACAGGCAGGCGGCGTTAGTGCGTTTTGAACGCAATTTTTTTTAGCACCACGTTTTACTACCCGTTTGGGTTATACGCTTATGTACTAATTACGCTGATGATTTTAGGGATTAGGGAGGTTATATTTAAAGGAAGTGTATCCGCATTTGAATGTATAGAGGGTGGAAAACCAGTCCAGTCCACTGTGAGAGTAGCGCATTAGACCATAAGGCCACCGAAGCAGGTGAACGCACATTGCATTGTAGAGTAAAACTAACAGGATCATACCCCGAGCTATTAGCCGCTGGAGCTACAATGATAGTAGACTCTTAAAACCCCTTACAACACCGGTGTTCACGATTCGTAAAGTGATTGCTTCAGGACCTGATGCTTGTGGGTTCAAACCCAAACGTGGTTGACGGATTTTTTTAATGATACAAATCCGTAGCACAACTTCCTTTGGAGGGGAAATAAAGCCATCGATCCTATGTCGCTTGTGGCGTGTAAAAAAACCTTGGAAGGTATGTGAAAATACCGTTCCTGGAAAAATTGGTAGGCCTTTCGATCTTGCTAATAGAAATTCAATTTGGAAGTGACGGAGAACCATCACACTTCCTGGACTCTCCTAGTAGAAGGGATTTCTACCAGATAGTTCAGCCAGCACTAACCAGCCTAAGGGCTAAGTGTATGCCCAGCTCCGGATGGATATAAATCACATCAAACCAACCTTCGAGTTGTTGACTTAAGGTGATTGGCCTTTTTCATTTGGCGTGGAAATGCAGAACCATGGGAACAAACGGCTAACTTCAAGATTTTTTATTGTTTTGCAATTTTTCTTTTCGGAAACGGTTTGTTCAAGAATAGAAGCATGTTGATTAAGTTATACTCTTTATATACACACCTTTTCTATAATTTTAATAGTGATCAAATATAGATAAAATTGACATTTTTCAATAGAAAACTGCCGGCTTCATAACAAAAAAAAAAAAGAAAAAAAGAAAATGTAACATTTAATAAACATCGATACATTAACTTAGACGGGGTGTTGAAAATATTAACATAACAATTTTACTCGTTCTCTAGAAAACTGATATTTCTAAACGTATGATTTTTCCGCAAGTCCTGTCCCGTAGCTAGTGCCATCTACGGTTTCCGTGATCCATCTGTTCTTGTTGGCGCGGAAAGATAATTTGGTCGGTTGTGAAGCCACGCCACGCCTTTCAGGTGCGGCCAAAGGGAGCGTGAGTAATTTTACAGTTTTTATAGCATAACATTTTTTTTGCCAAAATAAATCAAATATTTCTCCAGTAGCATCATAGAATTTAGTTTTCTACACATGCTGATATCAACAGATCTTGAATATCTGTCAAGGGTATCCTGGAATTTCGTCAAAACTTTTAGAATGAAGAGAAAAAGTGTTGACAAAATTCCAGGGAACTCCTGACAGATATTCAAGATCTGTTGATATCAACATGTGCAGAAAACTAAACTCTATGTTGCTACTGAAGAAATATTTGATATATTTTGGCTAAAAAAATTAAAATTCTATAAAAACTGTAAACATACTTGTGCTCCCTTCGGCCGCACCTTAAACCTCCCACCCACCATCCCACAAAATAGGTTTTAGACTTGCACTCGACAGGGCCAAGGGCCTTAAGAAGAAAGGAAGATGCTGTCAGGCTATAATAACCTTAACGTTCAAACGTACAACTAAAACCTATTAATGATAAAATTATATCACCCAATATTTTTTCATCTACGTTTGAAATCAAAACACTTTTAACAGTTGAAACAGGGATGGAATTGGTGTCTTATATATCCATTTTACTTTTTTTTTCCTCAACCCTTAATGTCCATTTTAATTTATGATTCCCAGGTGATGTTGGTCGGACGATGTATCAGTCATCACTTGCTATCATAAAAATGGAAGACATTGAGACAGATGACTATAATGGAGTCTAAAAGAGCAATTTTTCCCCACGGATAGCACGTATCTTTGGCAGATAATACTGCTCAAACCAAACATCGCATCGTTTTTGGGGCTACATGTAATCCTTATTAGAAATCAGTAGGATTTAGATCAATGAAACTGTTTTACTCTCATTTAAAACATAAAACCAGAATGGAAAAAATTAATAAATGTATACTAATTTTTCGGTTGTTTTACTGTTCAAACGTAATAGTTTATCTAATATCACGGTTAATAGGCCGTGAGATGTTCTCTTAGGGTGAAAGTGTCGGGTACGCTAAGAATGGCCAGTAATTTTTCATTTTTTTGTATCAAATCTTTCTTGGTCAAATATTGCTCCAGTATAAAACTATAGTATAATTTCCTTCGCATGGTGCTATGAACAGTTTTTAAATATCTGTCATGAGCATAGCGGCATTAGATTAGAAACATTTTTAATGACGAGAAAACATTGTCGTTAAATTCCAGGACTGTTTAAAAACTACAAAAATACTTACCTTTTCACGCGTTCTCTACATTCCGACCTTAAGAGCGGTCAATTAACCGGGAAAAAAGATACCTGATTACGCTCGAAACAGATATCACATCAAAGTGCAGTTTCTTTTAAAAAATTATTCACAGGACAGTAGTAAAATTGGGATGAATGTAATAGGATTTTTTTTTTTTTTTTTTTTTTTTAATTTTCAAATAAGAATTTTGCGATTTGGATTATATTATTTTTATTTTTAATGTGGTAAAATTGTTTCACTGATTTAAATTCAACTATTTTCTTGTCTAAACTACAGAAAAATTCACCACAATGCGACGTTTGATTCAAGCAGTACTACCTGCCTAAGTCACGTGCTATCCACTGAGGGAATACGGGAACGCAGATCATGCCGATTCCTCAGTGCTTGGTGTTTGAAAACAAACGTACTCCACACCTTACTGTCCATCCGGACTATCTGCATATTTACACTGAGGGGAGAAAGTTGGAATTTAGAGTAAATTTACTCGCGTTTGTGTAGAAGGAAACCATTTAGTTTAAACTATCACATTAAACTCGACCGGTACTAGAACCCTGACCTAATAAGCACCAAAAATCCAGGTCAGATGCGACTGACACTTTACCCATGTAAGGTAAAAAAACACAAACTATATTAATGAAAGTCATGTTTTATTCCCCACTCACCAGATGATGACAGGCTGTGAATGTTGTTACTGGAGATCAGTTTGAACCCGTAAGAGAGGTAGAGCTTCGTGTCTACGACTGTAGACGACAGATATTGAGGTATCTTCTCCCCCGCCTTGAGTTGGTCCAGACAGACCACTTGATTGTTAGTGGATTGGCAGTTCTTATCGACCGTGTTTTGGAACTGGATGAGAATTATTCATTAGGATAATAATATTCACAATAAAGGTTTCGGATGACAATTTACAGAATAAAATAATTCTATGAAAAAAATAATAATTTCGATGGTTAAAATAACACAATTTTAAAATTATTGTTTGGATTTTATGAAAACGAAAAGTTTTTTTTTATAACTGCATCTTACTACCTGCTCAGGTTATAAGCAGGGAGGTAAGGATGAGGAAGGAAGCATTTAGAGATAATATACTCTCATTAGCGTGGAAGGAAAGTGGGAAACCATTTAGGAAAAAACCACTCTCAATAGACCCGTCCAGGATTCGATCCTCGATCTCCCTGTCTTCAGCAGACCAGTCTAGCACGAGAGTGGTGCTTTAGACCAGTGGTTCTCAAACTTCTTGGTCACGCGAACCTTCTAAACATGGAACCACTGAATCGCATGATTAGTGTATTTAAGAAGGTGCGTAGATGGTTATCCCCCCAGATCATTTCTTGACTGCGTGCCTGGAGGCTTACTTGGAATTATTACATGATTACACTTTATTTATATTTTGTTTTTACCATGTATTACTACCTGTTCAGGCTTTACGCATATATAATTGTTATTACTCTAATGGGGTAGGGACGAGTAAGTAAGAATTTTAGAAGTTGTCTACCCACATTTGCATGGAAGGAGAGTGGGAAAACATTTAGGGAAAACCACGTTCAGTACACTCGACTCTGAACTCTAACCCCGATCTCCCCGTTATCAGCAGGCCCGTATTACGCCAGAGTAACGCCTTAGACCATTCGGCCATTGAATTGGGGCAAATGAAACATAAATTACTATGAAATTGGTCGTTTTAGTTAATATAAAAATTATCACTAGAACTCTACAATAAAAAGGTAATACAATTAAAGTTGACTGAGATGGTTTTTCCCATAGGGAAGATGACTGTCATTACAAAATGAGAACTCAACACGCATATGAACAAAGGAAATTCTACAAAACAAAACAAATCTCCCACCAAAACTCCTTTGGTCTCATCGCCGTCCACGGAGTTCTGCTCGTCTTCCTCTTCCAGAGGCTGCAACTGGGAGATGTCCGCCCCCACGTACTGAACCACCGCGGCCCCTTTCAGAGAGGGTGAACCACAATCCTCAGCGGTGGTCGCTCTCATCCAATAAGAAGAGTTGGCCTGGTCAGCCCTCAGTACCGCGTCCACACGCTCGCCTGTGTGGGAGACAATGTTTAGTTGTGATACATTAGTAACATTGATAATAAAAAGTATACGTTACATAACAAACGAAATACTAAATAATATTTTAGTTGAAATGTACCCGCATTTGCCTAGGATGAGTATAATAAATCATTCAAATCTGATGTATTCAATTAATATACGTCATACTCTTGTGACGTCATTGCCACACGTCATCTACTATACGCAAGTCATTTTTCACACCTCATACAAAAGCTACCCCCTCCCGTGCTCTCATTTTCAGTCGACTAGATAAATCTTGCTCATCACTACTAATCTTATTTTAAGGGGGCCGCCTACCAGAGAGTTGGAATGCGTTGCAGACGTTCAGGAAATACGCGATGGTTAGGTAGTGTTTAATTTTTTACAAACTTGACTTAAGCCAAAAGGAAGATAAAGGTGGGGAACATGCTTATTTATTATTATCAACCTTACATTTTGATAATCTATGTATATAAAAAATTAATGAAAACTCGAAACTTGCTCATTTTCAATTACCTTTAAATGGCCTTAAGTATATTGTCACAGTTCTGAGACGAGGGTAACTTATAAATAATCCTAGACACAACCTTTCAAAAACAAATAAAGTCATTTTTTGATAGGGTCACAACAGAAAATGTGAAGATAATTGCTAATTCCTTTTGCTGTTTTGATGCGTCAAAGCTAATGCTTTTCAGCCATCAAGTGGCGAAGCCATATCCTCCATCTACGCTTTGGAAGTAAAGAATAGCCGGAGAAAGAAGGAAAGGCAGTTGACTCCTTGCGCATGCGCTCTTTTAGTTGGATGTCTGCCTTCGCCTTGTTGAGAGTTGAGACAACGCACAGTGAGCCGGCACATTTTTAAGTTTTAGGTGTTCATTAGAAAATATTAAAAATAATATTTATTGTAGCTTTTACTGTAAATGTGTTTACAAACTGGTCCTGTGTTTCCGAACAGTTGTGTATGCTTTGCCTTTTTATTATAGCTATTATAATTATATATAAATAAAATAGAATAATATTGTTATTTTCGATAAATTAAAACTAATATGAACAATAACACAAGCAAAAGGGACTACCGTAAAGGGGGAAAAACTAGACTTCGACTATCTGCCCGCCGCAAAAAATTAGGATGGAAAAAGGGGAAGAAGCGTTTTATTAATGGATCAAAGTAAGTACATACTGATTGATTAGTATAAAAACAGGATCTAGTTCACTGTTCAACGGTTGGGTGTTAGTTTAATTTTACCGTGTTGCTCCTATATTCAGGAGGACGCGGTTAGAATCCCGTCCGGAAGTTTCATAAAGCTAGTCCTGTGAAGTAAAGAACCATAATTTGAATTCTGTTGCTTGGATAAAACATTTATTTATTTATTTGGTCATTCCTTGGACTGTAAAAAAAACATTACATAAAGATAAATAAGAGGGAAAAGTATATATTTACTGTACGTATACTAATTAGTAACAAAGTGATAATGGACAATTTAATTTCTTAAAATATATATAACTATATATTAAAACAAAATTTTTACTACACGCAAGATAATATTTAATTTTAATAGATATTAATTCAGTTCTGATACGTGAAGGTTAACTCTAAAGCAATTATTACAATGTTTAGTGCCTTATTGGTTGTCTCAACTGAAAAAGTTCCAAAATCAGCTCTACAATATAAAAAACTTGAGCAATATATTTAATTTATGAGTAATTGTGAATTTGCTTTTTCAATATTAAGGGGGCCGCCTCGGTAGGCGAGAAGTTTCCGTGCAGACTTCCAGAAATCCCGTCATATTTAATCAGTGATGAGTTAAAAAATATAGTCTGCTCATTTAATATAATTAAGACCCAAACAATGTTTGGCACAGTAATTAATTAGTTTTCTATTAAGTTTGAAATACTTTCAATTATATATTTTTTATTTAGTTGCTTGTGATACATATTCTTGTTTATTTTTTAAATGGATTACGTGACACGTAAAGAAGACAAACGTAGAGGGGAAAAAACAAAATTACGAATTTGTGCTCGCCGCAAAAAAACAGAAAGAAAGCAGTGGAAACATTTATTTGATAGAACAAAGTAAATATATATAAAATTTATTTTAATAATAATAATAATAATAATAATAGTGAACACAAATGTTCTATAAGAAACGGTTAACTCAAATTAGAACGTGTTTTGTCATGATATACCTACAGTAGGCCATAAAAAACTAATAATCGATAACAATAAATTAAATAATTATTTGTTTTCAGACAAGGTGTTTTTCTCTCTTCAGGCAGAGAGGACAAAGCTGATTGTCGGGACAGAGTAAACCTTTCTCAGCCCACTCCCATTGAAATGTCCACAACGTTGGATTCAACCCAACTTGAAGACAAAGCTATGGAACCAATAAATTTGGAGATTAGTCAGCTTTGTCTGGGGTAGGAAAACTAAATTAATAGGTTATCCATTATAAATTTTCGAGAGCAAATAGTTTTGTGTGAACATAGCTACATAGCTACTAGCATACATACGGTATTTATTTCATTTTCATGATCCATAATATCCTGGCCGCTTGTCCAATTTAGTAATAATCTCCACACGTTATATTTGACATAAGTCTACTAAATGTACCACACTCGGAGATTGAATGTGATAGAAGTTCCCAACCTGGGTTCGCAGGTCCCTAGGGATCTGCGAAGGCACCTGTGGGGGCCCGCGAAACAAATATAAGCCCTAGTATTTTTAAATTTTCTTTTATTTGAATTTTCACATCATATAAAAATATATGGTATTCCCAATTTTCTCAAAAATCTCTTTTTTCCTGTTCGACAATATTTATATATATAATTGGTTACGTAGAGTACCATAAATGTGTAAGTGTTTTTATCTCACCATGTATGGCTGGGGAGGTTAGAGGGCCGCGATGTATTATCATTGGCTTGAGGGGGTCTGTGAACTGGAAAAGGATGGGAACCACTAATATAGAATATCTATGTTTGTGTGGTCTTAGTGTGTGTGTGTGGGGGAGGGGGAGGAGTTCTTAGGGTTGTTGACTTTTCTGTGCTAATTGTTAGGCCTAATTTATTTCTAATAATGGGTTTCTTATATCAATACTATCAGCCTAATATCATAAACCATGGTGGTTATGGTGAAGGAAATATCTATAGCCAGGGGCAGACTAAATGTATTGTCACAAGCGGAGAATAATTCTGCCACCCCTCATCCCGCCCCACCCTTCAAGCATCGTGGCGATGATGATATCAATCCTGGGGTCTTTGTTGAAGTCTGCAATAATTTAATCAAGTTGTAAACAATACCACACCACCCATTACACTGGAAAATGGCTATATGAATAGTTATGGAACGAACTATAAAGTTTTGACATTAGTTATAATTAATTGCGTACCATAACAAAGAAATAGTATTAGGTACATTAGATAACCTTCACCCTAAAGGGTTACGTAGAATTTACAATACAAGAATTGCATCCAATGATGTATTTGTATATACAGTCACATAATATATTTTATATAAATATAAGTACTATAATCAAAATAGTATTTGCTATATTTATTGCAAGCTACGAAATTCCACCCATGGCAGCCACTGGTGCCCCAAGTATCCGCTTGTTTCTTTTGCACCTTAGTCCACCCCTGTCCACAGTAAGATTTTAGAAAAGTCTTTTTAGGCTCTATTTTTATGAATAGCAAATATATATCTAGTTAAATAAAAACTCATCACTACTGTATTAAAAAAAATTAAAGTCTAAGACTTATTTATGAAAATTTAGCTATAAAATTCTATTTCTCAACTTTCGCACTTGTAAACCTCTTGGCCGTAAATTCTCCTGTTGACAGTAGTAGGTAAATTTTAAAAAAAAATGTTCAGGGGTGCACCATAATTTTGTACCAGTTGCACGGATTGGTTGCTACCACTGGTGGCGGAACGTTATTTGTGTAGAAGGGTGGAAGGGGGAGGCGGCGGTGACGAACGAAAAATAAGTTTTTTGAGAAATTGCCTTCCCCCCTTCACCTCTCCCCTACTCTGCCCCTTTTCGCAATAAATGTTGGAAACATGGATGTCCCTAAAAGTTATTTGGAGATGTCCTCCTCCCCAAATTTAGAAAATCAGATTATTTTAATGCTATTTGGAGAAGTCTTCTACAAAATTTTTTTTTAACTTAAATGCTTCTAGAAGCCATCTGGAGTGGTCCTCGCCTTTATTGAAAAATAAAAATAGATGTCTCTAGAAACTATTTAAAGTGGTCTTCTCTAATTTTTTAAAAAATGTAAATCTTTAAATGCTATTTGAAATGATCCTCACCTGGACATTTTTGAAAATAGGATGCTTTTAGAATAAATTTGGAGTTGTCAGATGGATTTTTTAAAATGATTTGTATCTGGAATATATTTGGAGTGACCCTTTCGCAGAAAATTTTAAAAATAATATTCCTCTAGAACAGGGGCGTACACACAAAGGGGGTCCAGTGGGTCCCAGCCCCCCATGGAGAACATGAAGGATAAATAAAATATTAAATACAAAGGGACGATTTAGCAATGTTAAATCACTTTAAAGCAGTGGTTGAAAATAACCCAATGTCTTGATACAGTGTGAGCAGTGGTGCATCCATGATTATGTCATGAGGGGGGAGGGGGGCGTGCCTACACCACAAAAGAAATACCTTTAGGAACCAATAGATCATAAACACCGCGTCTTACTACCCGTTAGGGTTATACGCACTTAGCTAATGTGTAATGGTAGGGTGATTGTGAGATGAAATGGAGGACCTACAGTTTAACGTGGGATCCGAACCACGGTGGAGGCCTGGCATTCCTCACATTCACAAGATGTGAATAATACATGTCTTGTCAGAGGTGAAGGAAGGGTTTGGCAATCAGATAAATCTGTGCCGGGTCCAAGGATTGAACCCCGGACCCTCAGCACAGAAGTCTGACACCTTACCCCTAGACCACCAGGTCACCTTTAGGAACCAATAAAATGGTGGTCCGTGCCCTTGGGGCTTTTCACCCCTGGAGAAAAATTTGTAATTCTAAGGTTCAAAATGGTGCCCTTTAATTATATTTTGTACCTAATTGTTTCTGATTAAACTTATATGGGTTATAAATATATGTTACCTTCGATTTGATTGCCAGCTTTAATTTCTAGGTATATTCACTGTAGAATTTACATTTAGTTTGTGAGTATAATTTTTAAATTAATATAAAAATGAACTGTTAAAAATAAAGATGCCTAACTCAAGTGACTGTATTTTAGTTAAAATATGAAAATAAGTCAATAGTAAATAACACGCTCTTTACTACACAAAGGAGTGGTGAGATAGGAGGGTAGTGTGCGGGAAAGCCAGGGTTCGGAGTAAACGGGGTGAAACATGTGTTGTTCGAACACATTGGACGTATGTCTGCAGAGGAGCACAGCACCCTTCAATCCGTCAATTTAATTTTTGAAAAATATCTCAAAAGGGGGGATTATAGCTCCTTAGTCCCACCCCCTTGAATCCATGCCTGAGTGTGGAACATGCCCAACTGGATTTAACGCTGTCTAGTCTGTATAGCGTTAAGTATTTTGTTTAGTAATAATGGATTTAATTGATTATTGACTTGTAACTTCTATACTTTGGATCCTCCTTTAGAATAATTTCTGTGTGCTCCCCTGCTCTAGAATATATTTGAAGTGTGCTTCCACCGACATACTTTTGGAAATTGGATGCTTTCAGAAACTATTTGGAGTTATCTTTCACTACGATTTTGTTTTAATTTGGAAAATAATTTAACACTGTCTTGTTTACTCTCTAACCAATAGTAAACTAAAGTAAAGATCTCTAACTACCCCCACTTTGTTGATGAAGTAATACATTATAATTGTTTTTGGTCTCTAAAAAAACAGAATACCCCCCTCACACAACACCCCTCTCCCTGCCCTCTTATTATATATTCTTATTTCTATGAGCACTCACCTCGATATATCTATATTATCCGTATATATTATAGATTGAATTGAAGTCTCCCCTAAAGTAAACCAAGTTGAACGCTAAATAGCTTGCTAAGGCATCCAATATTAATAATATTTTGGCCTCCTGCGTGGGAAAGCGACCCTAACCCAGTGATTCCCAACCTTTTTTCTTTAGAAGAACTCTTAAAATATTTCATAAAATCTTATCACACATTAGGTACGACAAGGGTAAATTATAATATATAATTATAGGGTTGTTAAATACGAGTAATAATAATAATAATAATAATAATAATAATAAATTTATACTTTTGAATAAAATATTTCAGGATTATTTATTGCCTATTTCTATTTACTATTACTAATTACTGTCCTCCGGTACTTGAACTTGGGTTATCACTATTCTTACCAATCTCACTTTTAATATTACTATCGGCACTATTCTCTTCATCTTCCTCGGGTACATGAGCTATATTTATATATCTCCACACTGTCCAAAAAATATTGTCAGATTAATAAAAACAAAGGTTGGAGATTCTCGCGGAACCCTGATTAGGAATCACTGCCCTAACTCCTCCTTTTGTAATCTCATTACGGTTACTGTTTTGTCACTATCTGCCCTTAAAATTATCTTTTTTGCACAACTAAGCCTTCGGGGGCACAATGTACTACTTCACACAACGTATAGTTAACAATAATCTCTATCCCACTTTAAACTCGTTCTTTTTTTCAAGGATGTAAACTATCTATAAAATTTTGGATTGACGTTGAACAATTATTTTCTAGGAGATCTCCAAAAACATTTACGTCACTTCGTAATATGCAATTTGAGGAAATAAATCTAGAGAACAATAGGTCAGGGAAGACTCTATAATTTGGCCAGGCTCATTGCCTAGTCTAAATAAAAGTATTGAAATATATCCTGAAGAGGTTCTAAACATGGTTGATAGAAAACACACTCGAAAACTTAAATCAAACTCTTAAAGATAAATAATTATTTATCAGCATTTATCATTGGACTCAAAAGGCTTTTATCCAACATAGCTTTGTAAATCTTGTTTAAATATTAATTTTCACATACAGATACGAGATTTTTAAAAGGATGTAAGGTAGCAATATAATAATAATAATAATAAATTATCATGGTGCCCCCCTGTCATTTTTTTCTGGATCCGCCACTCTGTGTGTGTGTGTGTGTGTGTGTGTGTGTGTGTGTGTATTATATGAAACAGTCAATGTGTTTCAACATTAATAATATTGTTTATTTCTTATTGTTTTTAATAAGTTCTTACTTGATTTAATTATTTAAAACGTAAGGATCAAGCTAAACAAGATTGCCAGTGACAAGGAGGTCGGGGTTTGATTCTCGGCCAGGTTTACTAAGGGTAGTTTATCCGTAGCCCTCTCTCTAAACAAATACGGGTACATTTCATCAAAACTTTCCTTCCTCTTCCCGTCAGCTAGAATAATCAGTGGAAATTACTGATAGCCTGAATAGGCACCTGAAATTAAAATGAATTAATTGTTGAAAATAGGTTACACATGACCATTTAACCTATTATTTATGTATACTATAGTTTTGTGTAGGTGTAAACAGTGTAGGTGATAAAACAATGTGTAGTCTATCTCATTTTAGTTGCCAGTAAAAGTTAACTAATTTGACCCGCTTCGGTGGCCGCATGGTCACCCATTAGAGTAATTATTACATAAGCGTGTAATCCGAACGGGTTGTAAGACGCAGTTCTAAAAGGAAAAACCTCTTTGGTTTGATTAACAACGATGAGGTCGGAAGGGGGGAGGATTATTCCCGATTTTTAGCACAAAAAAAAAGTGAATGCTTTTAGAAGCTAGTTGAAGGCTTTTTTTTTTTTTTTTACATCTTCCATATTTATAAGTATTTACACAGGTAGAATAAATCTAAGACGGGTTGGGGTATAGGGCCGTGTGTTAGAGCTCCTTATACTCCTCGGTTCCGACGCCCTGCTATCAACTAAGTAAGGGTAAGATAGAAATTTAGTCTACACGTGATTAATTATTGTATAGTTAATATTCACATTTTCCTAAAAAAAAGTGACATGTATAAAAGTGTGTGTTCTTCAAGACAATTTTTTTTTTTTAGCATCGCGTCCTACTACCCGTTCGTATTATAAGGTTTCAAGACAAGTTAAACCATCAATAGAGGATTGTGCTTGTTTGTGAACCCTTCACGAGAATCTCAAGTTAGCAAAATATCACAAGATAAACACAGGCTGACAGCTGGACTGTGTAGTGAGTGGGGAGGCGATCAGCCACGCGCTTGACCTTGAAATAGTTTTCCATTTCTTTGCTTCTCTTCTTCTGACATGGGGTGGCAGGGTAAGTGTGAAGAGGATAAGATTAGAGAGAGACAGACGCTGTAGTTCAAGATATCAGCACAGAGCATTTTCATTTTAAGACATGAGGTCTAACACGAATGATACTTTCTCACGTACCAAGGCGGCCCCCTTAAGATAATTTTATTTATTGGACCTCTCCAAAAGCTGACGTTATAAATACGCCACTGATTGTTGAGATGTTGCACTACAGTAAAATGAATACAATTAACTCAGTAATAGGTTCTTCTTTTGTGTCCAGTTCACTTCTTCCAGTGAAATGATTGGAGAATCATAAGGTAGGATTTTTTTTACTTTCTCACTATCTTACAAGTAGAGAAAGTATTGTAATCGTAAAAAAAAAGGACTTGATATTTTGATTTATTTTGACGTTTCATGACCCCTCGAATCAGAAAAAGTTGTTTTTGTATTACCGTCTGTCTGTCCGTCTATACCTCCAACTAGAGCCTAAACTATTTTACCTATCGGGCTGAAACTTGGTATTTAGAGTTTTCATAGGGTTCCCCCGAGGGGTTTTTGGAATTGAATATCTAACCCTAAAATTAAGGGTAATTTACTGAAGGGCATAAAGAGAAAAAGTCGTTTTTCTCAAAATCGGCTCTAACG
The DNA here is from genome assembly GCA_033556935.1 of Timema podura. Taxonomy (NCBI): domain Eukaryota; kingdom Metazoa; phylum Arthropoda; class Insecta; order Phasmatodea; family Timematidae; genus Timema; species Timema podura. Next base: position 76,411,151 of record JAVRXN010000009.1, on the reverse strand, counting down.
ATTTTGATTAATTTCATTTCTAAACATTAATAAATATTCCAAACAAAATGGCTACTCTCAATATTTCAGCAAAATGACTATAAGGTCTCCGGTCTGATGAGTAAATTCTCATTTTTTTTATCATATCTCCCAAATTATTTGAGATACGAAATTATTTATCATTGCAAATATGTAGATCTATTTAAAATACAAATATTTTATTCCAAACATATTTTTATAAAACCAATAACTTTAAAGTTATACGCATTTTTTTTTTTTAACTTTTCTAACATTCAAGGTAGAGTATTGCAACCGTAAAAAAAAATCTAGCCTGAAATGTTGATGGATGTCAACGTCTCATGACCCAACGGACCCTAAAAAGTGGTATTTGCAATTTCATCTCTCTGTGTGTCTTTTTAACTCCAAAATTGAGATTGGTTTAATGTAAAGCTAAAAGAGAAAAAAATGATTTTCTCAAAATCCGCTCTAACAATTTTGATTAAAATTCGTGTCTAGGCGTTGACTAAGAATAAACTGGCCATTCTCATTTTCCCATGAAAATGACTTTTAAGGTATTTTACAGAAGCGGAAATTTCCGTATCTCCGCAACAATTTGAGATTCTAATAATATATCATTGCAAAATTGTAGTATCATTAAAAATAAAAAACTTTTATATGAAATATATTTTCATAAAATCAACCGTTTCTGAGATATTGGAAATATATTAATACAATTTTGTGGGCTTTAGTTGTAAACATATGAAACTTAAGTTTTAACGCAATATGAAATATTTGTACAACAATAATCTATATCTATCATTTTAGATTTAATAGTCAATATTTACCTATTTTATTGGTCAAAATTTATAAATGAGGAATTTAATAACAATGTGATAACCATAAGATGTGCATCCCCTAGTAAAATGACAAAAATTTTAACCGGAAATCAAAATTTTAATACGAAGTGTTGACCCTTGGGGACCCTATATCGATATTTTATATTGGTCCAAATATACAAATGAATACGTTAATTCTTTAAAAATAAAATTATGAAATTTAAAACCAGGAGTCAAAAAATGTTTTACGTGTGTATAGCACAATTTTTTCTCGGGCATGCTAGTGTATATTATATTATGAATTTTGAGTAAATATCTCCATTTTTTAAACAGTAGAGCGAGAAAGTCTGTTCGGCCTTCCGTACCATTTATATTTAATTTGTTTACAGTTGACCTTGGTGGTCTTGGGTAAAGTGCTCGCCTCCGGACCAAATGTTCGTGAGTTCAAACCTAACAGGGGTCAACGGATTTATCTTGAGCGATTAAAATCCGTAGCACAGATTCCTTCGGAGGGAAAGTATAGCCGTCGGTCCGATGTCAATTGTGGCATGTAAAAGAATTCTGGTATATATGTGAAAATACCTTTTCTAGGAAAATTGGTAGATATTTTCATTCTCGCTCATATTATAATATAATAATTATAAAATTTAAAACCGGTACTCAAAAAATGTTTTACATAAATACAGTGCAATTTATGCTTGAGTTTGCTAGTGTATATTATTTCGTTTCAAATATATTACGAGTTTTGAGTAAATATCTCCATTTTTAAACAACAGTGCAAGAAAGTCCGTGCGGAGTTCCGTACCATTTATTTAATGATACAATAGTCCCACTGGTGTCAATTCTACATTTTTTTAAAATTAACATTCCAAGCTACCACACTACAATTCAACTTATGGGCTCAAACTGTATTACCTACCCAAGCTACGCTCTTTTTAGTATTTCTTGATTAAATGTTTTTACAGTGAAAGCTCATCACACCAACGCCCAGCTCAACCCCCAAGCTGGAGGACTACCCCTATCGGTTGTCCGTGACTGCTTATTCAATAAATTTGCAGCTACCCTTCATATCTGAAGGCTGTATCCTCTATCCTCAACCTGAGGACGAGCTGTGCCGTGTATGATAGGAACCCACGAAACATAGATTTTAAAAAGGCCTATGATTCAGTTAAAAGGAAAAATATATATATATAACGTTTTATTTAAGTTTGGAATACCCAAAAAACAGCTCAAACTAATTGAGGTATGTTTGACTGATACGCGTGGCTGGGTACGGGTTGTATCTCACTTATCAGATGTTTTCTAAATACATAATGGATTGAAACAAGGAGATGTATTTTCGCCATTACTCTTTAATTTAGCCTTAGAATATGCTATTAGGATAATACAATAAAATAGGGAAGGCTTCACACTAAACGGTACAATGTAGCTATTAGGGTACCTACACATATGATTTAGCTTTGTTAGGTAATAGTCAGAAAGCTATTACATGAAATGCAGAAATTTTATTAGAGGCTAGTAAGGAAATAGGTTTAGAAATGAACGCTGAAAAGACTTAAGGTTATGATAAAACAGATATCACAAATGGAGGACGATAATTTAGATATTACAGCAAACAAAATATAATTTGATAGGGTTAATAAATTCAAATATTTAGGAACAATTTTATCTAGCGATAGCAATATTAGATTGGAAATTAGGAAAAATAATACAGTCGGAAAATGCTTATTATTACTCGGTCCATAATTTGTTGGCGTCTTGCCTGCTGTCAAGAAATGTAAAACTCAGAATATACAAAACTTTAATTTGACCGGCTTTTCTCCATGATGGCGAAACGTGGTCTCTTACCTTAAATGAAAATAAATTTAGAGTGTTCGCAAACAGGTTGCTTATGAAGATATTTGGTCCAAAAATGAATGAAGATAGTGGGGAGTGGAGGAGGCTACCTAATGATGATGAGCTGCATACCCTGTACTCATCACCAGACATTGCTAGGGTAATAAAATCTCGCAGGTTACGGTGGGCAGGTCATGCAGCGCGAATGGGAGTATCTAGTATCGCGTTCAAGGTATTGATTGGCAAACCCATTGGGAAAAAACCATTGGGAAGACCCAGACGCAGATGGGAGGATAACTTTTGGATAGACCTGAGAGAGATAGGGTGTTATGAGATAGATTGGATAGAACTAGCTCAAGATAGGGATAGGTGGCGTACTTTTGTGAGTGCGGTAGTGAACTTTCGAGGTCCTAATGCCATAGAGTAAGTAAGCAAGCTACGCTCTAACCCAGCCGATGCCCGAATGCATGCTATGATCTGACATTTTTAAAATGAGAAGCACGAGGCCTGTGACGAGACTAAAGATCACACCAAGTCATTAACTCTACTTTAAAGTGACTGGTAGTCACATTTTTATTAAATATATCTAAACAAATAGTAAAGTAATGGTAAATCACCGATTAATAACACAATGTAAGGCCAATAAGAGTTTTTAGGGATATTTGAGATCACATTAATCTACGTGGGACTGGGTTAGACCCTCTGACGTAACACTGGTGATCAACATCTCACTTATCCGAGCAGGGCTTTTTGAGGTCTGTGAAACCCTCCTGAGTTGATCACATAGGTCCCAAGACTCCGGATAAGGGGATTAGTGAATCCTAGTACTTCGCAGTAAAATGACTGCGTAAGCTTCCGGAAAGGCTCTTGTAATCACGGCATATCCAAATCACGGTGCAGAGTCCTATTGGAGACGTACCAGGATACGTCCACAATCATTTACAGACACTGGTTATGGACTGCCTGAATCTTGTCCACGTGCGTGTCTACCAGGCACCCTCACACAGGACATGTAAAGTCTGGACTTAATATGAGAAATTGCATTATCCCTGATAGAGAAGGGCTTTTAAATGTCATCATTAGTGACATAAAGAAAGTATTAGTGTATGCTAATAACTTACCAGGTGAGATGGATACAGCCGTTACGTCACGAGGCTCCACGGGGTTCCCGTCCAGGGCTATGACGGTGAGAACGTGACCGTCCACCTTGACGCTAATTGGGCAGCCTCTGCTGCCTCCGGTGTAGGCAATCCTGAGCCTGTACCTCACGTTCTGATTAACGGAGAACGCTGCCAGTGGTGCTAAGTTGTCACTGTCGCCCTAAGAAGAGGTTACTGTCAGTTCATGGAAAGATTAAGAAGAGTTGATTGGTAGTGATGAGGAAGGTTGTTTGAAGGAAGTGCACCTCCATTAGCGAGGATAAAGGATGGGTAAACCGGAATAACAAATCACTATGTGAGCCATCCTCCAGTGAACCCGGTAAACCCCAGCCTCCTCGTTAATGACCATCCCAGCTATTTCAAGCCTGATTCCTTAGTCTGTGAGACCACCAGTTCAATACTCATACTCATAATCTATAAGCTGATTTTATCCCACAAATAAAGTTATGTAGTACCTACTTCATTTCTCCCCTAATGACATTACTCACCACCCCCTGCCCTCGGCCGTTTATCAGCAGCATATCCGAAGAGGACGCTGAAGATCTGGAGCTGACTATCCTCTGAACCCCTGACCCGTGACTCCAATCACTCACGACGACCACGTAGTTCTTATCGTCAACATCGTAGAGATATCTTAGAGGATCCTTCCCGTCAGCTTGACGCACGACGAGCGCTCCAAAAAGGCCGTCCACAATCTGGGACCCTGTAGGCACAGATATGTAATCGGATTGTTTTTGAAAGAACCAACAACCCGTTGTGGCATGTTGAAAACTTTAACAAGATTAAATTTATTGTATTCAAAAGTCAAGTTATATCCTCCATAGCTGTTTCTTTTGGTGGATGGGGTCGATTATCATAGCTGTAAGATAAATAAAGTAACTCTTTGTCGATGTAGCGTTTCTGTATATTTACCATCGTAATCTGACTATAAAGCAACGTTATTAGTTAAAAGTAAATTCAACAATCAATACCGTTAACAGGCTAGCATATAAAATAGACAGAACACATGGCCTTAAAATAAAAAAATACAAGATAATACTATCAAGTAAATTATGTTATTACTAAATCATAGTTAAGAGGGAAAACAAGAAAATAGTTAATTCAATGGTAGATTATTATTAGGTGAACAATCCACACTAAGAAACCGAAAGTATTTAACTACAAAGGCATTACTTGAATAAATTTATTATTTTAGTTATTCATTTATGATAAATGAAATCCTATAAATTTATAGCTAGCGCTGCTTATTCACTCGATAGAAGAGAGATTTTAATTTCGAGAAGAACGAGAGGGCACAAGATGGCCTACATATTTGAGGTAAGATTAAATAAATTTTATTTATATATATATATATATACACTTTTTTTTACCGAGTCTTACTACCTATTCAGGTTGTACGCATGTATGATGATAATTACTCTAATGAGGTAGGGATGATGAAGGAAGCATTTTAGAGGTAGTTCACATGCATTTGCGGGAAGACGAGTGGGAAACCATTTAGGAAAAACCACCCTCAGTAGACTCGACCAGGATTCTAACCCCGATCTTCTCTTATTTACCAGGCCAGTCCAACATGAGAGTGACGCCTAAGACCATTCAGCCACTGAAGAAGCTAAATTGTAATATTAAAAATGTTAAAAACAAAAAAAGGGCATTCCAATAGAGTCCCTCGCGAGAAGAGAGTTTAGAACCCTTAAAGGTACTGTACCTAGTGGTGACAATACTTCACCTGTGTGCGCGTGCCAGAGATGAGTTCCTGGTCTGGAAGCCCTGAATTTGTACTGGAAGGTGGTGTAGCTCGGCACAGGACACTGGGTGATCATGGGGACCCCATCCATCACCGGGGTCTCCTTCTGGGGCTGCCCCCGCCAGTGAACTGCCAACTCCTGACCAGGTATACGATTTACCACGTCCACCAACATGATGTCGTTCTCGCACACCTGCACACGAAGAGTCAAAGGATCGTTCTCAAACCAAACCTCAACGCCGATAAGTATGAAGACAGTGGTGTAGTCGCAGGTGGACCAACCTCTTACTTTTGTCATATTATAAGAAAATTAACTTCTTCGCACGAGTATCTATAAAATATATTTGTTATGTTTAGTATACAAAAGAAACCAGGGAATAGTAACCAAGTTTTAAGTTATGTTTAAATATTAATCCTTTATTGGTTTAAATTGTGATACAAACGCTAAAGTAGGCTGACTAACACACAATGTCAGAAAAGAGATATAATCTGAATATGTTTTTTAAGCTGACATTTCTTTTGAAGACTAAAATTATAACTTCTCTATACACAATACTTTGAACTCTTGCCTGTTGGTGCTGATAAAAAAGAGTGTCACATTATAAATAATAATTGGTTGTTAGGGTTGTAATTAAATGTAAACAAAAATATTTTAGCACTTTTTTACCGCATTTACCCCGTTTAAACTTTACTCTTTCACCCATTTTACCGTTTTTGTACTTTTTACATCGTTTTAGCCTTTTTACCCTATTTACCTAAAGACCCTTTTTTCCCTTACTGCCCTATCTACCCTCTTTATCCTATCCACCCCGTTTACGCCTTTTTAACATGTTAGACTTTTATCCTTTGTTTCCCTTTGCGGCTTTTATCTCCTAGCATTTTTTATTTATTTTACATCTTTCTACCTTTCTACCTTTTTTATTTGTTTATGATTTACTTCTTGCCCTTTTTTTTATAATGTTTAACCCCTTTTTCCCCTTTTACCGTATTTTATAAATTGTGCCCTTTTTGATTTTTGACATTTTGGTCATTTTTATACTTTTGCAATTTTTGCCATTTTGGTCTTATTGGCCTTTTGATTAGATTTACTTTTAACATTTTTTGCCGGTTCACCCCATTTTACTTTAATTACCTGAACTAGTCCCAGAGAAATATTTTAGGGTAAAAGGGTAAAAAGTTTAACAAGTTATAAAAACTTGTAAGTTAAAAAGAATAAAAAGGTTTACAGGTAAAAAAATATAGATTAAAGCTATTTTTAGAAATAAATCACAATATAACAAATTATTATATTATCATGGTGACATGAGAAGAAGAGTTTGTTCTAGATACCAAACTCTTCTTGTTTACTCTCCATGACAACCAAACTTCCACGGCCACCAAACTACATTACAATTTGTACGAAATATAGTAGTAAAACTTTCTCATGGAGTTAATATTGCTTTGGTTTTTAGTTAGTTAAAATAGTTATAATCCAAATCTCAAAATTCTGGCTTCGAGTGCATATGTTTGTGCACGGGGGCTACTAAAATTTAATCTCAGACCTCTGCCTGCGATAGATATCACCAAATGCTCATGACAAACACACAAAAATTTCATTTTATTAATATAGAAGAAATAAGAATGTAGAAGATGGATTTTTTTTAAAGTTTTCATGTGTCTCTGTTTACAGTCCAATTTTAATAGAAAGAACATTTTAGAAAAAAACTTTCTCGTGGCCAACATTAATGACATTTTACTATTTTAGAATTATTTTGTTGGTATTGATACTGTAGTGACGGCTGCAGATAATATGGCACGACGCATAAATACGTGAGAGGAGATCTATAGACCTTTTTAGATGTCAGATATAAAAATTCGTAGGTACCATAATTCACATTTCCTTTTCTCTTTCATTGAAGTATTTAGATGAGAGAGTTGAATAATTGAGCCATGAGACAGTTAGGATACTTCCAGTTGGAGTTTCGTGTTCGTGTTTACCATGGAAACTTAACTTTCAATAAACAGTGACAAAAACTTTAATATACTTTAGATTCCCCTTACTTCCAGGACACAACCTCGCCATTGGAATGTGCTAACTTCTTCTTGGGGTTGAAAGTATTTAAAGACATCAACATTTTTGGTCCAAAGCTGACTTGGCTCCAGTGGTTTTGTTTATTTCGAGGTATTTAGCTTGCACTTTCTAACCGACTGATTGCATCAGAACAAGAAAATATCTATGAGCGATAGCGAAAGGCCTACCAATTTTTCCGGAAAAGGTCTTTCCACATACTTTACATAGTTCTTTCACATGCCACAATCGACATGGAACCGATGGCTTTACTTCCCCTTCAGAGGGAGTCGTACTGCAGATTTTTATCGCTCAAGAAACATCTGTTGGCACCTTGCTGGGCTTAACCCCACTAACATCGGGTTTTAGGTAAGCTCTTTACCCTAAGACCACCGAGGTCGACCTTAGCTCTAGTTATATGATGATTGTAAGGAATTTATAAATAACTCTGTTGATACAGTGTTATATCAACAAAAGATTGCAAACTAGCTTAAACTATGATACAAAATTGATCACCTCATGCCAAATCCTGGATGTAGACATAATTATATCTGCCTTATAAGACGAACAAATCCACTAAAACATCCTTTAAGGCTACACCCGTAATCGATCAAGGAACAAAATACCTGTTGGTGACTTTTTCAAACGCTTAATCGTGAATCTCATCTAGTTCAAGTATAATCATACTGATAGAGACTTGTTTTTTTAAATGAACACATTAAACAACCAATAAAAATATAAATTGAACTATTACCTTTCCACGACAAGGAAGAGCGCTTGGTATTAATAAACCCTTTCGGCTGTATCTAATTTTAGAATTTGAAATATGCAATTACTGCATGTGTAGCATAGGACATATTTAATAATAACTAAACAAACCATTTTAATCACCATTAATAACTACCAAGAACAGCTGACGAAGCAATCAACAAACAGCTTTCGCAAATCCAACTCTTTCTTGTAAGGCAAATTAACTGCATGCTATTATAACAAACAAAATTAATGATACTCACTGTTAATAATTGCTTGCTGTGTAATGGTGCTAGTTAGTTAGACAATCCATTCTTCATAGAAAGGACCTTTTAGAGATTACAAACACTTTTTTTGCGGCCAAAATAGAAAATATTGTATTATATTATTATCGTTTGTTAAGGAAAGGTTTTGGCTATATTGATTAAAATTGACAGCCACAGATCACATGACCTAACGTATGAATACGTGAAAAAGCTTAGTACCTTTTCTAGCAGCTGTCAGTTAAGGCCCTTTCTATGAAACAAGACCTACATTCTATTCAGATAAGACACTTTTTTTAACAGTTACAAAATTCAATAAAACAGTATTCATATATTTATACGTAAATTAAATCATGTGATATACAGCTGTAAGTTTTGATAAAATATATTATCAATACTTATACAAAATCACTAATATTTGAGTAAAATCTTATTAATATTCACCGCAAAATAAATGTTTGTATTTTCTAAAAGTTTCTTTCTACTAGAATCCTACTATAGTTATTTTTAATCACTGGCGTCTGGCTATTAACAATTTAAATTATAAACCTCAAAGGTAAAGGTTAATGAACGACACCAGCATTCTTCTTGAGACGATATAAAAAACAATTAAAAATCAATTATAGTCCAGTAAATTTTTAAAAGAAATAAGTAACCTAATCTTATCCTTGGCAACCACTCTGTCTTCCTGGTCGGTTTCAAGAGGTTTTTATTTTAATAGATTTATTATAGTGTTCAGGCGCGTCGACACAAAATGGTCATTAGATCCTTTTTTATTTTAATAAAGTAATTCTTCAGTTAGAAAACAAAAACCATATATAACTTCAGTAATTTTTAGATGTCATAGGAACTAAAATTATCTCCTTTATTAGTATTTTAGATAATTAGATGTTAATTTTCAATTAAAAACTCAATATTAAATCTTCATATTTCACTAAAAAATTAGGTTATAGTTTTGTAGTTTAAATAACCTTTTTATGGCAGCAATATTGGATTCATAATAGTTTTGACTTTTTTATTTTTAGCTGCTAGCACTGGTGAAATGTTAATCTATCCATTTTCATGACAAGTATCAACTGTCCATCTCAAAGTTAATACCCTTTTAACATTGGAACACCAACATAACATATTAGCGTGGGCTCATTTTATGGCACTAAACGCGTCACCGGCAGCGTTAGTAAAAGGATTAACATGCCTGATTTTGGTAAGAGAAAACCGGAGTCACATTCAAGTCAGCTGGCATTAAGCAAATGGTTAGCATGCCTGAATTTTACCAAAATAGACTGGAGTCAGATTCAAGTCAGCTGGCCTTAAGCAAAGGGTTGGCATGCCTGAATTTGACCAAAATAGACTGGAGTCAGATTCAAGTCAGCTGGCCTTAAGCAAATGGTTAGCATGCCTGAATTTTACCAAAATAGACTGGAGTCAGATTCAAGTCAGCTGGCCTTAAGCAAAGGGTTGGCATGCCTGAATTTTACCAAAATAGACTGGAGTCAGATTCAAGTCAGCTGGCCTTAAGCAAATGGTTAGCATGCCTGAATTTTACCAAAATAGACTGGAATCAGATTCAAGTCAGCTGGCCTTAAGCAAATGGTTAGCATGCCTGAATTTTACCAAAATAGACTGGAGTCACATTCATGTCAGCTGGCATTAAGCAAATGGTTAGCATGCCTGAATTTGACCAAAGTAGATTGGAGTCAGATTCAAGTCAGCTGGCCTTAAGCAAAGGGTTAGCATGCCTGAATTTTACCAAAATAGATTGGAGTCAGAGTCAAGTCAGCTGGCCTTAAGCAAAGGGTTAGCATGTCTGAATTTTACCAAAATAGACTGGAGTCAGATTCAAGTCAGCTGGCTTAAACAAAGTGTTAGCATGCCTGAATTTGACCAAAGTAGACTGGAGTCAGATTTAAGTCAGCTGGCCTTAAGCAAAGGGTTGGCATGCCTGAATTTTACCAAAATAGACTGGAGTCAGATTCAAGTCAGCTGGCCTTAAGCAAATGGTTAGCATGCCTGAATTTTACCAAAATAGACTGGAGTCAGATTCAAGTCAGCTGGCTTAAACAAAGTGTTAGCATGCCTGAATTTGACCAAAGTAGACTGGAGTCAGATTTAGGCCGTCTGCGATGTAAATTTTTTTTCACCACAAGGAATATGGAGGGAAGAAGCTTTATTAGTGATTTAAACTATTACAGCTTCAGCTTCCTGGTCCCATGGGCTAGATAGTTTTTGTTACGAATAGTAAATAAGAAAATCAACAGGTTTTTTTTTAGCACCGCGTCTTAAAACCTATTCAGGATGTACGCCAAATAAATAGTATTATTATTGGTAACTATTCTAACTATTCTAATAGTATAAGTGTCACCTGTATGAGTGGTCCTGGTAGCTGCCTGTTTGCTGTAAGTAGCCCTCTCTGGAACCCATCGGCGGTGATACAGTACTTCTTGAAACAATCCGTAGAATTACGAGGACAGTTTCCACACGATCTGCGGTACATTACATTCATTGTCACTACATACACTAGACTTATATTACCTATATAGATTTAACATTTTTATTGACATTTAACATATTTATTTTGATATTATAATTCATTATATAGTACTTATTATAATGATTTTGAAAATACTAAATTTTATATTTTAAATTTCCCAACCCTACTTCAATTTCTACAAATCATTTTACTTCGTTCGTTTATTTAAAAAATAATAATTTATCATTGTATTTTAAATCAATTTTTATTCTACACTTCATATCTCAATTAGAAAATTATTGTCAAACAGCAAATCTAATCAACTTAATTTTCATCAGAATTTTGTCAAATTATTTTTTATAATTGTCAACTAACTTTTAATGATTCAATCCATATTATTTACATAAAAATATTAATATTTTCATTTTTAAAGTCTTATTATTTCTTAAATAGATTTAGCTATAGGTGTTCACATACAACAGTTTAGGTGGGAGAATACAAACATAGTAATGGGCTCCTTTAACTGATCAATGAAATTTGTTCGTTACATAGCAATAAGTCAGTAAGAACATACCAAGAACTCCAAAAAGCCGAGCCAGGTCAGATCAGCACTCATATTGTTCATGTGTAGCAGTTTTACTTCGATGGACTACACTATAACTCTATCTTAAAAGCTACACCATAGTGGAACCATAATGGAACCATAGTGGAAGCTTGCTACCGTTCAGGGTAAACGAAAGGTCCAATATATGTTTTTTTTAAATTAGCTTGTAGTTTTATCACGATTTTCTTTAATCCAGACTATTTGAATTGAAGTTTTATTGTTATGTATGGATTTATTTTTTACTGGTACAATACCATATGTGTCTCAATATATGTCTTACTATGTTATCCCCTCGTTGAAATTGGGTCAGGAGAGGTAAATTGGAGATCTGCAGCAAACCAATAGCACTATACGGGTATATATATGAATGTATGTTGTATTTTAATGAAATTTCCCACCAAAAGAAAAGGGAATTTTAGTTCAGCTCAGGGATGACATGAGACATGAGAGCAGTTTAATTCAACTGTGAATGATCTTAAGTTAAAATTGTAATCAAACCACACTAGTGGCTCTAAATAGAGATAAACACCCCTCATACAAATGTTCCCATGTCAGTGACCAATCGTAAGTTAAACTAAATCCTTGATAGGCTAAGCCACAAAATCTTGGATCATCCAAAAATAATCAGTATAAGTTAGACATAAGAGTTCATGGGAATCTATGTAGTCACAAGTGTGGCAAATGAGAAATTAAATTCACCATACTATGCAAAAATTGAGAAATTAGGTTGATCAATCGAGTATTTAAAAACAACACACACTGTTTAAACAAGTTTATTCAAAATATTTACTCAGCTACATCTCAGCCTCAGACGCAAATAATGAAAATTGTTCGCATTGAAAATGTAAGATAATTTAATGAGAAATTTTACAATACTTTTTTGTCTGACAAGTTGCAGATACTGGCTGAATATCTTAACTCAATGCCCATGTGGAATGCTTCCAATGATGTGCAGGAAATATCAAGCTACAACCAGTATACACTGCCAGGAAAAAGTTTATTTTACTGTGATAGCTGGCAAACTCAAATTCGCCACACTTTTATGCCACTTGTGGTAATTGGTGACAGTGGATCCAACCCCAGCCTTCGACTATCTTACTACCTGTGTGTGAACTATTATTCTAGCTAACCCTCTGCATTCCTTAGGGTCACTATGACCTGGTTGTTGTTTTATTCCTGGGTGATTTGATCTATATTATGTGATTTACTGGAGTGAAACTTACCTGCTATAAGTCTGGTACACTTCAAATGTAAACTTTATGCGGCATATCATCGGCCAGTCCATCATTTTACAAGGTCGCTCGCAAGACGCGAAGTCCACATCTGTAAACAACAACAAAAAATATGTCATGTTTCTTATGTGAGAACGATTTATTTGCCATAGGAAGTCATAAGAGATCATTTTGAAGAAATAGTGATACAATATTAACGATCTATAATATTTTGTTGTTGCATGTTTAATTTTTTTTAGAGGGTGTTGGAGGGTAGTGAAAAAAGGGGGGAGGAATATTGATTTAATTTTTTTATGTACGGGAAGAAATCTTTGGACGATCAGACTCAATAGCGAGCTGAACACTAAAAATGTATGTTTGTACAAATATAATGAAAAATATATAGTTTTTAACAATAAATCATTTTTTTAAGAATAAATAAAATTGTGTGATTATTTGTTGTGGTTTTTATGGCCCTCAAAATGTAGCGTGCCTACATTTTTTCCTAGTAAATTTGAGAAAAAAAAAATTGGTGGATCTCGACAAAACTTGGAACAAACATTGATAACCGGCCAGACAATTTCAAAGAATGGTTTTTGATATTTAATTCATTTCAGTATTGAGGGTGTAGAAAGCTAAAAAATAATGTCTGTCAAGTTAATTAATGGAACTGCAAAGCTTTATATATTAATTTTTTTGAGGTAATTATCGTGCACTTTCTGAAACGACTAATTTATATTAACACACGAGAATGTCTATAAGCAAAAGTGAAAGGGCCTACCAATTTTGGCGCGAAAGATATTTTCACATACCTTCCAGGGTTCTTTTACATGACACAATTTACATGGGACCGGCTTTACCTCTCCTCCGAAGGAAGTCGTGTTACGGATTTCTATCACTCAAGAATCATCCATCAGCCCCGGATGGGTTTGAACCCAAGAACATCGGGTCCTGAAACGAGCCCTTTACCCTAAGTCCACCGAGGTCTACAGCAAAAATTAAAATTTTGTTTAAGTATTCGGATGAAAAACTAACAACTTTATCATGAATTTACATAATCAACTTAGTTGTCATACAAGTTAACATTATACATAGATTTAAATAAAAGCTGTAAATTAACTAAACATAGGAATTGAATTCCTGGACTATTGACTTAGCTTTGGTTTGATACTTATTTATTCTTGGAAAAAATATGAAGAACAATGATATTAAATAAATGCATTAGCATTCAATTAGTAAAATTAAGATACACGTAGAAAAGCTTCTAGTCAGACATGTAACTAGGATTCAAATTATGGGAAAAGGGAGAGGGAATTTGCGAGAGCACTGAATAATACAGTCCACTTTTCATAGACAGGGCCTTATTTGATAGCTATAAAAGCTACTAGATCCACTTTTACGTATTAATACGTCCAGTAATTTGGGCTACAGCTATCACTTTTAATATATATTATCAATACCTTTAAAATAACACTAATAATATAGTTAAATGTTATCAAGATTGACCGCAAAAAAAAATTATTGTCTAAAAGGCTCTTATTGTGAAAATTTGTTTGAACCTTTAACAATGTGATGTATAAACATTGTATTGCGGTTATTAATCCATTATTATTTTCCATTGATTATATTTAAATGCTATAATTTTAAAATGTTATTTCTTATAATTGTGATTATAATTTACTAGAGAAATTTAATTTAAAAAATATTTGCGGCTTCTTTTACGTACAGTTAAATACCTGATATCATTTTATGTGGAATATCTTTACGTGTATTGAGTTTTATTTGTTTAATTCAGTGTACCATAAGAACACAATTATAATTGGTGCATACTATTATGATTAAAAATATTAAAATATTATTTATCAATAATAACTAAAGATAAGGCCTATGCCATTATTAATTGAGTCTTGAATTATTTACACCTTAATTTTTTTTTTTTTACTTTTTTACTTTAATATCTAAAATGGTGTATTTTAAGTTTAATTATATGTATTGTTTAATAGAATTTTGATTGGTGGAGCTCAAACATCTTCATAGCCCCACTTCTTAATAGTGTTGGCTTCCAATGACGGGGATTGAACCTTTGTCTCTCGGTAGATGAACTGGTGAGGTGTTTATTAAAGGTTTTCCACTCTCCTCTATAACGCAAAGATCGTGGTTCACTTCTCTATAATTCAAACCCTTCCATAGTATCCAATTAAAGTGCTTTTTTTTTACTGTAATCGTCAGATGAGCATAAGCGTATGACACGATACGGGTGAAGCGAACGAAGACTGCGGTAGCTAAATATAATAATAATAATAATAATAGATTGGTGGAGCTACAAAAACATCTTCATAGCCCCACTTTTTTATATATGTGCTTGCTTCCAATGTATCTGGTTGGATATTGAACCTTTGTCTCTCAGGTCAGAAACAAAAAACGCACACATAACCTCGAAGTGAGAAAAAGATGTTTAGTTAACGTAGTTTCTCTTTGGATGTTTAAAGAAAGAGTAAACGAAACAATGGTTTCTTGAATTCTTACTATAAAAGTGACGACTTCATAGTATGACAAGAAGTTAAAGGGGTTTTTTTTTACTTGTAATCGTCAGAGTTGAGCGGAAGAACCGGTCATGTGACACGACTCAGCGAGGTGAAAGCGAACGAAAGGAGGCCCTCGCGAAGTAGTTGGTTGTACGATTGCGTGATTACTACCGACTAGCATGTGCTTGTGACGTCATTATTCCATAGCCACGGGATGTGGCACGAAAGCTATAATTTAACTTACTTTGCCCTTTGGTAAGCTAAAAAAAAACAGTCAATTTGACTCCATTCAATGACCGGATTTTCTAACAGTTTTTTTTTTTTTAACCGCTGGTTGTACTAGCCCAAATATAATAGAGATTGTATTTGATTTGCAGCAGAAGAACCTAATAGAATGTATATAAATTAACTTAAACAAAAAAAACAACCGAAATTGACCAAAAGTCACCAAACTAATCTACAAATATACTAGGATTCTGGTAGGAAGGACCGTATCCGACAGTTACAAAAGTTACTAAAACTACTTTATTTTTAACACCATACGGCTCAGATTGTACGTTTATGTACTAATTATGCTAGTAATTTTAGGGATGAGGAAGGCTATATTTAGAGGAAGTGTACCCGAATTTGCGTGGATGGATATTGAAAAACAATTTTGTAAAAACCACCCACAGTACACCCAAATGAGATTCGAACCTCGATATTACCGTCAATGGCAGTCTAGTTTACTGCAAGAAGTAACGCGTTAGACCACGCGGCCACTGGAGCTGGTAAGAAAAATCCTATAAAATATATAGAAATTAAACAAAAAAAAGCTGAAATTGACTAAAATTCGCCAAACTTATTTACAAATATAGTAGGATTCTGGTAGAAAGGACCGTATCTGACAGTTACAAAAGTTACTAGAACTATTTTTTTTTACCATCGCAAGGTTCGGGTTATACGTTTATGTGCCAATTATCATAGTGGTTTTAGGGATGAGGAAAGCTATATTCGAGGGATCGTACCCACATTTGCGTGGAGGTAGAGTGAAACACAATGTTTGGCAAAAACCACCCCCAATAAACCAAGATTTTAACTCCAATCTCACCATCATCTGCAGTCCAGTCTATTGCGGGAGTGACGCCTAGACAATACGACCATCGAAATAGGTAATTTTGTTTCTAATAGTAGGGATAATCAGTCTTAAAACGATTTCTTAAGGAATCTACATCCACTGATTTTTATAAATTTAGTTAGAAGATACATTACCCTAGCCCTATAGTAAATTTTAAACTTGAAATATAAGCTTTGAACAATCAACAATGACTTTTTTTTTTGTAAGAACACGGTAGGGAGGGTGTTTTAGAGAACATATTCTGAAAATTGAAACCAATAATCTAACCGCTGAGCTATCCAGGAATCGTCCCGTGCCCAGGGTCATTCTTCATTCATATTTTAAGGCAGAGTCTATGATGGACGTGCGGAAATCTTCGGCTACTAATGTGTGATTTTATTAAGATCACGAGCTATCAGGTGACGCAGCCACCTTCGACTCGGTAGTTGGCTTATTGCTGCCATTTGTACAATTATTATAATTGTAAGGGATTGCATATTTAAGAATCAAAATCTGTTTTAGAGAATACAAACAATTTTTTTTATAATATTATTTTATAGGTACTGATATTATTTATCAAAAGTGACACTTGAAAATTACAATAGGTCAATAATTAGCACTAATGAAAGGTTGTATGTATAGTCCAAATTCAAAGTATTGCTGCATTAAGAGTGGCTTTTTTCCCCCATAGTTTCTTAAAATGAACGTATCTCCTCATGTTTGTATGTCTTACTAAGAAATTGATAACCAGTAAACACAAGTCTCAAAATATAAAATGAATTGACTTATATGCCTCGGTGGCCGCATGATCTAAGGCACTACTACTCTTGCACTAGACTAGACTGCCTAAGACGGGGAGATCAAGGTTTGAATCTTGGTCGGGTGTACTTAAAGTTTTTTAAAAATGGTTTTACACTGTTCCTCCACGCAAATGCGATTACACTTCTTCTAAATATAACCTTCCTCAACCCTAAAACCACTGGTGTAATTAGTACATAAGCGTATAACTCAAACTGATAGTAAGACGTGGTGCTAAAAGTATATATATATATATATATATGTAACCCACCCACACCTAATAGTCACATGAATCTAGTTGTGAAATCCACAAGAGAGTGGATTACCGGTCATGGGGAGGTCGAGGTTCTAATCATAGCTTGTCTCACTGGAAATAGTCTTTCGTGTGTGATTTATCACTCTGGTTTCCTCATCCTTTCTCCACGCTAATGCTGGTGCACTATTTATAAACCGCCTTCCAACTCCTTAAGATTAAAACCGTTAATAGCCATTTCATTAAATGTGGTATTTAAAAAATAGTACTTGACGTACAGACTATCTCCAACTTGCACCAACTAGTATAATAACACAGGATGAGTAAATTAGATTTGTAGATAAATGCACCAACACTAGCAAGGAAATGGGAAGGAAATTGAATAAATAAACAAACTCGTATTCGTCCCAGATTTGAAAGGTGGCCACTCGGGTCAGAGTAGCGCAAGCTTGTTCTATACCAGTTTAGGAAGTATGCGCCCCCCAAGCCCCCCGTCCCTTTCTTTCCCCTTGTTCTTAGATTCGATACTTAACGCACGGGAAAGTTGTCCACCTACTTCCCAATTCTCGATGTAGCGTAAGGAAGACTCAACGTAGTCTGATATTTTATTTCACTTATTAAAATTTAACACAAGTGTTATGTAACTGCGTATTCCAGTGTTGCACAACAGTTTTATGGGTGCGACCCCATTGAAATATGGTTTTATTTAGAAGACCACATATCACAATGTAAATAAAATAAACGTTTTCCTTCTACTTACGTTTATAATTAATATTTTGCGCCCTATAAATGTCCCTAAGGTTGTCAAATGTATATATCCAATTTAATATTATTCGTAATATCATCTGATTAAAGGATCACAAAGGTTGAATATTAATTTTTTTAAATTGTTTGTATTTTTTGTCACCCATAGGCACACGGTATAAATGGCAATCTTACTTGATCTGGTTTGCTGGTGAATGGGGGGCCAAGGTTTGAATCTCAGCTGGGTGAAATAGAGGTCGATTTTCCTAAATGTTTTCCCACTCCTGCCTCCTCGCAAATGAGGACAAGAGCAAAATTGTATTTCTTCTTCAGATGGAAAAAAGTTTTATTCTTGAGTTGGCACTGAGGAAGCCTAATCTGGGTGTAAAAATATATCCATCTCCAGTCAAACTCCAGACAATTATAAGGCAGCATATCAAAGTTGGTACGGTACCCAAATTAGACATCTGCTAGGAACCAAACTAACCTCCAAGTGGTGTCTCCTGGATAACGCTAAAAGGCTGACGGAAGACGGGACCCATTTTACCTATACCCCTTTTCTAACCAGCACCCATCTTACATATACATTTTTCTAACTAGGACCTAATTTGACATGATTTTGGCAGACGGGACCCATTTTACTATACCCCTTTTCTAACCGGCACCCATCTTACCTATACATTTTTTCTAACTGGGACCCAATTTGACATGATTTTGGCAGACGGGACCCATTTTACCAACCCGACCAAACTAGTGGTGGTGGGTAATAAGTAATAAACATCAGTGGGGTAGGTATGGACAAGTTTACTTATCTCAAACGCATGCCTCAATAAATATAAAAACATGTATTAGATAGATAAGTGGTGTGAAAAAAACGGAAAGTATTAAATAACAGTGACTTAATTAAGAGTAAAACTAGGAGTAATTGTTGGGTCATCTATATGATCTAGTTTGTGAAAATGTGCATGATTTTGTACACATATCGAGCAACAGTCAAAGGCGCAGGAAAGTTTTTTGGTTTTGGGAGAGGCAGGTAATGAATGACAGCATTGTGAGGGTGACAACGGTGAAATTGTTGCTGAAATTATTGTACATGGATACTCGGTAAAATATTCGTGAAGAATGGCTGCAGATGGGTAATTTCTGAATATGTTGTGTTTTAGAAGAGTATGTTTTCAAGATAATTTATTGTGGCCTTATCCCCTTTCGTGGCCAGATCTGTCAGGATAGCTTGAGGGGAAGGGGAGGATTGGTGGCAAGGTAGTTGGTTGGACTCGAAATGATACTGAAGGTTTCGTATTTAGGTTTAATAGTAGCACTTAGAGATAATACAAAATGTGATGTTAAATGCGATAAAAAAGAAAAATACAAGAACTTGGACGTTTGCGCTCGTGAAAGAACTGGCTTAGTTGTGAAAACTTAGACATATAGTATGACTGACACGGCTCGCGACCCCCTACAGAACTCGAATTCGGGACCCTGTGCTCGGCGGTCGCCCTCTAGTACGAGTACTACTGATGACCCGAAGATACTTGTCTACTACGGTCCGGCGTCGGGCAGCGTAACTGCCTACGAAATAGATGATAATATGTCAGCCCTATTGTCAATAATACAAAGAATTTTATATCCCGATGTGGCCTCGTTACTCCAAAACTAGAACAGGTTTGCTGTGAGTAGTCAGCAATCCTCTTTAATGTTTTCTAATTCATTACATCATATTTGTTAAGCCAGCGATTTCAGCCACGTAGGTCCTATAAAGTTCTACAAATCAAAATAAACATCCCAAATAGCTTAGGGCTGTAACATTATTATATTTAATATAAATATTTTAACACAGTCCACACAGTCGACAAATATCTCCACACAACATTGCTAATGTATTTTAATCCCATTTTCTTCTGTGCAAACAAACTCCGCGTTCAATGGCTTGTCGCTGAGAAGGTCGAAGTATGATCTGCTGCATAGGCTACTACTCCATAGGGCACGCTCTATATAACAACTTACCATACCTCTGACTGTTGTTCGATATGTGTACAAAATCATGCACAGTTTCACAAACCAGATAAAATAGGTGCTCCAACAATTATCAGAAAAATAACAGCTAAAATAATCTAAAAAAACTCTTGATACAAATATAACTTAATTAAAGAATGCACTACTTTTGTTATGTCAACCAATTAGCTGATTATCATTTCATATTGGTATATGACACCATCTTCATAAAACCAAAGCATGTCCTTGAAGTTTTTAAGTGGCTCTAAAATAATTTAGTATGGTTTGAACCCTGGATAACCTTAAAATAATTATGATATAACCTTCATTTAGAATTTATACGTTAAAGTCTTTGATAATGATGTCCATAATATGAAAAAATAGCGCATTATTATTTTATTAAAAAATTACTGAAAAACTATTTATTTTAAAATTATTTAGTAAGGTTTTATTTTCTGTCATGTGAACGACACGAATGGATACTAAAACGCGTGAGAAGAAAAATAAAATGATTTCGTATTGTTTTTGTGGACTCATGTCATTTTTATGTTTTATTAGAATTGTATACTAATGTTCAGAATGAAATATTTCGAAATGAAAAGTAAATTTTGAAAAATATTAGGAAAAAATAGATATATGTGTTGCTAGGGAAACCACAAGCATGCATTATAATTTATTATTATTATTATTATTATTATTATTATTATTATTATTATTATTATTATTATTAATTATTATTATTATTATTATTATTATTAGCACCGCGTCTTACTACCCGTTCGGGTTATACGCACTTACGCTAATGTATAATGGTAGGGTGATTGTGAGATGAAATGGAGGACCTACAGTTTAACGTGGGATCCGAACCACGGTGGAGGCCTGGCATTCCACTATAATTTATTGTTTTATTAATTGTAAACAGTTGATGACGTTTTCAAAATGTCCAATATTAGTTATTTAAAATATTACAAACGTATATCGTATTCAAAATATTTGGTTTTATTTATAATATTTTACATCTTTTAGATAAACACGATAATCATAAAAACTTATGAGGCATCAACATGGCGATCATTAGATCATAAAATTTTTAATAAAATTTTAAATTGTAAAATAAAGCTTCATAAAGTGTGATTTACCAACACACCTAAAAAAAAAATTCGGATTTTTTTTAATTAATCTTGTGCCCAACAGCTTATTTTATATTTTTGACATGAAATATTTACTTATTCAAATATATTTGTCAGAAAAAAATTTTAAAATATCTATTTAAACCAAAGTTGTATGCATTTATATTTTACGTTTCAACACAATGTACTCTCTTTTGAGTCCGCATTTTGACCAATGTGCTCTTTCAGGTCCAAAAAAAAGTTTACCTCAAAGAACCAGATTCAGATGCCGATCGCGCAAATTACCATGTTCCGAAAATGTATCCATCAATTTGAAAAATCTCTTGTGAATGTCTTCGTAAAATATAAAAAATGCTAATAAATTTCTCATCTCCACGATGAAGCCGACAGAGATTGTGTTGTCTGTTCTCAAACACCTGAGGAGTAGTCCTAAAGGCGTCACGCTGAAAGAGATCGCCAGTTATATTGCTTCTGAAAAAGACATCAGTAGGGGCGTCGCTACCCACCAGGCCAAGACAGCCTTGAAGCGAGATGTAACTTTGGGACTGCTCAAAAGCAATCTAAATCGTTATAAGATCGTTAACTTTTAACGACGTGGATTTTCTTGCAAGGTCTCACCGGCGTAGGCATCGGAGGCGCTGTAGCCACCGACGCAGGCGTCGTAGGCGCTTTGGTAGGAGGAGAAAGAGTAGCAGGGGAGGGGTGGGTGCAGGAGGAGGAGGAGGCGAAGGAGTATGAGGCGATGCAGGCGCCGTCGCTACAGTTTCCGCAGAAGCAGGTCGAGTTCATCAATGTCCTGAACATGATGGATTCCTTCCACCTCCCTTCCCCTCCCCTCCATAGAATAATCCTTTCAAAAACGATTTGCTAGGTATTCGAGGTCCTATTTCTGTCTTCATTTTCTGTGCAATGATTTTAAATATTGTAACAATAAAAAATATTTGAGTATAAACCTTGTCTGATCTTATGTTTTATTTCTTACTTAACTATGAGTTGAATAACGTAATCTAGAAAATAAGTTTTTTAATATGTAAGTCCAAACTAGTATCATTTTATTTTTGTGAAAATAAAACATTCTTTATTGAGTTTTATTTCTTTACTATTGTATGCGTACTGTATTGTGAACAAACATTTCTTAAAAAATATTTTATTGCATAACACAGTTTCAATGACATTTCGTCTTGATAGACAAGGCTCTTAAAATAGAAGGTTGCCTCCACCAGGCGTGTTGTCGATGGTAATTCTACTTAATATTTATTTTATTTAAAAACACTTGTGTAAACACCACGGGTGTGAGGCACCTACTGTTCAAAATTATTTATTTAAATAAAAACTTTTGAATATTTGCTAGCAAAAGTTGTATAATTAACTTGTGTAAATGTATAAAGAATATCGTACAGTTCTATACAACGTATTAATATTTCTCTTCTTAAATTATTAGTAAAATAATAAGAAATTAGATTTTAACATTCCAACAGCAGTTTTGTATTGTTACATATTCACCAGTATAGAATTTAGATATTGTATTAAAAAATTAATAATTAAAATACGATATACGCCAACACAGGATTTCTCATGTTAATATGTTTACGGTTAATTCGGTGAGTTATAAAGACAAACCATAAATGTTAAAGAGTATTTTTCAAATCATGAGGTAATGTCTACCCAGATAGTGTACAGTCTACCAGGTAGAGCTCAGTATAATTATTTGCTAGGACTATCTAGGTATCGCTTAGTACTGTACACGACTACCCAGGTAGCGTTCAGTATATTTGCTAGGACTATTCAGGTAGCACTTAGTACTGTACACGACAACCCAGGTAGCGTTCAGTATATTTGCTGGGACTATCCAGGTAGCGCTTAGTACTCTACACGACTACCCAGGTAGCGTTCAGTATATTTGCTAGGAATATCCAGGTAGCGCTTAGTACTCTACACGACAACCCAGGTAGCGTTCAGTATATTTGCTGGGACTATCCAGGTAGCGCTTAGTACTCTACACGACTACCCAGGTAGCGTTCAGTATATTTGCTAGGACTATCCAGGTAGCACTTAGTACTGTACACGACAACCCAGGTAGCGTTCAGTATATTTGCTGGGACTATCCAGGTAGCGCTTAGTACTGCTGTACACGACAACCCAGGTAGCGTTCAGTATATTTGCTGGGACTATCCAGGTAGCGCTTAGTACTCTACACGACTACCCAGGTAGCGTTCAGTATATTTGCTAGGACTATCCAGGTAGCACTTAGTACTGTACACGACAACCCAGGTAGCGTTCAGTATATTTGCTGGGACTATCCAGGTAGCGCTTAGTACTCTACACGACTACCCAGGTAGCGTTCAGTATATTTGCTGGGACTATCCAGGTAGCGCTTAATACTGCAGTACACGACAACCCAGGTAGCGTTCAGTATATTTGCTGGGACTATCCAGGTAGCGCTTAATACTGCAGTACACGACAACCCAGGTAGCGTTCAGTATATTTGCTGGGACTATCCAGGTAGCGCTTAATACTGCAGTACACGACTACCCAGGTAGCGTTCAGTATATTTGCTAGGACTATTCAGGTAGCACTTAGTACTGCTGTACACGACAACCCAGGTAGCGTTCAGTATATTTACTAATACTGTAACTGTACTTGACATCACTCAGGTAGCGTTTTGTATATTTGATAGCTTGACGTATGAAGTAATTAATCTTAATTTTGCTATTCAAGGTGTAGATACTTATGTAGATGATGGGTGAGAGGGTGTGTACAGGATGAATTACAGTTCAATGAAAAACTGACACGTATATTGTAGGCCTACTTGGCACGATCGCATGTGTTAAATAAACCAATGTACTCGCTCTGTTTTCACATCGCATTCCCATGCGAATACGATTGCATTTCCATCATTTTTACCTCTTAGATTAAGTATAAGGTCCTGTTTCTCTCACTTATAATTAAAATGTAGGTGACCTGGTGGTCTAGGGGTAAGGTGTCAGACTTCTGTGCTGAGGGTCCGGGGTTCAAACCTCGGTCCCGGCACAGATTTATCTGATTGCCGAACCCTTCCTTCACCTCTGACAAGACGTGTATTAATCACAACTTGTGAATGTGAGGAATGCCAGGCCTCCACCGTGGTTCGGATCCCACGTTAAACTGTAGGTCCTCCATTTCATTTCACAATCACCCTACCATTACACATCAGCGTAAGTGCGTATAACCCGAACGGGTAGTAAGACGCGGTGCTAATAATAATAATAATAATAATAATAATAATAATTAAAATGTAGCATGTAAATAAATATCTATAAGGGGTATGTATGATTGATAATCGAACATGGAGAATTTGGCTCTGTATGTAGCTCGGTATTTAAGGCATGACATCAACGTGATATACTAGAGTAAGATATGATATAGATTTGAGGTCTGTCCCATAGTCAGGTGAAGTATGTCTTCTTTATTTGACGTGAGATGTAGGTAAGGGCCGTATGAACTTAAGTGAACATACAGCTTGGAGAAATTACCACTGCACGAGGAGAGAGGGTTATTAAAGTTGGTAGATTTCCCCACTTCTCCCAATAATTTTTCCACGTGATATAGGAAGGACAACGAATTTGGTACAACAGATAAACTGCATATATCTACTGCTGTTCATCACCATAATGGACGAAATAATCAAGTTAGATAATAAATTGTATGAGGAAGCAAAAGCCCTGGCGCTTGTGGAAGATGTAATGATATGGACCGGGTCACAAGAGGAATTATAAAGGCGACTTTATTTGTGGAGGGAATAGCTCGAAAAATTTGGATTAAAAATAAATAAATCGACACTGTGCTTGGTGGTGAGAATAAGAAGTGAAGTGGTCAAATGAAAGTTGGGAGACTATGATGACATCAAAAGTGTAAAAAAGAAGTCAAGTATCTTGGTGGTATCAACTCACAAGACACAATGGCAGAAGGATAAAAGTGGCGGAGAACTTCTACAGTTGTACTCGTCAACTTTTATACCCATCCTAACCTACGGACTGAAAGCAGCAGCAGCCCTGACTTGGAGAGACAACAGCCGAATACAAGCAGTCGAAATGAAATGTCTTCTAACGAGTGTTCAGAAAATCAGACGTGTCAAACTCGGGAATGAAGATATATACACCTTCTGGGAGTGATACGGCTGAAGTGATTTGGCCACACGATGGAAAAGTAACCTTTAACAACACCAAGGGCCTGTCTTGAAACCACAATGGGTGGGAAGCGACCGAGACATGGTTGAATATAACGGGTGAAACGTGACCCAACCAAAAGGGATCCACAGTGAGGAAGATGTTGGAGGAAGAGTTGTGGCGTGACAGAAGTGCATGAAGGAGGTTTGTATCCACAAACGGTCCGGTGGAGGGAAAAATCGATAATTATGATGCAGAACTACATAAGTATACTACTTGTTGGATATATAAGTCTTCACGTGGAGTAAAAGCAGACGCCCCATTAGTGGTAAGGAATTCCCTATAAGCTAAAACTTCAGTGTAAAGCCCCTTCCTTAAGTTTCAAAATCTAGATAAAGTCTGTATCCAGCCATTAAACGGTAAATTACCTCTAATAGTGCTAAACCATCTATATCACATTAAAACTATTAAATTTCCCTAAGTTGTCAGAGCAACCTTACTTTCCTGCATTGCTGTTACCATCCATTAAATGTATAAGTTAAGTTGTGTGTAGACAGAGTTGATGTTTGAGTATATATTATATGTCATAAAGCAAGCCGTGTTTCTCAAATTTTCACCAGTCATATAACCCTTAAGGGGCCATGACCTAACAAATGTCCCCCTCCTGCTCTTCATAAGAAAAGTTGAAACAAAAAATTAATACCTATTATCTTGTAAAGTATAAATACTGTCGTAGCATATTTTAATAAATATCAAGTGATAAACTAAATAAAACCGTTATAGATGGAAATAAAGGCTTAGCTCACGTCAAAATCTGTCATTTTTTTTTATCAAACTCTTTATTATAAAAAAATATGTTATTATTAATTGGGAAACGCTGTTAAAAAGTATAGGCATATCTTTTACTGAAGCATACCACAGTTTAGAAAAAATCAGCGCATTGGTTTAATAGCGTACTAACGCAATTAATCCAAGGACGTGATCCTTTATAAGATATAAGTAATCAAATAATCTGAAAATATAACATAACCAATGACGTATTATGTCTAGTTTGCGATATAGGTTAGCCTATACCACCAGCAACACGGTGTTTGTACAACCATCAATGTTGGCATGTTGTGAAGTATATCGGCTAGCATATTACAACGCGTTGTCACTGTCTCGAAATACAAGCTGGCATAAACTGCACACCGTTTTATTAAATTAAGAATAAACATGTTCACTGTGCAAGTCTGCCCGCTGTATCTTTTACTAACAACTGAACGCAATCATGTGTAGACTTACTCAAAATTATGGTGTTTTTAATTTCTGGAAATAAGCATCATATGTAGTTCTTTGTTTTACATCTTAGGCCTGTTTTGTAATGAGGAATCGCAACTTGAAGAGGAATTGCTCAAATTTGTGTACATCCATATTTATTTAATTAAAGCTAATATTAAATTACCTCAGATAAATAATACATATTAGCGTCAGGACTTGAATTACATAATTTATTTTTCAGGTAATGGGCCCTACTTTACATTTACAAAAGTTACTAAATTTACATAAATATGTTATTTTACATCATATTATTTTATTAAGTGTTGATTTTGAAAGTTGGTGTCTCTTTTTGAGAGCTGTAAAAACATCACTTGATGGATTGATGTATTAATATAGGTAGAACTATAAGCGTTTATTTAGTTACTATATGGCATTAGTAAAGTTCACTGTCGCATTTACAAAAGTAAGCCACCTATTCCTATCTTGAGTTAGTTGTATACAACCTATCTACTGAAGGTCAATTTTAATGTTACTCTCACATTTACGTCTAGGTCTTACTAATGATCTCTTCCTATTTGCCAATTCGTCACCCGAGAATGCAAGTGTTCTATCTCCAAAATGGCTAAATTTGAGATATTTGATATTTATGTCTATTCAGAGTGCATATGGTTCACCTGCAGTGAAACTGAGACTACTAGTGCCATCTATTTGCAAAATTCAGACATACATTTATTCTATCTCCATTTTCCTTGACAATATTTTAGTTTGTAACTGTTATATCTCCATCAACCAATCATAATCTTTGAATTAGCTGTTTACACGGAGATGAACCATTTGCATTCTAAAACCTAAATACATCTTGTTGGTTTGTATTTGTGTTGGTCTTATCAATTTTAGTAGTATAGTAGTTAATAGTAGTTAATAGTAGTTAATTTACTAAATATGAATTCTTAGATATAGGTTTATTGTGTTATAAATGTGTTTACAATTTGACTGCACATTGTTCTGTTGATAATAAAAGTTACTGTGCACTCTGGCATGAATGTAAGAGTGGTAGGTCTGGAAATGATATTGCAAGTGCGCTAGTGCAAATCCTTACAGAGATCATGAAAGATCATGCTACTCTTGAAAAAATCATTTTATGGTCGGACTCATGTATTCCCCAGAACCGAAACTCCATTATGTGCTTAGCATTGAAAAAATTCCTCTCTAGCATTGCCTCTGGGAGACTGACAGTAATTGAGCAGAAGTTTAGTGAGCCGGGGCATGGGAACATTCAAGAGGTGGATTCCGTGCACAGTGTCATTGAGCGATGGCTAAAAGGACGGGAGGTTTACAGCCCAGTTAGCCTAATTAGACTGCTGAATGGTTTGGTGAAATCTGGGAAGCTCATGAAGTTAATACATATGAGTAATGAATACTTTTTCAATTTTCAAGCTGCTGCTAATAACCTTCAATTTTCAAGAGTCCCTTTCGCCAGGGTTAAGCACCTTGTAATAAAAAAAGTGTCTCCACTACTGATAGAGTTCAGAGAGTCCTTTAAAGATGATCTGAAAAGTGTTACTCTCATGGAAAATAAAATCATCAGAACATCTAGGGAAGCAACATCGTCTTCACTAGAGAAAGAATATATGGAGCAACTACTGCCTGTAGTCAGAAGGTTATCATGCATCAAGAGTTTGACAGAAGAAAAGAAAAAAGATATCTTGTCTATGTTAAAATACATGCCTAAGGAAGATGCATTTTTCTATCGAAGCCTTTTCTCAAAGAACTTAAAATAAGTAAATTTTTGTTTTCTTTTTTTTAATAAGTCATGTTTAATTAATCAAAAGGGTTTTATTTATTGTTTTGCAGTGTATTCAATGTACTATTAGAGACTACTATTTTTTCTAATTTACTAAATAAAATTTTAAAAAGAAAATATAAACATTTTGCAGACTGATTTCATTGTTATTGTTTGGAGATAGAACAAATGCACTCAAAAAATCAATCTTCTTTAAGTGCATTTGTAGTATGTCCAATTTAATTAATTAAAATCTCTACTTTGCACACATACCTCAAACATTGTTTGTCAGTCATTGAAAGTCTGAGATCTAATTACTTAAGGGGACAGAAACTTGAGTTGTCATCTAGTATCATTGGTTTTATACACATCGTCAAACTTTAATGCTCTTTTACACAAAACTAGAAAATTGGACATAGAACACTTGCATTCTCGGGTGACGAATTAATACCTCGAACACGGTTCTAGATTCTCCCATTTGCGCCACATGTCTGGCCACCGTAATCTACAAGACTTGATTAAACTAATAATGTATTGTGATTGAGTACAGGTAATATAACTCATCATTATGTAACCTCCTCTACTCCCCAGTATATTGATCGAATTATCGGACCAAATATCTTGAAGGGTAAGAAACGATGTTTCGCAGCCATCGAGAATAGCCAGTAAATCCATTGTTTTGTTTATTCTTAGTTTTACCATTTGTTGACAACATCCAAGAGGTTAACAACTTATTGACGTAGTAGTAGCAGCACAAATTTCACGAATGTATTCTTGTTTTAATTTACACTATAATATCATTATTATTAGTTAAAATTGTTCTTAAATATTTAAATTCATTGAACATGTCAAATGTTTACGGATGTCAAATATGGATAGCCCAAAATAAGTGAATGAACAAATGACGCCAAGGTTAAACTAGCAATGAAATGCAGCAATCATACTTTCCCATCGATTAGGTCCTGGGTCGCTTCCCTTACACCGAACCTTCGTACTGCCACCTCCGCAGTGTGTAAGATCAATATCAGGACCACTGACATAATCCCCTACCCTCTTTCGTAGCCTGCACAGAATGTGAAATCAGTATTCGCCCTCACGCTTCCATGATAATATCTACTCACCAAAAGTTTAACAGTTTTTAGAAGAAAAAAAAAATTTGGTTAAGTGAGGATCCTTCTAACCCGCCCCCAAACCCTATACAATTTTTTTTCTCGCAATTATAGATTAACGGTCATAGGCCTGAGTTCTGTCTCCTCTAGAATTAAGTTAATTTGGATGATTTGGCGTTGTGTTTTAATATTCTAGTTGTTACGTTTAGCACTAATGACATTAATTACTTTAATTAAGGAGGATGGAATGGGGATCGTGTCTAAGAGGGAATGCGCCAGCATTCTTCTTTAAGAGTAGTTGATAAAACCACTCTGAACCACTATGAAGATAAAATCAAAGTCAGTGCAATTAGTACTAGTACTAAATCAAATCCCGACCTTCCGCGTCAGAGTCAGGAGTTTTAACAACCACACCAAACCCAGCCGGTTATATTGTTTATTGTTATGCCTTCATTTGCTTATGAATGGACATTTGGAACACCTATTACGAAATACCAACATATGCTATGTTGTTAACATTGATAACAATTTGCTGTATTATTAATATTGTTTTATAGGTATTGATAATATATATCAAAAATTACATCTGCATATAACATGAGTTGGCGTAGGAACACGTGAAAGTTTATGTAGTAACTTTTCTAGTTATCAGATATGTCCATTAAATAAGAAAATCAGGGTATAAAGTGGACTGCCCTAGTTTAAGCTACCCTGTAAATCGAGCTCTGGAACCCAGCATTATTTTAGAAGTGATTTATTTTTAAATATAGTTTATACAAAAATTGAGTCAAAGGGTATTCCTAAGAAATAAAAAAAAATATTTTTAAGTTTTATAGTTTAAAAAAAATATACAAGGTAAAACTGGCTTATCTTCAACAAACTTTTACGCTGATTTTCACAGTTCTGAGATTAAGATAAACGGTTAAAAACCGATATCCAACTTTCCTCAAACACTGAAAAAGGCTAAGACCACAAATAACACTATAATACATATTTTTCGATATTATGACGGATCTTATTTTATTTAATATTTCTTTGAAAATGCAACAAAAAGATAGTATATACTAACTTATGTTTATCTATTTCATTCCAACAAGCATTACCAAACGCTGCCGTACACCCAGGCAGTCGAACTGGAACCAATAGCTGTAATTAACAATTATTTGAAGGAACCCAAACTGGTCCAGAAACCCTTAAAATAAATTAAACTAGAACTGGAATTGTAATCAGAACCGATAATTATTTTTAGATTATATAAGGTTCTTATCAGTTCTTAAAAGTTTTAACTTTTAAAACAATATCTTATTAATTGCATTTAATTACCTTCTTTCTGTTAACTCTAATTTGACTTTTTTTTCTTACTAGAAAATTTTAAAAAAGGTCATGGGGCCCCACATTTATCAAGTGTCCCGTGAATTACTTGATTCGAAGCTTCTAATTCTGTTATTATTATTATTATTATTATTATTATATTATTATTATTATTATTATTATTATTATTATTATTATTATTATATTACTGTAACTAATTTAGTAGAATTCCTTGGGCATGTTGCCCCTCAAGTCTCTGCCCAAGGTCAGGTTGATGCTATTTATTTTGACCAAAGTAAGGCATTTGACTTATGTCAGCATAATATTATTCTCGCTAAACTTGGTAATTTTGGACTTTCTCACTCATATGTAAATTGGTTCAGCAGTTATTTGCATGAAAGATCATTCATTATTAAAATTGATTCACACAGCTCAAATACATTTTTAGCACCCTGTGGCATACCACAGGGGTCTAATTTAGGTCCTCTTCTCTTTAATGTGTTTATTGATGACATTGGTAAATATTTGAAATCTTCTAGTTATTTACTCTTTGCTGATGATGTAAAATTATTTAAAACTATCAAATCAATTGCAGATTGTATAGATTTACAAAATGATGTAAATGGTATTCTACAATGGTCTTTGGAAAATGGAATGTCTATCAATAAATCTAAGACCAAATCTATATCTTTCACTAGGAAAACTAATCCTTTCTTTTTTACTTATAAATTGGGCAGTGATAACATAGTTCGCACCCTTTGTATTAATGATCTTGGTGTCCTCCTGGATAACAAACTTTATTTCCACTATCATGTTGACCATGTCATTTCCCAGTCATTGAAACTACTTGGGCTTATTAAATTTATTACTTCATCATTTAAGAAAGTTGACTGTTTTTTATGTCTGTATTATTCCCTGGTTAGATCTAAGTTAGAATATGCTACTGTTGCTTGGAATTCCATTACCTTAACTGACTCTCTTAGGTTAGAAAACGTTCAAAGAAAATTTGTTGCTGCATGCTATGATAAATACTTTAGTAACCGGATTTATTATGATTATGATAGAATTCGAAACCTATTAGGGCTCCAAACTCTCTTCTCGCGTAGACTTTATTGTGATGCCCTTTTTGTTTTTAATATTTTCAATAACATAATTTCTTGCAAATTTGCCCTTGATCATGTAGGCGTTCTTATCCCTTCTCGGGCTCCTCGTAATCAAAAATTATTTTTTCTTAATAGCTCTTACAAGGTAAGCCCTATAGGTCGTTGTATCCATAGTGCCAATTCTAGATTTGTCGAATTCGACTTTTATCATAAAAGGAAAGCTAAACTCAGAGAGTTATTTAAGGATATCCCGTATCAATAATTTATCTTGTAGAGGTTCTGCCTATATTATTTAATACTATTTAAGTTTACATTGTTTAAGTTTACAATATTCTGATCTATTTTTTGCATAATGTTACTGCTTTTAACCACTATTTGGTTATTTATTTTTAATGTTACTTTTATTCTTATCATTATTAACTACTTTTTTGTCTCGTGGTTGTTTATCGGTATATGGCATTATTTGGCCATTTTTTGTCTATCATGTTTTCTTATGTAAATGTATGTATTGTAGGGTATGTACTTGTGTGCTTTTCAGTGCCCGCCTGTTATATGTCTTACGACTGTTGGTCGGCACTATAATAAAGGAAATTGAAATTGAATTGAAATTATTATTAAGTGTTTTGTCTTACGACAGGATTTAGACCACTACCGCACCCTGTCCTCTGCCTCCTCCTTCAGCTCCCAAAATTTTCTTATTTTCTTCAAGTCATATAATATTTGAATCCTCCTGATTCCTTAGCTCAACCTTGCCTTCTGTGACTTCGTGCAGAAGACAGTTCCTCCTAAGGATGTGTCCGATCCAGTTTTTTTTTTGTACTTAAGAATTACACCCAAAATGGTTCTCTTCTCACCCATTATTCTTGGGATTTCTTCATTTGTCAACCTGTATTTCCACCTGATCTTCTCAAGTATTCCCCAACACTACGTTTAAAAGCTCTCAAAGTATTTCTTTTCCATCTTCCTAAGAGTCTAAGTTTCTTTTCCAAATGTAGTATTTCATTATTATCTTCCTCAGTTCCAAACTTAGCTTGCTGGTTAGCAGTAGCTCCTTCTTGTTGAAAGCTTCCTTGGCCACGGCGATCCTCGACCAAATTTCCTTGGTGCATTATGTATCCTTAGTCAGCAAAGCTATAAGGTACTTGAAGTGTTCTGTTTTCCAACATCTGGTTTACAATTTTAATTTTCAGTGGCTTTTCGTTTTTTGAAAATTTTGTTCATTACATGTTACTGATAACTGATATTTGAAATATTATTCCAAACTATGGAAAAATATGTACGATTGTGTTTCACCACCTATATTTTTAAATACGGTAAAAAAGTTAAAATCCGGTGCGATGCTTGGATACAATTGTAGCCTATTAGTTTATTACCCAACTTTTTTTGTCAACGCGTCTTATTACTCATTTAGGTTGTACGTACATGAACTAATTACCCTAATGTTTTAGGGATGAGAAAGGTTTGATTTTAGAGGAAGTGTCCCCGAATTTGCGTGGAGGGAGTTGGAAAACAATTTTGGAAAAACCACCCAAAGTGCATCCAACCGGAATTCGAACCTTGATCTCTCAGTCATCACTAGTTCAGTCTAATGCGAGAGTGAGTGATGCCTTGGACTATATTACCACTGTAGTGAGTCTATTACATGGCTAAGTTATACGTTATCCATGAGGTGAGTTGGGCTCTTGAGTAAAAACATATATAAACCAAATTTGGTGAATGTTTCTTACTGCTGTCAAAGTTGACAACACCTCTCAAACGTGATAGCTGAAGAACACGTTGAATGGCGTATTGGAAACATTAAAGTTTGTTTGGTAACTTTTAAAACAGTCAAATAAGGTTCTTGAAATGCTGAAAAAAACATACATAACTTTCTGGCTGCTAACGAATATAAAAGAAACCAGTTTTTTTTAATAAATCTTTTTTCAATGTTGATTAACGTAATATATTTTTATGACCGCTAGAGGGGTCTAAAACACTTCCGGAGAAACCCGTTTGAGGCCCGGTATCTTAAAATAAACTTGTATTTGTGTACATGTTGCTTTTATTTGACACAAATTCGATATTACTGATGATCTCATTGGGTGGGTTATATATTTGTTATAATATATTAACTGCATTTTTTCGGCTTTTAATGATTTTAATAAATTTTTTATCCGCATCTCACTATCTATCCGGACTATAGTATGTATATTTACAATAAAGAGGTACCGTAGAGTTTGGAGAAAATATACCCCCAATTGCATGGAGGGATGTTGGAGAACCATTTATGAAAAATACATCTCATTAAACCCAACCTGAGTTCGAACCCCAACCTCCCTACCACCAGTAAACCATAAACCATACTAGAAGAATGCTTCTATCCGCATGCTCCCCAATGCCAGGTTTTCCAGCTCCTAGCACACCCTGTTACCGCAAGTCCAGCGGACTCAAAATTATCCCCCCCCCCCCCTCTCCTGGTTATGAACCCCGTGAATACTTTGAACCCACCGGGATTCAAACCATCACTTCACAGAATTGACTGGGTGACAATGTATGTATGCTACCATCACGTCTTAATACCCGTCCGTGCTATACGCATTCACCAACTTCGGTGGCTGCATGGTCTAAGCCATAACTGTCACAATAGACTAGACTGCCAAAAACTGAGATATTGGGGTTCGAATTCAAGCTGGGTGTAATGAGGGTGTATTTTTTCTAAATGGTTTTCCACTCACCCTCCACGCACATTGTATTAAAAAATTACAATAGTCTACACGCATTCAGTTAAATTAATTAGGTAGAGATGATGAAGGTACAAATATACCAAATATACACCCATTTGATATGAAGGAGAGTGGTAAACAATTCAGGGGGACGGGGGAAACCACTCTCAGTACACCCAGTTTGGAATTTTAACCCCGACTTCCCCCATCAGCTGCAAACTAGACTAGATAAGCTTGGTGTAAAGCCACGTGTCTATAGATGAGTGTGGGCAACATTTAATCGTACGATAGTCTTACCCTAATTTAATTATTTAATTCTAATAGAAAGGTATACTAAAGTAAATACATCTACATCATATTTTAGGTGTTTAGCGTGCACTATCTGAACAGACTGTTTGTGTGAGCACACGACTTTTTAACTAGCTCTAATTTAGAAAAAAAACACTCGGCCTTTAATTCATCACTGTTGAAGGGGAAACCCACATTTCACCAATGAAAATGTTTGGTTATGCCAAGAATCAAACCCGGGGCCTCCAGTTATATAAGTAGATAGACACGCCACTGACTGAGTTAAGTTGTTGGACTAAGCATCAATACTGATATATATATATATATTATATATATATAATGACCATAGTGTTAATAGTGAAAAATATAACAGCGGGTAAACTACTCATTCAGGAGACCGTACTATAGGTGGCAGTGTAGGTAACATAAGAACAGTATTTTTGAAGTTTTTATAGCAAAAAAACATTTTTGGCCAATATAAATTCAATATTTCTCTGGTCCAAATATAGAGCTTAATTTTCTTCACATGGTGGTATAAACAGTTGTTGAATATCTGTCATCGCATTTGATGATAAAATGTATAGATGAAGAGAAGAAGTCATTAAATTTCAGGACACCTTCGACAGAATTATATTAAAGAACTGTTGAGGTCACCATGTAAAGAAAATTAAACTCTATGTTTCTACTGGAAAAATTCTTTTGATTTATTTTGAACAGAAAGGTTTAGTTTAAAATACTACAAAAATACCTTTTATCACATCTCCTTCAACCTTACCTTTACTAACTTCTCAAAATGTGTGTTAAAACTAATAAACAAACTTAACTTTTTTAATTTGGAATCTTCTTAGTAGATCTTATTAAATAGAGTACTTACTAGGTAGAGGTGTGAACCAGAGAATAGTCGCCACCAAAGACATTAACGCAAGAATAATAGAGGATCGTAAAGCACACGACTTCAAATAATTCGACATTTTGATATATTTCTTTAAAAAAACACTTTATTTCGTACGGTTAAATAATCGACCAAAAAAAAAAGTTTTACGTTTTGATCCTTAAAACATGGCTCTAAATATGAAGTTTATGTTCTGACGGAGCTGAAGTATGAATGAAGTACGTATGTAAACGGATATGCAATGATCTAAATGAGACCTCCCCATGTAATAATGACACGACCGAACCGGGTGAGGAGGTAAAAGAAAGTGAATCTTTTTGAGAACGCAACTCACACACGTTTAATCAGAGTGCCTCGTTCGGGACGGTAAACCACTACAGGAAGTCCTCGGGACAGAAAAAAATATATAATAATAGTGAAAAAAAAACTAAACATGAAACTTTCGTTTTCACTTGTCGTCTAGTGGTGAGAGAAAGATTTCACTCTCTCCCTTTCTCATGTACCCCCTCCTTTCTTTAGTTCAGTGTTACGATAATAGGATAGATTCAAGTATATTTCTCCCCCACCCCCTTTTACACCTCCTCTTTCTCCCCCATCTGACTTCCGCCACCATCCCACCCACCAAACGAGGGTTACGTAAGATTTACAGGTTTTGATCACTTGAAATTGTCTTGAAACCACATTGGCGGGTGCATGGACAAAAGGCGTGAGCCTTGGCTTGTTTGGTTTTACTGGGTGACTGAAAGGTCGGAGTTTGAATCTCGGCTGGGTTTACTGAGTTACAAAGTTCCTATTTATTTCCCCCTCCTTCCGCCACACAAATGAGGGTACGCTTCCTCTAAGTAATAAGCTGAGCAAGGGGGGGGGAAAGGTTTGGGAATTGGGAGGGAGCGAATGCCACTTTTTTTTCTCATCACCGCGTCTTACCTGTTCAGGCCCGCATGTATGATAATAATGAGTTAATTAATCTAGTGGGGTAGGGATGATGAAGGAAGTACCTTAGAGGTAATATACTCACATGTATGTGGAAGGAGAGTGGGAACCCATTTAGAAAAAAACAACCTCTGTACACTCAGCCGAGATTCGAACCTTGATATCCCCGTCATCGGCAGTTTAGTCTATTGTGAAAGTAACGCCTTAGACTATGCGGACCCCGAAGCGGGTTTGTATGCTAGTGTAGACAGAAAATATTACTAGTGCCGAGGCAGACAAGTGAGTGCGCCTGGTTGTAGACAAGGTCGTAAGGAAAATCACCCTCATTACACCCACCCGAGATTCTAACCCCGATCTCCCGGTCACTGGTGAACCAGAGTAAATAAGCCTGTCCTCCAGTCCGCGGGTCCATCGATGCAGGCGTGAGTAGTGTTATGTGTGATCTTAGGTAAGAAGCGGTCATGGGTGTCTAAACAGAAATAATAATGATATAGCTAAGGGGTGACCTGGTGGTCTAGGGGTAAGGTGTCAGACTTCTGTGCTGGGGGTCCGGGGTTCAATCCTCGGTCCGGGCACAGATTTATCTGATTGCCAAACCCTTCCTTCACCTCTGACAAGATGTGTATTAATCACAACTTGTGAATGTGAGGAATGCCAGGCCTCTACCGTGGTTCGGATTCCACGTTAAACTGTAGGTCCTCCATTTCATCTCACAATCATCCTACCATTGCACATTAGCGTAAGTGCGTATAACCCGAACGGGTAGTAAGACGCGGTGCTAATAATAATAATAATAATAATAATAATAATAATAATAATAATAATAATAATGATATAGCTAAGTCCAAGGTCCGAACTCAATTCCTTCAAATATATATATATGTATTGGGTTTATTAATTACGCTTAGACAGATCCAACACCTTAGCTCAGTCGGTAGCGTGTCTGCCTACTGAGCTAAGGGTTCCGGGTTCAATTCCCAGCACGGCAGAAAAATGTATCATTGGTGAAATATGGGTTTACACTTTCACATTGATAAATTAACGGCCGGTGACTGGATGTTGTGACAGTCCTAATCTTAAGTTAGATTATAAGTCATATGAAACTTTCGACAGCCGGTAGTGGAAAAATATGGATTAAATAAAAAAACTGACCCAGGCCATAGGCTGGAAACAGTAATGAATGTTAAAAATAGTAATTACCTAATATTGGTTTGTTGTTATTTATAAGAAAAGAAATAAATGAATTAATTTTAAAAGATGCAATATATAGTTTCGGGTGGGAATGCTGCATTTCGCTACGTCAGTTAATATATTAATGACGAGAAGTTGATGCACGCAGCCTCGATGTTACGGGTTGAATGTCAGTGCAGTGTCATTACCGCGAGAGAAAGTTTGGAACAGGAAAACATAGAGACATTTTTTAGAAGACATTTATTTCGTAACTAGTCGATTCAGGGTAGAGTGGGGATATTGGGTGGGGCGTAAGGGGTTGGAGAGGGGACACTGTAGCTAATGAGTTCATCATCAGTCATCCATTTGTCTCATCGACTTTGGAGCAGACTGTTTGTTGGAGTTTCTTGTTTGAGACGTTTCATAGACTAGCAGAAGAGGCGGATATTTTGATGATTTATGTATATAGAAAAAGTTTTGATAATCCTCTTCGACAAATTTCTACCTAGCTTGGTATAGGCCTAAACATGTAAATCCCTTAGAACTTCAATTATTGTATACTAGGATTCCTATTTTTACACAACTCAGATAAAATTTAATTTAGTGAGCTATAGCATTTACATTTTACAAGATTAAATTGATATATAATATATAATCCTTACTATTATAAATGCGAATGTGAGTTTGTTTGTTTGTTTGTTATTGTTTGTTACGCTTTCACGCCTAAACTACTCGACCGATCATCATGAAATTTCGCATACACGTTGTCATGGGTACAGAAAAGGACATAGGGTACCTTTCATCCAGAAAAAAATGCGAAGGTGAGTTTGTTTGTTTGTTTGGCTTTCACGCCTAAACTACTCGACCGATCATCATGAAATTTCTCATACACGCTGGTATGGGTACAGAAAAGGACACAGGGTACCTTTCATCCAGAAAAAATGTGAAGGTGAGTTTGTTTGTTTGTTTGTTTGTTTGTTACGCTTTCACACCTAAACTACTCGACTGATCATCATGAAATTTCGCATACACGTTGTCACGGGTACAGAAAAGGACATAGGCTACCATTCATTCAGAAAAAATGTGAATGTGAGTTTGTTTGTTTGTTTGTTTGTTTGTTACGCTTTCACGCCTAAACTACTCGACCGATCATCATGAAATTTCGCATACACGTTGTCATGGGTACAGAAAAGGACATAGGGTACCTTTCATCCAGAAAAAAGTACTGTTCCTGAGGGATAGAAGAAAATAACTTTTAGACGGTCGTCCGGCATAACAACTCGGCCTAATGATATGAATAAATTAATTGCAACATGATGCCTGGAGTACAGAAAAAGGGACCTGCGGTGCAGGGAGAAATAAAGGAGTATTTGTCAATAGATACAATCATGGACACAGAACAGAGCACTTCATATCCCGCTGAGTTTTTAAATTCTCTGGAGCTATCGGGTGTACCCTCGCATAAACCACAATTGAATTTAGGTGTACCAGCTATGCAAATGCGAAATTTAAATGCACCCCGTTTATGTAATGGGACGAGGCTTCGAATTACACAATTAGGGCAAAATTTAATCTGTGTCACCATTTTTAACAGGTGTGGAAAAAGGGGAAAATGTAATCATACCTCGAATTCCAATAATCCCCACTGACCTACCATTTCAATTCAAAAGACTCCAGTTTCCAATCAAACTTAGTTTTGCTATTACTATTAACAAAGCGCAAGGGCAAACATTGCAGGTAGCAGGGGTGCCTTTGGAAATGCCATGTTTTTCCCATGGCCAGCTATATGTAGCCTGTTCGCGTGTGTCCAATGCCCAGAATTTGTATGTATTTGCGCCAAATGGAAGGACACAACATAGTATATAGGAGCGTCCTAAAATAATGATCTATTCTGTGCCCATGATTGCAACGGTCAAGAACAAGCGGAGTAAATAAGGGGTGTTAATTAACTGTAAGTAAAATTTAAGATGGAGTAGGATCTTCCAATTCGTGGCAAGGCATAACCTATGACTCTCCTGACACACACTCCGCTACTTCTTTTCTACTCCTACACTTAATCCTGCTTTATATTGTGTAGTTTTTTTTTCTTTATCTCTACCTCTATTGACTAACAACCTCAATATGTTCATCGTTTTTATTGTCATACTTCCTGTGTCAATCGACAACCTGAATTTATTGATAAATACTACATTAACGCGAGCGAAGCCGTGGGCAAAAGCTAGTAATGTATATTGTTGGGCCCCCTTCATTTGTATATCATATATAATTAATGTTTTGTTCCTAAACTGCACCAACTCAGGGCTAATGATAGGGAAATACGGTCAGGGCTGTTTAAAAGGGTGAGCAAAGCTTCTAAAACTTTGTACATATTGATTTCACTTTGAAAAAAAATTTCAGACTCGGTAATTAAGAAGTAGCATAAACCCGTCTTGGTGGCGTAGTTAGCTAACGCGCTAATTTCTTGTTGAGCTAGGCTGCCGAGGAATCTCGCTCGGGTTAACTGGGGGTGGTTTTTCCTAAAATGGTTTTCAACGCAAATGCGAGTTCACTTCCTCAAAATTCAACCTTCCCAATTCCTATCCATTAGTGAAATTAGTACTTAAAAGTACAACCCGAACGGGTAGTAAGACGTGGTGCTAAGTAATAATAAAAAAAGCATCACCAATAAACATAGTGACTACCAAATAACACATTTAAATTCAATTTCTTATAATTTTCTGTCGTTTTACATGACAAAAATGTGTAAAAATGGAATAACATGTAATAGTATTTGTTTTAAATACGTACAATCTTGCAATAAATGAATTTTATATAATATTTAGTATTTAAAATAATGTAAATATGTACTGTACAATGTGATATTTCTTTCAAGATAAAACATTTGTTATTAAATATTCTAGCTTCGATTCAGTTTAGGGAGTATTTTATTTACTCGATTCAATTTCGCACACCCCTGAATATTTCTCTGCCCGGTGTAAGCGAAGAGATTGTTGAAAGTTGAAAAACACAAATGAAGCACAGAATTTTAAATGGTGCAGAATGTTGGTTTAGCGTTGCTAACATTGTGTCTAGGAGGGCAATGTTCTCGAAACTGCTATTATCAACCTGTCAGACAGCGCCTAGCCTCCAAATCAGTCGTCTTTTTTTATTTACTGGCTTGTCTCACTTTCTCCAAACAAATAGTACTGTAAACCACTTTAATTTCTGATGTTGATTGAAATGCCCGCATCGGTGGGCAAGCGAAATAAGCGTCAAGCTCATCTCGTCTGTTTAACCTCTGACGAGAAGGTCGGAAATAGAATCCTGGCTGATTGTACTGATGTTATTTCATAAATAGTGTCACGCTCTTTTTCCACACAAATAAGACTACATGCAAATTCCGTCAAATTCTACCGTCCTCATTCCCATCCCAATAGCATATTCATATTATATTCTTTAAATTAGAAAATGACACCTAGATACGGGAATCGAACCCGGGACCCTTGGCTTAGTACGCTAATGCTCTAACCACTGAGATATCTGGTGTCGCCCAGTTCCCAGGGTAATTCTTCACTCATATTTTAAGGTTTGGATATTTAATCTAGCATGATGTGCACATGTGGACATTTTTCATCGTATCCTACTATTGGCAGCATAAGCCCTCATGCAGTTGGCGATTTCCACACGTCCATCACAGAATCTGCCTTAAAATATGAGTAAAGAATTACCCTGGGCCACAGACAAGTAAGAAACAGAGTCTCAACCTTATGGGGGTTTGGCTGCGCTCCTTTTCCCAGCTTGAGTCCTTCAACGTTGGGCTTCGCTAGTGTCACTGCTGGGTGATGATAGAACTAACTACAACGATCCTAGGGTTGAAGGACTCAAGCTGCCAAAAGGAGCGCAACCATGAGTCTAGGTATATTATTTGTCTGTGCCCTGGGGGAACTGTAAAACTCTTGAATAGCTCAGTTGTTAGAGTAATCACGTACTAGTACAAAGGTCCCTGGTTATATTCTCATCTCAAGGTGTAATTTTTCAATTTAAAGAATATATTTAAATACCTGTTTAGTTTACAGTTATTTTAATGTGCATCAGGTACAGGGTGTGAATAGTAGGACCTATATTAAAAAGTATGTGCAAATTTAATATTTTTAATCAATAATTAAGTCCTTATCTTTACTTACTAACTCAAATCGAATCAGAATTTTTCCTTACTAGTTCAAATCGAATCCGAATCTTTTCATACTAACTTAAATCGAATCCTAATATTTCCTTACTAAATCAAATCGAGCACGAATCGAATAATTTAAAGTAAAAATGTTTATAGGCCTAATTGAGTTCGATTCTAATATTTTCTGATTAAATGTTGCCAAATTATAGCTAAACTATGCTAATTCAATAAACAGTTTTTGAAATTGAGTCAAATAGGTAAATAAGGTCACTAAAACATGTTTAAATAACTAATATACTATCAATATCAAGAAAATTGAAAATTATATAGTCAAGTCAATAATGGTTTCTTTAGAGAGTTAAATTATTCGAAAGTTTAAATTAAATGGAAATTCGAAACTAAAACTCCGTTGAATCAAATTCAGGGACTTAATTTGATTTTAAATTTCAAATCTAATTCGAATATTTCAAAATCCTAAGCTCACAATATCAAATCAAATATGAATCCTAGTAAAATTTGGATTAGGATTCAAAAAGTTGAAGCTTCACAAAGACTTATAATATACCAATATAATAAATATTATTATTTAATTGAATAAAATAAAGCTTCATACTTTAACAATAATTGTCGCAATCTACTTCATTAATTACGATAGACGACTTTTAACTAATGATATTGAATATTTATTAAATACAAGGTTAATGACTTTAAAAATGTAAATCATTCAAAGCATCAAATACTAAATTTTTAATTACTATACAAAATATTTTTTTTATATTCTTTTTTTCATGATAAACTCTACTTTAAATTATATGCAATATATTTGTAAGTTATTTCAACAGGCTACACCTATTTTATGTAAAGCAACTAGTGCTTCATAGTTCAAATATAAATTGAGTTCTGCAATATGAATTGAAGAAATCTAAATACATTGTGTTATAAATGATTAAGAAGCCCGCCTACAGGGGCGGGCACTCAGAACCCCCGCGGCATTTAAGAAGTGAATTGTTATTTCCAAATATAGCTTATGTCAAAAAGGAGGTGAAAGTTAACAATCAACATGTCGCTAAATTATTTAAACCTTACGTTTTAGGTTTAATAATTTAGAAAACCTCATAAAAAAGGTGAAATTAGTTCATTTTCTATTACGTTTCTTGTGAAATGCCCTAATTTAAAGTAAATAGTTACAAACAAATATCTAGCCTTCCTTGAACAAATGAAGTTATTTCCTAACAGGGCCACAACAAAAAATTCCAAGATAATTGAGGATTGTTTTAGGGGTTTTGAAACTTCAGAGCTCCCTTCCTCATCAGAAATACCACAGAAGAAACGTACCTGTATGTGGACGGAGGAAACCATTTTAGAAAAAAAAGAGAGAGAGAAAACAACACTATCACTACTCCCGGCTGGTATTCGAACCCACACCTCTCATAATCGGAAAGCTTAAGCTTGAGATTTTGTCCACGTTCCCACAGTTATGGGCTTATTGCCTCTTTCTCTGGGACGTGTATGAAGTCACTCATTGTTTAACCTTAATGCCAGGTAAGAAACATGTTATCAAAGAGGAAGTTCTTCGCCTTTTCACTTGTGATAAAGAAGCAGTTCACTAAGTACGAGAGAGTTTTTGACATTTATTTCTAACCATTTTACTACAGCATTCAATCTTTCATTCATCCTTTCTTCTTCATTCTGACACAGAATTAAATTTTCTAGTCTTTCATGTCATTTTATTTTATTAATTTGAATCATTTTTTATATATTTTACGACGAAAATGAGTGTGTTTATATTAACGCATCTTTACACACAAATAATAATAATAATAATAATAATAATAATAATAATAATAATAAAATAATAATAATAATAACAACTAGAAAAAGACTAATAGTAGGATTCCAGTTGAAATAACAGTGTCTAACATTTATCAATCTCACTAAGAATACTTTCATGTAATCATATATCAATCAATCTTATCAGTAGTTGTCCCTTTTGATAGATATTATAAATACCTATCAAATTATACCAATATTAAAGTAGACTGTTATCAATATTTGTGGAAAAAATAATTTGTTTGTATTTTATTAGTATATACTATTGTATTTGCATACTGCCTTCTAGTATAGATGAGCTATAATATTAAAACATTATTATGGATTGAATAACCAATATATAATAGATATTAAGTACGGTTATAGCCGCATCTAGATATTATGCTCCTTAAATTTAAAAATGACACCA
The DNA here is from genome assembly GCA_033556935.1 of Timema podura. NCBI lineage: Eukaryota > Metazoa > Arthropoda > Insecta > Phasmatodea > Timematidae > Timema > Timema podura. The sequence goes on along the minus strand of JAVRXN010000009.1, from coordinate 76,366,625 downwards.
AGACACTGGAATCGAACCTATGACCTTTGGCTAGTAACGTCAAAGCTCACACCATTGAGCTATCCAGAAGTCGTCCCATACTCATGTTCGTTCTTAATTCACATTTTAAGGCAGGGTCTGTTATTGACGTACGGAAATTATCGGCTACATACTCATATAGAATTGCGTACTAATTAAAAAGTCCCGGAATCGATTCCCGTGTTCATATGTCATTTTTAAATTGAAAAAAAAACACTAAAATGTTAAGTTTTTCCTGGTAATTGGAGAATCAACAGTCCAAAAACCATCACGTCTATTGACAAAGAAGGTATCATTTATTCTCTTTGGTGTAAATTACATTTACGGCTAAAGAGACACCTTTTGTAAATATTTAACGGAAAAACTTGCAACATTTATCTGAGAATATCACGCTCTGGTGGTGTGACTTTTCTTGCGAGCGAAAACACTGTAAAATGTGTGTCAGCCATTGCTAGAACCTAACGGCACTTTCTGTGTCTGTTCTAGAACTGGCTAACAGAATCTGAGCGAATTTAGAAGAAGAATAAATGTGGAAATTGTGTACACTTGCATTTCGCGTGTACATGTCCATACCACACTCTTCCAAACAGGCACTAGCAATTGTATCTTATTATTATCAAGTGTTCTGTCTTACGACAGGTCCATTGCTTTTGTCAGTGAATTTAGACCAGTAATGCGCTCTGTCCTCTGGCTTCTCCTTCAGCTCCCAGAATGTTCTTCTTTCCTTCAACTCATCTAATATTTGAATCTCCTTCTTCCTAATTTCCTCTTTCCCTCAACCTTTCATTCTATGACGTCATGCAGAAGGTGTTCTTCCTAAGGATGTGTCCAATCCAGTTTGCTTTGCGCTGAAGAATCACATCAAAAAAAGTTTTCTTCTCACCCACTCTTCCTAGAGATTATAAAGTATAATAGTATTCTGGTAGGAAATTTTATAAAATAGCAACATTTATTTTAGCGCTCAACTTAGATGAAATTTTATTTTATTGATAGTAGGGGTGTGGGAATATTTGAAAGTTCAGGTTAGAGTCAAGTTTTAGTAGTTTATCGATTTCGAATTGAAGATTTTTACCAAACTCAAAAAATCTTAGTGTGGTACTTTGACTTTTCAATTTTAACGCGAAAATTCAAAGTTAAATTAATTCTATTTAATTCTAAGATATTATTTTATATCAAATAGATTCCTTCGATTTTTCTTTTGTCTGATTAAAAAAATTAGTATCTTGCACAATTGTATTAAATTTATTTTAAAATCCAAATTTGTCATCATAATTTTTTTTTTAAATTAAAAACTTATGTTTGTGCTTTCGGTTTATGCATGCATATATATTTTTAAATTGCACCGGGGCTTACTACTCTTTCGGGTATACACTTATGTACTAATTACGCTAGTGGTTTTAGGGACTAGGAAGGCTATATTTAGAAGAAGTGTACCCGTATTTGTGTGAAGGGAGAATGAATAGCCATAATAGAAAAATCACCGTCAGTGCACCCGACCAAGACTCGAATCTCGATCTCCCCTTCATCGGCAGTCTAGACTACTGCGAGAGTAGCGCGTTGGACCACGCGGTCACCGAAGCGTGTTAAGAAAAGTTAAACTTGAAATAGTTATAGTACAAATAATGTTCTATATTAATCGTACTAAAAAAAAACTCGATGTTTTCATTCAAACTCGATTCAAACTCTACTCAAAGAGCTAAATGCCGACTCGTACACCTTTAATTATAAATATTATTTTATATGTATTGACTATTAAATTATTAATATTATTATTATTATTATTAGCACCGCGTCTTACTACCCGTTCGGGTTATACGCACTTACGCTAATGTGCAATGGTAGGGTGATTGTGAGATGAAATGGAGGACCTACAGTTTAACGTGGAATCCGAACCACGGTGGAGGCCTGGCATTCCTCACATTCACAAGTTGTGATTATTAATATTGCACCGCGTCTTACTACCCGTTCGGGTTGTACGCACTTACGCTAATGAGTAATGGTAGAGTGTTTGTGAGATGAAATGGAGGATCTAGATTCTAGAGTTTAACGTGGGATCCGAACCACGGTGGAGGCATGCCATTAACTATTAAAGAAGTCACTTACAAAACTGCATGGCACTACGAATAAATACATGAAAATTGTTTTAGTAATTTTAAATAACTATCAAATTATTTTCTTCATTTCTAAATCGGACTATGACAGGATGAGTGGGACCAACATTGGTGGACACGTGGTTTGAACCGCTTGCTTATTTAATCTGTCTTGATGGTAACGAGGACGTCGGAATTCAAATCCTGTTAGGATATACTTAGGACTTTCTTCTCTAAATTATTTCCCACTCTCCTTTCACGCCAATTCGGGTAAATTTCCTCTAAATGTTAGCTTCCTGATCAATACATTATTAGAGTAATTAAATTTTAATAGTCCGGGTGGATAGTAAGACACGTTGGTGGAAAAAAGAGGAATGAGAAAGGTAAATGCTAATGAAATACACTATAATTTACTTTGAGAGAGGATCATAAACCACAGTTAGAAAATAAACCGTTCTATTTAGCTTTTTTCCCCTTGCTCCGCATCCGGGATGATTTTCATTCGCTAGCAGGTAGACCGGGAAACTATTTAGTATAATACCTTAAGTACACCCCAACCTGGATTTGAACATTGATAATCTTATCTCGGACAAACCGATTAAGATGAGACTGATGCCCTTGCCTGCGTGCCCACCATTGTGAGTTTTGTGTTTAATATTTGAGATAAAGTTGACCTGGGGGGGTTTGGGGTAAAGTGCTCACCTCAGGACCCGATGTTTGTCAGTTCAAGCCAGCCGGGGTTGACGGATTTTTCTCGAACGATAAAAATTTGTAGCGCAACTTCCTTTGAGGGAAGTAAAGCCGTCGGTCCCGTATCGATTGTGGCATGTAAAAACCCCTGAAAAGTGTGTGAAAATACCTTTCCCAGAAAATTGGTAGGCCTTTTCGCGCTCGTCATATAAATTCACTGTGGAAGGCAACGAGGAACCACCACACATTTTCTAGTACATTAGATTTCTCCCAAATGGTACAGGCAACACTAACCATCCAAATAGCTGAGTGTATATCTAGATCTGGATGGATAAAATCACATTAAAACAACCTTCGGGTTGTTGACTTAAGAAAAATACTTTGATAAAATATACTTCTTTATTTAGATCTGTCGTTTTAATAGGCCTCCACCGTGGTTCAGATCCCATGTTAAGCTGTAGGTCCTCCATTTCATCTCACAATCACCCTACCATTACACATTAGCTTAAGTGCGTATAACCCGAACGGGTAGTAAGACGCGGGGCTAATAATAATAACAATGATAATAGATGAATAGGAAAGTTTTCTGTGATAAATAGATGCAGGCCTATAAATATGAAAGTAGACTACTAAGAAAATTTGGTCAAAAACTTTATGAAATATAGATATGTGCCTTTTCAAAACAATTAAATACCAATTTGTTAGTTTTGAGTACTTTTAACATGCATTATTACTCATATCCATAATACTTATAAATAAGCAAAAAATTAAAATTGTCAAAGCAGTTCTCGACAAAACCACTTATTCACAAATGTTGATAAAATTAGGCTATTCTCAAATATCGAGACCGAAATATTTACAAAAGTATATACAAATGACATACATAAATAATTACATACATGTAAACATTCATACGTAGAAAGATAAATATATCCACACACACACATATATTCAGATATACATGCTTAAAACGAAATTTTCGGAATCAGGTAATAAAAAACAACATTTTGACCTAAATTATAAAGATAGCATTTGTAAGTAACACGATAATTTAACCTCTATATTATTCATATATTATTAATATATTATTCAAATAAATATATATATATTAAGATATACTAAAGGCCCTGATCTGGAATCAATTGCTGACTTACAGAGTCAGAGTCTTAATTATGATAACGGCAAGGTTGATGTATTGGCGAGTTTTGAGTGAGGTGAGATTAGAAACTTTTTAAACGAAGAGAAAAAGTTGTCACATTAAATTCTAGGACACCCTTGAAAGATATTCAAGAAATGTTTTGAGATCACACGTGAAGAAAATTAAACTCCTAAGTTTTACTTATTTATTTGATACAAAAACTTCAAAAATGCTGATCTTAACCCGTCGTCCCTATACTCCCAAATTAAGCTCATTACCTTGATAAACGGATTGCGATTCTACCATTACTTCGGATAAATGTTGGTACATTTCCTGTTAACTGTTTTCCACATTTATATACTGTATATTTATATTAAATTGTTAATAATTATTTTTTCAAACTTTAAAAACAAAAAATATTCCGGTCCAAATGAAAAAATTAATAATTAATTCAATATATATATATTATAATATTTAATTTTTTACTTTTTTACCTTAGTGTTTCGATTTCCATGGCTATACTAATTCATAAATCCTAATTTAGATCATTATTTTATTCTACTTTAGGTGTTTTTTTTAAATTTAATGTATATTTTGTAAACGTCCCTATCTTACTATGAATGAAATCTTGATTATTTCCTATATAAATAAAATCATCAACAAAGTGCTAATTTTTTATAGTTTTTACATAATATATATTGTTACATGGTTCTATCTTTAGAGTGTAAATTAATGCTAAACTTTCAAAACTAGAATAAATAAGAGTCCTTAATATTACTTATATTATTATGTAGGCTCAAATTTCACCTTCATAATAAACTAACTGATAACTAAGGAAATTTTATATAGCAGTTTAAGATACAAACTGTAGATCAACAAGGAACAGTGTGATGGAGTGGGAATTTTAAATAATAATGACTTACACTCTCTTAGAAGGAGACTTATAGGAAGTCACATGGGGAAAAAAAAACTCGCTAGTGCATTCGATTGGGATCCAGCCCTGACCTCATGTATCAAATTAAAGCTACGAATAAAATGTTTAAATGACAGTATGAATGTATTACAACAACATTTATATTTATGATTGGAAAACAATTTGAAATTAATAAATCATTTTAAAATTCAACTTTAATTGCTATTCTAAGCTTTGTTTTATACATCCTTTGTTCTAGCACCCCATATTACTACTCATTCTGGTTATACGTTTATGGAATAGTTACGCTAATGGGTGAGGGATGATGAAGGTTGAATTTAGAGTAAGTGAACTCGCATTTGCATGGATAGAGTGGGGAAACCATTTAGGAAAAACCCTCGGTACACCCGACTGGGATCGAACCACAATTTCCTCGTCATCAGCAGTCTAGTATATTAGGCTAGTTTCGCCTTAGACCATGTGGTCACCGAAGCGGGCCTATATCCTATTAAGACCATCCCTATCGATATATAAATACAATGGTTTAGTAATTAATAAATCCACTACAATGGTAAAGTTCAACAAGTTAGCTCAGTCTCTAGAATTTGTGTTTATTGAACCAAAGGTGCCAGATTCAATTCCCAGTATAGCAAAAGCAAATATATTCTAATATTTGCTTCCCCTTCCAAAGCTACGACTGGGGGACTCATTGCTGAGTGACAATATAATCAGTTGGTGATTTAGGTGAGATTTAACGTGTTTTATCCTGGAATACACTCCAGTGTTTTTTCCCTCCTCCATTCTGGTTTCCCATCCCCTCATCATACAATAGCGTGTATTGTTTACTAAACAAACTCTTTTTCCTGTTCCCTTAGATTAGATGTTACTGCACTAATAATCATCACATTGACAGTAAGGACCACTAAAAAAAAAACTATGCTCGCAACTTACCAGGTGTAGGTGTATAGTAAATTATGGTCGTCACAACTGAAGCCAGGCCGACGAAAATCGCGAAGCGAAACACAATCGCTTTACCTTCGGCGAACATTTTTACGAGATCTCTCTTTACAAACACCGAATCATGAAGTAAGAGGGATAGAGAAACCACTCGGTTGATGTGTTCAAATCACAGCGAGAGCGCGTCGTCAACTACCGCGTGGAGATGTAACCACGTTGGTGGCTAGAGCAGGACTGACTGCGGTTGGTTACTTCTGCAGTGGGAGGGGGCGGGGCTATCAACTGCTTCGTTACTATGACAACCAGTAGCGGCTGATTATTGCGTCAGTGCTTTGATATCGAACGGAACAATTGCGAACTTTTAGTTGGGATAATACCATAATTTTTTTAGTAAGAGAATAGGTGGTCACCTGGAATAACCATAGTAATGGTGCGTTTACGGAGGGACTATGTCTACAATAGCGCACCCAAAAGGAGAGGTACTTGATACACCTTTTCTTCTACATCGCAAATATCTTAAATATAAACAACAAAAATTATGAAAATAAAACTAGAATTACAAAGCAGCATCTTTCCAAAATGAGGTACGCGTACCGCCAGGGATACTTAAAAGGATTTTTGGGGGCTCACCACGTACCACTGAATTTTTATCAATCATAAGATATGTTTTGGTAATAGTAAGTCTGATAAACAAATTAACGCAGATTTTGACGTGTTGTAATAGACTTATGTAAGCCTTTCTTCCCATCTGTCCCAATTTCGTCAAGTTTACTACAAGTTCTTTATAAAAAATTTGGAACCACTTTACTTGATTTGTAAGTATCCCTTTTTTATTAATAGCTGGAAAGGGCACTTTTCTCTTTGGTTACACCATGACCCTGAAACGGTTACGTAATTGGAGAAAGTTTGGGAAATAATTTATAATAGATGATTGAAGATGTTTTAAATGTTTAGACTACATTTTAAGGCTAGTCTTAGGACAATGTTTGGTGTAAGTCGGTTGAAATAGCTCAAATATATTTTGAAAAAGTATACCTTGACCCATTCAACTGGTCTTAGCTGCCATTCTTCAACATACATTTGAATTATAATGTTGTAGGATACGGAAAACAAACCAACTACTAATTTAAATCTACTTAGTTGAAAATACATTGTTTTATTTTATATTAAATTTTGGACACCCTTTTAGTTTCCCTAGCTATTATTTAACAAGTTTTAGGTCAGTTTGTTATATTATTCTTATGTTTCACCTCGGTTAAATGTATGCTCACTTTAATAAGTTTTATTATTATTATTATTATTAGCACCGCGTCTTACTACCCGTTCGGGTTATACGCACTTACGCTAATGTGCAATGGTAGGGTGATTGTGAGATGAAATGGAGGACCTACAGTTTAACGTGGAATCCGAACCACGGTGGAGGCCTGGCATTCCTCACATTCACAAGTTGTGATTAATACACGTCTTGTCAGAGGTGAAGGAAGGGTTTGGCAATCACTTTAATAAGTGATACCAGTACTAAAATATTATGCTACCCTTAAATCGCTAATTATGCAAAGAATAATTGATTTTTAACTGTGGGTTTTTAAAAAAATTTGTCCTAAAAAACTTTTGTTCTGATAAGAAGAGATAAGATTTTAGAAAAATAAGAAAAATTAAAGAAAATATTGGCTTATCAGGTGATAAGCCAATATTTAATTTATCTTTCTTATACTTCTAAAATTTTGTTTAGTTAAACTCCATTAATTATTAGTTTTAAAACAAAAAATGTGGCTCCAACACATAATGTAGGCTTATGCACACATCTAATTACTAACAGCTAAAAAGTTAATATTATTACTGAAATGGGAATAGTTTTAAATAGGTCTTTAAAACGTATGTTCTCACTTAAGTAAGTTTGGAAAAATCAAAAATCTCACAACTTTTAGAAATTGGTCACTTTGAGTATGAATTATGTTTAATGGTGCCATATTTCATGGTAATTAGATTGGTCAATTCAAAACCTCCATATTGTGCCGTATCTTAGTTATTTTTACATTTTTAGCACCACGTCTTACTACCCGTTTGGGTTATGTGCTTATAGGTAATAATAATGCCTATGAAATATCATTAATAAAAGTACTAAAATAAAATTAATATTGGCCGGAAAAAAAGTGAGTGCTTTATAAAAAAAAAGCCCTTCCTACCAAATCTCCACGTTTAGAAACGTACTACCTGGCCTTAAAACATTTATATATCGTTATGAGTGGTCATTTTTTTACTATAAAATTTGAATTTAAAGCAAACAAATGGAATAGTATCAATGATAACTAATAGCATGCTACTCATAAATTAAACATAAAATTTTGAACAGTGAAAATTCCCTGGCAAGTGCTACTAAAACCACAAGAGGACAATGTGTTTGGAACTGCTAATAGATAGCGGCCATTCATTCACCGAGAGAGTTGTGTGACTATTCTATCACCTTCGTTGCTTCTCCTACATCCCACTTTAATAATTCGATATTCATAATAGATTTATGAATCCATACAAAAAAATGAATTAAATTTTAAAATTTAAAATTCCAAAGAAAACTTTAGTAGACGAGCTTAATTTTCAAATTTAATTTGGTAAAAATTAACTTTGAAAATATTTTATAAAATAAAAACTCATGACATTAAAGGCTATAGTTAATAAGGCTGCGTTGAAACATGTCATCCCAACCTTTTATATGTAGGCTTAATAAATATAACAGCAATCAAATATTTTATTTCCGGAGTCTTTTATATCCATTTGGTTTATTTAATTTTTTTGTAATTATATTTTAGATAACACTTATTCCAAACCCTTTAGGGATGTATACATTCCTTGTTTTATTATAAAATAACCAATCATCTAAAGAAATATTGAAACTAGCACGTTGGCACTGAAATGGTCCACTAAGAACACACTTGTAAGTGATTGTTTGGTTATCACAGTTAAGGTGGGGATATAGGGTGCGCGAGAAAAGGTAACCAGTTTTTACGGTTTCTATAGCAAAACTTTTTTTGGTCATAATAAATCAAATAATTCTTTAATACAAACATAGAATTTAATTTTCTTCACATGGTGGTCTCATCAGCTCTTTAATATCTGTCAAGGGTGTCCTGGAATTTAATGACAACTTTTTCGCTTCATTTAAAAAGGTTGTCATCTAATGCCGCTATGCTCATGACAGATATTCAACAACTGTTGATATAACCATTTGAAGAGAATTAAACTCTATTTTTATACTGGGAAAATATTTGATTTAATTTTACCAAAAAAGTTTTACGATAAAAAAAATTGCAAAAACACCTCCCTTTTTTTGCGTCCCTTACACTACCACCTTAATGTTGGTGTACTAGTCACAACAACCTTTCCCTCCCTTTATAGTCCAGTCATTTGGTATTTTTACCTAGAAAGTTTTGAAGAAGTTCTGATTTTTGGTTCCTTTATGTTTTTCGGGGTGCTGATTATGAATTTACACTTTGCCACCTCAAAACTTTTTGGGAAACATTAAAAAAATGCAAGAAACAACAAAAAAAACTTGAAAATTTTTTGTTTTTTCCTGATAGCGTGAAAAATATGCACTCTTACAGAAAATGTGCCGTGTACAAAATTAAACTAGAGAAAATTTCCCACTATTTAGCTCTGTAGATTTTTTTTCCAGATAAATAGTTTAGGTGCAAGCGCGCGCTGAAATAGTTTGTATATGTTTCCCTCGCCTCGTATCCGTCTCTCTGTCACGCGATCTATCTCTCTCTCTCTCAGTGCCATACAAACACAAAATAAAACTATTACCATCAATCCAACCACACTTTTTCAGAGAATTAGCATTGCAAAACAATCAGATGTAGAATTGGAGGAATTCTTAACCTATGAGCTCTGTCCCTATCCACTATCTCTTTTTGACGAGAATGGTATGAGAAAAGGTAGCGTTCAAGCCTGCCCAAGGAAAAGAATGGGACAGCAGTATACTCGTAATCGATGGCGGATATTTGTTGCATCGAGTTGTGTAGCGCAGAGGGCAGTCATTTGCAGATATTTGTGACAGTTATGTTGCATTTGTTCAATCAAGCTACAAGTCAAGTGCGATAGTCGTTTTTGATGGATACTCCGAAAAAGCACTAAATACCTGGAGCGCTCGAGGAGAGCACGCAAAAACAATTATATCGAAATACTGTTTAATGGAACAATGACACCCACGGTCTCTCTGTAGAAATTCCTTGCCAACTCGAAGAATAAAAGTCGTTTGATATTCATGCTATTGACGAAATTCACAGAGGGGAACATGGTCTGCAAACAAGCAAAAGAAGATGCGGATACCCTGATTATCAACAGAGCTCATACCTTGGCACCAACACATGGATCTGTCATAGTCGTCGGTGAAGATGTAGATCTTATAGTCATCTTGACAGGTATCTGTACTCCTCCTAACGTTCATTTACTATAGCCAGGAAAAGGCAAAGTCCCTCAAACTCTATATCATCCTCTAAGTGCAGTTGATAAAGCAGTTGCCGAGCACATTGTTTTTACATGTCATGAGTGGGTGTGATGCAACATCAGCTTTGTTCAATCAGGGTAAGATGAAATTTCTTCATACTCTGAAGAAGAGTCCTGATCTGATCAACATTATTCAGGTGTTTAAAAACCCTGAAGCTGATAAAGTCGATGCGGGTGCGGGTGAACGTTTCCTTATTGCATTGTACGGGGTTGGTGGGAATAAAGTAGCTTCAATAAATAAGTTGAGGTACAGGCACTACGTAATGTCTGCATACAAGACCACAGACAAAATTGCCTTACTACCCCCTACTGAAGCTGCAGAACGACAACATTCGCTACGGGTGTTCCATCAGGTTCAACAATGGCTTGGTCATGAAAAAAGACCCGAACAATGGGGGTGGAAAACATCTAAGAACGGCCTCATGCCAGTCACCACCCTGAAGCCTCTTGCCCCAGAAGCTATATTAAATCACATTTCATGCAAATGTAAGAGAGGCTGCCGAGGGAATTGTGGCTGTAGAGAGGCAGGCCTATATTGTTCGAAAATTTGTTTAAACTGTGAAGGAACCTGCGACAACTTGAAGAAAGCTGATATGGATGAGGATGAAGATGTGGGCGATCCTGACGTCCAAGTAATTCAAGACCCGGGCCAAGAACTTGAAGCGGATCAATCAGAGGGTATTTTAATTAATACTTCTACGAACACAGCTATGCATTCTTTAATATCCCACTTTCGATGGTTTTACACCTTAGTCATACCTTGATACTCTCATGTTGAACTAACATAACAATTGTTTTACTTCTTTACTCTACTTATTTTCTAGATGAACGAAAGACTCTGAAGGAAGAGGATAAGGACATCGGCAACCTGGGCCGTCAGCAACAAAGCGGTCAAGACGATTTTGATATTATTGTTATTATTATTATTATTATTATTATTATTATTATTATTATTTATTATTATTATTATTATTAACTGTTTTTAGTTTGTCACTGTAACAGTACCTATGTTAATAAAAACCACATGTATCAATATGATTATACGTTATAACTCTATACCTATAAACACCCAAGGTACTAGGTATAACAATGAAAACTGTAAGTTATTCACATATTACTAGTTATTAATAAGAATATCATCAAAATAGAGCTTCATCACGAGAAAGAAGCAGGTTGCGCTTGAATGATGAATACTGAGCGTTGTCACTTATTCAAATAGTTTCAACGTGCGCTTGCGCCTTAACTATTCGTCTGACAAAATAAAACATGCAAAGTTAAATTGTAGGAAATTTTCTCTAGTTTATTTTTGTATGTATATAGATTTTCTCAAAAAGTGCATCGTTTTCATGTTATAAGAAAACAACCAAAAATAGTCAAGTTTTTTGTTGTTTTTTTGCATTTTTTAACATTTCCCGAAAATGTTCTAGGTGGCAAAGTGGAAATTCGTAATAAGCACCCTGAAAATATATAAATGACCCAAAAATCAGAACTTATCCAAAACTTTCCAGGTAGAACCCATTTCGAGCACTGATTGACTGGACTATTATTCTTTGTTTACTTTGAATCTCAAACAAGATTAGATGACCACTACACTCGCCAAAATATGAATTCCTTTTCTAACTGGATGCTTGTCTTCCAGCATCAGTTGTCACGATGACTTATCTTGAGGAATATCTTGTTCGGCCAGAACGTTATGGTGGATGACATGGGATCGAAACCCAGAGGGATGGATGTCTTTTCACACACGGAGAACTTGTATTTAGTCAGGAGAGCGGCTAGACCAACTTTGACCTGCATGCGCCCAAACCTCAGACCTAGAAAGAAAAATAAGAACACAATTAATAGCAAAATTTTGGTTTTACTTACGATTTAATTTAATAATCTATTTCCAAATTATATCTAGAATTAATTTTTAGAGAGTTAAATTGAATCGATTAAACCACGTCAGTGGTAAAGTAGGCTAAACGTCAAGCTAGTCTACCCTGGTCTACTGAGGTTTATATTCACGGCCGGTTGTGCTGAGATTTTTCCCTCATTAATTGTTTTCCACTCCCCCTCCACTCAAATATGGGTACATTTCCTATTAATTCTATATTCCTTAACCCTACCACAAAAATGTAAATATAGCAATATAATATATAAATATAAACATAGATTTTATTTAAATTAAATTTTGCCAGAACTTTCATTGAATCACGTGTTGGATTTTCTTTTACATTGATATACTAGATAGCTATATCGTTCTTATTTTACAGTGATATACTCGGTAGCTATATCATTCTTCTTTTACAGTGATATATACTCTGTAGCTATATCGTTCTTCTCTTACATTGATATACTAGATAGCTATATCGTTCTTCTTTTACAGCTTGATATACTAGATAGCTATATCATTCTTCTTTTACAACTTGATATACTAGATAGCTATATCATTCATCTTTTACAGTGATATACTGCATAGCTATATCGTTCTTTTTTTACATTGATATACCAGATAGCTATATCGTTCTTCTTTTACATTGATATACTAGATAGCTATAACTTTCTTCTTTTACAGTGATATACTAGATAGCTATATTATTTTCAATTAGTATGATTGGTTCCAAAAATAGCAAAAGTTCCAAACAAACAAAAGTTCAATATCTGCTGTTTATTTTAAAATATTATCATTTATAGTGAGACTTTTTATTTAAAACATTGAACAAAAATTATATGCCTGCACAAGAGCAAATCCAAGAAAAGCGAAATATAACTAAAAGTCTACCCTAACCAAAATAATTTGTAAAATATATGCTCAAATTAAGGTTAGGTCTTGAATTATAACTTTAGAAGACAGGATTCAAGCTAGTTATAATCTGAAACTACTGTGTGCGTTAAGAGCAAAAGAAAAATGTTATTCTTAAAATAAAAGCTGAATAGACAATAGAAAAAAATATGAATAAATAAGAAAAAAATTAATTCAATTGTTTTGTTCTTATTTCGAAATAAAGGGAAGGGAACGCGAGTTAATGTCCCCATTTTTTCGGTTTTTATGGCCATAAAACAATTTCACAGTTTTTATAGTCAGAAATAAAAGTAATAGCGTTTAAGAACTAGGTAAGTTTAGTTAAATTTTGTATGTATATTAAACCGAAATGTTCAATGAATTTTGTCTTGAGAGTTAAGTGTATTTGAACAGAATATTTTTAAATTAAGATAAAATATCCTGGTCAAATTCCGTTATGATCATTCATGTCAAGAACTGATGAGATGTATTTACTGAAGAAATATTTTATTTCTTTTGTCAAAAATATATTGTTTGTTTAAAAAAAACGGCAAAAATATTTACCTTAAAATTAGTTTCCTTCCACCCCACCATTAAAAATAGAATATAAGTGAGCTATATAAACATTGAGTACATCTATAATAAGCAAATGCACGTACTAAACTGTTTTTAGTTAAATATGTTATTTAATTAGTTTTTTCAACATCATAGCTTATGTTGATTACTTTCTCTCAACACCTCAGAGAAAAAGTATTGTGATCGTAAAAACAAATTGAACTCGAGATTTTGATAAAAGTCAATATTTCATGACCCCCGAAACCAAGAAAATAGATTTCGCAATGCCGTTTTTCTGTACCTCGGGCTAGAGCCGAAAAATGTTACCGATTGGGCTAAAACTTGGTATCTGGAGTTTTCAAAAGGTTTCCACGATGGCTTTTTGGAACTAGTTATCCAAGCCTAAATATAAAAGTAGTTCACTGAAGGGCCAAAAGATTTAAAAAAATCGATTTTCTATAAATTCCCTCAAACTATTTTGACTAAATTTTATATCTAGACACTGTTTATCATAATAAAAAATATGGCAACTCTCATTTACTTATGAAAATGACTTTAAGGGTACTTTACATAGGGGAAATTTTCCAATTTTCATCATTTCTACAAAACTATTTGAGATACGAAATAACTTATAGTTGTAAAGTTGTAGTATTTTTAAATCAAAACATCTTTTATTTGAAATATATATATTTATAAAACCAATAACTTCTGAGTTGTAAGCATATATATGTACTTTTTAATCCATGTCTTTGAAAATTAGATTCTTAAGCTCTTTGGTGGACAAAGATCTTTGCATTTTCTCAATTTTTCTGTAACAGTGTTCCTCGTTTCTAATGCCATTGTGTAAATAACCAACAGTGTATATATTTCATTTATGATCTTTGGTGTAGTATTTCTGCAACTTATCATTTCGTTTCACAAATCTTGTGAGTTCAGTAAATATCTATTTTAAGAAAAAAAACTGAGAAATTCAGTGCAGTGCATTATGTACTACTTTTATACTACCCATTCGGGATATTTGTATACCTAGACTAATGGGCTAGGGAGAAGGAAGTAAGAACGTACAGGAAATGTACCTCCATATGCGTGGAGGGAGGGAAATTATCTAGGGAAAACCTACTCTTCAATTGAACCCCAATCTTCCCGTCATCGCTAGCCCAGTTTATTGCGGATGGCGCCTTGGACCATGCAACTACCAACTGGTAATAAAGGTCATTAATATCTTAATACTAGGTGTGAATTTTTGGAGGGCAGCTTAAAGTACATGCACCCGCATTAGCGTGGAGAGGAGCTGGGAAAATCCCAGTGGAAAACAATCCGTGAAAAACCACTGCTGGCTGACAGCAAAGATTCGACCTGTCCCATCACGGGTAATCCAGTCTACTGCGAGACCGACGTCTTAGACCATATGACCACTGATGCAGATAATAATGTTGCTAGCGTATAGGCTGAACAAGGTAGCGAGACACGATAATAAAAAAATTATGTTGATAATTTTAAAAAAAATACAACCTACCTATACAAACCCTGGGACCTTCTCCGAAAGGTAGATAAGAGAAATGTGGTCTGCTCTTGATGTTGTTCTCTGTGAACCGACTTGGGTCAAACTTTTCAGGGTCTGGGTAGTACTTAGGGTCGTGATGAATTGCATACACGGGTATTATGAGCTTGGTATCCTTGTCAATATTCACATGCGTGTCAGGTATTTTGTAGGCCTTGGTGCACACGCGATTCAGGTTGCCCACTGGGGGATACTTCCGAAGTGTTTCTGGAAAACATGATAGAAAGGTCGATATTTAAATATCTACCAGTATTTTAAAATGTAATGTATTTAATAACATAGCAACCTGCTTCTGGAATATTCATTTATAAGTTAACCAATCAAGTGGACCTACCATCCACAACAGCGTCCATATACTTCAAGTCCTGGAGAGCCTCATACGTGATCTTTCCGCCATGTTTTATGAGGACTTTATCCACCTCCTTCCTGAGTCTCTCCTGAATGTCGGGATTGACGGCCAACTCGTGCAGACAACAGCTGATAGGTGGTGGAGGACGTTTCGAACCCAGCCAGAAGAAAACAAAACACTGCGCTGCCAGGAGCGTGTCTGTCATTTCTGGAATGCATTAAATAAAATTGTAGTTATTTGAACTTTTTTTTTAAATGTTAGGAAATAAGGCACTACCAAACGACCTAAAAATATTTCATTTGTTTGACTACGTCTTACTCAACATAGTTTGGTTCTATTCAGACACAATTTAACTTCAAAGTATTTAATACATTTTATTAATGACATTTTTTTACGAATTATCTCACCTGCCAGGGGGGCAGTATTGACACGGTATTTATCCTTTAACCTCTGGTGATTAGGTAAATATGTTAATAATAGCGTTGTTTACAAATTACAAATCTTTCTAATCTCCTTTTAACGTCTAAATACAAACCATTGAGCAGTTGAGATAAAAATACGTTGTCACATTAAAATTTCATATTCTTATCTTTTAAATCGAAAAGATAAAATCAAAAGAAAACAAGTTTTTATTAGAGTAGTTTAGTTTCGTGTTTTCTTATAGTTTTTACAATAATTTAATACATAACATGGTGTAGGCCTACTTATCCAAATTTCCTTATTACGTTTAAACTTATGTGTGATTTATAAGCACCATTTTCTACTAGTGGTTTTATTCCCAAAATAAGAATTTAAAAACAATGACCAGGCTAATGCTCATTGTGGTTTATGAAATAGTTATTTATCCAACTATTTTAACGGCAGGAAGGAAAATAAATGGTACGGAACTCCGCACGGACTTTCTCGCTCGTTTGTTTAAAAAGGGATATATTTACTCAAAATTCGTAATATAATATAACTAGCGAACCCAAGAACAAATTGCGCTTTATTTACGTAAAACAATTTTTGACTCACGGTTTTAAATCTTATAATTTTACTTTTAAAGAATTTAGGTCTTCATTTGTATATTTGGACCAATAAAAAATATAGATATTTGGTCCCCAAGGGTCAACACTTCGTATTAAAATTTTGACTTCCGGTTTAAATTGTTGTCATTTTATTAGAGGATGCAAATCTTATGGTTATAGCATTGCTATTAAATTTCTCTTTTATAAATTTTGAACAATAAAATAGGTAAATATTGAATATTGAGTCTAAAATGAGAGAGATATATCATTGCTGTACCAGGAGCGGATCCAGGAGGGGGCGCCAACCTTCAAGAAACTAACCCAATTAAATCAATGTTAAAGTCACTACTAGTTTTATTGTCACGTAATACTATCTTACTAATCAGATTTCATTTTTTTAAATTGTTATTGATAATATTTTTAAATTATTAAGTACGGTAATTATTATAAATACTTAAGACAGTCACATTAAGTATTAAAGTGGTGAAAATAGGCATTAATGAAATTACCCAAATTTAAGTTGCGCGCCTCTCACCTTGTTGCATAAACCTTGTTTAAGTTTAAATTTATTGTATCATTTTATTATTACTATTTCATTAATTAATAATAAATAAAGATCTTTAAAATAATTTATTTTTAAATAACGTGCTTTAAACAAAATATTTGAATAATACTACACACAGAACGTGCTAGTATGGTTTAGTGGTAATATTTCTAGTTAGAATGAGAAATAACAGCTATACTTTAGAGTGGAGTTAAAGTTCGATTGTTTGAAATCTGAATAATTCCATCTATTTTGTTTAATTGATTGAACAGCTAAAAAACCATTTATATAATAGTTGTTATAATGTTTAAATTTATTTTCCACTTAATAATCACTATTTATTCGTTGATGTTCTTATTATTTGATTATTTCAATACTAATTGCAAATTTCGAGTTATACCCTTCATTTGAGGATTATTCTCAAGTTTAGCGTTACACTGAAAAATTACTTTAAGATTTACTCTCAAATTTTGAAGAATTTTTATGTCAAAATTTCTTGAGGGCCCCCCGCCCCAGCCCGATTTTGATGGGAGCACCCGCACCACCCTCACGAAAATTCTGGATCCATCCACCCTTATGCTGTACAAACATTTCCCCTAAAATGTTAAAGGAAAAACAACATCAACTTCTTGAAAGACTTACTTATTTGCTTCCTCCATGGCATTAGAGAATTATTGCGTTTAAACTTAAGTACTATCTAAATATTCTTAAACGTTCCTTACCAAACAATTCAAATGTTTTTCAAAAATTAAGTAATATTTCTTCACAACTAAAGCTCACAAAATTGTATTAATATATTTGCCAATATCTTAGAAATTATTGGTTTTATAAAAATATATTTCAAATAAAAAAAATTATTTTTAATAGTACTAAAAATTTTATAATGAAAAGTTATTTAGTATCTCAAATAGTTAAGGAGACGTGGGAATTTCAGCTTCTGTAAAGTAACCTAAAATTAATTTTCATGGAAAAATGAAAATAGCCATTTTTTTTTATAATCTTGATCAACGCCTGGATACAAATTTTAATCAAACTCGTTTTAGCCAATTTTGAGAAAATATATATTTTCTCTTTTCACCCTTTAGTAAACTGCTCTTAATTTTATGGTTAAACAGACACACAGGTGGACGGCTTTGAAACAAGCACATTTTAGGGTTCGAGGGGGTCATGAAACTTCGTCATCCATCAACATCTCGGGTTGGATTTTTTTGACAGTCACAATACTTTACCTTAAGTATATATATGTATATAGCTTGAAAACGGTTTGTTTTATAAAAATATATTTCAAGTAAAAGATGTTTATTATAAATAGATCCACATGTATGAAATGATAAGTAGTTTCATATCTCAAAGACTTACGGAGATATAATTAAAAATTAGAATTTACACATCAGACTGGAACCCTTAAAGTCATTATGACGATAAATTGAGGGTAGTCATTTGGTTTGTAATATTGATCAAAGCTTAAAATGAAATTTATTTAAAATCGTTAGAGCCGATTTGATAAAATCGATTTTTTCTCTTTCCACCCTTTAAGAAACTACCCTTAATTTTAAGGTTGGATATCCAATTCCAAAAACCCTCGGTGCAACCCTATGAAAACCCTATATACCAAGTTTTAGCCCAATCGGTAATGAGTTTAGGCTCTATAGCCCTAGGTACAGACTGACAGACAGACAGACTGCATTGCGAAAACCACTTTTTCGGATTTGGGGGATCATGAAACGTCGACAGTCATCAAAATCTCATTTCAATTTTATTGACGATTACAATACTTTCTCTACCTGCAAGATAGCGAGAAAGTAAAAAATACCGTATGAATGCGACTTTAGTAAAAATCTAGTCGTAAACATGCTTGAATTTACAATTTAAAAGGTAGACGTGAAAAACCAAATTGCTATTATGAACATATTATAACTAAGTATTTTACCTGCTTAGGTAGCCACATGGTCTAAGGGGTCACTCTCACAATAGATAGACTACCAAAGAAAGGTATATCGGTGTTCGAATCCCGGTCGGGTGTATTGAGAGTGGTTTTACAAAATGCTATTCCACTCTCCCACCAAGCAAATGTGGGTACACTTCCTTTAAAATCATTTCTCCTTATCCCTAACTAGCTATCGTAACTATTAGCCTACATATTATGCGCGTATAGCCTGAACAGCTAATAAATATTTTTTTTTTATTTAGCACCGCGTCTTACTACCCGTTCGGGTTATACGCTTAAGTACTAATTACGCTAATGGATTAGGAATTGGAAAGGTTGAATAGAGGAAGTGAACCCGCATTTACGTGGAGGGAGAGTGGAAAACCATTTAGGAAAAACCACCCCCAGTTCACCCGACCGAGATTCGAACCTCGATCTCCCCGTCCTCGGCAGTCGGGCTCAACACGACTAGCGCGTTAGCCAACTACGCCACCGAGGCGGGTAGCTAATAAATAGATAAATAAATTTAAAAAATAATAATAATAATATGTATTTTAGCTCGCACCACTGATACAAAGGCGTCATTATTTATTGTCTTGTTTGATTTACCAGTGACTAGTAAGCTGAGGTTCGAATCCTAATCAGTTGAACATCTATTTTTTTTTTATCTCCTTCAATCAAGATGGTACGAGTGTAATACGAAATTTTATAAAGGAAATGAAAATAAATTGCACCTTAAAATTGTTTTCTAATGTGTGTTTGTGTTTATGTTCATTGAAGGTAATGTACAGTAGGCCTATATAATTATAGTTCTGATCATAGTGATTTAACTTTGAATTAATTTTTAAAACATTTGTAGATTTTGATCTATTACTTAGTTTGAGTGCGAGACTAGCAATTCTCTATGCAAAAATTCATTAGTAATACTGTGCTTGTGTCGTATCCAAACTAACGTCTGTGTTCATAAACCTATCGTGTGTTGCATAAAAATGTAATGTAACCTATTATTTAATAAAATTTATAGTTAAAAATATAACGTTTTTCATTGCTGCATAGCTGAATAACAATACAAAATCTTTCAAATAATTTAAAATTAATAATTTCTTCCATTGGTTTAATTAACAGGTATGTATTAGCTACTTTGAGTGACCTATTAATTAAATAAAAGGCAAGTACCCTGAATAGGTAGTGAGACGCAGTCCTAAACAAAATTAAATTAATCACAATATCAACTGTACACACCGCTTACCCTGAAATGTAGCAGTCTTTCCATGACGGAATACACTATGACCATATATTTATGATAAGTTATACCATAGTAGAAGTGAAATAATTCAAGGTTGAACTTGGTACCTTACGAGGTAAACGAATGGTACACATAATATTGTAGCCTATTAAATTTTAATTATTTTAATGACAATCACATTTGTTTAACATAATATAATGGAAAGAAAGACCATAGTTTGAAATATATTAATTAACCTTTGGTACAGTTTACAAACTAAATGCGTGTTGGTGACCTGGTGGTCTAGGGGTAAGGTGTCAGACTTCTGTGCTGGGGGTCCGGGGTTCAATCCTCGGTCCCGGCAGAGATTTATCTGATTGCCAAACCCTTCCTTCACCTCTGACAAGATGTGTATTAATCACAACTTGTGAATGTGAGGAATGCCAGGCCTCCACCGTGGTTCGGATTCCACGTTAAACTGTAGGTCCTCCATTTCATCTCACAATCACCCTACCATTGCACATTAGCGTAAGTGCGTATAACCCGAATGGGTAGTAATACGCGGTGCTAATAATAATAATAATAGTAATAATAATAACTTCGTGTTTTTCTAAATTTAATATAGATAGGAAATAAATTGGAAAAATTTGTTTTTACCTTAGGTATATCTGAATTGAGGTCATAATTGCTCGATAAAATTGATGCAAGTCAAATATCAGTAAGTGTATCATTATAAAATCCAAACAATATCATTCATCTAAGAGAATTGTGTTAAAGAGAAAAATAATACAATTTAATTACGTCCATTTTCCCATAAATTTTATAAAGTTATTACTTTTCTCTAAGGTAATACTTATTTAAAACTGTGATTAAATAAACATTCATACTTAAAGGTTCATCCTTTTCCGCATCTGCTGCAGAAACATTTTCTGTGATGGTCAAGTGAATGTCATCCTTACTTGACAAACGGTCTTCATCGACCTTCCCCTTGTTCTTCAGCTGAATCAATAACTGCAAGAAGTCATTCCTGACCACCTTGTTCTTCTCTCGATAGGACATCGAGTCTTTAAAAAGGTCAATGAAAAAATCATTCACTTCTTGCGACATCGCAGCAGGTTTTAAAATCCAAAAGATAGGCCGGAAAAAGAGTGAAATAGAGCGCACAATACTTGTACGATGATTGGGCTTGAATATTTTGTTTCCCATCCTGCGAAACTCTGAATCGGATTCTTTCATGGAATTGATCTGTAAGCCAAACGCACAGGAACCAATGACATCAGTGGTGAAGTTTGCGATTACATTTCTCATTTCAAGAATATCATTGCTGTCGGCGGATTTTTCCAGGCAAGAAATCAGTTCTCTGGTACATTCCACGATGGTCGGAAGCATCATCTTCATCTTACCGGAAGTAAAGGTAGGCGTGAGCATCACTCTCAGCTTCCTCCAGCGGCTACCTGTCAGAGAAAACAGATGGCTACCTAAAGGGAATAGCTTCTCAGGGATGGATTGGTTTCTATCGCGGAAATTAGCAAAATCTTTCACCATTACTTGCTTGATTATCTCGGGATCGCGTAGAAGTAATACTGGCTTATGAGCGTCGTAGAAGCCACCAAAGGCGTGGCCTTCCAGTTTCTTGTAAATTTTCACGCACGACTCTTGGTAAGTGTTCCGCCATAATATATAGTCAACGATATTCCCGAAGGCGGGTAAGGGCTTGACGAAAGGTACTCCCCTCATCTCCCAGTATGAAAAAGTCGAGGTGAAGTACCAGTATATGAAAGCCAAGACAGCCGTTGATGCGAGAATTATGTTCCATGGTAGTTCTGTCTCCATTTTGATGCTGAAAAAAAAATTGATTTTTATATAATAAAATACTAGACAGAAAAAGAAACGTTCGCAGTAGAACTTACTATCCAGTAGATTATTTAAACATGTTTGGTGAACTCGCTGTCTTTGTATAAGAAACTACAGCTGTTTGTGTTATAATATGCAAAACAAGTCTTAAAATACAGATTCCGGGTTCTATTTGATCCATTTGGTTCAATGACTTGTAAATTACTTAAAGAAATAATAAACTTTTTTTAGTACTGCATTTTTTTACCCGTTCTGGTTATACGCTTATGTACTAATAGTTAAACTAATGATTTTAGGGATTAAATTTAACATTGAAAGTAGGATATAAGGACAAGGCCTACATAACAGAACACTTTGGGCTTCAAAGTTCACAATTAAAGCACAAAAAAAAATCGAGGCACATCAATCCCCTTATTCAGAAAAATACCGACTGGACTATGGCAACATAGTTATAGATTGATTATGGTCACTTTGATTCTGTGGTTGCTGTTTCTTGATTTTAAAAAAAGGTTTAGGCTTGGATTCTGCAGTTGCCTGTTAAAACTTGTGTCTCAATTCTCTGTAAATGGATAGAATTTTGTATTTATATTATATTTATCTGTATAGTTATTAAATTAGATTAAATTATAATATCGGTTATTATTGTTTATATAGAAATTACTGATTGGTGTGAGTAGATATGCTTGGAAAGAAAGGAGATAGGGCTATCTAAGGTTTAGGCTGGGGGTGGAGGAATTGGTGCCTGGATTTTATTATATATGGGTGAGAAGGCTCCCACCTATTAAGAGCTGGGAAGCATTGCAACTATTAGGAAGGGCTCATATATTTCTAAGCATGAGTCAAAATCTGAATTATGTGCTAGGACATTAAGTGCTACTGGTTTGTCAGGGTTGTTGTGGTTGATATCAAAACTATGACCATTCATTGTCTAAGTGTTCATGTGGTGAGGCCAATGTATTCAGCAATGCAGTAGTTGCATTTTATCTGGTATACAAGATTTTTTGTGGGCCAATATAACTGCTCCACGTAAAATATTGTATACCAGCATGTGTACCCGCATTTGCGTGAGGGGGAAAAGTGAGGGTCAATTTAAGGGGGCAAGGGGGAACTTGGTCTACCCAGCAAGAATTCGAATGTTGGCACCAGCAAACCTAACAATATGAGTCATAAGTTATTGACCGCTTGGTTGTCTAGTATTTAAACTGTTACGTGAAGGGCTATAATCTATATTAGATGATGCTAGAAACAATAGACATTTCAACGATTGAGCTAAATTAACAACATGTAACGGTGGGCATGGAGCCAAAGGCATTGGTCTCGTATTGTCTGATTTGCTGGTGATGGAGACGTCAGGGCTATAATCCTGGTTGGATGTGTTAAGGAGGAGACTACTCTCTCCCACTCGCTCAACACAAACGCGGATACATTCTCTCTGAATGCTACCGCCGCCCATTCTTATCCCGTATTAATACGTGGAGAACCCGAACGGGTAGTAATAACATCAGCTTATCTGATAAGGTATGATTTGTAAAAATATTATTTTACACTTAAGTAGATTTTAATACTTATAAGTAACGATCATTAGCAGAATATTCCTGAATGAATGGTAAATATAAATACCACTAATATATATTCAAATGAAAGCTATCAATTTGAACACCTATAACATATTTCTGTAATCAGATGCATCTACTAACATAAAAATAACTATAAAAAGCAATACCTTGAACGACCTTCCGCAGTGTATTCCGGTACTTTCAACTAAAGTTGCTGCGACCTGTGAAGACGAATATCTCTAAACTTTTAGGAGCTTTGTCATTGTTCTTGTATGTATTTATCTCTACACTTCAATATACTATATGCACTGTCATTGTAAATAAGATATCATTGTACGTCAATCTCTTGAGCCTTTGTAGACTGATTCATACGAGCTCTTCTAACCAAATGTGAGGCAATAGCCTTGATTCATGCCTCATGCTTCAAACCTTATATAATCTAGTGTGACCATATACACTTTTTTTTCCCAGGACAATAGTGTTTTTTTGGTGACGATGTTTTGTAGCCCATAGGTACTACTTTTTAAGAGAGTATTTGCGAAAGTAGATCTATTTTTTTTTGTAGTCATAGAAAATAATATTTCTAATTGAATAGCGCTTGCGCAAGGAATATCATCCATGAGTTTTATTTTATTGAGAAATTTATTCTGCCAAAAGCTATACGTACAAACGTGTGATTATAATTAAGGTCTCTATTTAATATGTAATGTATGTAGAATACCATGAAAAGGGAAGAAACTGCCTACGTTTTACTTTTTAATTTACATCTTTCAAATTTGTTTTTGATTATTTTTTTTTTTGCACCGCCTACCCGTTCGGATTTTATACTCTTATTTTCTAATCATGCTAAAGGGCTAGGGATGATGAAGGTTGAATTTAGAGAGAGTATACCCACATTTGCGTCTCCCCGTCATTGGCAGTCTAGTCTGTTGAAAGTGTAGCTTCTTTGATCATGCGGCCACCGAAGTGGGTATGTTTCTCGATATTACCTATTATTTGTTCCGAGAGTTGTTTTGCTTTTAATGTTATTTATTACCAGGAAATTCTGTTTTGAAATATTAGTTTGAAGTTTATTAGTAATCAACATCCTAAATGAATTTTATAATCAAAAATGAAAGTCGAAAAAAACCTCTTGCTTTGTTTTATTTATGTTTCAGTTTGGACAGAGTATTTCTTGACATTAATATTTTTCCTTGAAATTTACAATCACACGAATGTTCTTTTATTCTTTAAATTGAAAAATGACACCTGCACACAGGAATCGAACACACAACCTTTAGATTAGTACGCCAATGATCTACCACTGAGCTATTCATGAATCATCCCATGCCCAGGGTCATTCTTCACTCATATTTTAAGGCAGAGTCTGTGATGGACGCACGGAAATCGTCGGCTAAATTTATCGCACATTTGTAGCCGACGATTTCTACACGTCCATCACAGACTCTGCCTTAAAATATGAGTGAAGAATGACCCTGGGCATGGGACGATTCATGAATAGCTCAGTGGTAGATCATTGGCGTACTAATCTAAAGGTTGTGTGTTCGATTCCTGTGTACAGGTGTCATTTTTCAATACAAAGAATATAATATTTAGTTGTGGCTATTACCGTAGCTAATAATTATAATAGCTTTGCTATTTAATCCTTCAAGAATGTTCTTTTAGGTATTATTTGACTTGTTGTACCTCAATGTTACCTTGAATTAGCTATAATAAAGAGTTAGTTTTAGCAAGTAGTTTTGTGGTCTAACTTTCTTTTTTCTCTCTCCTTCCATTATTTTCCTCTGGCTACCCTATTTCTCCAAAATTTCTTTTTTTTTCGGTATGTATACAATATATACATACTAAAAAATATCCTGATATTTTTCTTTCTTGTTTTTCCAAAAAAAATATGGTCACCGTATGTGTCACACCAACAAAAAATAATTTTGGATTATGAATACTTTGAATAAGGATGAGAAACTCAAAGAATTCAAGGTTTTTTTTTCTAAATTGAGACAGGTATAGGAGTAGCGTGGGCGATAATGGGCAGAATTTGACCTTTGACCCCATTTTTGTATCATTTTATTTTTTATGTGTGCTCATTTGATTTTTTGCCCCAGGCGGAGGGTTTCGGGTGGGAGTTTTTTTATTTATTTAGTGATGTGAGAGTTTTTTATTGGTGGGGGAGCGTGCAGTCTCGTGCACCGGGCATGCGTCCCGTGACGGTCGAGTTTGGGAACGAGTGCAGGAGCCTCCCCCTCCTTACATCCTCCTCTGTCTGTGCCATTGCACATAATGAGCTAAGTTACAGCGCTCCCTCACTCGACCACTGTGCCTTTCACTTCCCCCTCCCTCCACCACCCATCTTCGTGAACTCAGTGGGTCAAATATCCCCAGGGGCTGAAATGTATGGTAACTGACTTGGAGGGTACAATTTTGAAAGTCAAGGATTTTATTATATATTTTGTCTACCATTTAAAAGTAAACCATGATTCTTTGTTATTGTTCAAACTAGGTTTCATTTCTTATTGAAGGATTTCCACGACTAAGTGTAAATATTTACCAAAGCGTAACATAAAGATCTTACCCAAAAAAAATTGAAATATTAGTTCTCTTTTTAATTTTAATTTGTAGAATGCACATATATATTAATGGATGAAAATTTCCATTTATAATATTTAGGTAAAATGTGGGAAGAAGTATCACCTAGAACAACACAAAAATATTGCAATACATATGAAGAATTCCAGAAATAAAACAGGATCGCAACCAATTTTTCCTGAAGTTAACGATGCCGTTAAAACCCAAGAGCAATTTTTCGCTGACCTATGCTCTGCAATGGTAGCTGCAAATATTCCTTGGAAGAAGCTAGATAATCCAGATTTCAGGGCATGGAAAAAAAAACTGAATCAGGCTTCTGGCTCAGTTGGCACGGCCATCGTCAACAAACTTAACAGAGTATTGCAGAGAAATCCTGGGTGGAAAGTGATGGCAAGTATTGTGGACATCTTAGAAGGACAAATTACATCGCTCCCAGAAGTCAAGCTTAGCTCAGCTGAGCTAGCTTGTCTGAAGTTTAGCCCGATGAATTTATGTGAAGTCGAGAGAAGTTTCTCACAGTATAAAAACATGTTGTCAGAAAACAGAACTAAATCTACACCTAAAAATCTTGAGAAGTATTTGGTAATTAACTCTAATAGTAATTAATTTGTGTTTATAGAAAGTGTATGCTGGATTTTAAGAATGAATAATATAATTTTTGAGTGTTTTGGTGCTTTTTTTTTTGCATTACTATACCTTTTTGTGTGCCAATTTTTTTCTTTTTGGTGCATATTTATTGCCTTTTTTACATTATAATGCCTATTTATGTGGCTATTTTTGTGATTTTTAGTGCCTATTTGCCTGCCTTTTTTTCAAATTTTTAGTGCCTATAAATCCGCCCCCTACTAATCACCCTACAATCCATAACAGAGCTGCTTTCAACAGTCTTATATATAGACTACTCCATATACCTCTCAACAAAAAAACTTCAAAAATGAACTCAACGTTATCAAACAACTTGCTGTTTACAATGGTTACTCCCATTCATTAGTTTACCGAATTCTTCAAAAACTTACCAGCAAATTCCCTCTCAACAATTCTAATGAAAATTTAGAAATCAAGACCAAGTGGATCAAGTTTAACTACACAGGGAAAGAAATTAATAGAATCACCAACATTTTCAAAAAACACAAATAATAGCATCAAAAAATACATCAACAACTCTAACATAAGCAAAACCAACCAATATGAAAAAAGTGGCATATATCAACTCACCTGTGATTGCAACAGCGCATACATAGGAAAAATCTGGGCGCCAAATTTCTACTAGATTTTCTGAACACATGAATGATTTCAAATATGATAGGAATAAATCAAAATTTTCTGAACACCTTAAACAATCAGGACATCAACCTAATCCAATGAACAAAAGTATGAAACTAATTTACAACACCTCAAAAGTCACAACAATGAACACATCCGAAAATGTTTTTATTCAAACTGTATTATTAAATAATAAAAATGTATTGAATGAACAAACAATTTTTGAAAACCAAATACTCATTAATACCCTAAGAAAACTCCCTCAACATACCAAAATAAAATAAAACTCCATTCCTGTCTGCACCCGCTCATCCTTCCATAGTAGCTAATGACCTGTTCGGGCCAGTGTCGAGAAGACTTGAACCTTTTGTCACTTCCTTTTTTGTCATTCTCTTTTCCAATCCATATAGCATATTAATTTAATTAAAATTCAAAATATATCTATCTACTATCTCATTTCACAATATCTCAGTACATAATATCTTCCTATATGTATAATATCTTTGACTTCTTATTATATTTTTCCAGAATGATCTTCTCTCACTTTATATATACATGTTAATTATAATTTTCATATCAGTTTCCTTAATCAGACAACAGGGAATACTCAACAACATAGTTTTAATATCTTGTAAATATGTTATTTCATAACTATTCTTTTTTCGATATTATAATTTATTAGCCTTCACTAACTTTGCATGTTATATAACACATTGTGTTTGTAGCCATGATTTCATTTGGTATGTTTCTTCTTTTTCATTAGACCTGAGGATGATGCCGTCGTAGCATCGAAACATGTATAAATAACGTAGCAGTTCTTGCAGCAGTAACCAAGGAACTGTGAAATACAGATAAGAAAGAAATTCAATTTTTAGATTTTTTCAAATTTAATAACTTGTTCTGTCAATTCTTAAAATAATACAGAAATACGAAATATGCATGATCACATCATCCTTTGTTTTTAAAAACATAGTTCTAATTATAACTCTGACTCAAATATCTACAATTTTAATATTTACTGAATTTTTAGATGTTTGCTATAATTTCAAGACATTAATAACTATAAAGTTTCATAACATGTAATTAATATTACCAATTTCTTTCAAATATCAATCAAACGTTGTGCATATATATATATATTATATTACATTATATTATATTACACATTTATGTCTTTCATGTTTATTTAATACAACCTGTACAACCTAATTTCACTAAAAATTGAATTTTATTTATAGATATTAAATGTTCCTTACCAAACGATTCAAATGTTTTTCAAAAATCTATATATTTTTTAAATTTTTAAATTATGATTTCCATACAATGGATTTAAAATTTGTATAAACGTTACGTCTATAAAAAAAAACTAGCATTCAACAAAATTAATTTATTCATGTGGTCTATCCTTGAATGTTTTTTGGGCTGAAAACCTTATCTTGGGATAGAATTCAACCATTTCTTCTTAATATTTTCATCATTTGGCAAACCAAACACGTGGACTCTAGGTCCATTTTTATAGTTTCCCTGACAATTTGGTACACACCTATTAACCAGGTTTAAATAGAAATAAACTCAGTATTAAAACACATAACCGAATAAGAATACACACACACAATACATATATATATAAGAAGGCACTTGATAATGTATGTACCGTACATAACATTTCAAAGAATATTTCACACTAGGTACACTATCCAGATAAACCACAATAAAAAATACTCAACACATTCGAATTTGATTCAAATAAATTCTTATAAATTATTCCAAGCGTTAAACCCATTCTAATGTGTTCACAATGAGCCATAGTACCTGACTAATTAATGAGCAAACCATAAAATCATTATAGTTCGTACTCATAATGAACTACACACCATTAATTTAGCTGCTAAACTGACCACTTGGGAGAGGAAAGAAAGGAATAATTCCTTTTTAGACAAGTGGCCCTAAATCTATGACGTCACGCTGTTCACAAACACAAGCGAGCAGGCCTTCTCTTTAGGTAGTGTTAGGTGAGCAGAAGTACCATGGGCAGCTCAGAGTATTTTTTTTTTGTAAAAGGACTCTAGGGTAGTGAAGCTACTGATTAAAAAAAACTAACACCGTGTGTATGTTTGTCAACTACGAGGTAACGAGGAGAAATTCCATCTGGCACAGTCCTGTAGGGCTGTTCCCTTTTTGCAACACGGGACGCATGTAATGGTGAGCTTGTTCCATCCCTGTGGAGAACAAAGCGTGCAAAAAAAAATTGGGGGGGATTTCAGTTTCCAAGTTTAATTTTCTCTTTTATTGGGCGATTTTCAAGAACGCCCATTAAATAAAAACACTAACAGAAACTGCCCCGGCCCCCCTTCCTCGGTTTCACTTAATGGGACAATTACAGTAGCCTTTTGATAAGGAAGGAGTGAGGGGACATGTAAACACAAATATATAATAAATTGCAAACGAGGGAATCAATTGTAGGATGATTTAATGAGAAAAGGCACATAGTATAGTTTTGCACATAGTATAGTTTTGCACATAGTCTCAGTAAGTACCATTAAAGAATGTTGATAAGTCATTATATTGTATAGTATACATAACAACTATTAAGGCCTAGCAATCACAGGATACATGAAATGAAAATTTAGCAAAGTCTTAAAAACAGTTCTTGCCCGTGTGCTCACAGGTGGCCTTAGCCTTGGGTAAGGTCGGGTTCAGGTATAATGAGCACCTGCTAGGTTGGGCTAGAACCCATCGCCCAGTGGGCGAAGACACAATTTTACAAAACACTAGAATTCGCGAGCCGAGCAGGGTCGGCGGCAATGATCCACAAGTTGAGCACCCTTAGAGGAGTGCAGCAAAAAATGAAAGCCAGTGATACAGAAAACCTGGCCAGTACCTGAGGGGCAGTATCGATACCTGAGTCAGATATTCCTGAGGGGAAAGCAACTGAACTCAAAGGCAAAACACGAGCCGCGTCTGAAGGACAAGGCCGGCCCGCAGGTTGAACACCATAACCTACGTTAGAGTACAAACAAAAGTGCCTAACAAGGCATACTTCCCAGGTCCTCACTAGTACCTGAACCGTTGCTTGCCCGCGAACCACATTAAAAAATACCACAATGGTTACATAGTATGTGGTGCGAGATACAACACTTAGAACGGCTACCCAAAATGTAGGGCCGAAAAAGCGCTTGGCGCGTGCGGGATTAGGAGCCAAGTTCGCTCCTATCTCAATACAATAACAAAAACATTGGTCATGACTTAACCCTAAAGTATCCTAACATAACAACCAAAACATTGACCCTAACTTAACCCTAGAGTAACCCCTGACAATGAAAAGACAGGAAACGCATAACCCTAACCCTGGGGTTTATTAACCCTGCTAAATAATAATAGAAATGATACGACCTAGGTCTAGACTCTAGACCAAGCGGTTGGCTATAGCTGTTCTCTCTTGTACGGTGTGACCATCATTATTACTTCATCCTATCGAGTGGTGGATCCATCGTCCTAGACGGCAAGCCCCTTGGTGTAACGTATACTTCGTTGCCCAGCGGTGTACGCAAGGTTTCTCGGCTGGTGCAGCAGTGATATTGAATATTTTAACCCAGTTCACCGATGAATATATAGCCCGCTGACAGAACAGCCAGCGATGAGTGGTGGGGGAAGCTTCGATAGACGTCTGGAAACGTGACTTGCATGAGCTGACAGCCGTAGAGGCGCTATCAGTCGGTTTGTTGATTTCAACGAGAACGGAGCTCCAAGCGGGGAGTGGTTTTCAGTCTTCACTTCTTCCAATGGGGCCTCGGGCTCGGTGCAGAACTCGGCGGAGTGAGTAAATAAAGAAAACAAATACAAGTTACTAGTCTAGTATGGGACACTAGTATTAAAGTAATATATTTTGTTTTGCTTGCATCAGTTCATTCTCACACATTCCAATCGAACAGGGCTAATCCAATTTAGCCCGTTACAAAACAACCAAAACTATTTCCTGCCCTGTAAGAATACAGGGAGAGCCGGAACCTGGAACCTCTAATCTCGTCACCATCGGAAACCGAGTCATCGTGAGGATCTTTTTTTTTTTAATTTGTAATACTTTTTTTTCACTCAAGTTAATTAATTCTAGAACCATAAAGCCATATTAATTTTCTATCAGCCTGTATTTTAAACGAAAGTAATATTATATAGTAATGTTGTAATTTGTCTGGTTGACCCGATAGGTAAGGAACCTAAAGTTGAAACATTGAACAAGTAAACATCATAAATAAAAAAATTAAAAAAATTATTGTCTCAAGTACATTATATTTTTTGTCTCTATTTTTCTTATATTTTATAAATCAGGGTAATTTTTATTTTGCAAGTCACTGTACATTCTAGCACATTCTAAGTAAGCCTAATTAATTTTTTTAGCATAGTTAAAATATGTTCATTGTGGAGGATATTGAATAGTTTTTTGTGCTCTATCGATCAACCCTAGCTGAGGTATGTGCAGCTGTAATGAGAGATGAGTGGACTGGAACAACTCACTTCACAGGTAAGGTTGGTTGATTGGTTGACTACCTTTAACTATAGCATAGACAAACATATTGTGCATTTCTCTCCACATACAGCCCAACAGAAGTTTCCCCGAATTCTCTCTTTTTATATATACTTGAGATTTTTTTCTCTTGACTCTCATAAATTAATAATTTAATTTTTTTAACAAAAATCCGGGAATATAGAATGAGAGTTTTAGACCTGCTCACACATTACTTTTTTTTTTGTTAATATATGTGTATATATATATATTAGGGCTAGGCCGATGCCGATAACAAATCCGATTTATCGGCCGATATTGGCAGAATCGGCCAAAGATAATCGGGTTTTTATCATGCAGATATTTTATGCCGATAATTCATTACTTATTCACACAACAAAAACAAGGAATACGTCCAAGATAACGTATCATTATTGTGCTATTGCTCTATTGCTTACTCTTGGGGCTAGCTGCACAACCGCGTTAAGTACTCATGTGTTTTTTTCCTTTTTCTTCATGGTGCGTGACGTCGGCTGCATGCCGATTACTGAGCGCTCCAAGATCCGCTCGATCGATTGCCCACTGAGTGCTCCCCGAGATCAGTTCTTAGAGCGCGTTCAAGCGTAATGTCGAAGTAACAATTTACCGCTGTTGTAAATATTTGTTTAGTTATTTGTCATTTAATTGAAAGTTAATATGTTGATCATTAAATTGAGAATTAATAACAAATATATAAATCGGCATCGGTTACCGGCAATATCGGCAGCAAAATGTTGGCATCGGAAATATATACAAAATGGCGTATCGGCTCAGCCCTTATATATAAATATATAGTTCCATTCATTTCTAAATCTACCGTCAATTATCGCGGTGGCTTATCTTGAGATGTATGTCTCGCGGCCAAAGCGTGAGGAAAGTGATAGGATTGAAAGTTACGGGTATTGACGTCTTCTCACACACGGAGAACTTGTACTTTGAAAGGAGAGCTGTCAGGCCGACTTTGATTTGCATGAGGCCGAACCTCAGACCTAAAAAAAAACAAAAAAACAACCAACATAAAAACAAAATATATAACGTTGGTTATTTTACATGGAATTTACCTGCATCATTGGTCGTATGCTCTCAAGGTAAACTGGCATTGGGTGAGGGGGGTAGGGTAGAGACATTATCTGGGTCAAACTTTGGAGAAACGACAAAGCAAACTATAGCACATTTCAAGACCCTGCCAATATTTGGGGAATAGGTTAACACAACCTACCTATACAATTTCTTGGACCTTCTCCGAAAGGTAAATAAGTACAATTTGGTTGACTTTTGATGTTCTCCGCCGAGAACCGTTCAGGGTTGAACTTTTCAGGATCAGGGTAGTACTTAGGATCATGATGGATGGCGTACACAGGGATAACGACCTTGATTTCCTTGTCAATATTTACATTGGAACCAGGTATTTGATAGGCCTTTGTGCAATATCGTGTCAGGCTTCCCGCTGGCGGATACTTGCGAAGTGTTTCTGGAGAATTAAACAAGAAAAATATATTAATATGCGTCTCGTGTGCACAGTGCATATAGTTTCGTTTAGCACAAATTTCCAAATATCAACATAAAATTAATGTAAATCTTATCTTGGCGCGACTTACAAACTAGGTTATCATAGAGCCACACGTTCAATATACATCCAGTCACACCTGGATATTCTCTAATTGGCAGGACATGATATATATTTATTTGTTTATTTTGCGGCTAGAGGTGATCCCACAAAACAATTGAATTATAGATTTAGCCAATAAAAGTTTGTATCCGTTATGGGCAAATGAGCCTACCCTCTACAATAGCATCCATATATTTCAAGTCCTAGAGGAATATATCCACTTGCTTACTAAGTATTTAACTGCAAGTTATCCAACCAAGGGGACCTACCATCTACAACAGCGTCCATGTACTTCAATTTCTGGAGCGCCTCGTAAGTTATCTTTCCGCCGTGTCTTATGAGGACCTTGTCCAGCTCCTTCCTGAGTCTCTCCTGAATGTCAGGATTGACGGCCAACTCGTAGAGACAACAGCTGATGGTGGTGGAGGACGTTTCGAACCCAGCCAAGAAGAAAACAAAACACTGCGCTGCCAGGAGCGTGTCTGTCATTTCTGGAATGCATTAAATAATAATAGAAAAGAGTGTATTTTATAATTTACTTAGCGTGGCGTACTGTCAAGGTAGCAGAGATAATTTGGACTTAACCTGTAATATGGCATAAATAGTCAATAAAACAAGCATATTATTCTTATATTAGGTGTGTAGAGTAGAATATGTCTAAAATTGGTCAAACAATGATGGAGTTCAGTAGAACTTAAAACAGGTAGAGGAAAGTCGCCTAATTTGGGGTGAGTTCCTAATTTGGGGAGGTACAATATTTGGAGTAAGGATGTGCTGCTACCTATCGACGAACACTGGAAATTGAAGGAAAGGACGCTTCCTCATTATTTGGCTGTTAACAGCGCAGTAGCTCCACTAGTATTGGAGCAGTCGGTTCTAACATTTTATTTGTGTCCTGAAAGTTTTTGCTAAGCTCGAATAAATTCAATATTACAGAGTAAAGGTATTTATATTTCTATATTTGCTAATTTTGTTATAATTGGTATTAAAGTGGCTTTCTTTAGAGGTTACATTTATTAAAATTAGTAACTATTTGAACATATTTTTAGAATGTCAAAGATAATCATTTTATGGAGCCTATTATGGGGAGTCTTAGTTTCCCTAATTTGGGGATCCCCAAATTAAGAACCCAAAACGTTCTTCACAACAATGAATTAAAATATAATTTTATAATAATCTAATATTTGCTAAAAATATTAGAATATTTAAAAAAACAAAATATAACGGTAAACCAATTTTAAGATATGGTAGTTTTATATTGTCTTTTATATTAAATATAAAAATTATGATTTATTTGTTTATCTCTATAAAGCTTTACTGTCAAGTTATAATCTGTAGATATCACTTAGCAATTTTATAAATAACTTGGAGTACTTTTCTTTGAAGACCAGCGTCCCTAAATAACACAACCTTTTTAAACTAATATAAAATAAATATTTACAGATGGCTCCGAGGAAAAAATGGGATCCAGAACAAATGAAGGCGGCAGTTGCGGCCATGCGCAATAAGGAAATGGGAAGTCTTAAAGCATCCCGTGTCTTTCATGTTCCTCAAACTACACTAGAACGCTACGTTAATGATTTAGATAAATGTCTTAGTGACGTGGTTCAAACAAAAAAATAGGCAGGAAGCCAACACTACCATTTGAATTAGAAAAGGATCTCGCAGACTACTGCCTTATTATGGAAAACAGATTCTTCGGCCTTTCTCAAAGGGATGTTCGTCGCATGGCATATCAGATTGCTGTAAAAAACGGAATTGCGAACCCCTTCTCCAAAAAGAATGAGCAGGCCGGTAAAAAATGGATGAAGAATTTCTTAAGAAGAAATCTACAGCTTGCTGTGCGCACTCCTCAAGGTCTCTCAATGGCCCGAGCAAAGAATTTCACTCCAGAGGCAGTTTCCAAGTTTTTTGATATTTTTGAACCTACAATGGACAGTATCAATAATTCTCCATCTAGGTTATACCACTGTGACGAAACCGGCATATCAATTGTACAACATAAGCACACAAAAATTGTGGGTCTAAAGGGAAAGCGACAAATTGGAGCACTTCAAGCGACTGAACGAGGGGCTCTTATAACTGTTGTCACTTGTATGAGCCCTGCAGGTCACTTTGTCCCTCCATTAATTATCTTCCCTCGAAAGAACATGAAGATGGAACTCATGAATGGGACTCCCCCTGGCTCTATTTATTTTTGCCATCCGTCTGGCTGGATACAAACGGACATATTTACATATTGGTTTCGTCACTTTATTTCCAGCGTGAAGCCTACTGCGGAGGATCCTAAAATTCTCGTATTAGATGGCCACTACTCTCACACGAGAAATATAGATGTTATAAACATGGGGCGAGAGAATCATGTGGCCATTGTGTGTTTGCCCCCCCATAGCACTCACAAAATGCAGCCACTCGATGTCTCATTTATGGGGCCTTTTAAGACGTACTACGCCCAGGAAGTTGAGCAGTGGATTCGAAGAAATCCTGGACGAGTGGTCACTGTCTACCAAATAGGGGAAATTTTTGGAAAAGCGTACATGAGGGCAGCAACTGCTGAAGCGGCTGCTAGTGGTTTCCGCAAAACTGGATTGTTTCCTTGTAATAGGAACAACTTCCGACCTCATGATTTTGCTGTTCTTGAAGAGCCTGAAGAGAACAATGCTGAGAGCCCACAACAGCTTGATGACCTGCAGGAGCCTCAACCAGGGACATCCCATGATCCTGATCCTGTTCCTGTAACAACGCCACCTCAGATAAGGCTTATCCGGGCGTCTAACATCAAATCAATTCCCACTATAAAAATTCAGCCTACTACAAGAAAGTCCCGAACTGGATCTGCCCAGCTCATCACCGGATCACCTTATAAA
This sequence comes from Timema podura, assembly GCA_033556935.1. Classification (NCBI taxonomy): domain Eukaryota; kingdom Metazoa; phylum Arthropoda; class Insecta; order Phasmatodea; family Timematidae; genus Timema; species Timema podura. The sequence goes on along the minus strand of JAVRXN010000009.1, from coordinate 76,330,112 downwards.
CAACAGCTAGCAGAGTCGCGGAAAAAGGGTCCTTCACCAAAGAGAAACGGTAAGACTACGACTATCAAGAAACGCTCTGAATTGAAAACACCAGTTAACCTTCGTAAGAAAAAGGCTGCCAAACATTCGAAATCTTCAACAGAATCTGAGGATAATATTTCACTAGTTGATTCTGATGACGATCTTGATTTGGAAAGTGAAAGTGAATCTGATGCAGAGTGTATTATTTGTGCAGGATTATTTTCTGATGATCATGAAGGTGAGAATTGGGTTCGATGTGTGGTCTGCAACAAATGGGCACACACAGATTGTGTTGATCCATTTAATAAACAATTTGTGTGTGGTTTGTGCCTTTCAAAAAAGAACAAAAAACCACTTTCTTCTAAATAAATAATTTTTTGTGTAAGGATAACTGAACATCCCCAAATTTGGAGCCCTAGGGTTCCTAATTTGGGGAGGCGCATGTTTTTTAAAAAAATTATTTAATCTTAAAATTTGCTTATAAGTGATATTTTCTTTGCACTAAAGTGAGGGCAATAAAACAACTTATCATGTCTCAAATATTCATTGTATTATCATATGTTTCTATTTAACTAAAAATATTTTTACAAAATGCTCCCCAAATTAGACGACTTTCCTCTACAGTTTCAACAAGATCTGCGTAGACATGCAACACTGCAAGACTCTGCACGGTCTGTATAACTTATCTTTATCATCTATAGATTATCATTTAATTACTTTAGTAAGTGAATCAGTTTTACATTAAATAAATATTAACATTTATGAATTTGAAAAAAAATTTCACTCAGAATTTTAAGCAGTTGCCTGGACATTTGTTAACATTTTAGGACCAATCTGAAACTTTTAAAATATTTCAAGTCTCATCAGAAGCGTACTCAGGAATTTAATCTAGTGCAGAGGGAAGGGGGGCTAAAATTATAATTATAATGTATATGCGTTGTTATTGTGTATATAACACATAAGCCCTATATTTAAGTGCTTTTGTGGTTTTATTATTATAGATGATAAATTTAATAGCTATAATAGTTATACAACATAATCAGTTTTCATAACCTTGCTCAGAAATGCTTTAGCTTAACCTGCTTCAGTGGCCCCATGGTCTAAGGCATCACTCTCCCAATTTACTAGATTGCCGAGGATTGGGAAATCAAGGTTGGATCTTAGCCGGGTGTACTGAGGGTGGTTTTTATTTGAACGATTCTCACCCCATCCTCCAGGCAAATGTTGGTACATTTAATCCAAATTCAACATTACACATCTCTAGAACATTAGAGTAATTAGTACATAGACATATAGCCAACATGGATAAAAAAAATTGGGTGTTAATAAAATGAATAATTAAAGCTTACATTCCGGAAGACGCGGAAGCATTTATAAAATCGTCGATTAAATTGTCGTGGAGTAGATAACTGAAATATTTATACAGATGTTATTTTAACATTTTAACATGGGTGTGGGAATAAGTGGGGCTTGCAATCCCTAAACCTCCTCCCTTCTTCCTTTTATTTCATAGGAAATCCTCTTAAGCCTAAGAGTATTTCGTTAAACACTAAAAGGTTTTCTTAAAATATATTATGATTGTTAATATGAAGGATTTTATCTAATTCTGTATTTTATTATTATAACCTTATCTTAATTGTATCAAAACTGTTGAGTAACAAAATACATTTTAACTAAGTTTTACGATTAAAACTTTTCACCCTGACTTATTATATAGCAATAAATAAATAAATAAACCTCATATACCCCGAGCAATGTTGAATGTTTGTTTTAATTTGCATTACTCAACTGGACGCACGAGATAAAAATTGCTGGCTTAGCGTATATGAAGTAACGAATTAGAACGGTTAAAAGAGAATGCCGACAATTCATAACAATGTTTAATATAGTTTGCCAGTAAAGAGGCAATGGCGGGGTATAAGAGACCTTTATGTTTCTGGCACTAGGACAATTCCATCGATATCGCAGGTAGTTACGCTGCCCGACGCCGTACCATAACAGACTACATCTTCAGATCATCATTAGCATTTGTACTTAGAAGGCATAAGTCGAGCCCAGGGTCCCGAGATCGCATTCTGTAGGGGTCACGCGCAATGTCAGTCAATTCGAAAGGTTTAAGTGTCCAAGAGGTAAGCCAGTTCTTACACAAGCGCAGGTGTCCAGTCTCTTTATTTATTTATCTTTTATCTAACATCACATTAATTTGTATTTGATTTTAGAAACTATAATTAAACCAACATTCGTAAACCTACATATTATTTCGAACGCACACAACTACCTTGCCTGCAGCCTGACACCCTCTAGCAAGCTATCCTGACAAATCAAGCCTATGGGAGGTGGGTCACGACATATACGGACTTGAGCTTTTTCAAAACAGCTTTTATACCAAGTGTTGTAGTTGCTCGGGTTAAATGTATACATTAATTACACTAATTGTATGGGAAGGAAAATTTATACATAAAATGTATCAGCATTTTAATTGATAGAGAGCGTAAAATGCTTTATTAAAATCCACCATTAATACACCCAACTAAGAATTTAAGTCTGATCTCCTTGAAAGTAGTTGTCCAGTCTAATATGAGAGAAGCACATAATACCATATGACAACTGAAGTGGATTTTCAATGATAGTCATACCCAAGGGTTCATCCTCGTTCTCATTCGATGAAGATAAAACCTCTGTGAAGGTCACATTAGTGTCGTCCTTGATTGACACAAGGTCCTCATCGACCTTCCCCTTGTTCTTCAGTTGGATCAGTAACTGCAAGAAGTCGTTCCTGACCACCTTATTCTTCTCTCGTAGGACAAAGTTTCTTTCACTAATCCCTAGGAAGAAATCATTCACATCCTTACTTGCTATCGGAGGTTGGACCAAATTTAAGATCGGTCGGAAAATCAATCCTAAAGAGCGCAAGGCACAAGCTAGGAGGGTTGGTTGGAAAACTTTATTGCCCATCCTGAGAAAATCTGAATCGTGGTTCTTGTGGAATTTATATCCAAGCCGAACCCACAGGAACCAATTACATCCGTGGTGAAGTTAGAGGCGACATTTCTTATTTCAATAATTTTATTATAGTCAGCAAATTCCTCCAGGAAAGAAACTAGTTCTTGAGAACATCCTTCGATGGTCGGAAGCATCATCCTCATCTTACCGGAAGTAAAGGTAGGTGTGAGCTTCACTCTTAGCTTCCTCCATCGGTTACCAGTTAATGAAAACAGATGACAAGCCAAAGGGTATATCTTCTCGACAAACGACGATTCCGATCGATGAAATGATTAAAATCTTTCACCATGATTTGCTTGATGATTAAGGGGTCACGAAGAATTAAGTTTGGCGTGCTACCGCTGTAAAATCCTCCAAATTGGTGTCCTTCCAATTTATTATATATTTTCAATATGACTCTGCTGAAGTGTTTCGCAAGAAAATATAATCAACAACGTTACCAAAGACAGGTAAAGGCTTTGACGAAAGGTACACCCCTCTTTTCCCAATAGGAAAATGTCGAGCTGAAGTACCAGTAGAGGAAAACAATGACAGCCGTTGTGATAGGATTATGCTCAATGATAGTTCTGTCTCCATTTCTTGTCCACTATTAGCACTGAAAAACATCATTATAAAGATTAGGTTTAGTTGTATGTGTTGAATGTGAATGTGTTTGATAAAATTAAATGAGTTTATTTATTGAGTTTTAATCTGGCACTATTATTAATACATTACCATAAAAGTAAAATATTTCTAGTGTGAATACATACATACCTTATACCTGTTCCCTTACAAGGTAGGCAAGACGTTGTGCATTTAGTTAAAAAAAATACTACAACTCCGTACATAATCTATCCTCGTTAACTTTATCCACACTTCATTATCCTTGCATAATCCCTTCTCATCAACTAAATCCATTCCGCGAGTCGTCCATACTCTTTTATTCTTAAAAATCGTAATTTTTAACTTTTTCACAAATTCATCTACAACATATAGCCACGTATTACATGGCCTACCACTTCCTTTTGATCCACACACTCTACATTCATATATTTGCTTCGTCACTCGAACTACCCTCATCCTTTCAACATGCCCAATCCAACGTAAGACGCTTATTTTAGATTTACCTATTGGATTATCTTTCAAAGTGCACTCCTTCAGCACTCTTTCATTACTGACTCTGTTCATACGAGGCTCTTTCACATACATTTATTAGATATCTCGTTCCAAACGCATTCACCTTGCTCTTGTGTTTCTCCTGACAAACCCACGATTCACATCCATAAATCAATGTTGTCTATAAAACAAGTTTATCTACTGTTATCTTTGCCTCTTTCTACATTACTTCATTCTTTGCGATCGTTCACATACATTCAACTAATCTCTGAGATGCATTAGAGCGTATGTCCATTTCACCATTTATCCATTCATTTTGACAGAACGTTCTAACCAAAACAAAAAAAAAACTATTTCTAACAGTTTTCCATTCCAACTAAGCTGTCAATCATTCTCTGATCCGTTCTTATAAAACTATCACCCTAGTTTTGGTGGCATTTATACGAAGATCCATTCTGCCTCTCACCTGATTCAAATGATTTAATGTATTCTTAAAGTCACTTTCACTCTCCGCCAATAATACATCATCTGCATATAGCAGCACTCTCACACTCACATTGTCAATTTGTACACCAAACGCGGCCTCACAAGTATCCCTTATACACTTATCAATGAATATACAAACAAATCTGGAAACTCAAAGCTCCATCCATCATAATGCATTATTTACTTCAATCATACACCACCGTAATTGCATTTAATAACAATGCAATCACACTATATTCTTTCAGAACATTCCATAACATACGCCTAGTCACCCGTTCGTACGCTCTCTCCAAATCAACAAATGCACAATACACATTCTTCCTTAAAGGTATACATATATCAATCAGTGATTGCGATGCAAATAACTGATTCATGAAAATTCTGACATTAAAACACATGGCACACTCCAAATATTATCCACAGTTTTTCACGTACCCTCTCAATAAAAACTCTTCAAAATACTTTTCATGGAATGTTTATTCATCAAACATTTAATTTTTAGTAAAATAATATAGCCTATTAATTCCCTAATCAAAATATGTTATAATATTGATACAAACTACCAGAATCGGAGGATCATGTGATTAAAGTGTCAGTGTCGTTTGGTGTGACACTGGTGGGGATCAATACTTGAATCCCGGATGGGTGTACTCAGGTTTATTTCTCCAAAAAAAGTCCACCTTAAAGCGGGTACATTACCTATACATTTTAATTATGTAAAAATAGTAAGATGTAGTGCATAAAATAAAATCAAAGAGAGCAGCTATATGTTGAAAATTATAAATATGATTGAATATAAGCCTAAGATAGTGGTAATCTAAATATTTTTGTCAAGGAAATTAGGGTTACCTTTGATGGTTATACTTTTTGGCAAATTTCTCAATGAAACATAGGCGGCTTAACTTGCACTAGGATACCGTGGCTACAGACAAGTAAGAAACAGTCTCTCGACCTTACGGGTGTTTCGTTGCACTCCTTTTGCCAGGTTGAATCCTTCAAAACTGGGCTTCGCTTGTGTCACTGTTTGGTGATGATGGAACTATCCACCGCGATCCTAGGATTCAAGCTGCCAATAGGAGCACAACTATTTTAAACCGGAGGTTGAGTATTTTGGTATTTTATTTGTCTGTGACTTTGGTGGTTGTTAAACATATCCTAAACATAAACACTTAAGCCTTTATTTATACATAAAATTTAAAGTGTGTATCATTGTAAGAAAGACATTACTATGCAATAAGCTTCACATTCAGATTTCAAAATACATTTGCACTTATTTTCCTATACTTCTCCTGCACTTGTCTTCTAAAATACCTTTACACTTTGCCTCTTAGACTACCTTCTGCTACCCCGCAGAGGGAAAGATCAGACAAGAGGTAATAAGAGAGTTAAATGTTTTATTGACAAAAGAACAGATTATTAAGTACAACAATTGAGAAATACAAGGGGGATGGAATAGAACAACAGCCATCCTTCAGTTAAGTATAGTAAAAGCCGTTCTCAAAAATTTTACAAATAAGGTACTCCAATAAAGTTAAAGCTAATAACTATATAGTATGTCAAATACGACAAATGGCAATAAATTATAGCGTATGATTTCAGCTATATTTGCAATTGAACTAACATATAACAATAATGAAGTTAAATTTCAACCATATAGGAAAGCTTGGAGTTTGCACCAAATAACAATAGAGTTCAAACCGAACTATAATCTGTAAATTGACAGCTTTTCATCAAATTAAATTAGACTATTAAATTATATCAAATATCATTAATAGCACAGCAAAATAATTCCTTCAAACAAGACACATTTAATATATAAGCCATTATGGGGGGATCTAGCAGTTTATCGACCTCCCCAAGAGCCAGGCAAGAACAACAATAATACACATGGTAGGAATAATATTAAAGCTATCAAATAATCCTGCCATCGAGTGGCGATAAGGACATTTAAATCTGATATTAATATTCACGTAGCAAACATTGCCATCTAGTGGCCACGACATAACCTATACCAAGAAAGATTTGAAAGCTAAACAATTTAAAATTGCGTAAACCTTGCCACCTGAATGGTTAGTGTATATGTCACCGTTAATGGACTAGAGCTCATGTCGACCAGACAGTAATACCTATTCAAACATTGGCTGCTCCATACCACTCAAACAGTCCCACCGTTCAACAGACATTCCGTAAATATACGACTAGAAATTTAATTTCTCAATAAGAGAGGATAACAAGAGCCGAATTCAATAAATTTCATTTAAGTATAAACTTTAACGATATAATTTGGTAGCAAATAATGTTCTCAAAAATTAAGATTAGTTTAAAGCATCTGCCATTTAGCTGCGGTTAATATATTTATAATACAGATAAATATTAAGTCGTAAACAACGCCACCATCTTATGAGTAATTTCACACGTTATAGTAAATTAAATCAAAAGAAATGCTACGTGAAGCGGGAAAACTTAAAAATACTAGAAATTGGAGAAAGTAATTTCCCTTAAGAAATTATAGCAAATTGTAATAATAAACGGTATATTTGTTAACTGTACAAGAGCTAGAAAAAACGGCACCATATGCCCTAACAAAGTTTTATACAGTGAATTTGCCACAAGTGATAAATTTGAAAAGCTAGACAAACATTAAATCAAAATGGAATTTAAATGTTGAAATAAGTAATCTCTGATGGCGTCACTCACCTTATCCAAACCTGTAATATTATGAGTGGCATCCCTAGAAAATCCTAAAACTAAATACCCTGCAGCACGATCACGTGCTCTCAGAGAGTGGATCACACCAGGAAGAAAAGAGGGGGATAAGAGTCCGACTAGAATAAACTATAACCATCGACGGGTGGTCTTCAGGAAGTACCATTACATTGCCAAGGCAAGAGAAGAAGGTGGGGGTAGTGCGTGGAACAGCCGCTTCTTAAATCCGATTGTTGGTGGGCGTGACCTTACTGCTCGCGCTTGGACTCGGTTTGGTTTAGGTGTGCGAAAGGTGAATTAGGGTGGTGATCATGTCTCCAGCGAGGCGAGTCAACTGAGCCTGAGGGTAAGTAATGTGAGTAAAACAATTTTGTTATAACTCCGTTAAACTTCACACGTGCCTTTCAAAATAAAATTTGCACTTCGCTTCCTAGATTACCTTTGCAATTGGCTTCCAAACTACCTTCGAACTTTTCTTCTATACTACCTTCGCACTTGGCTTCCAAACTAATTTGTACTGTACTTTCTAGACTATCTTCACACTCCTCTTCCTATACTAAGTTCACACTTGATTTCCAAACCACCTTTGAACTTTGTTTCCTAGAATACATTCGCATTTGGCTTCCAAACTACATTAATTACACTTTGCTTCCAAGACTAATTTCGCACTTGCCTTCACCACCCTGCACTTTTAAAAGTTTGAATAATGATTTTATAAAAATAGTGGTTTTTAAATGAGTTTTTGATGTTGATATCAGAAATGACATTAGATTTTATTTAGCACGTCAGGTTATCACACAATTTGTAACTAAATTTTTTTTATAAACATATTTTTAACTAATTTAGGTATATTATTGTTGATTGGAAAATATCAATATGTATTGATAAAGAAATGACGTTTCGCTATTTTTTTCCTAATTTTAAACATTAGATTTAAATTTTCATATCATCCAAGAATTAAAAAATTCTTTCGAAATTAAACAAAAACAAGTAATTTTAATAAAAAAAAATAGCAACATAGATTTTTAACAAATATATCATTTAAATAATTTATAAAATGCATTTTATATCGACAAAACCTTTGAAAATTGAAGATTGGGACAGTAAAATATACCTTTATACTTTTGTCTTCTTTTGTCATTGAAAATCTTTCATTAAGCTGGGTCGAATCTCATTTTTCTTGATTTTAGTACAATTCCGTCTTCTTTGCAGTCTCTTTTTTAACACAAAACAATAGTCTGCCATCATATTTATATTCTACCTGATCATGCTATCTCTTTTCCATGTATTATATCCTGGTGAAATCTTTCACCTTGTTCTTTGCTAACATCATCTAAATTTTCCGGAAAAAGGTTAACATGCGAGGGGAGAAAATATATCTACAAATTCTCTTGCTTGAATGCAAATTTTTTCCTGAAATATCTACAATGACTAGTCTATATTTTATATTTAAGTAGTCACACAAACATTTGAACAGAAATAGGTAGTCTAATATTTCGGCAATGTTTCCCTTGTTTGCCATAAATTATTTTATCCTACATAAATTTATGTGGGTGTCCATGCATTAGTATATATAAATATATAGTCAAACTCAGGTCAACCAGTAGTGTGTCTGCCTACAGAGCTAATGTTACCTGGTTCAATTCTCAGCATAGCAAAAATAATTCATCATTGGGGAAATGTGGACCTCCCCCTTCACAACACTGAATTAATCGCAAGATCTGAGTGTTCTGTTAGAGATTTAAGTTAGTCGTGTGCTGAAAAAAATCAGTAGATTCATAAAACAAACGTTAAATATTTCAAATAAAATATGTATAACTATTCTACTTGTAGATAACTTACAGGTATGGTTAGGTTAGTAGAATATATTTTGCACCAAATCTTTAAATCAATTTCTTAAATACTTAATTAGAAAAAATATTTTAAATTTTTCAAATTGAATTGAATAGTATGGACAAAAGAATTCCCCAGTAATTAAAACACACAGCTGGTGTTTACTACCATTATAAATGAGCGCTGAATATGAACTAAAGTAAGTATTGTTTAAACTCGATAATATAACAAGAGATAGTGAACCAATAATCTTATTAAACTGGTTCTAAATACTCATCTATACAACTAACACTATACGTGATAACTATAATCATACTCACGCAAAAGAAATAAATTATACTCCTTGGTGATTTGAAGGTATATTATATTGTAATGATTGTCGTGCAGTAAAACATAACAAGAGTTTTCAAATCAATAATAATTATGATATTAAAGCGTACCGATAATGTTAACCTTATTTAATTATACATACAAACAAAGATATGGAATTATTATATTTTTATAGTGGCCCACACAAATTCTAATAAACTGAGCATGTTTGCACAACATGTGATCCTACATAATCTGGGCAACAGAGTGATTGCAAACATAATTCCAGTTTGAGTGGCAGAGAGTGAAGTGTGTTTGAGGCGGCGCTTTTGGCCATCATTACTGCATGAGCTTGAGGAGATTTTAGATCCAAAGAGGATTAATATACTGGGAAAGTGGGTAAGGTTACATAATGATGTGCTGCATACGTTGTACTAACCATAAAACATTGTTAGGATAATTAAACTCTCGTAGACACGGTGGGCAGAATATGCATCACGAATGAGATAATTTAGAATCGTGTTCAGGTTACTGAGTGTTAAACCCAATTAGAAGAAACTATTGGGAAGACTTAGGCGTGGATGGAAAGATAACATTAGAATTCAACTGAAGGAGATAAGGTGTAATATTTGGTAGACTGGATAGAACTAGCTCAACATAGTAATAGTGTGTAATCAGGTAGACTGAATAGAACTACCTTAACATAGGAATAGTGTGTAATGAGGTAGACTGGATAGAACTATTTCAACATAGTGATAGGTGGCGTAATTTTGTAAGTGCTACAATGAACTTTCGAGTTTCTAATGCCATATAAAGAAAGTAAAGCTTAGAATGAAAATAGCGCTCATATAGTTTTGCAAACATAGGATTTATTTTAATGTTTCCAACAAGTTAGTCTTAAACATGCTAAAATACGGTGCCAACTGTTACATATAACCGCGCATTAAAAAAAGTTAATACATGTTCATACTGCAAAAAAATTTTGTATTTGGGCCGCAAGGAAAAGCATGATAAAGATAGGAGAAATAATTTCAAACAAATTTGATGTTAGATCCATTTCCCCCATTTGATAAATCTTGTTTGATATTTGACAAACCTGGAAACATCTGTTTTAGACTCTTTCACACTTTCACATTGTTTATCAAAATTTGGGGCGTGCCCCCCAGGATAGGTATTAATGGGGGCAGTAAGGGTAAGCTAATAAGGGTGGTTCCAAAGAGTTAATATAGCTATATTGGGATCATTGGTTTTAGAACGATTAGCTCAAAACTAACAACAAAAATGTATTGATCGACAGTATCTGAAAGATTAGTTCATAGTGACTGGAGAAATTAAACATCGAGTGAGTTCACCTTTACGGTCGAGAGGTTAAAGTGCTTGCCTCTAAGGAATAGCCAAACTGATAACCAATTTATTCTCATATTTTTGAAAATTCATTTTCTTCTTTGGACACATCTTCTTGGACTATATTGTTTATGGATAAACTGATTTTACCTAAATTTGAATTTAAAACTAATATTGTAAGGTAGACAGACATGTGTATTGTTTAGGTTTAACAACTTATAATATTAGGTTTAAATTATATTTTACCATTATCTACAAATTGGTAATATAAAACTTAAGATTAACTAGTGATTATTTGTCAAAAATATGTGGTATCAATAATCATATCATTTTTAAGTTCTATGGTAACCAAATATGTTCCATAGGAACAACCATGATTATTGTTTACAGAGTATAGTTTAATCAACACAAGAAATAAATGGAAATTGATTGGTTTCTTAATATAGTTTATGGCTCTACTCAATTTGAGAAAGAGTAAATATTCAATTAAATATAAATATTAGGGTTTAGTATTATTTATTTGTTTTGTGTTTTTGTTTTAATTTTACTATTTTTTTATATAATTTCGTTTATTTTTGGTAAATTTTTTCTGTTTAATTTTGGTTTCTATCCTGGTGGTACACAATATAAAGTGAGTTATTTTGCACATGCATTCATATCCTCTCTGTGAAGTGTTTGGTCCAATGATAGACTTTTTCAACATAGCAGCTTGACTTTTCCATTATTATATTTTGTTTCGTTTTCTGCATGAAAATCAGATCCTCTCTCATTTATTTTTAAAAAAAACCTTCTCTAATATCACTTCTTAATTAATTATTCGTGTAAATTGAAAAATATGTATGCGAGAGATAATTTATCGGTACCATGTATGCATTATGAGAAAAATAGATCGTAGGTTACAGATAACCATCACGTATTTAATATCATGAATTAAATATTTACTAACCCCTTAACCCTCTAAAACAAATAGATTTACTTAATTATTAATGTTGACTGCTTGGAACCAATTGTTTCGTATTTCTTAAACCAATGGTCTAAAAGGAAAATTGTATAATGGCATATTAATTGTCTTAAGTGTTTTTATGTCGAATTTGAACATTCTACAATACAGCCACTATTATCTTATTTCCTGACGCTTTTTAATTTATTAATTTTATCAAAAGTTTAATAGTAAGACAAAGTTTAAACATCAGTGGAATATAGAGCAGCAACGCTTAGTTTTGTGTCAAGCAATGGCCTTCACTTTTCTGTTTAATATTTTGCCACTAAGAACTTGTTTGTATCAATGCACTGTGTCTATACGATCTTAATTAAAATACTTAAGAATTTGAAGGTTTAAAAACTGACCATGCCTTGGAGACGTATGTAAGAACAAAGTTGAGAGTTGTTTAAGTACTAGTGTAATATTAGTTTATTCTAATTGTCTAGCCCATGGTGGTACATTGCTTTATATCCATGGGCACGGACAAATATAATATAACAGACACTCAATCTCCAGGTTAAAATGGTTGCACTCCTTTTGGTAGCTTGAGTCCTTCAACACTATGATCGCTGCGTTTAGTCCTATCATCACCCAGCAGTGAAAATGAATGTGTTCCATTTATAGATGGAACACTATTATGGATAGGTTAAAGGAATTTTGCTCATTGAATCGAGCAGTTCATTTATCTAGTTAAGTCGATCATAAACTAGTGATATACAACATAAAGTCATATTGTTGGACTACAAGATGTATGCTAGCTATACGTATATGATCAACCGACATATAGTCTGTAATTCAGTTGTTCAAGAAAAAAACCACCATCACTTGTAATTCTATCGTTTACAAACGACCTGCACACAACGTATAGTTCAATCGTTCACGAACACTGAACAAACAGATTGTAGTTCAGTCACTTGCGAACATTGAACAAACTACTTGTAGTTCAGTCACTCGCGAACAATCAACAAAAACTTTTATTTCAATCGTTCACGAACACTCAACAAACAGATTGTAGTTCAGTTGTTCACGAACACTCAAGAAACAGCTTGTAGTTCAACGCTCGCAAAACCCTCAATAAACAGCTTGTAGTTCAGTCGCTCACGATCACTAACAAATGATTGTAGTTCAATCATTCACCAACACTCAACAAACAGATTTTAGTTCTGTTGCTCACGAACACTCAATAAACAGCTTGTAGTTCAGTCGCTTGTGATCACTAACAAACAGATTGTAGTTCTATCGTCACGAACACCAAAAACAGATTGTAGTTCATGTTGTTCTCAACATGGAGCGACACTCAATAAAAAGCTTGTAGTTCACTTGTGATCACTAACAAACAGATTGTAGTTCAATCTTCACCAACACTCAACAAACAATTAGTTTGTTGCTCCGAACAACATAAACAGTTGTAGTTCATCGTTACATAATAAACAGTGTAGTTCATCGTTCGAACTCAAACATTTGTATTTTCGCTGCCCTCTCTAACAAACAGATTGTAGTTCATTCTTCACAAACATTCAACAAACAGCTTGTAGTTCAGTCGCTCGCAAACACTCAACAAACAGCTTTTAATTCAGTTGCTCATGAAATCAACAAACAGCTTGGAATTGCATAGTCCACAATCGACATGAATACAACTTGTAGTTCATTCCTTCACGAATACTCAACAAACAATTTGTAACTCAGTCGCTCGCAAACACTCAACAAACATCTTGTAGGTCAGTCGCTCGCGAATACTCAGCAAACAGCTTGTAGTTCAGTCGTTTGCGATTACTAACAAACAGCTTATAGTTCAATAGTTCAAGAACACTCAAAAAACACCTTTTAGTTCAGTCGATCACTATCACTATCAAATAGCTTGTATTTCAACGCTCGCAAAACCCTCAATAAACAACTTGTTGTTCAGTCACTCGCGAACGAGCTACGTTCATGCAAGTAATATATTTATTATAGTATTACACTAAAATAATTAGGTAGTCGAACCGAAATACGTATCGGTTGTGGTTCTTGTTCCGGTTCTCCATACAAACATTTTAAGATTCCGTTATAAATCCATTTATAGAAAAATAAATGTTCCTATACATTTAGGTTCTTAATTAGGTGTCAGTTCAGGTTTCGGTTCTTTCAATTTTTTTATTTAATAGTACACTACTATTATAAAATTATTTGTTTTAAACAATTTTTTTAATTACAACAAAATGAGAGCTTTTTTTAATAAAAAATTCAAAATAACTTGACAAAAATTTCGGACGTATAGGAAAAAATATATTATTTCAAAATAAAATTAAGTTAAGTAAAGACGGACATGAAATGAAGAAAAAACCTTTATGAACCTCAAAAGATATCGATACCAACTCCAATTCTGGATCCAAAGTAGTCTATTTTGGGGGTTTCTGTTTTGTTTCTGGTTTCTAAGTAATTTAATTATAGAGTTCCTACCCACCTCGGTGGCGTAGTTGGCTAACGCGCTAGTCGTATTGAGCTTGACTGCTGAGGACGGGGAGATCGAGGCTCGAATCTTGGTCGGGTGAACTGGGGGTGGTTTTCCCTAAATGGTTTTCCTTTCTCCCTCCACGCAAATGTGGGTTCACTTCCTCTAAATTCAACCTTACCAAATCTATTAGCGTAATTAGTACTTAAGCGTATAACCCGAACGGGTAGTAAGACGCGGTGCAAAAAATATAATAATATAATAATAATAATAAATAATAATAATAATAATAGAGTTCCTGTTCTGATCTGGTTAATAAGTAATTTATTTTTAGGGTTCCTATTCTGATTTTGATTTCAAATATACTTTGATGAATGTTGTCTGTTCTGGTTACTGTTCTCATTCAACTCATGATGATGATGATGATGATGATGATGATGATGATGATGATGATGATGGTGGTGATGATAATGATGATGATGGTGATTGTGATGGTGATGATAGTAATATACGAGGACGTTGGGGCGATGAAGAGGGGTAAGAATGGCAAGATTTTGAATGAAGAAGCTTTTATAAAATACAAACAAATTTACGGTTAACAACATTCATAACATCATACTATTTTATTCTTTCCTACTTTTTTTTACACCAGTTTAGATTTAACCTATATATGATAACTACTCTAATGAGGTAAGGATTAGGAAGCATTTGATAGGTTCTTTACCCCCATTTTGCGTGGAAGGAGAGTGAGACACCATTTAAGAAAAACAAATCTAAGTATACCCGACCAAAATTTGAGCCCCTATCTACCCGTCATCAGCAGGCTAGCTAATAACGAGAGTTACGCCTTAGCCCATTTGCCATTGAAGTGGGTTATCTGTTAGACATTTAAAATACACGTATCGATCAAACGTGAAAGCTGCAGCTCACATCACTTGACGTATGAATATTTGTAAGTAAATATGTTGGCTTTTATAAATGTTTAGCTAAGGTTCTTTCTATTATATTTAGACAGTAGCTTTACTAAACAATGGTAAGATCAACCAAATAAGCTTTTGACCAGTAGCCATAGTAGCCCATAGGAGAATCTCGGCTTAGTCACTTCGTTTCCCTGACCGAGTTCAGCCGAAGAATTACGATTGCTTATTGTCTCATCCCTTCGTAGTTCATTTCGAGGGCTCTTAACCGAATGCACTCAAGGACACAAAATGTCGACCAAATTGGTTGTGGTAAAAACAAACAGACGTTAGACACAGTTCTCCTAAAAAACGAAGCATGTATATTATTTTAAATTATGGTTAAATATATTGACTGAATACATTTTAGTATACCCATAAAGAAAAGAGAAAGACCAATTACAAAGACTGACTAAGGAGATGTAAAATTTAGTATGGCTTTAATTGAAAGACAAAAATGTTTTGAAGCATATAGTATTATAAAAACTAACAAGAATAATGGAAAGGAGAGTTAAACTTAAAGAAATACATATCCTTATAAGTTGTAGGGTGTAGTTCAGTCCTAGCTTAAGGAAAATAAAATGTTCCCGTAAAATATTCTTATAAAAAATTAGGCAATAGAAGCCTTACCTTTTATTTAGATAATAAAAACGTTTTAAATAGGATAAACATAGTCGTTACCTAAAATATTAAAATTTACGCAGACCTAATTTCAATATGCTAAACAGAATCAATACATTCTTAACCATAAGCTAACCTATAGCATGCACCACGCACGAAACCACATGAACATAATTATTATCAATATATTTATGTTTCCCAATATTATATATATACATACGTACATAATTCCAATATGTTAAACGTTGTCAAGAAGTTCCTAGCAATACGCTAAACTAAATGTGCACTACGCAAGAAACCACATGAACAGAACTATCAAAATATTTGTGTTTTTCATTAAATCTAAAAGAGGAATTAGTTCCTAATCGCAAAAATGTGCCAACTTTCATCATTCTGAGCAGTACGGCTAGTCCAGAGAGAGGGCTGATCAGTGAAATACGACAACAATAGCAAGGGGAGTGAGGTGAGGGGGGAAAAAAACCAGACGATCAAGATGCGCTGTGACGCCCAGTGACCCATAAGTAGCTAAATTCGCCGTTATGTGAAGGTGTGGCAGGACGTTCCTGGCGAACGTGGATCAGGTGTTTGGATAGTAAAGTCCAATTAAGGGTGGAATTCGACAGTTTGGGTATGTCAGAAAAAAATTCCCATTATGTTGTAGACAATATATTAAGTTTATTTTTAGCAATTCATGAAGCTACATGAGGTCACCTAATAATTGTTCTATTAAAACTATATATCGCTAGTTACATTCAATTTTAATGTCAATTATCACGGTGGCTTATCTTGAGATGTATGTCTCGCGGCCAAAGCGTGAAGAAAGAGATAGGATTAAAAGTTAGGGGTATTGACGTCTTCTCACACACGGAGAACTTGTACTTTGAAAGGAGAGCTGTCAGGCCGACTTTGACTTGCATCAGGCCAAACCTCAGACCTAAAAAAAAAAATTAAAAAAAAATATACAATGTTTGCCATTTTATATGAAATTTACCTGCAACTTTGATACAATATTCTCAAGGTAAATTGTCAATTTTAGGCGGAAGACATTTCTTGGTCAAACTTTGGATAAACCTCAAGGTAAATTTTAAGATTATTCTCATTGGGAACAAGCTATGGCAGATTTTAAAATCCTTTCAGATTTAAAGAATATGTTAACACAACTCACCTATACAAATCCTTGGACCTTCTCCGAAAGGTAAATAAGTAAAATTTGGTCGACTTTTAATGTTTTCCTCCGAGAACCGTTCAGGATCGAACTTTTCTGGATCAGGGTAGTACTTAGGATCATGATGGATGGCATACACAGGAATAACAACACTGGTTTCCTTGTCAATTTTTACATTGGTGCCAGGAATTCGATAGGCCTTTGTACAAACTCGTGGTAGGTTTCCCACTGGCGGATACTTGCGAAGTGTTTCTGGGGAAATCAAAATATTAATTAATATGCATACTGTATGCACAGAGAATATAGTTTCGTTTAGCACAAATTTCCATGATATTAATATAATTCCTATCTTGATAATTTGAGGTGTATTTAATGTGCACTTGTTAAGCAAATAAAGTGTATCAAGACACGACTTATAAATTAGGTTCACCTAGGGTCATACATTCAATACGCAGCCAGTCCCAGTGCCCTCATGGTTTCTAATAATTGGCATTACGAGGGCGTGGGAAGTTAATAATTTTATAGGGGTTAAGCATCTCCACTAGAAAATTGAGCTTAAGCCTTAAAAGTTTGTATCCTTTATGGATTCCATTAGTAGTACAGATTTCCAGCCCCTATTCCTTTGTACTGTCTTAATATTTAAATAGCTTGATGAGCCCTTGGATAATAAATTATTTATCTTTGTCAATAACACTCGTACTAAAACATTAGTTTTCTTGATCCATAGTAAACCACTCTTACAATTAAACAACGGGATAACATCTATATAGTTTTGTAACCTATTAATTACGCTTTGATTTACATATTCATTATTAATTTTTTTTTTAGTATACTAATATGATTATTTATGAAATATCTGTTATATTTCACCTGCTTGAAATACTTTGGAAGCATAATTATTAACAATATTAAGCCAGATTGTAAGTTATTCAATCAAGTGGGCCCATCATCTAAAACAACGTTCATGTACAGTACTTCATGTTATGCAAGAATATGTCGCCCTCCTTCATGAATATTTATTTCCAAGTTATCCAACCAAGTGGACCGACAATCCACAACAACGTCATGTACTTCAAGTTCTAGAGGAATATTCCCCCCTCATTCCTGAATATTTCATTCTAATTTATCCAAACCAGTGGACCTACCATCTACAACAGCGTCCATGTAGTTCAAGTCCTGGAGAGCCTCGTAAGTGATATTTCCGCCATGTCTTACGAGTACTTTTTCCACCTCCTTCCTGAGTCTCTCCTGAATGTCGGGATTGACGGCCAACTCGTAGAGACAACAGCTGATGGTGGTGGAGGACGTTTCGAACCCAGCCAAGAAGAAGACAAAACACTGCGCTGCCAGGAGATTGTCTGTCATTTCTGGAATGCATTGAAAAATAATAGTAACGTGTTTTGATGCATTAAGTTGCGTGGCGTGTAGTGTTGTTGGGTGAACAGTGTTAATTTAAAATTTAACCTATAATTTTAATCAACAATACGTCACTTGGTCAGTTATAAACTAAAATATATTTCAATATTATGTGTGTAATGGAGAATTTATCTAGACTGCTAAAATAAGCGCAGTTTTTAGGAGAAAATATTATTGTTACATTTTTAAAAAGCTATGCGCAACCTGGCCAAAATTCCAAGACCGACGATGAGAGTGTGTTACCATTTTGATCAATTAAGAACTGTCATTTAATTATTTTAATACCTGTTCGTTAGCTGCTTGATATAATACGCTACACTCGCACTACACTATACTTCCAAAGACGTGGAAATTTGGGTTTGATCCCGGTCGGGTGTACTGAAGGTGGTTTTCCTATATAGTTTTCTACTCTTCCTCCACGCCAATGAGGGATAATTCCTAGAAATTCAACCTTCCTCATCCCTAACACATTAGTGTAGCTAGTATATAGGCGTATAGCACGAAAGGGTAGTAAGACGTGATGCTAGTAAAAATATTGTTTTGATGAATCGGTTTTACCCTAAATACATATTTGTATGTATAAATTTGATCGTGTTGTTCATTCAGAAATGTAAGCAATTGCGTTGCCATTTGTAGATATTTTAAGACCAACCGAAAGCTCTTAAACTATTACAAGTCTTATAGGGTTGAATTTATTAATTAAATTTAAGACAGGAGGGACTGATATTATGATTTTAACGTATAATAATTTTAATTGTGTATAACATATCATATTATTTATAGATGTAAGTTTATGTAACGAGTATACATTATTAAATTAATAGCCATAATATTTATAACACATTATCAGTTTTCATACCCATGCTAATAAATGTTTTACTCCAGCTTAACCGCACTCCGTTGGCCACATGGTTAAGTACATCACTCTCGCAATTTAATAGACTGCTGATGCCTGGGAGATTGAAGTTTTATCCCAGTCGGGTGTACTGAGGGTGATTTTAATGTAATGATTTTCACCACACCCTCCACGCGAGTGCGGGTACACTTAATTAAAGTAAAGGCTCAAAACACCGCTACCTTCACTGGACACGTCTATGAACTGGATAAGCTTAACCATTTAAATATTTTCTTAATTCATATTATTATAGTTAGTGTGAATTATTTTAAGTAATGTTGTCCTTTGTTATTATATTTTAATTTATTTACGTTTAAAAGTTGGAGTAAAAAATATATTTAAATTCAGATTTTTACCATTAAAATTATTTACACTAACTCGTTATTGTATAGTAATGAATAAATTACGTTATACGAGCTTTCTTTAAATATTATTTACATGGCGTCGTATAGCTGTTTGGATTATATGTATAAATCAATAACTCTAATGGGAAAGAATGAGTAAGGTAGAATTGTATGGCAATATACTCGTATTTGCAAGAATGGAGAGTCCGAAGACATTTATGGAAAACCACCCTCAATACACCCAACCTCCTCGGAAATGTAAGTCCAGTTTATTATATGAGCAACGCGTTTAACCATGCTACTACTGATTCGAAATCTACCACGGTAAACTTACCTAAGGATTCATCCTCTCTCTCATTCGATGAAGAAATAGCATCGGCATTAGTCAAATGACTGTCGTCCTTACTTGACACAAGGTCCTCATCGACCTTCCCCTTATTCTTCAGTTGGATCAGTAACTGCAAGAAGTCGTTCCTGACCACCTTATTCTTCTCTCGGTAGGACATAGTTTCTTTCACCATCCGGAGGAAAAAAATCATTTACATCCTTACTTGCTAACGGATGTCTTAACAATTTCAAGATCGGTGGGAAAATCAATCCTAAAGAGCGCAAGGCACCAGTTAGGAAGGTCGGTTTAAATACTTTATTTCCCATCCTGCGAAACTCTGAATCGGGGCTTTTCATGGAATTTATATCCAAGCCGAACGCACAGGAACCAATTACATCCGTGGTGAAGCTAGCGATGACATTTCTTATTTCAATAATATGATTATTGTCAGCAGATTCCCGTAGGAACAAAACAAGGTCTTGAGAACTTCCTACGATGGTCGGAATCAACATCCTTATCTTACCGGAAGTAAAGGTAGGTGTGAGCTTCACTCTTAGCTTCCTCCAGCGGTTGCGAGTCAATGAAATCAGATTACAAGCCAAAGGGTATATCTTCTCGTCAAACGACGGATTCCGATCGATGAAATGATTAAAATCTTTCACCATGATTTGTTTGATGATTACGGGGTCACGAAGAATTAAGTTTGGCGCACTACCTCTGTAAAATCCTCCAAATTGATGTCCTTCTCAATTTATTATATATTTTCATATATGACTCTGCTGAAGTGTTTCGCAAGAAAATATAATCAACAACGTTCCCAAAAACAGGTAAAGGCGTGACGAAAGGTACACCCCTCTTTTCCCAATAGGAAAATGTCGAGCTGAAGTACCAGTAGAGGAAAACAACGACAGCGGTTGCTGATAGGATTATGCTCAATGATAGTTCTGTCTCCATTTCTTGTCCACTATTAGCCACTGAAAAACATCATTATAAAGATTAGGTTTAGTTGTATGTGTTGAATGTGAATGTGTTTGATAAAATTCAATGCAGTATAATTTATTGAGTTTTAATCTGGCACTATTATTAATACATTAGCAATAAAAGTAAAATATTTCTAGTGTGAATACATACATACCTTATACGCTGTTCCCTTACAAGGTAGGCAAGACGTTATGCATATAGTTAAAACAAATATCACAACTACATAAATAATACCTCCTCGCTAACTTTATCCACATTTCTCTACCCTTGCGTAATCCCTTCTAATCAACAACATCCATTCCCCGAGTTGCCCATGCTCTTTTATTCTTATAATTCGTAATGTTTTTCTTTTTCACACATTCATCTACAATACTTAGCCATGTCTAACATCGCCTACTCGTTCCTTTTGACCAACTCACTCTACATTGATATATTTTCTTTGTAATTCGAACAACACTCATCCTTTCAACATGCCCAATCCAACGTAAAACTCTTCTTTTAGTTTGGCCTATTAGATTTTCTTTCAACGCGAGCACCCATTCATTACTGAATCTGTCCATACCAGTCATTTACAAATACATTTCTTAAATATCTCATTCCAACCACATTCACTTTGCTCTTGTGTTTCTCCTAACAAACCCACGATTTACATCCGTAAAATAACGTTGGCGTTAACAATATTTTATATACTGCCATCATTGCCTCTCTCGGTATAAATTAATTATTTGTGATAGTACACACACTTTCAACTACTCTCCAAGATACATCAACCCGTATGTCGATTTCACCATCCATCCTTCCATTTTAACAGAAAATTTTAGCAAATACATAAAAATATTCATTTGTTATAGCGATTTTCCAATTTTGCTAAGCTGACAATCACTCCCTGACACATTATTTTAAAACTATCTCCTTAGATTTGGTGAGATTTATACAAAGATCTATTCTTCCTTTCACCTCATTCAAATGATTTAATGCATTCTATAAGTCACTTTCATTCTTTGACATTATATGATATAATCTGCGTATAGCAGCACTATCACATTTACACTGTTCATCTGTACAACAGCTGCGTCCTCCTAAGCATCTCTTATGCACTTATCCATTAATATATCAAACAACCCTGATGATATAGTAGAGCCTTATCTAACACACTTTTCAATGCCAAACCATTCGTTCAAAGCTCCATCCATCCTAAAGCATTCTTTACTCAATCATACATCGCCGTAGTTGCATTTTTTAACAATGCAATGACACTATACTATCTCAGAAAATGCCATAACATATGCCTAGTCACCCGTTCGTACGCTCTTTCCATATCACAAATGCACAATAAACTTTCTTCCTTTCTGCCATCCCAAAATTTGGCATGGAATACTTACATCTAATATTTAGTTTTTATTAAAACAATATATTTTGTTAATTTCGTAATCAAATAATGTTATGATAATAATATAAACTATCAGAATCGGAGGAGTATGAGATCAACGTGTCAATCTCGTTTGGTGTGCCACTAGTGAGGATCAAGGATTGAGTTCCGGCTGGTTGTATTTATGTTTATTTTCCAAAAAAAAGATTACACCTATAACAGGTACATTTCCTATATATTCTACCTTCTTCATTACGCAAAATTAGTAAGATATATTGTGGAAAATAAAATTGAAGAAATCAGCTATATATTGAAAATTGTAAATAAGATTTAATACAAGCCTAAGATAGTGGTAATCTAAATAAGTTTGTGAAGGAAGCTAGGGTTACCTTTGATGGTTATACTTTTGGCATATTTCTCAAACTTACGGGGGTTAAGCTAAACCTCTTTTGACAGTTTAAGTCCTTCTACACTGTGCCTCGCTATTGTCACTGTTGGGTGATGATAGAACTAACCACTCGATCCTAGTGTTTAAGGAATCAAGCTGTCAAGTGGAGCGCAACCATTTTCACCTAAGGGCTGTGTGTGTGTGTGGGGGGGGGGGGTATATTATTTGTCTGTGATCTTGGCGGTTATTTAACTTATCCTAAACTTAAACAATAAGCCTTTATTTATACATAGAATTTAAAGTATGTATTATTCTAAGCAAGACATAACTCTTCTAGAACATTCACGTTCAGCTTCCAAACTACATTTGCATTTATTTTTTTATACTACACTTGCACTTGTCTTCTAAACTACATCTACACTTTGCTTCCTAGAATACCTTCTACTACCCCCACTGGAGGGAAATGACAGACTAGTGGTAACAAGAAAGTTATATGTTTTATTGACAAAAGAACAGAATATAAATACAACAATTGAGCAGGATGGGAGTCTTTTAATGCAAGGGAGATGTTATAGCAACAACATTCACCCTCCAGTTAAGTCTAATAAAAGCCATTCTCAAAAAGTTTACAAACGATGTACAACAATAAAATTAAAGGCAAATACTTAATATATTAAAGACAACAAATGGCAATACATGAGAGAGTTTAATTACCGCTTATTTGCAATTGACTAATTATGTTGACCTAAAATATAACAATAATGAAGTTAAGTTCTCAACCATATTTGTTAAAATTAGGGTTCGCACCAAAATACATAAGAATTCAAACCTAAATAAATCTGTCAATATACAGATTTCATAAAATTTAATTAGATTAAATTTAATTAATAGTCCAGCCAACCAATTCCTATTAACAAGACACATTCAATATATTCGCCAGTAAGGGAAATCTAGCATTTTATCGCCCTCCCCAAAATCCAGGCAAGAACAACAATAATACATATGGTATAAATAATTTTAAAGCTCTTAAATAAATTCTGACAATGAGTTGTGGTAAGGACATTTAAATCTGATATTAATATCCACGTAGCAATTATTGCCATCTAATGGCCACGAAATAAACTAAATCAAGAAAGATTTCAAAGCTAAACAATTTAAGATGGAGTAAATCTTGCCACATAGTGGCAACTAATAAACCCAATATGTAATTAGGGTAGTTATGTCACCTTCAGGCGGCCTAGAGCTCTTGTCGACCAGAAAGTAATAAATATTCAAACATTGGCAGCTTTGTTTCACTACAATACTTCCACCATTCGCGGCCATTCCGTAAATATACGACTGGAAATTTAATTCCTCAAAAATATAGTATAATAAGTGCCGAGTGCAATAAACTTTAACGATATAATTTTGATAGCAAATAATTTTTTCAAAAAGTAAGATTAGTTTAAAGAATCTACCGTCAAGCGGCGGATAATATACTTGGAATAAAAATAAATATTAAGTCGTAAACGACGCCACCATCTTGTGAGCAACAGAGATAGTTTTATTAAATTAAATCAAAACAAAGGGATGTTCCATGAATCTGGAAAAGAGAGAAATAACTAGAAATTTGGGGAAAGGAATTTCTCTTGTGGTTTTTTTAACAAAATATAATCATGAACGGTTTATTTGTTAACAGTTCAAGAGATAGAAAAAACGGCATCATTTGCTACAACAAAATTATATACAATGAATTTATCAAAAGTATTAAATTTGAAAAGATAGAATAATATTAGTTCGAAAAAGGAATTTAGAGTGCTGAAATAAGTCATATCTGATGGCTTCACTCACCTTATCCAAATTCCTTATTATTAGGAGTGACATCCCTAGAAAATCCCAAAACTATATACCATGCAGCACATTACAATCACGTACTCCAGAGAGTGGTTACCACTAGGTGAAGAGACGGTTTATAAGATTCCGGCTAGAATAAACCATAGACATCGACGAACGTCGGAAATTATCAGAACTTTCCACAAGGCACGAGAAAAAACCGTAGGCGGGGAGTGCGCGCAATAGCTGCTTCTTCAATTCGCTTTTTGGTGGGCGTGACGTTCCTGCTCACATCTTGTCTCAGTTTGGTTTAGGTTTGCGAAAGGTGAAGTAGGGTGGTGATCGTGTCAGCAGTAAGACGAAACAACTGGGCTGGAAGGTTAGTGATGTGATCCATACGATTTTGTTGTAATACCGTTACACTCCACACTTGGCTTTTAAAATACATTTGCACATCGATTTCTAGACTACCTTCGCAATTGGCTTCAAAACTACCTTCGAACTTTACTTCCAATACTAATTTCGTACTTTTCTTCCAAGCTAATCATGCATTGTGCTTTCTAGACTACCTTCACATATTAACTTCCAAAATACCTTTACACTTTTCTTCAATACTAACCTTGCCCTTGGCCTCACCAGCTTACACTTTTTAAAAAGTTTAATGGTGATTTTTTTTAAACTACCTAGTTGTTTTTGTATGTATTTTTGATAATAATTTCATAAATGATCTTAGATTTGATCCATCACGTCAGGTTATCACACAATTTGTAACTCAATTATTTTTAAAAACGCATTTTCAACTACTTTTGGTTTATTATTGTTGACTGGAAAATCTCAAAATGTAATCATAAAGAAATGATGTATCAGTATATGATTTCTCAATTTTAAATATCAGATTTAAATTTTACTATTATCAAAGAATTAAAAGAGAATTTTGAACTAAACAAACACAAATAATTTTAATACAAATATTTGCACATAAACTTTTTAACAAATACTTCATTTTAATAATTTAAAAAGTACATATTAGCTAGACAAAACCTTTGAAAATTGAAGAATTGGACAGTAAAATATACCTTTATAATTTTGTCTCCTTCTGTCATTGAAAATCTTCCATTAAGCTTAGTCAAATCGTATTTTTCTTGATTTTCGCGCGCTTTCATCTTCCTTGCAGTCTCTTTTTATATCAAAACAATAGTCTGTCATCATATTTAATTCCACCTGCCATACTATCTTTCTTCCATGTCTTACATCCTGGTGAAATATTTCACCTTGTTCTTCGCTGACATCGACAAATTTTTCTGATTAGATCAATATGCGAGGCGGGAAATGAAGTTTCACACTCATATTTCAACTTAATGACTTAAAGTTTTCTAACATGCTTTTGACCATAGTTTTATAAGTTGGGTCTTTAATATTCTACAGAAAGTTTTGTACAACTGTTTTTAGTGTCATTCGAGCCTTTTTATCAATAGAGGTCATGGTATTTTCATATGCTTCATCTTACATAAGCTTATGGATTTGAGGTACTACAATAATCTCTTCATTGAGGTTTATATGGGAGATCTTAGGAAACTTTGTTGTAAGTTGTTATTGAAAACTAGCACCATCTTTTGAAAGAGCATTAGTGAATTGCTTCCTTAAGCCCAATTTACTATGTAGTGGAGTAAGAAGAACTTTTCTCCTTTCTACAAGGGGCTTATCAATAATAATTTATTTTTACCGGGCTGAAACATTTCTCTCTTTGGTCAGTCTGTTACCTAAAAATGATTGATTTTAGCAAGACTGTCCCACTCACAATAAAACAAGGCATTTTAGTGTAGCCCATTTGTTGTCCGGGTAACATTCCAATTACTTTCAAATCACCACAAACTGTCCAAGAGTGTTCTTTGTAGTTTATATTCGTCAGAAGGATGTTTATGCTATCGTAAGTTTGTTTGAGATGTATTGAATTAGCCACTGGAATGGAAACGTACCTGATCCCATTGTGCAGACGGACCTCTATAAGGCTACGTTTTGAACAGTATTTAGTTAGCCTCCACTCATTTCAATTGTATGGCACATCGAAATAGTTATCAAACCACATACGTCACAACAAAATACCATAGAACCCTCTTCCATAAAGTACGATGTAAGACTTTGCTTTCTATGGCTATACCACTAAAATGACGTTCCTGACGCTCAAGGTTTTTGGCCTTAAGTCTAGAACCAAGAAATTCAGCTACTTATTTTAGCAAATTTTGATCCCATGTTATATCTTTGAGTTCGGTTTGATGAAAAATGGTGGTGTTAAATCTGTGTCATCTTCTGGTTGGTAAAAATATAGCTCTGCAACAGAGTTGTCACTAACGCGATCTGAATCTGCTTTAAAATCTTGTAAAATATCTGGAGGAAAAGGGACAGGAAGAGTGTTGGTGTGTGGGAATATTCTAATTACATATGAAATATTGGGAAACACAATATCCGTCTTGATTTTTGCATTATAGCCTTCAACATGGGCCATAAAGAAATAACAATTATCTACGTGAATTGTAGACTCTCTACAGACCATGCAAATGGCAAAGGACATTGATTTTTTTTCTACCGTTCTTACACAGACTTAATCCCTCAACACATGTACTGCCTACTTTGTGAATAGCCCACATTTATCTTTGTCACCTCACTCATTACCGAAGAAAGGATAAAAACACTTTTTTTAGAAAACTTGTTATATCTTGTCTCTTTTTGGCAAAGATATAGTTCCCACAAAAATAACAGAATATATTGAGTTATCTAGACACTTTCGATAACTCATTTCACTCACTTTCGAGAAATCAAGTTCATAGAAACTTAAATATGTCATTAAACAAAACATGACTTCCAAATGAACAAAACCGAATATGTTTTTAAACTAGCAACATAGTGAAATAAAAAATGAAACTCAGCTGGGTGAACAATGGTGAAAACTCGATTATTTCTGGAAAAATAAAACTAATAAATTCAATATGCGACGTATAATGTAAAATAAGATTTCGCGTTTTGCAATAAAAAATGTACATGATAGAGAAAAACGGATTAAATATTTGGAATTAGTGCATAAAATAGTAGGTTAGCTATCACTTTTTCGAGTTGTATCAGGTTATCACAATAAACTCCGATTACGTTGGATCGTCCCAGCTTATCATACTTTATAAAATGGTTATTGATGTATCACAATTTGCAATTAATTAGATGCTATCGAAATTAATACCCATGTCTCCCTCGTGTTCTACTGAATTATTTCTACCTAGTAACATTATTTATACTGTATTCATTGAAATAACAAAAAAATATGTTAATATAATAAAAATAATGCTCCAGCAACCACTGTGAATGCGTGGATATAAAACTTTGATATTAGCCAATGAGTGCCACGTGTCAAGCACGTATCCATGTGTCTTGTGGAAATAGTAAATATGCTATAGATGAGGATATCTAAAATTACATTTATGAGACAATTTAAAAAATAATTTGCCATTAAATGCATTTCATTTGACCTGTGGGAAAAAATATTGATGATATAAATCATGCATATACATGCTTAACCTTACTTTTAATTTTGTTTGAGTAAATTTTAATTTTAATTTCGTTTCTGTTGTATGGAACTTGTTTTAATACTCAAAATGTAATTTTATACAATATGTTCCTAATAATGTTTTCTATAATCACTCGCTATCAACATACCAGAACCACATTGACGACGTACATGACGTTATCCGTATTGTACAAAAGTTCGAGAACCTTTTTTACCTACAGGGTTGGGCAAATTGTAAAATGGAAATGACATAGAATCTAAATAATTAAATGTTTTGAAATTTTATTTGAGATGTTATTTTGTAAAATGGATTATTTTGAAAAAAAATGTTAAAAACTCAATTCTGGCCGTCATTTTCCAAGATGATGTATTTAGAAAAACATTTATGTGGGGGGGGAAGGGGGGATTCATAGAATTTCAATCAGAAATTGAGAGAGAATATGTCTACAAATTTTCTTGCTTGAATGCAATTTTCTTCTGAAATATCAAAAATTACTGGTCTATATTTAAGTAGTCACACAAACATTTGAACACAAATAGAGTAGGATAATATTTCGGCAATGTTGCCATTGTTTGCCATAAATAAGTTTACTCTATATAAATTAATTAGTGAGTGTATCAATTCATTAGTATATATAGTCAAACTCAGGTCAACCAGTAGTGCGTCTGCCTACAGAGCTAAGGCTACCTGTTTCAAGTCCCATCATAGCCGAAAAATTCATCATTGGGGAATCGTGGAACTCCACCTTCACAACGATCAATTAATAGCAGAGGGCTGAGAGTTCTTTTCTAGATTTAAATTAATTTATAAGTTGAGTGCTGATAAAATCACTAGGTTCAGAAAGTACACGTTAAATACTTCAAATAAAAAAAAGTATAACTATTTTACTTGTAGATAACTTACAGGTATGATTAGGTTTGTAGAATATATTCTTCGCCAAATCTTTAAATCAATTTCTTAAATACTTAATTAGAAAAAATATTTTAATTTTTTTAAATTGAATTGAATAGTATGGACAAAAGAATTCCCCAGTAATTAAAACACACAGCTGGTGTTTAGGACCATTATAAATGAGCGCTGAATATGAACAAAAAGTAAGTATTGTTTAAACTGGTTCTAAATACTTATATAGACAACTAACAATGTACGTGATATCTACTATCATACTTCGATAGAGAAATAAATTATACTCCTTGGTGATTTGAAGGTATATTGTGTAATGATTGTCGTGCAGTAAAACATAACAAGAGTTTTCAAATAAATAATAATTATGATAGTAAAGCGTACCGGTAATGTTAACCTTATTTAATTATACATACAAACAAAGATATGGAATTTTTTTTATAGCGGCCCACACAAAATTTAATAAACTGAGCAGGCTTGCACAACATGTAAGCCCACACAATCTGGGCAACAGAATGGTTGCAGACATAATTCCAAGTTGAGGGTCAGAGAGTGAAGGTGTTTGAGGCGGTGCTTCTGGCCATCATTATTGCATGAGCTTAGGGAGATGATAGATCTACCAAAGGGGATGAGTATACTGAGATAGTGGGTAAAGTTACATAATGATGAGTTGCATACATTGTACTAAGCATAATACATTGTTAGGATAATCCAACTATCGCAGATTACGCAGGGCAGAATAAGCAGCACTAATGAGAGAATTTAGAATCGTGTTCAGGTTATTGATTCTTAAACCCAATGAAAAGAAACCGTTGGGAAGACTTAGGCGTGGATGGGAGGATAACATTAGAATTTAACTGAAGGAGATAATTTTAATATGGTAAACTAGATGGAACTAGCTCAACATAAAAATAGTGTGTAATGATATGAACTGGATTGAATTATCTTAAAATAGAGATAGATGACGTACTTTTCTAAGTGTGAAAATTAACTTTTAAGTTCCTAATCTCATAGATAAATTAAAGTTTAGAATAAAAATAGAGCTCATAAAATTATGCAAACTTGGGATTTCTTTTAATGTTTCCAACAAGCTAGCCTTAAACAGGCCAACTGATGCGTAACACTGTCCGTTCAAAAAAAAATCTTAATACATGTTCTTGCTGCACAAATTTGTTTGACTTATTTTGGGTCGTGAAGAAAATCATGATAAAATTAGGGGAGGGGGAAAATTCTAACAAATTTCATGTCAGATCCAACTCCCCCATTTGATATTTGACAAACCTGGAAACATCTGTTGTTGACGCTTTCACACTTTCACATTGTTTATCAAAATTTGGGGCGTGCCCCCGGGATATGTATTAATGGGGGCAGTAAGGGTAAGCCCCAAAGGGTGGTGCCAAAGAGTTAATATAGTTATATAGGGATCACTGGTCTTATAACGATTAATTCGAAACTAACAACAATAAAAATGTATCGATCCTCAGTTTCTAACAGATTAGTTCATAGTGATTGGGGAAGTAAAGCATCGAATGAGTTCACCTCTATGGTCGAGAGGTTAAGGTGTTGGTCTCCAAGGAGTATTCAAACTGATAACCAATTTATTTACTTATTTTTGAAAATTTGTTTTCCTATGTGTTAAACATATTCTTGAACTATATTTTTTTATGGATTTAACCGATTTTACCGAAGTTTGAATTGTAAACTAATATTATATTACCTAATACATAATATTATATTAGCTTGGGTAGTAATGTAGCATTTCTCATCATTCTGAGCAGTACGGCTGGTCGCAGAGAGAGGGGTTAAAAGTGAAATACGACAAGGGTTGGCGAGAGGAGTGAGGTAAGAGGGGAAGCACAAGATGATCGAGATGCGCTTTGACGACCAGTCACCCGTGATGTCCTGAAATTTTCTGTCTCTCGTAGCTTGTAGAAATTTCCAGACCTTTCCTGATCATCCATGATTCCAATCGTAGTATCTAGTCTTCGGTACGTCCACTAGCGGCAGACGCCCGAACTTCGGTAAAGTTTCTCAGTTCGCCATTAAGTGGAGGTGTGCCAGAACCTGTCTAGCGGGCGTGGATCAGGTGTTTGGATAGTCGAGTCCAATTGAGTGTGAAATTCGACAGTTTGGGCAAGTTGGAAAATAATTCCCACTAATTTGTAAAGATTCTATATTAATACTTTACTTGTAGCAATTCATGACGCTACACGAGAAGGTTAATAAATAATTGTACAATAAGAACTATATATTCCTAGTTACATTCAATTTTAATTCTATCGTCAATTATCACGGTGGCTTATCTTGAGATGTATGTCTCGCGGCCAAAGCGTAATGAAAGAGATAGGATTGAAAGTTAGGGGTATTGACGTCTTTTCACACACGGAGAACTTGTACTTTGAAAGGAGAGCTGTCAGGCCAACTTTAACTTGCATGCGGCCGAACCTCAGACCTAAAAAAAATAACACAACGAACGTAAAAACAAAATATTTTACGGTTGCTATTTTACATGGAATTTACCTGCATCATTGGTACAATGTTCTCGAGGTAAATTGGCAATTTTTGGGCGGAAGACATTTCTTGGTCAAACTTTGGAAAAACCCCAAGCTAATTTTTAAGACTATTCTCACTGGGACCAAACCATAGCAGATTTCAAAATCCTTTGAAATTTAAAGAATAGGTTAATACAACTCACCTATACAAATCCTTGGACCTTCTCCGAAAGGTAAATAGGTAAAATTTGGTCGACTTTTAATGTTTTCCTCAGAGAACCGTTCAGGATCAAACTTTTCTGGATCAGGGTAGTACTTAGGATCGTGATGGATGGCATACACAGGAATAACGACCCTGGTTTCCTTGTCAATTTTTACATTGGTGCCAGGCATTTGATAGGCCTTTGTGCAAAATCGTGTCAGGTTTCCCACTGGCGGATACTTGCGAAGTGTTTCTGTGGAAATCAACAAAAAATATTAATATGCATGCCGTGTGGACAGTGCATATAGTTTTGTTTAGCACAAATTTCCAAATAGAAGTATAATATAATTGTCAATCCTATCTTGATGTGTTGGGGTTTATTGACTATGCACATGCTAACCAAAGAGATTGTATCAAGACACGACATACAAACTAGGTTCAATTACAGCCATACATTCAATACACAGCCAGTCCCAGTACTAGATGGTTTCTAACT
Organism: Timema podura; assembly: GCA_033556935.1. NCBI lineage: Eukaryota > Metazoa > Arthropoda > Insecta > Phasmatodea > Timematidae > Timema > Timema podura. The sequence goes on along the minus strand of JAVRXN010000009.1, from coordinate 76,297,980 downwards.
GGCTAGGCTTTATAAGGGCGTGGAAAGATAATTATTTTATGGAGGCTAAGTGTCTCCACTAGAAAATTGAGCTATACCTTAAGCCCTAAAAGTGTGTATCCGTTATGGACTCTCCTAGATGGGGTCCAGACCCCCCAAGCCCTATTCCTTTGTACTCTCTTAATATTTAAATAGCAATATGAACTCTTAGATAATAAATTATTTATCTTCGTCAGCACCACTCGTAATAAAACATTAGTTTCTTTGTTTTGAGGTAAACCACTCTTACAATTAGACTATGGAGATATGATATATATTTTTTGCAAACCAGTGTCTGTTCTTTGGTTTTCATATTCATTTTCAATTTATTTATTTTAGTATACTAATTTATTTATTTATTTAATTATGAAATATCTGTTATATCTCACTTGTTTGAAATAACTTTTGAAGCATAAGTATTAATAACATTAAGCCAGATTGTAAGTTATCCAATCAAGTGGACCCATCATCTACAACAACGTCCATGTACAGTACTTCTTGTTATGGAGGATTATTTTGCCCTCCTTCCTGAATATTTATTTCCAAGTTATCCAAGCAAGTGGACCTACAATCTAAAACAACGTAATGTACTCCAAGTCTTGGAAGAATATGTCCCCCTCCTTCCTGAATATTTATAATTTCAAAGTTATCCAACTTAATTTGGACCCTACCATCCACAACAGCGTCCATGTACTCCAATTCCTGGAGAGCTTCGTAAGTGATCTTTCCACCATGTTTTATGATGACTTTATCCACCTCCTTCCTGAGTCTCTCCTGAATGTCGGGATTGACGGCCAACTCGTGCAGACAACAACTGATAGTGGTGGAGGACGTTTCGAACCCGGCCAGGAAGAAAACAAAACACTGCGCTGCCAGGAGCGTGTCTGTCATTTCTGGAATGCATTTAACAATAATAGTAACATGTGTTGATTTGTTGAGTTGCGTGGCGTGTAGTGTTGTTGGGTGAACGGGGTTAGTTTGGATTTAACCTATAATATTGTATCAACAATCAGTCACTTGGTCAGCTATAGACTAAAATATATTCCCATATTAGGTGTGTTGGAGAATCTATCTAAGATTGCACAAATAAGGACAATTTATTGGAGAAAATATTATTGGTACATTTTTAAAAAGCTGTGCGCATCCTGGCGAAATTCTAAGAAACGACGATGAGTGTGTGTTACCATTTTGATCAATTAAGAACTGTCATTTAATTATTTTAATACCTGCTTCATTAGCCGCTTGATTTAATAAGCTACTCCCGCACTACATTATACTTCCAAAGACGGGGAGATCTGGGTTTGATACCGGTCGGGTGTGCTGAAGGTGGTTTTCTTAAATGGTTTTCTACTCTTCCTCCACGCCAATGTGATTATACTTCCTAAATATTCAACCTTCCTCATCCCTAACACATTAGTGTAGTTAAATATAGGCGTATAGCACTAATGGGTGGTAAGACGTGATGCTAGTAAAAATATTGTTTTGATGAATCGGTTTTACCTTAGATACATATTTGCATGTATTATTGATCGTGTTGTTCATTCAGAAATGTAAGCAATTGCTTCACCATTTGTAAATATTTTAGGACCAACGAAACCTCTTAAATTATTACAAGTCTTATCAGGGGTGAATTCATAAATTAAATCTAAGACAGGAGGAATTGATATTATTATTCTAACGTATACTAGTTTGTATTGCGTGTAATATATCATATTATCATTAGATTTAAGTCGTATCAATTACATTTAATTAAAATAGTAGCCATAATATTTATAAAACATAATCAGTTTTCATAGCCATGCTAATAAATGTTTTACTAAAGCTTAACCCACTCCGGTGGCCACATGGTATAAGACATCACTCTCGCAATTTACTAGACTGCGATGCCTGGGAGATTGAAGTTTTATCCCAGTCGGGTGTACTGAGGGTGATTTTAATGTAATGTATTTCACCACACCCTCCACGCGAGTGCGGGTACATTTAATTTAAGTAAAACCTTCCACATTTCTAGCACACTTTAGTAATTAGTACGTAGGCGCATAGACCGAAAGGGAAGTAAAATGGGGGTTAATAAAAAAACTTGAATCAAAGTTCACATTTTTGATGAAGCGAAAAATTTGATAAAATCATCAAGTAAATCATTTGGAGTAAGTTAATGAATTAATCTATCTAAGAATGTTATTTTAACTTTTGAACAAAGGTCTGAGAATAAAAAGCGCTCACAACACCACCTTCTCCACTGGACACATCTATGAACTGGATTAGGTTAACCACAAAATATTTTCTTAAATTATATTATAACAGTTAGTGTGAATTATTTTAAGTAATGTTGTCCTTTATTTTTATATTTTAACTTATTTAATATTTAAATATTTGAGTCAAAAATATATTTAAATTCAGATGTTTTACGATTAAAACTTTTCACCCAAACTTGTTATTATATAATAATAAATAAATTTACTTCACACGAGCTTTCTCACAACATTTTTTACTTCGCAACTTATAGCTGTTTTGTTTACATGCATAAATCAATTACGCTAATGGGAAAGAATGAGTAAGGTAAGTTGTATGGAAATGTACTCGCATTTGCATGGATGGAGAGTGTGAATACATTTGTGGAAAACCACACTCAATACACCCAACAGAGATTCAAACCCCAATCTCCTTGTAAATGAGAGTCCCGTTTAATATGAGGGTGACGCGTTAGACCATGTAACCACTGATTCGAATTTCCCCACGGTAAACTTACCCAAGGGTTCGTCCTCGCCCTCATTCGATGAAGAAACAGCATCGGCATTAGTCAAATGACTGTCGTCCTTACTTGACACAAGGTCCTCATCGACCTTCCCCTTGTTCTTCAGTTGGATCAGTAACTGCAAGAAGTCGTTCCTGACAACCTTGTTTTTCTCTCGGTAGGACAAAGTTTCTTTCACTATCCCAAGGAAGAAATCATTCACATCCTTACTTGCTATCGGAGGTAGGACAAATCTCAAGATCGGTCGGAAAATCAATCCTAAAGAGCGAAAGGCACCAGTTAGGAAGGTTGGTTGGAATACTTTATTTCCCATCCGGCGAAACTCTGAATCAGGGTTCTTCATGGAATTTATATTTAAGCCGAACGCACAGGAACCAATTACATCCGTGGTGAAGTTAGCGACGACATTTCTTATTTCAAGAATATGATTATCGTCGGCAGATTCTCCAAGGAACGAAACTAGGTCTGAGAACATCCTACGATGGTCGGAAGCATCATCCTCATCTTACCGGAAGTAAAGGTAGGTGTGAGCTTCACTCTTAGCTTCCTCCAGCGGCTGCCAGTCAATGAAAACAGATGACAAGCCAAAGGGGATATCTTCTCGACAAACGACGGATTCCGATCGATGAAATGATTAAAATCTTTCACCATGATTTGTTTGATGATTACGGGGTCACGAAGAATTAAGTTTGGCGTGCTACCGCTGTAAAATCCTCCAAATTGGTGCCCTTCCAGTTTTTTATATATTTTCGCATACGACTCTGCTAAAGTGTTTTGCAATAAAATAGAATCAGCAACGTTTCCGAAGGCAGGTAAAGGTTTGACGAAAGGTACTCCCTTCTTTTCCCAATAGGAAAAAGTTGAAGTGAAGTACCGGTAGAGAAAAATGACAGCAACTACTGCTGCTAGTATAATGATCCATGGTAGTTCTATATCCATTTCTTGTTAAACTATTAGCACTGAAAAATATAATTAGGATTAGTTTAGTTACATATGTAATAAAATAATGTGACTGTGTTTGATAAACTTCAATGTATTGTTAATTATTGAGTTTTATTCCTAGAACTATTAATAACACAGTTATCATGATAGTAAGCCATCTCTTTTTTTTAATCTCCGAATCTTACAACCTGTTCAGGGTATACGCATATATTATAATAATTCTAATTAGGTAAAGATGAAGAAGGAATAATTTTCTACTCGCATTTAAGTGGAAGAAAATTGCCAAACCATTTACGAAAAACCACACTCAGTAGACCAGACCAAGATTTGAACCCAGATTTCTCCGTCATTAGTATACAGGTCTAACATGAGAGTTGTAATGATACGGTTTTAGACCCCTTTCATCTATTCAAAAAGTCATGGATGAAGAGTATTTTTCTTTAAAGAACTGTATATAAAGTTCCCTTTTAATACTTCATCCATGGAGAATCACGCGTTTTCCGAAGTAATTTCAATGTATTGCACTTTAAACTTTCTTTCTTTAAAAGACCAACTCCGTTGTATTAAAAAAAATCATGTGACATGCTGACTCCCTTTACCCAATAGGAAATTAGCTTTCACAACATCAGTTTGCCAGGAGTTTTTATATTAGTTAGTTTTAACACTGTTGACTAGGGGTTCAAGAAGCAAGGGGTAGGTCATATATAAGAAGCTTGTGTGCATAAATACACACAGTAACATAAATCTACACAGAAAAACATAATTTTGAACTGCATAAATCTGACTCTCCGCGTCAGTTTGGAAACCAACAAAGAACTGTTTCAATGTCAATTTTATAACAGTGAAATTGTAACCAAATAAATAAATTGTCTACGGACATAAAATTTTACTAATTATTTCAATCGAGTTACATAAAACCAGATCGTCATAGTCGTGTGATAACAAGTGCGTAGTAAGACATGCACGCGTCGTCATCATCATAAAACCCAGTATTGTTATACTTACTGCTCACTGTAAGGTATACACGAGTCCACATTATTAACATCCACATCATCTTCAAATAAAATCCTATATCACTATAATTGGTGCCTCATCATCGGGACATATCACTATAGCTGATGCCCAATCGCGGGGCAATATCATTATAATTGATGCCCGATCGCGGGGCGATAGCACAATAAAATCCCATGTCATTATAATTTATGCCCAATCACTGACACCTTAGACCATTCGGCTACTAAAGTGGGTCTAAGACTTATTCATATGAATTTTGTTTTGTTTTCTCTAAACAAAATATTATATGATAATAATAATAATAATACTATTACCGGAATCGGGGGGCACGTGGTCTCAACGTCAGTCTCAGCTGTTTTGCCGGCTATTGTAGTCCGGGCTCGAGTCCCAACTGGGTGTACTCAGGCTCATTTTTACAAAATTGTTTTCCACGAAAGTGCGAGTACATTTCCAATACATTATACCTTCTTCATTATCGAATAATATTAAGGTGTGGTACAAAAATAAAACATACTGAAGACATATTGAAACTTGTAAATACTCACCTACACATAAGCGGCTTATCTTGCACCAGGGAACCTTGTCTGATGTTCAACTTGTCCTAAACTTAGACAACACACCTCATTTATACATAATATGTGACGTTGGTGTCATTGTAAACAAGATATGACTTAGTAGTAACTTTACACTCAGCTTCCAAATTACATTTGCACTTTGCTTCCTAGATTACGTTCGCATTTTGCTTCCAAACAGATTCCCATATTTACTGTCACAAACTATCAGATTGTGTTAGTATTCACTAATAAGTTTGTTCAAGTCGTATCGGGTTATCACATTGAGCTTCAATTATTGATCTTTGATCGTCCCAGCTTATCCATTTTTTGAAAATGATTTTTCATGTATCACAATTTGTAATTAATAATGAGTTAGCATATATTGCTACCCAGGTCTTTCTCGTTATCTGTCAAGTTTTTTAATATATTTTTAGCATTACGTATTACTACCAGTTCGGGCTATACGTCATCCACCGAACTCGTCTTATTCAATAACATTCTCTACAAGCAGAGAAATAAAGCAAAACATTTGTGAATATTTCATCATCTATAAGAAACACAATATTGCCAAGACATAATAACTTTTAATGTACTCATTGTAAAAATAAGACTTGAACTTAAACATAATTAATACAATAGTAATAATAGTTTTAATTTTCTATAAGAGGATATATATTTGGCCAATTTTAAAATGTTAAAGATTTATATAAATAGATAGATAAAATAAATGGTACGATGCACCTCACAAACTTTCTTGCTCCTTTGACTAAATCTCATAATATATGTGAAATTAAATACTAATCATTGTTGCAGAAACATAATGGAAAAAAGATCATCATATTTACTAAAGAGCATAATAATAAACTACCAATTCCCTAGATGTAAATATAAAAAATATTTGCCAATATCCCAGAAACTATTGAATTTATAAAAATAGATTTCAATTAAATATTTTTTTATTTTAATAGTGCTATCATTTTTCAATAATGATCTATTTATTATCTCAAAGAGATGAGGAAATATGATCAAAATTGTAAATATCTGCTTATGTAAAGTACTCTCTAAGTAATTTTTCTGGAAAGGTGAAATATGCCATTTTGTTTTTAAACAGTGCTAGCTAGATACGAATTTTAATCAAAATCTTTAAAGTTTATTTCGAGCTAATCTTTTTTCTTTTTTTTTTGCCCCTAGTTAAAGTACCCTTAATTTTAAGGTTAAATATCTAATTTCAAAAACACCTTGGGGAAACCTTATAAAAAATCTAGATACCAAGTTTTAGCCAAATCGGTTAAAATGGTTTCCGCTTTAGGCCGAGATACAAAGATCACAAAAACCTCCATTTCGATCTTAGCAAGTCATGAAACGTCGATATTTCTCAATATCTCCAGTTAGTTTTTTTACGTTTACAATAATCTAAGGGTTAAGAGAAAATAAAAAGTGCCATAAAGAAAACAAATAATGATAGGATTCAGGAGAAAGAAACTTTAAAAAATACAAACATATTTTTTGCTGTCAAAATTGATAACATTTATCTATACTAGCAGAGGAAAGTGGCCAAATATGGAAAACCATTTTGTTATTTATTAATTAAAAATTCATTTTTGACCAAATTAGTACATGCAATTTGCTATTTATGCTACACATTGTGACCAATATCAGGATTATGTTTTTAATATAAATAATCGTCTTATGTTACATACAAAAATATTGAACAGTGTAGGTACCTTTTATCCATTGTAAAATGGGGTATCAAATACCACCACGAACTAACACATTCCTTTACATAGCTGACATAAATATACTTTATACGTTAATAAGTGATCTATAGTATCTGAAAGCATACTATTTGCAATATGTATACACAAAAATGTAATTTTCTGCATATGAATACTTTGTGTGACACTATTGCGACTGGATCCACCTTTCACCTTTCCGATCTTGCGAAAATTTCCTTCTACAGTATAAACATGTGGCATCTTGATCATTTGGACTCACTTCCCCGCGATCCTGCAGTCAAAGTCAAAGATTAATCACTTAAGCTTACTGAGCCTTCATCTGAAGAACTTTCATCCCTTCTTCTCTTTCATTCCTCTTTCTTCTGGCTAGATCTCCTACAAGAACAATTGCATGAGGGTTGAGAATTCTTTGGGTCCAGATCATGAAGCTTAGTTACAGATTTATATTTCTTTTTGGCCAAAGAATTTTTGAATGACATCTTCAGAGAAGCTTTATATGGTGATGATGTCAAAAGGCAGCCATCTCTGGGGGTCGTCTTTTTTGTCTTCCCTTCTTTTTTGCTAATTTAGGAACTGGACTAATGTGTTATGGTCCAAGATTTTTGGTTTACAAGTCATCATTGCATCTACTTCTAGGGCTAGGAGATGTAGAGTTGTACCTGCAGTAGGATTATCCACCTTATTGTTCAGCAGCATTAAAATCACTCTCTTTAAATATATTGCGGTTCACAGGAAAGAGTCCTGTTGCTCTGAAGCCATTTATAGCGCTGGAACCATTTTGCACCTTTATATAGGCTTTCCCAAAGAGTTCAGCTATATCAAAGAGAATGACTGGTTTTCCAGTTGATCACATATACATTTATGTGATTCCTCACTGTAGTAGCATTTTAAAGGCCCCATAAAGGTTTTGTCTAGCGGCTGCATATGATGGATTGAGTGAGGCGGTAAGCACAGAAGGTTAACAGAGCTCTCCTGTGCTAGATTGATTACGTATATAGTCCTAGAATGTGTATAGTACCCATACAAATTAACAACACGTGATATTCTGTTGTAAGTTTCACTTTAGAAATAAAATGAGGGAACCAATGCGTGAAAATATTGGATTGTATCCACCACTTGGATGACATGTCACAACGCTTGCCAGGTGAAGCACTCATATTTATCCTGGTAAATAAAGTACAGGAGCAACAAACGTGCCACCAGCACTCATGCAAGTTACTTCAATGACAAGTGAACCTCTTCCTGACGATGTCAGTGAACCTACTTGCTTGCTGCCTTTTAATGCCAGAACAGACTGCACTCCTGATGGACAATAGACAGACCAGTCTTGTCAACATTAAATACATCATCAGCAGAGTATTATGTTTGTTCATTGAACATTAAATTTGTTTGCTGCCATTTTGTATCCCATAGAACCTGCTCTCACTGCTGAGATAGCTCATTCCATTTCTGCTTCCTTTCATTGCTTCCGTTGTGGTGTATCGATCGGCCAGTGATAATTCTTTGTGACAGAATCGATTATATTTGAACTATTCTAATTTAATTAATTCATGTACATAGAAGCAATCTGAGCCTTAGACTCTATAATAGCTTACATTTTGACATTACTATTTTAATAGTATACAGGTTAAGTGTCTTAAACTGTGTGGGGTTTGTTGATTTTATACATGCGGTGTGTATCAAGGCAAATTAGTAAATAATTAATTTCTGAAATAACTTGTCATCTGGTACTATATTAAAAATAATAATATTGTATTTATTCAACATCTTAGTAAAGGATCAAGTTGGAAATGAAACGAAATTAAAAAATGTGAAATGTGAAATGTGAAATGTGGTACCATTATGGAATACTAATCCATATTTAGAGCGTCAAAGTATGCCATACTAGATGCAGGGCCATTTTGTATTTCAAGCACACAGAATGATCTAACCAAGTAAAAAATATTTATTACTGTAAAGTGTAAATGCGTGTGTGTGTTTGGCTCATGCTATATACACACACCGTAATAACTAACTGATGATTTAACATATTTATATTTTTAATCTGTTTGTAAAACCTACCATGCAATACGTCTGAGAGGAAAATCCTAAATTAGACCACCACAAACAAACAACACATCTGTAATGAACTAATTCCCCCGCATTGAAGGTCACCTTGTTTGTAATTTCGGTGGCCCCCACATCGCAATGTTGCCATATTCCAATTTATTGATTTTACATATTCAATATTAGGTACATATCCCATATTTGGCTACTTTTCTTTAGTAGTTTTTATAAATATGATAATATAATTATATCAAAAGTGACAGTCGCAAATCACATGATCTGACGTATATTTGTTTAGTAACTTTTAACAGAAATAAAACATTTCTTCCCATCTAAGTAGATATATTTTTGGGGTTTAATAATAAATCAACTAGCAGAAGTATCCGACGTTGAATCAAACAGACAGAAAAAAAATCTTGACTTTTATTTCTTCCGACACAGTTTTGTGAATTTAAAAAATTAATAAAAAATCTAAAATTCCAGCTTTAAGGTTTACATGTTTGTGCACAATGGCTACTAAATTTAAAATTCCAGCCCTCTTCCTGCGGTAGATATCGCGAAATGCTCATGAACAAACAAAAAACTCTTAATTTTATTAATATAGATTGAAGTTATCACCCAAACTTTTATTTACTATCAAACAAATATGTTCTTAATCTAGTCAATATATAATAATAATACTTAGCACCACGGCTTATCACCCGTTCGGGTTATACGCTTAAGCACTAATTACGCTAATGGGTTAATAATTGGGAAGGTAGAATATAGATGAAGTAAACCCACATTTGCGTAGAAGGGGAGTGGAAAACCATTTTAGGGGTAAAACCTCAGTTTCATCCGAGCGAGATTCTAACCACGATCTCCTGTTCTCGGTAGTATAGCTCAACACGAAACTAGCGCGTTAGCCAACAGGCGGGTTCCACTAAATAACATTTTTTCACATATACAAGAAATGTATTTATACATTCACAAATCAAGGAAGCACAAAGACCAGTTGTTCGTGATAAAGTTTTGAAAGTAGATTGGGTGGACCTATTCTCATGTTATCAGACAGAATATATCATGTCTGTAATATTGCTACAGTGAAATACTTAGAGGACGACTGATAAGAGGTATCAGATAAAACTCTCATAACTCTTCCACCCAAACAGCAGGGACATTTTTTGAAAAAAATAAAGTACATTTAACTCAAAGGCCAAAAACCTTTACCTAAAGTACGGTCAAATTCATTATTTTACTAATCTGTGTCTTGAATTATATAATCTTCATTTTGCCTACAAATCTCGAAATCGAATAATTTTATATATGAATCCCAAATCCTGAATTCTAGTCTTGGAGAAAATGGTGAAAAAAGAGGAAATTTAAATATAGAAATAACGAAATGTTAACTTTTTTGCGAAAGTCAAAAATTCACACACTCACTCAATTGATTAAATTAATGATTTGGGGTCTGGTTGTTAAGTTTTTCCTATAATACGCTAAGGTTAACTACCAATAAAAAGTAAAACAAAGCTCAAATCTAAAATTTGAGAAAAAAAAATACGTTTTCTTATTCTCAAATCTTGACTATTATATTTTATTTTAATCCTAGAATCTTAAATATCACTAAGAATTTGAGGGATTCGAGGGGGTTTGAGGATTTTAGGTCCCTACTTTAAATCTAAGAGGTAAGAATGGAGAGGATAGTTTTTGAGAAACTGTACCCGCATTCGTGTGTGGAGAGGGTGGGTAATCCACAATGATAGCTCCCGAGATTCGAATATAGCTCGTCCGTCACCAGCACTACACTATATTGTGAGCCTTACATTTTGGACCACGTGATAGCATGTGCAGGGTTGGGTAGGGGGGGGGGGGGCGAACGTGGCATTGATCTTAAAGCTATTTGACCTAAAATGTAAAGTTAGGAAAATCGTGATCTTCATTGTAAAGTAAAGTCATTTGAATAAAGATTTTTTTTTTATTTAGCACCGCGCCTTACTACTTGTTCGGTTATACGCTTAAGTACTAACTACGCAAATGGATTAGAAATTGGGAATGTTGAATTTAGAGGAAGTGAACCCGCGTTTGCGTGGAGAGAGAGTGGAAAACCATTTAGGAAAAGCCACCCCCAGTTCACGCAATCAGATTTGAACCTCGATCTCCCCGTCCTCGGAAGTCGAGGTCAACATAACTAGTGCGTTAGCTAACTACGCCACCGAGGCGGGTTGAATATAAATAACGACATGGCATTAGGTCATCTGACATGTACCCGTGTGGAGTGGAAACTGATTTACTATAAATTAGTTGAACATAATAGTTCAACAAGTTACAAGAGCTACTATCATGTATTCATAAGCCATTAACTTAGTGAGACCCAATTCAATGGGTGCATGTACTAAATGTCAAGCTCATTTGGTCTAGTTTGCCTTTTCATTATTTTAGCTTACTCTTGATACTTTTTAAGGCTTTTAAACATCTGACACCACTTTATAGTTAGTCTAATTCTAAAGTTATTGTACCATCCCTGATTTTCTACCAGTCGAAGATTTAAATCAATCTCGACTAGAGTTTGAACCAAAGTTCCTCTTAGCTTGGACTTTTGGTACGAAAAAAGTGAACACTTTAAAGTTCTTGAATACTAGACGCACGTAAATCTGCTTGTGTCAATAAAAAAAAATTAATGCTATATAATAATGGTATAATAGTACATTTAAATTAAGCTCCACACTAATGAAAAATCTAATATAAAAAGTAACATATGGTTTTCTTTACCACCTTTAAAACTAGAAACTATTACCTTTTTAAAGGTCAGGTATTTCCAAGATATGTTTACTGTTGACAATGGTGCATCAATAAATTAGAGGGATAAATATAATATCTAAACGTATTTGTAAAAAAAATTAAATATACGACATATTAACACAAGTTTTTCAAAATAAATTTAGTTCTTTCTAATGGGCTTAAGGATATTTTTGAAAAAAGTCACCTTTTTTATATTCTGACTTTAAAAGGTCATATCCAAAAATTAATATTAAGTCCCTTGATTCGTCGAAACCTTCAAAATTCCAAATATTTATAGCTATACACATATTTCAAGGATGTATCCTTAAAATAATAAGCAAACATATACTTTTTTTTTCTACAGTAACATTTGATATATTATAAGAGGGGCGAAAAGATCATTTTTCCCAATGTGTGGTTTATCATCTTCCTTCTAAGCGAATGTTGGTGTAAATCCTTACTCCTGTTCTCAGATGCTAGACAGTTTAAGTAATTATTATTAGTCAGTTCTAGCAACAAAACTAAAATTACTGATTGATTTTATTATTATTTATTATTATTATTATTATTATTATTATTAATACGGAGGAGGGGGGGGGGCAACAAATGTTTGTAACTATATACCTATTTCTCTATTAAATACTTTCTCTAAAGTATTTGGGAAAAATAATACATGAGCATACTTTCCACCACCGAAAGAATAAACTCTCAGATAAACAACATGGATTTATAAAAAATAAATCTACTATCACAAATTTAGTGGGCAGGTTGATGCTATTCATTTGGACCAAAGTAAGGCATTTAACCTATGTCACCATTGTCTTATTCTTTCTAAGTTTAATAATTTTGGACTATCTCACTCATATGTAAATTGGTTCAGCAGTTATTTGCATGAAAAATCATTCACTATTAAGATAGATTCACACACCTCCTTCACATTTTTAGCCCCTTACGGTATACCTTAAGTTTCTAATTTAGGTCCTCTTCTCTTTAATGTGGTTATTGATAATATTGGTAAATATTTAAACTCGCCTAGTTATTTACTTTTTACGGATGACGTAAATTTACAGAAAATTATCAAGTCAACTGCAGAATGTGGCCTATAGACTTATAAAACGACATAAATGGTATTTTCAATGGTCTCTTGAAAATAGAATGTCTATTAATAAATATAAGACCAAATCTATATTATCTTTTGCTATAAAAACTAGTCCCATCTTTTTTACTTAAAAATTGGTCAATGAAAACATATTTCGCTCCCTTTATATAAATGATCTAGGTGTTCTCCTGGACAGTAAATTCTACTTCCACTATCATGTTGGCCATATAATATTCCAATCATTGAAATTACTTGGACTTCAAATCTATTACTTCATCATTTAAGAATGTTGAATGTTTCTTAATGTCTGCACTATGACCTGGTTAGATCTAAGCTAGAATATGCTACTGTGGCTTGTAATTCCATTACCCTCAGGTTGGGAAATGATCAAAGAAAATTTGTCGCTACGTGCTTTGATAAATTCTTTACTAAGCAGATTATTATGATTATGACAGAATTCGAAACCTCTTAGGACTCCAAACTCTCTTCTCACATAGACTTTATTGTGATACCCATTTTGTTTTTAATGTTTTCAATAGCAAAATTTGTCCTTGATGATGTAGGTACACATGTCCCTTCTCGGGCCTCATATAGTACAAAATTATATTCTCTTAGCATTTCTTATAAGGTGAGCCCTATGGGGGTTGGACCCAGAGCGCTAATTCCAGATTTGGCAAATTCGACTTTTTTCATAAAAGAAAAGCCAAACTCACAGAGCTATTTAAAGAACTCCCTTATCACTAATTTACCCTGTCGAGGTTCTGATTTTATTATTTAAATTTACATTATTCTGATTTATTTGTTTGCTTATTGTTAATGATTTTATATACTGCTTTTACTACTATCAAGTTATTTATTTTATTATTTTTATCATTAATATTTCCTATTTTTTGTAACCATTCTTCAGTATGAATCATTATTTAGCTATAATTTTTATTTTTTTAATGTTATTATTATTATTATTATTATTATTATTATTTATTATTATATTATTATTATTATTATATTATTATTATTTAGCACTGCGTCTTACTACCATTCGTGTTATAAAAACAACCTTGAGACGTGACAACACCCGGACACAGGAGAGAACCTTAATCCGGCTGAACCCTTCTCTTGACCACAAGAGAAAGTGATTGAGACAGTTGGGCCTCCTGGGTCAAGATGGGAAAAGGCGGCTGTTTGGCAGCCCCTGGTCACCATCGGGCTTAGAGTAGATATTCCAGTGATGAACATCCACTTAGTAATAAGATTTAGTTAATTTACAATAGGTATGAGGGTTAACATAGGGAATTAGGATAAGGTAGTATTTAGGTGCTTAGCCTGTTTGTAATATTACTTTAAATAAGAAAAAGATACATTGTAAAAGAAAGGAAATATCAAAAGTAGCATAAAACGACTCGGATTTAAAGATTGTTAAGATACCAAGCCAAACAAACTGGGGAGGGGGGGGGGGAATATGGCTATTCGTTCGCTTGTATATTATTATTATTTTGTACACTTAGTTTCCCTTCATATCTGGGATATCCAAATTTAATAATACTAAACGTGATGGGAGTGAATATGATAAGGGTTAGAAGGAAGGTACCCGCATATGCGTGGAAGTTATAGTGGTGAGCCATTGAGGGAAAACCACCCTCATCTTCAGTACGCCCATCTGTAAATCGAGCCCCTACCTCCGAGTCACCGACGAACCAAATTAAACGGACCCAACGTTTAATCAACGTGTCCTCCAACGTGGTGTCGAGGGTCTGTTAAATATTAAATCCGTTAAAAAGAATAGCGTAAAAAAAAGAGTGAGTACTCACCATTAAAACCTATTATCTATAAAATAGCAATACAAAATATTATTTGGAGTATTTTCAGCTGGAGCCTAAAACGTATCACGCATATTTATTCTAATATCATTACTTTAGTTTATTTTGTTGAAAAATTACACTTGGACGCGGAAATCGAACCCGCTACCTTTGACTTTGCGCGTCAATTCTCTATCAGTGAGAACTTCTGTGCTGAGGGTCCAGGGTTCAATCCTCGGTCCCGGCACAGATTTATCTGATTGCCAAACCCTTCCTTCACCTCTGACAAGACGTGTATTAATCACAACTTGTGAATGTGTGGAATTCCAGGCCTCTACCGTGGTTCGGATTCCACGTTAAACTGTAGGTCCTCCATTTCATCTCATAATCACCCTACCATTGCACATTAGCGTAAGTGCGTATAACCCGAACGGGTAGTAAGACGCGGTGCTAATAATAATAAATAATAATATAATAATAATAATAATAATAATAATAATAATAATAATAAATCTACCAGTGAGCTATCCAAGATTCATCCTGTGCTCAGTCATTCTTCACTCATATTTTAAGGCAAAGTCTGTGATGGATGTGTAACTTTGGCTACCATAAGATGTCATTGATTCCACAGCCACCTTCCTTCGACTCGGGAGGGATGTTATGCTGTCTAATGTACAGTACATTTCACACAAGATAAATAATAGCGATAATAGCGATGTTAATGAATATCGATGCATAAAGTGTAAATCTATTTACATATTGAAATGTCTCTATGGTGGTGACCACGGTTAAATTCATTTAAATTAGTTGAAAAATGACACCCCAAACACGGGAATCGAACCCGATTTGAAGGTGGCTGTGGAATCAACAATAGCTCATGGTAGCCGATTATTTCCACACGTCCATCACCTCTCTACCTTAAACTGTGAGTGAAGAGCGACTCTGAGCATGGATAGCTCAGTGGTAAAGCTTTGGTGCTCCAACCCTGTTTCGATTCCCGTGTCCAGGGGTCATTTACCAACTTAAATGAATTAATAATAGAATTGTGGTCACCTCCAAACGGAAAGTTTCTGTAATTACATCGATCTACGCCTTGTGTGTGATATCATAACTTTAATTAATCATCGATATTGTTATTAACGGACACTGACGGTCTTGACAACTTAGGCTATGTGAAGTTTTTTTTATATAATATATAATTATTAAATTAGATTAGATAGAGCATAAACTTATGAGAAGTTAACCTTGCATTGTATGAAACTTGTTTTGTTTAATAGGTTTGTGAACGATAAGTTTAAAAAAATGAAACTTGTTTTTTTAAAACAAATAACGTGATCGGGTGTTGATTTAAAAGAAGTAACGTTTAGAAATAACTAGTCGAAGCGTCGGTTCAAGTTATCGCGTTAAAATGTATTCGAAACTTTTTATCAAGCGTCGACAACCCATGGAATGAAAAAAACCTCATTCGACTTTTTAGATTAAAAGTTTACTTAGCAAAAGCTGTAAAATTTCGAGAGCTTTTAGATTTACAACTTTTTATATTGATAAAGTTAAGTGTTATGTGTATAGTCACCGGTGATTCTACAAAGCCACTGGTTCAGTTGGGGAATGTAAAAATGTATTTACCATTTCACATATTCGCCGAACGTTTTACAAAATCACCAGTGATTCTACAAAATAACCATCAGCCACTGGTGAATGTTAATAAGTCACGTCAAGATTAGTTTTGGTTAAGTTAATTTGGGCGAGTTAGGTTAGCTTAGACAAGTTTAGACTAGTTTATTTTATCTTAGGTTACGTTAGACTAGATTAGGTTGGATTTATGTTCTATATTTTCATCAACATACATTAGGTATTTTATAAAATCGCCGGTAAAAATGTAGTTAACAGAGATTTTCATGTTTCATACTTACCCCAAACTGCATTGGGATAGTTATAAAATCACTGGAAAATTCAAATAAACTTTATTATTTGTTATATAAACAATTCTTTTCGGTGATTTTATATATTCACCGGTAATTTTACAAAACAAAGAATTCAACACACTTACAGTAACCATGTTTTTAAAAAATGTGGAACGCTTCACGATTTTGCGTGTCATCCTTGCGCAGGGGCCATGCTAATCTTCTCTGTATCGTTCCAATTTTAGTATATGTACCGCCGAAGCGAGTACAACAGATCGAAGGAAAAGTATTGTATATAACCTTAATGCCCCTTAAATATATCATCAGTGTGATATAGAAAGTTTTAAAATTTAATCATAGAAAAGTTAGATGTCTTTGGCTATATTATTACTAATAAATATATTAGTTAAATTAGATTATATGATAACAATTTATTTATTATAGTTATAAACTTATACACATATAAGGTAACTAATTATAATATTTCAATTAAGCAAGGTAAACGTACACGGGAGACCTGTAGCGCTACTATGAATTTAAATTGGAACTATTTAATTTAGTTATGAGATCTGCTCATAGAGTGTATCCTATGCTTGCTGGAGGACGTCGCTATAATTTCACTCATACCATGTGGCGTATGACTATGGTGGCATGCGCTAGAGAATGAATAATCTATATTCAGTGTAACCGGCCATCTATTTAAAAAAATATGTAGGCCTACGCATAAATAAAGTCCACTACCCGAAGGGTTTTAGAAACAAAAGTCTACAATTTACTACATTTAACATAATCGTTCTTAGAACGCAAAACAAGGTATGTATTTTTGCAATTTTTATATCAAACCATTTCTTTCGGCAAAACAAATCAAATACTGCTCTCGTAGAAACAATCTTTGAGTAGAAACATTATTTTCTATAAAATTACAAAGTAATCTTAGAACCGTAGAACGTTGTTGAAGTCTGAAGATCTGTTATGAACATACCGGCATATGATGGAAAAACGTTCTAATTTTATAGGAAAAAGTAATAAAATTCCAGAACACTCTTGACACATGGATTTCAGTACCTGTTGATATGTACAGTAAATTAAGCTGATGTTTCAACTGAAGAAATAAATAAAAATTAATTTGCAGACAAAATACTTTTCCCATAAAAATACAAAAGAAATACTAATAGGTAGGCCTACTTTTTATATTCAGGAAACTTAAAACTAAGAGGATGAAAACCAAGAACCATACCTTTTAGGCCAATTTTATTTTTTAAATCATAAAATCACAAAATGTGTAGGGCTACTAACCTTACACTCACAAAATTTCAGGAAATCAAATTATTAAATCCAAGATTATTAGAATTTATTTTTATGGTGAACACGTCAAAACTATTTCACCTAAGTGATGGAGGAACAAATATTGTTGGAAAATGTGTAAAATTTAATTATTAAAACAACATATTATAGATCCAGTTAAAATACAATAATCATAAGGTATATTTCTCATATTTCCTTTGTTAATTAAAGTAAAATATTTATAGTCTATCTCAATTTCAGCTATGAAAAATGTGTGAAGTACTACTTAGCAACTTTGAAGAAATATTTCCAAAGATTGAAGAAGACTTTCGAAATGCTACTTTTATAGCACTTGATGCAGAGTTCAGTGGAGGCATAAATCCATCACAGGAAATAAATAAGCCAAGGTGAGTAAATGCTTAGTCAAGTAGAACTAGAAGAAATTCAACTGCATTAGCCTGGAGTGATTTGGGAAAACCACACCAATAAATCACTCATGGATAGTGCAAACAATGGATTTTGGAGCTATGTATAACTTAAATTATGGATGTGTCAAACAGGGGTAGGTAGACTGGCAGGTTTCGAGTGGCCCGGCACAACAAACAGGACTACCCTTAGCAGACATATTTGTAAACACCACTAAAATTAGGTTTCACTTTAGGTGGTGAAGTACTGGATTTATATTTTTAATCAGTAAATTTAATCCCAAGGCCATTACAGCTATATTATCAATGTTTTATGTCATTATTAATTCCACTGTAACATCAGTTTCTACTTTATAGTCCTACTGACTATGATCAAAAATGCACTAAATTTGTTGAACATAATTGTGTGTTGAGCATGTGTGTGGTGTGTGTGTGTGTTGTGTGTATTATATATATATATAGTACAAACTTTTATATATATATAATATATATATATAAAAGTTTGTACAATGATCCTCCACCAATTATCAACCTAACTTTAACTTAACGTAACGCTCACTTATAGTTTGCTTATCGTAAAGAAACCAGTGAGCTATCACGATTCACGTAACTCAACATAATAGCTTGAGCCAAACATTAGCATTCAAGAGCATAGATGTTGATCTGTGATGTGTACTGTATGTTAACAGTGCTATCTGTGACTATATGTATTGTTTACTTTTGATATATTTAATTACATTGCAATAAAATATTTATCATTCAAACTAATTGTATTGAAGCTAAGTTTTTTGCACTTTCTACTTTTCCTATTTTGTGTTATGTTATACTCTCGTCAATCATGATTTAAAAGTAAAATCTAGCTTGCATACACTATAAACAAATGAAGTAATGATACTTGCAAAACAGATGAAGTACTAAATATCAGTCAGTATTAACGTGATTGGCTGGCTAGATTACGTGATACCCTTCACTTATAGTTCATGTAATGTGAAAGATCTCCAAAGACAACTCTTACTATGAGTGAACGTTAAGTTATCCACATCGTGATGGCTTCCATTTAAAAACACAAGAACCTTTATGTTAAGTTACGTTGTGAAAGTTAAGTTAACATAAAATTGATCATGATACTTGTGTATTTTACAAAGCAAGCAAGTAAGTCAGGAACTGTGTATAAGCAACAGCAAGAAACAACAATGGGATGGTTTTACATTGAATGCCATCATATAGGGGCCTATATTTAAAAAGGATATATTCTGTGCAACCTCAGATTTTCTGAAACTTTTATTTAAAATTTCAAAATTATGATCATTTAGAATTGAATGGATAGCTTTATTTTAGTTTAAAATGGTTGCGGCGGCCCAGATCAAACCAGCTCATCGGTATATCACCAGATGTCCACCAGGTTTTTGTACAATAGGTTTATTTTCTTAGTTTGAAACCTTAAATTTGTATGCAATATGTTTGTTTTTGTTTCAGCTTGTTTGACAATGGAAGAGAACGCTATCACAAGTTACGACAATGTTTAGGCGGTTATATTGTGTTGCAGATTGGCCTTACATCGTTTCGATTCTGCCGGCAGGGAAATGCTTATGTTTCCACCACCTATAATTTCCATATCTTTCCCAGGTCATTTTTCTCCCTGGATAACAGCTTCTTATGCCAGGCATCATCTTTGGAATTCCTTTCTCGTCATAATTTTGATTTCAATAAGGTAGGTAACCTACTTCACCTTTAAGTAATATGGTAATATAAACACCAATATTTGCTTACCCATCAGGTTGCATAGTCATATTAAAGTCTCAGGTCTTAAAGTGCGGAATTTCTTCAAAGATCATGTGTGATTCTCAAATTGTTGATCTCAAGGATAGAGCTATTGGATAGAATATGATTACATTATATTTGAATTACTATTTATTGTGTGCTATGTTTGTATGTACACAGGTCCTCTTAAAAAAAATATTTTTCTTAATGACGCTTGGATATAGAAATCAAACCAGGACCTTTTCTTAGCACATTACTGCGCTTACTGTTTAACTACTCAGTAACTTCTTGTCATTCATCATTATTTAAAGTAGATACATAAATACAATAATTAAAAATAGTTTGATGCAAGTATAACTGCTGACTAAGGCAATGAAATTTTTTGTTTATAGCTCTGGCTAGCTGACATTCTCATACCCTTTGACTTTGTTACCCACTGCAACTTTTACAAGTGATCGAGTATGTTTCATTCATTCACTTGATTGTAACATGTATGCTCGAGTGTATACAGCAGCAATGACCATTATAAGATAAGAATAATAAAACACAACAAACTAATATGAAACTATTCAAACTATAACTATATTAACGAGCTAAGCCAAAAGTCCCAGGTTCGTTTCCCATGTCCAGATGTCATTTTTTAATCTATTCATATATGACTCGGCTACGGCTGATCTCCATGATTGCACTCATTCCCAAGCTTCGCCTTTCAAATTTACTTAATTGTATAGCATTGCTTTCTTCCATTTGATTAGTTTGGAATGTGCAATGTATTTATACTATTGGCAGCATCAAGCCAAATCTGAGTCAACGGTGGCTGTGATATCATTTATAGCTCTTAGTAACTGTTGATATTCACATGTCCATCACTCCCTTAAAATATGAGTTAAGAATGACCTAAGCACTGGATGATCCTTGGATAGCTCAGCGGTGGAGCATTGGCCCGCTAAACCAAAGATTCCAGGTTCAATTCCTGTGTCCAGGTCTCATTTTTCAATATATTTGAATACCCAAACTCTGTTGTGAGGTATTTGACATAATTAATTTGACACAAAAGTACAGTCATTTGTTGTATTTGGCTCTGGATACTTTTACTTGTTTCATCCCAAATTTAATAAACTAATACTTTTTTTCCCTTTTTTCTGATTAATATGTTTCAGTTTGTTTATGAAGGTCTTCCATACCTGTCTCAATCACAGGAATCTCATTTGCGCCAAGAGTTGTGTGAAGGTCATTTGTTTCAAGATTTGGAACGAACAGTCTCTCTTGATGATGAACGTGTTTTGCAGGTTATTTTAAAATACTTATATAAAAATCTTACTGGATAGGCATTATTAGAGGTGATGGTGGTCATATGGTCTAATGTGTCACTTTCACCTTAGATTGTATTGCTGGTGACAAGATTTAGGTTTGAATTGGCTGCACTTTTTTTACTAGATGGTTTCCCATTCCATTTTCATACAATTTTGGGTGCATTTCCTCATCCTTCATCTATTATTGTAAATATATTAATAGCTTGCTAAAGTAGTAAGGCAAAATACAAAATAAATGGTATGGAACTCCCCACAGACTTTCTCGCTCTATTGTTTAAAAATTGAGATATTTACTCAAAACTTGTAATATATGTGAAACTAAATAATATACATTAGCAAACCCAAGCATAAATTGCACTATACTTATGTAATATATTTTTTGCGTCCCGGTTTTAGATTTTATAATTTTATTTTTAAAGAATGAATGTCCTCATTTGTATGTTTGGACCAATAAAAAAGATCAATATTGGGTCCACAAGTGTCAACACTTCGTATTAAATTTTCGACTTCCAGTTAAAATTTTCAACATTTTATTAGGTGATGCACATCTTCAGGTCATCGCATTGCTATTAAATTCCTCATTTATAAATATTGACCAATAAAAAATGTAAATATTGACTATTGAGTCTAAAATGGAGATAGATCATTGTTGTACAACATTTCTCCTAAGGGGTTTAAGGAAAAATAACTAACTTTTTGAAACACAAAACACTGTATTACTCCATTTTGAACCCTAGGTGGGCTTTCTTCATAAATTTTTACTCTTGTTAGTTTATTTTCCCTTTTTCTTTAGTTTTATCAATTTCCATTATTATAAAAAAACATTTATTTAGAATTTTTTATACCGTTATAACTGCTCTTGTATTTGTATTATATTTTTTATCAGTCCGGCAGCAAGGCACCAAATAGTTTTTCAAGCAACACGACATGTATAGAAAATCCACATTAAAAGAGGTGGTATTTGAAAGATAGATAAAGTTACCATAAATATCCATTTGCCAAACCATATGATCTACAGACCATGTTTTGATTTGTTGTTCTTTTTGGCAGTCATAACATTAACACAAACAATTTGTTTTAAAATCATTAACCATTTTTACAACACTAACTTATGAAAATAATCGTTTGGATATTTCTTTTTTGTGGAAGCTTAAAAAATGCTTTCCAAACAAGTGCCTCTAAAATGCAGCATGCTCTTAAGAAATAAAGATGGCGAACTAGCCTAAACAAGGGTGGTTTATGGCATCATACAAACCGTCAAGGTAGTTGTGCAGTGGTGTTCTTACGCAGTTTACAATAGAAAAATGTATTATTTGGAAACTAATATTTTGTCTGGCTCTTTAAGTTATAAAATCATTTTTATTCTTATTTTGGTGGCCAGTTAGAAATATATACAAGTGTGAATATAATACATTTTATTTAACAGGGCTGCCACCCGTCTGTAAAACCTGAAAAACAGGGAAATGTCCGGAAATTTGGTTTGACCTGGAAGAATCAGGGAAATTACTGGAATTTTAAAATACAAAGTCAAATTTTCAAAAGTGTTAAACTATTTTGCTAACAACCTATTTTTACATTAATGTTTTTATGCTTTGTAATTAATTGAAATTTCGATTGTAATTTTTGAACTTCACCATGAAGGCTATTACTTTATTGTGTAATTACATAATCCAAGAACATCAGCATATGTGCCGTGGTCACCGTTCTAGTTGTGAGAAAGCGTCTGCACAGCCATCAATATGACACGTAATAAGTATGCGGGTAATTGATTTTTTGTACTCTTAGTTTCAAAATAGTGACAAAACGGTGCTTTATCATCATTTTCTATATCATTTTTAACTTATTTAAAAAAGTTTTAATTAAATACTATGTTACGGCATTATAGAAAAATGGTTTATTTAACACAGCAAAAGCATTGAAAATTTGCTCTTTCAGTTTAGTGACTCTTTGCGCATACTCAAATACAGATTTCTTTGAGTGTTTCTCAATTCTAAAATAACATGCATACGATATTTGTTTGGAAGTCCAAAGCATTGCCTCTCAACCCCCCACTATTTACAACTATAAATAAAATGTTTTGTGTAAATGTGTGAAAAGCAGTGCATCCATACTCCAGAAAAAAGCTTCACATAAACAAGTAAAAAATAAATTTATTAGTTCATGATGCCCTAAAGTTTTGGGTCCTAAAGTTTTTTATCATTATTGGACATGGTTATCATTAATTATGGAGTTGGGGCATAGACTGCTTGCATTGAAAGTAATGACAGGAAGGTTGGGGTTTGAATCCCGGTTATATGCACTTGGGTGGTTTACCCATTCTCTCCATGCTAATGTGTGTGCATCTATTCTAAGCTACCTTCTCATTCCTGCCACATTGTATTGCGTTGTTGGAACTATTTTATTTTTGTCTGGACAACCTGGAAATGTCAAGGAATTTCATTGTTATAAATTAGTGGCAACCTGTTTAGTTATTTTATGTACTATAATATATTTTATTGAATTATTTTGTGTACTATAATATATTTTATTGAATTATTTTGTGTAATATAATATCTTTTATTTAATTAATTCATGTACTATAATATCTTTTATTTAATTATATCATGTACTATAATATCTCTTGTTGCCACAACTGCCAAACAAAATTCATAGTTTTATTAATACATTCTGTTCTTTCACTGAGTTACAAAAACGCCAATTATAGAGTAATTTGAAGGGAATTATTATTAGACTAGTTTGGTAACACCTTTTATTGATAATATAGTATTAATAAGGAAATAATCATTATTTTCAAATAGGTTGACATTAGTGAATATCAGTCAATGTTTGCAATACAGTATCTTCTGCTAGCTGTCTGAAACCACCCTTCCAACCATGACTGCCCTGTACACTACGTTTATGATAAAAACTTAGTCTCTTACCTTGACGGTCTCCATTATGACCCTTTCATATAATTTGCATCATAGTGAAAACAAGCACGGTAAGGGTGTTATTATTCAAGGCAAACAAAAATTACCTATTGCTATTGAGGATTAACTCAACACTGTCCTGCCTTGTTTGATTTAATGTTTAGTAGAGCTTTTAATTAGGGATGTGCGAGAACCATTTTTCAATTCAAGACAGAATATAAAAAAGACACGAAACAAGACTAGAAAACGTCTTTTGAAAGTAGAAAAAATTAAATTATGTTTATTAAAGTAAATATATAGTTTATAGTTTCTTTTTGACATTTGAGCTGGCGCTTGCTTTAGATTGTCTTATATATATATATTTCATTCAAATCTTTGAGATATAACTCATACACATTTTAAATGCAATTAATAAAATAGTGATAGGTAGTTACAATGAACACATTTATAATTTAAATTTTTAGTGTAACAGCTTATATTGTCAAAGTTTGATATTGAAAAACAATATGTATAACCAAAACATTTCTTAATTAAGGATGTTTTTTGGGTTATTACGGTATTATTGTAAATAAAAAATACCTGGTTCAGTTTTTAATTTCTTTAGGTTATTATTTGCTTTCTTTTTATTTCTCGAATTTTCGAGATTCGTTTTTTAACTTCTGAGACGAGATTGAGATTATTTTTTTCTTGAATTTGCGAGATATTTTTGAGTCTCGCACGTCCCTACTTAATTGCAAGGTAACGGGTATTTTTTTAGGGATGTGCCCTTAAATCCTTAATAAGATCAAGGGTTCGAGAAAATTTTGGATCACGACTCAAATCCATAAAAAAAGTTTTCAATTTCTCAAGTGAAATTTGTTTAAGACTGCTTTAATAATGCTTATTGGTGGCTCAAAACCAATTATAATTATAGGATGAACTTAACTACTAGGCCCCAGACCAGCAATTTAACCTGCTTGAAAATATTATTATTAAAAGGGTTTTTTTTTTACTCCCCTAATGCCAACAGGGTTTGTCTGCTTGAAATTTCTGGCTATCTACTTGCATTGGCTGATATTTAACTGACTTGTGATGTGTGGCACTGCGCTGATGTGGTTACATCACCACAATGACATGATGTGATGATAATGATTTCTTATTGTGTGGTAGTAGTAGACGTATTAAACCTAATTTAAGCCCAATTAAATTGACCATAGGAACATTTGCCCTTTCGGGGAAAATGGTTCTGCCGAGAATCAAACTTGAGACCTTTAGATTAGTAGCCTGGAATGGTGACCACTATACCAAGAGGCTGATCTTAAAAATAACACCTTTTGTTCTGAAATTCTCTCATAGAAATATGTATCATAACTGTATGAATTGCATATAACCTAAACAGCTAGTAAGATGCTATGCTATGCTAAAAAAAATATTGTATGAACAAAATGTCACATCTTAGATTAAATATTACTTTAAATGATATAATCTCTTAATAGTAAAGTTGTAAGTTGCTATATTCTCTAAATAGTAATGTTGTGTAACATTATAAGTTGGGTTTAAACATTGGCCGGGTATTTTAAGAGCAAAATTCACTAACAGGCCTTGACTTTATAAAGGTTGAATTTGTCTTGGGTGATTTTTCACAGGAAGATGAATCTGAAGGTTTTTTATGTGTTGATGTTGTAATTGAAAACTTAAGCAAAATTACATCATAAATTTAAAGCCCATGTACCTGCATCAATGGTCAAACAGAGTATGCCAAATTGGTTTGACCATAATAGAGAGGTCAGGGTCCAAATCCTGATCGGTGTGGTTTTTCCTAAATGGTGTCCCACTCCCCTCCATGCAAATAGGGTACATGAGCTTTAAATTCTACTATTTTATTTTATCTAATATCTACTATTTTCATCTCATCTCCGTTAGTGCATTAGTGAAGTATCGTCAACTCTTTTGTGACCTATGCTTTCCACTTAGTAAATTTACTTACGATTATGATCTAAGAATAAAACTTTTTTTCATTATCTTGTCTAAGGCAAGTCCAAAAAAATTGCAGGTTTCTTAGAAAAATATGTTAATCTATTTACATTTTCTACCTTTTCAACATTTATTTTTTAGGAGGAGTGCTCACGAGTGTGCGAATGGGTGGCAAGTGCAGTGCTTGGAGATTCAATCTTACTGGGTAGAGAGAATCTACAACGTAGGGGAAAATCTCTTGTCTACATGCTTCACAAAGAACTTCGCAAGAGGTTTCTATCAGTGTGGACCTTTCCAGAAAAAGGACTTGTAAGTTATCAACTCAATTATATGTTGTGTCTCTTTCTAACGTATTTGTATGAATGTTTATAAAATAAACGTATTATTTTGTGATAGGTTCTTGTAAAGAAAGTCTCCGCCGATGAGCGGAGTGATCTTGTGGACTTTGAAAGAAAAAGCAGTTCCTTGGAACATGATGTTATCAAGTCTATGCTGGGTTTCTCCAGAGTTTTCAAGCTGCTCACTGAACTTGGAAAGCCTCTAGTTGGGCACAACTTGCTTCTAGATCTCGCTCTTATGTATGCTCAGTTTCACGAACCTTTACCATGTATGTATGTCCTCGTCACAAACATCAATCTCTCTTTTTAAGTTAACTTTAATTTAATGATGGGTAGAATCTACTATTCTGTATATTTTACAAATGTACATATCGAATTTGAATCATTATTTTACCTACAGATCCCAGCTCTTGAGTATAAAAATGAATAATATAAAACATGGTAAACATAATAGGTTTACTTTTCTACATTCTTCTTAAGTTGATATACAAAACAGAAATATTAGCTAAAAGTTGAAATTTTTTGCTACAATGTATTTAGTCCAGGAAAGATATGGTTTGGGGTAGAAAAAAACTGCAATATAAACACATTTTTCACCATTGTGTTCCAAAAAAGGTGCAGTAGTATCTCCAAAGTTCACACCAATTAGTGCTAGAGAAACTGCCGCCATCTTGAAAAAATGTCTGCAAAAAATAGGTTTTTTAGACTTATCTCGTAAATGGCTTCATGTATGTGAATCTTTGATAAGTATAAAGTGAAAGATAATACAGTTTTATGCAAATTCAATCACCATGGTTTTTTTTTGTAAAGAGAATCGCTACAAAGATATCACCTATTATATTGACACCATGTAACTGCTCTACAAAGATTCTTTGCATTTAGTCCAGGACAGATAAAGGAGAAATATAGCCCAAATCCTCAAACTGGAATATAAATAAATGTAAGAGTAACAGATTCAGAGTTCATACCAATTAGTGCTAGGGAAACCGCCACCATCTTGAAAAAATGGCGGCTAAAATAGGTTTCCTAGATCTATCTTGTAATTCTATTGGAAATGAAATGTTCACTGTATATTAAAAAATTAAAAATTCTTTTAAACCTATTCTAAATTTAATGTGTAGGGGTGTGCAAAGTTCTTTTTTGGTTTGAAGCGAAGTCGAGCCGAATATGGGAAAATTTTCGAAGCCAAATCAAAGTTTGAATATTTTTCTATTTAATTTTGAGTAAAAATATTATGTTGACATTGAGTATATTTATTTAAAATCAAACTAAATATTACATTTATTTTTTCTCGACACTAATAATTTTAGCTTATTGCTGACATATAAATGTTATATTCACTTTACCTTTGTATTAAAAACACTTAATGTGTACAGCCTGAGTGATTAGTTTAAAAAAATATTCATTTGCTTTAATATATTGGATTTTCCCTGCATTGTGTTTTACTAACCTTTCACACATAAGATACAAATTAACAAAACACAAGAGTTGATGGACATTCAAGAACAAGAACAACGTTATAGAAAAATACAAGTTTAAGTTAATTTAACGTGTGCGTTTATAGGTTTGAGAAGTCCATTGTTACAAAATTTTAGTTTTTATATTTACAAATCAACCAGGAAACTTTTGATTCTATAAATCCATTTAAATCTTGCCATGTGAATTACTTAAAAAATATATGGTTCTGATTTTGAAAGCGCCTATAGCCAATATTGAAAATAATACAACATTGATGATAATAATTTTTCTCATAAATTAATTATTCATGTAGTTTGTATAAAATAAGCAGTTTTTTATAGATTTTATTTAATTTTATTTTTAGTAAAATATCTTAGATTTAATATAAATTAACAGCAATTTTTGTTTATAAGTACTCACTATTTGCGTACTTTAAAAAAAAAATTAAGGGATGCCATGTTCCTGCACATATGCTCAACTATCTATCAAGTCTGCCCGCTAGCCTACACATTAATAGTACACAACTCGACACAAATGAGTCGGCAGATCCCCATTGACAAGGATCTGCAGACTCATTTGTGTCGAGTTGTGTCGTGAAGGGGCTGTCCATAAATTTATGTAAGGACAGGGAGGGGGTCATTATATTCTTACATTTTCTTACAGGGAGAGGGGGGGGGATCAGAATCCATCTTACATAAGTTTTTTTGTCTTTGTTTAGGGTGAGACAAAATCTAATAAAACACTTTTACAGATGCGCAGTCAATAAGGTTGCGCCTAGCAATGACAGATGGTGCTGAAAGGTAACTTAAACTATACGTACACAGTAATAGACCAATAAAGGTTAAATCGTGGTCAGGAGTTCATTCATCTAGCTGTCTTTTTTCTGCTAGCCACAGGTCCTTGCATGTTAAACACATCTTTTGGTTTGAGTGCTGTCGACGAAGAATTCCACTCACATCGATATTGGCAATTTATTAATTTTATTATAGTGAACCCGAATATTAGTATGCCTAGTTATGTCATCCGGTCAGGTGATTTATATCAACGATTTTACAAAAGCTTAGTATCGTATTTCTTCATTCTAGTGCTCAAAATACTGAAATGAAAGCAAACAAAGAATGGAAAGAAGCCAAAGCACGTTTCCAAAGCGATAAGAGAGAATTTTCAGACTTTATTTAACAGTGTATTAACGCTACATTATTAAAAGCTCCAAGAGTTTAGTTACTATAGTGGAGTATTTTACTAAAACGAGGGTAAGTTCAAAAAAAATATTCTTGTATTTAAATAAATGTTATAAAATGTGAAAATTTCATTGAATGTACAGTATGATTGATAAGTGTGTAGTAAATGAACTTACACAATTTTTAATAATTTCGAATCATTATAATCAGAAACCTAAACATGTGCATGTGCATTTTAACATTTAATCAAATTGTTTATTTTCAAGTTTTTTTTACTACACAAAAAATGTATATAAAAAGTAAATATATATATATATATACTGTATATTATGACTAAACAACATAACAAACTTATAACGTTCGATTAGAGATTAAAATGTATGTTTAAAATGTTTCAATTTAGAAGATAAGTATATTTTTATAAAATATTGAACTGTGAGATGCGGGCTAGAAATTCAACTATTTAAATTTATATATAAAGATATTGGGAAATTTTTCTTATTATTTTTACTTTCTCATCAAAAGAGAAAGTATTGTAATTGTGTAAAAATCATAATTTATATATTAAATCAAAGTTTCTATACTTTCATTTTATGGAAACATTGATTTCTGTATTTTATTTTATTTTATAGAGAAATTTAATATAATGTAGCAAAAAATCATTCAAAATACGGTTTCTTAAAAAAAACCAAGTTAACTATAGAATTACGCTTATATTTCATTTATCTATGGTGTGTTACACCTAATTTTATTGCAAAAAGTACTCTAAAATGTCATGTCACCAATCCTTATGTCTAAAACTTTATAATTTACCAAATCATAAAAAATTATGTACGATTGTGGGGGAGGGGGTGACTGAAAATCTTATGATCCCTTATGTGGGGTTAAAGGGGTCAAAAATCATTAAAAAAAACATACATAATTTATGGACAGCCCCCCCAAGCACTTAGTAACCAAGATATGCTGATTCAGTTGTATTGTACCGAGCTTTGCACACAACAGTACCAAGAAAGTGTCAGAATGGTTACGTAAACATTATTGTAATGTAGACATGTTTGGGGACCAAAGATACCTATTTGTGTTAATTATAATTTGTTTAATTCATTGGTGTGTGAGTATTTATTTTTCACTTCTAGTCAAGTTTGAATGAAAACATTAAGTTTTATATGAGTTCTAGTAATATTTTACTAGAAATATTTTCAACTAATTTTTTTGTAATAGATAAATGTATAGACCTTAAACACAAACATACATCTTTAAGGGTTTGGGGGGAGGGGAGAGAGTTATGGTCACACAAATTTAGATTTTTAAATACACTTAACTTAGTTGTAAAAGCTACATTTTTAATATAAGATAAAAATAAATATTTTTAAACTCTATTTGATATAAATGAATACATTTAAACTGAATTAAATGTATTAAACTGAATTTTCGTGATAAAATTGAAAATTCCAAGTAATTAAACTTTTCGAGTTTTAGTAAAAATCTTGAGTTGAGTTTGAATAGTTCTACTAAAACTGGATTCAAACTCAATAATTTTATTACTCATACACTGCTAGTTTAATTCGTCCATTTCACAAACTGATGAGTGGGTCCATAGAATTAATCCAAATAATGGAATAAAATGTAATCAAGAGGAAAATTACAATGTAAACACTGTAATAAAATCCGACAATGTTAATATCTCAAAATGAATCCAAAGTGAAAATCTAGTGCGCTAGTCTTTAACTAAAAATATTGTCAATTGTTCATCATTGTCAAATAATAATCATTGCATATATAATTTTTGTAGGTGTTTCAGAAATTTAATCTTTAAAGATAATATTCGCACAAACCAATAGTAACTTATTTGGTATATTCACTCTTTTGTTATAGTGAAGTACACAGACTTCAAGAAAAAAATAACTTTACTCTTTCCAACAATATATGACACAAAGTTCTTGAGCTTTGAGTTAAGGAAAGAACTTTCAAAAACAGGTAAATATTTCTAGTTTTTACAATGAGGGATAAAATATATTTTTTAATAATTTTGGTTTTAAATTTTTTCATAAACAAAATTATATTTAAAAGCACAATCATATTCTGATAAGATTAGTTTCAGAGTTAAGGCTTATTTAATTATACTTTATGTAAACAATCTATGATAATGTAATTTATAAACATGAGGAAATATCAACTAATTAAGTGAAATATGTGGGAAGGATCCAATGCACAAATATGACATCCTCTTTTTTAGGCTTCAGTGGTAGAAAAGTCAGGGCTCTCATCTTAATTATTACCATTTATTTTAATGTGTCTTTTATTACTGTCCTAGACAAGTGGGTGTCCAATGTTCTCAACGAAATGTATATGTACTTCAAAAACTCCAATGGTGTTAGTTTAGCCCTCTACTCTCCGAGTATCAAATCAACAAATGGCTACAATTTAAAAGGTCGGTGAGATAAGTTTTTAATCTTTATATCCTAGTTTTGCTAGTTAGTTTTCAGGTCTTGATCAATCCTCCTTTTGAATTTTGTATTAATGCCAGGTGATGAAATAAATTATTTTTTTTCAACTTATATCTAAGATAATAAACTTCAAACAACTTTGAAAAGAAACTAGATTTTCCCTTTTTGATTTTAATAGGTGATAAAAATTAAATATATCATCATCATCATCTGATGTTTCCACCTTTGTGGGTCGTCTGGTACATCCTCTTCCATTCCTGTCGATCTTTCCAAACTTCTCCTTCAGCCAAGCGTCTCCAATCTCCTCTCCTTTAGCTTCCATGTCCTTTTGCGCTTGGTCCATTCGTCTTGTCCTTGGTCTTTCAATAGGTTTCTCTTGGTTCTGTAAGGCTTTCTTAGGCATTCTATCCTCCATTCTCATCACATGACCTAATCACAGTTACCTTTTCCTCTTCAGTGTATCTTCTAATGGTTTAACTTTTAAACCATCCCTTATTATTTCATTCCTTATCTTGTCTCTTCTTGTTACATTCTCAATACCTCTTAGTAACCTCATCTCTGCTACCTGCAATCTACTTAAATCTCTCTTTGTCCATGTCCAGGTTTCAGAGCTGTATGTCAATATTGGATGATAATATGCCTTATAACAAATTGTTGGCCTCTTTTCCTATATTCCATCACCAGATTATATCCTTAACTACATGGTAGAGTTGTCCACTCTTCTGTATCCTTGGTCCTATTTCCTCCTGGGTCTTACCGTTTGCAGTAATCTTACTTTCTAGCTAGCAAAATTCTTCACGTTTCGAGTTCCTTTCCATTGATGGTTACTTTCTTTCCTGGGTTTGTGTTTCTAGCCACCATCATCTTGCCCTTTTCCACATTCATGTCCAGTCCATATTGTTCCACTGCTCCTGCAGCTAGTTCCCTCTCCAAGTCCTCTTCCGACTTCTCATCCAGGGTATGCCATCACCTTCAGTTACCCTAGGTTTATGTGACCCTGGACTTGGGCTATAATTTCTTCCATTATTCTATTAATAGGAATGGTGATAAAATGCTTCCCTCTCTCATTCCCTTTATGTTCTATACTCTAAATTTGAATTATTTACTAAATCTAAAAAATATATATAAAATCAAATTTTGATTGGTATATTTGTAAATATTTCACTCTTAAGAAGTAGTAAACTGGCCCAGCATCAACAATATTGTTTGTTTGCAGTGATAATATATAGCTGGTATTTTTTTTAGCACTGCGTCTCACTACCTGTTCAGTTTATTTGCATATGTATTAATGATTTGGGATGAGGAAGTTTGAATTTTGATTAAGTGTATCCACATGTATATGGAAGGAGAGTGGAAAAACATTCTCAATATACCCAACCAGAATTTGAATCTTGTTCTTCCTGTCATTGGCATTCTAGTTTATTGTGAAAGTGATGCCTTAGACCTGTGGTTCTTAATCTTTTTTGGGTCACGGACCCCAATGTGAATCTGACAAAGGCCATGGACCCCCTTCCCATAAAAAAATGGATGTAAATACACACTCAGAAAATTTTCCTTTCCATCTTCTCTTTAATACAAAAATGTCTACCCTTGTAAACCTAATATTGACCTTTTTACTGGTCAAAATTTACAGTGATGACTTTCATAGTAATGCAATGACCTTAAGATGTGCATCCGCTAGTAGAATTTCAAATTTTACCGGAAGTAGAAATTTTTAGTTTTTTCTCTTTATTTGAAGTGTTGACCCTTATTGACCCAATATTGACCTTTTTCATTGGTCAAAATTCACAAATGAGGGATTTAATAACAATGTGATGAACTGAAGATGTGCGATGCCAATAAAATTTCAAAAGTTTTAACCAAAAGTCAAAATATTTAATACGAAGTGACTTTTTTTTACCCAATATTGACCTTTTTTATGGTCATAATTTACAAATGAGGACTTTAATATCAATGCGATGACTTGAAGATGTGAAACTGCTAATAAAATAATCAGAAGTCATTTTTAATTTTTTAGGCAAAAATTGAAATTTTCACAAAAAATTAAATTACAAATTTTGTTATTGGAAGCCGAAAAAGGGTTTATGTAATCATAAGCACAATTTGCTAGTTTACTTTATTACAGTGTAAATTTATCACATTCACATGGGCATTATATAAAAACAATCTTTACAACAAATTATGTTCTCACTTTTCCTTTTCATCTAAAAATTAATAGTAACTTCATGAAGAAAAGTGAAATAAATTCAAGTGTGTAACTTCAAAATGAGCATTAGTAACTGTTCAAAAGTAAAAAGTCATTGAAAAGGGTGCTGTTGTTTTGCTTGAATAAGAATTGAAGTTGTGGACTTTTTCTTCAACAGTGTAGCGCGCATGTCATCTTTAACATTCATTCTCTTTTTAGTTTTTGTTTTGATGCCTAAGTGATGAATACCCTGCCTGTTGAAGAGACAGGAAACTTTGTAATTGAATCCATTCTTTGATCTACAATTTTAGTAATTTTGTCTTTTGGTTCATGGACCCCCTGAAGCCCATCCATAGACCCCAGTTTTAAGAACCCCTGCCTAAGACAATGCTGCCACCAAAGCAGGAAATGAGTATTATTGAATCACACTTTAAAGTATCTATTGTTTGAGAAAAAATTTATTTGGCAAAGGACCTCTATAAAACATTTGGGGTCATAATAAACCTTCCTACTGACATTGAAAACATGGGTCATAAAATAAGTAAGAGCTGTATTTTATATTTATTTGTTTAGTGTTACCAGGTGGTCTTTAAGAAGTGAATAACACACTAATCATCACATTTGATATTGATATTTAGTTTTCTTTTCAGATTCTGAAGGAACATTTCATGAAGCAGGTTGGGACTCTTACTGTACTGGTTATTGTTTTATAAGGATGGCACACATTTTTGCTTCAAGATTTTATGGCCGGTAAGTTAAAACATACACTATAAACATTCTGTGATCAAACCATTCCCTGGCGCAGGCGTTAAACATCGTCTTTTTTTGCCCATAACGGTCCATGTCGGTGTAACAAATCGACTTTCATTGCAATATGTTATTATAATGCCATCTATCAATGAACCACTGAACTTTTAGCCAGTCTGAATACTTCGTATTGAAGCTGATAGATGGGGCTACAGTTCAATACTATTCTATAACCATGAATAAAGCAATAAATGAGAAAATTAATGTGTAGTGAAGTAGTTGTTGGATAGAAGTATACAAGTGTCAAAATGGCTGCTGGCCTATGCAGATTGCTGTGCTACAAATGCACCAGGCTATGGGCTAATTACTACTGTAGGATAAAAAAAAGTAAGCTTTTTTTTAACCATGTTTTACTTACCCATTCATGGTGCTATGCACATTTAACTACACTAAAGGGCTAATGATGAGTAAGCTAAAGTGTATTGAAAATATTAATGTGAAGATGTAGGGAGAAGTCATTTAGGAGAAAAAAAACTTCATTACATTCAACCAAGATTCGAACACTGACCTCCTTGTTACCAGCAAAACAGACTGGACAAGCTTGAGTTTAGTCTTTATTTTGATTCATACGGATAAATTTGCTATTGTGTTGGTCTATTTACATTTACAGTTCTTTAATGATAATTGTTTGACTAACATCCATGAAAATAACCCATTCAATTAAGGCAAAAAGAGTCTATTTGACAAATCTAGTTGATACCTGAATACCGATCAAAACACACAAGGTCTAATGTTTCATTAAATGTGCTACTTAGTTTGCTTGATGATAGTTCATATTTATAACAGGATGGCAATCCAATAGATTTCTCCCCTACAGGAAATGATCACTTAAGGTTTGTCATAATGCCAAAATCAACCTTAAATAGTTACTTTACTTTTGCAGTACAGTGATATTACAAAGCTATTTTATTACATAGTTCAGAATTGGCTCTCCTAAATGGACTTTTTTTATTTGCCTATTAATATTTTTAACAAGTAATTTTTAATATTCATTACATCAGGGCTACTTTAGGCTGAGACAGGGGGTAAAATGGCTACGGTGCTGTGCACTCTTAAGTGTTTGTTGACAATAGTCCATTCCCTCGTGGTGTTATGCATTGGCCCTGATGCTCTCCCGATGGGAGAGTGTAGGATAGAGGAATCTGCGTGCCTGAGGCCAATTCTTTCTACTAAGGGCCAGGAAATGACAAGGGGGTTTTCCTGAGCTACCCAGTGATGACAGATTTACAGACTATCAGGCGTCTCTGTGTTCCAAAATGCCAGCTGTGTGTGCTTGTGTGGGTGGCTTTGCTCATAGGGTATTGCCACAGAAGTTAAGAGCACCTTGTGACGGGGTGGAGTTCTTGATCCCTTCATGGTCGCCAGGAGTTCTACCACTTGGGGCATCGAGCTGCATTGATAAGTCCTTGACTTGTATACTTGGAGCTAGATTAGTTCTATTAATGGTTTTTTTTTAGGCTTGATTAAACTTGGCTTCTGACAATTTAGCCAGAGTTGAGTTTCAATTTACAATATTACACAGTATTCTTTATTTTTGATTTATGCTTTTTATTTATAAAATATCTATCCACTTAAGATCCTAATCTATTCCTAGACCTAGTTTACTTAAATCTAGCTTACACCTAACTTACACTTAAAAATAATATTCGCCTATTCTCTACTTTCCCCTCTGTCCTATATTTATCCTAAACAATCTATTTTACTAATTTTAATACCTATTTAGTCAAATGCATTTACATCTGTTGTTGTTCACTTTGTCCTGCACACGATAGTTCTGTCGTTTCCTTGGCAGTACTGGATGTCTGCATCTGCAGGCAACCCCCCTCTACCATTTGACCAAGGAAGGCTCGAGCCGTCACCTTTTGTGGATACTTGTTGCCAAGTAACGCAAGCCCTCAATGGTAGGAATCCCTCCCAGCTCCTTGATGCATTCTTCCATTTGCTAGTCGCCCCTGCCAGGATCCTGCTGTCCGGTTCATTCAAGATTGTTTTACAATCCCAGCATCCAGGTCCAGCTGTCTCAGCAGGTTTCAGGATAACCCAAATTCTTTGCCTTGTTACAGTCCAGTGTTAGTCCCTTCTATTTGTCCAAATTCTCATCCACCATACTCAGTTTGGTAATGTTTCTTCTTCGTCAGTTTGTTCATTTTCTAAGTCGCTCTTTGTTTCTTTGTTTCTTGTTAATTTATGGGGTGGATACAGCATCCCAATCCACTAGTGAGTGTACTTTGCTGTAGGCTGAGAGACAAAGCCAGGCATACAGAGTCATAGTTGTCGTGGGCCTGAAAAACCAAGAGAAAACAATGCATTTTTGGTGTCTGAAAACATACAAAAAATTGAGAAAGGGCTAGAAATTTTAATTCCATTTATTGTCAAACACCTCAGGACAATACCAAAATGTATTCTAAAATTTAATTTTGAGCATTTAAGTTTCAAATAGAATATCCTGTAATTCTAAAAAAAAAAACCATATTTGTTTGTCTTGATATGAGCTATATTTGTATTTTCTATTATTCTATTATATTTATATTTCCTCTTATGTTAATAATTTTTTTTTCCAAAATTTAGATTTGGTTTCTTGAGTTGGATTCATAAAATAGTGGATTCGACCAAACACTAATTATTGATTTACATTTCTGTTGTCAAAGCATATATATTCAAACACATAATTTCATAGCTGTTAATAGGCAACTAATCAATAGTTGAGACTCGTAACCAATCCACACCTAATAATTTTTCAGAATTGGTGATTACAGTCTCCTTAGCATCCAGCACCCCAATATCCGTCTAGATGCCAAACCACTTTACTAATGACATCACACACACAAACTATTGCAACTTTTTAATGTTAATGGTATTGTTTAACACACTGTTATCAACACCTTAAGATGAAGGACACACAATAAAGTAAGTAAGAGGAGCTATATCAACACTTATCAGGAGCTAGGATGAAAAAGTCTGCGCTGTTAGACACACATATAAAGGTGTCAGCCTAGTCAATTTTGACAAAGAGGCCAGAGATTGAATCCTATTTGGGTGTCAGGGGTTTATCCTTAAATATTTACCAGGCTGCCTTCCCCCACGAGTGTGAGAACGTTTCCTCTAAATTCTACCTTCCTTGTCTTTATCCATTTATTATATATGTATCCCAATAGTCTAAACCGGTATTAAAATGCAGTGCACAAAAATAAATGAAAATTCATCCTTACCTCTGCTGTGTCAGATTGAGACACTAACCATGCAACCAAAACTCAGCCATTATTTTTACTAGAGTTGATTGAATCCACTATTTTATTTTAATCCGAATCGTGGGGGAAATGTTTGAACCTCAAAGGAAATATAAATATAATAGAATTATAGATAATACAAATAGTAATTAAATGTTGGCATTATGTCTTATAGTACATTCATTACAACCTTTATTTTATGTCTAATTTTCGCGAAAAAAAAGTGGGGTGCGACCATTATCTGAAGCTTTAAAAAAAATTAATGTATTTCTAGCAGATAATCACTAGATTAGCTTACACAGGACACTGTGAGTCTTACCATATCATGTGACATACGTGTGGTAGTTTCGCCTGCCTGCCCACTTTCCTTGCTACAAACTACACAACTTGGCTTTCGTAAATATACCTACTGACAACGCGCATGTGCCAAGAATTTTAGGGTTGCAGTATGCAAGAAGACAACTGCACATCCAAGGTCAACAGTTAAAGTTCTTTAGTGGTGCTTGGAAATGAGGGAGAGAGGAGTAAGTTGCATGTATCTTTTAAATTTACGTGACAAACATGACTCTACCATGTGACAATTATGCGATGAAATTTTATAAAACAATTTTTGGACTGAAATACAGGATTTGATGACTATGTTGTGAAATACGGTATCTTTAAAGATCCGAGGGTTCCATTCCTAATTTCTACCTAATAATTCATAGTATGAATACTCATAGTTATTTGAAAGTATTTTGGTCTAGACCTGCATTGTCACAAAATCTAAGGTGTTAATCTTACAACAGAGCAATCAGCAAACTTCCGGTGACCAGGAGGTCAACGTTCTTTTCTCGGTCAAGTAGACTTTCAGGGATGTATCCAAAAATGTATGTCACTGGGGATAACTTTGAACAATGGCAAGGATAACCAGATGGAAGTTTAGAGGGTCAAGCTGGAGGGAGTCTGTTATTATTTTTCATTGGTCTAACATTATTTAGGTCCCACACATCAAAAATCAGCTTTAATATATTTCTATTTTAGTTTTATTTGATTGTTTTCCACATATGATTTATCACTGTGATTTTCTATCCCCTCAACATGCTAATGTGGGTACGCTTTCTTTAAACATCCTTCCCCATCCCTACTCCATAAACTAATTTGTTAATAAGCTGGATACCTGCTTCGGTGGCAGCGGGGTCAAAGATGTCACTCTCTTGCTAAACTGGACTGCCAATGACAGGGAGATAAGGGTTTGAATCTTGGTCAGGTGTACCTAGGGTGGTTTTCCTAAATGGTTTTCCACCATCCCTTCACACAAATGTGGGTACACTTCCTCTTAAATCAATATTCCTTATTCTTGACTCATATTCCTAATTAGTACAGCTGCATACAACCTGACCAGGTAGTAAGACGTAATGCTAAAAAAAAAATAAGCTTGGTATTTCTTGTACTAATGCAAAAAAAAACCTTATTTAAAATAATTTCGGAGACTCCATTCAGCAATTTATTGATTTTTCTAGCATTGTTTTCACTTGTTGATTTTTAATTTCATAGGAATGCTGAACCAAGACCCTTAAGTAGTACAGAACACTTGGCTGCAGTTTCAAAAATGAAAAACTCAATCAATATAGTGAGGGCCAACATTTCCCATATAGTAAGTACATTATTATAGTATTTACTGTAAATGTAATGGATAAACAATAGTGAACAAGTTTTTATCTAAGTGCCTATGGAATAAATATTTTTTTATAGTATGGGAAACATCTTTTCACTTTTTAAATGCATAATCTAAAAAAAATTGTAAAGAATAAAAAAAAAAGTTTTCACAACTAAAAGAACACATTTCACCTCTTTTTGTTAGACTTGATTTCTGGTGATGGGGAGATATTAAAGAAAATCTAATATTACAGCCAATTCTTTGACATGAATTTTTCTTTAGAATGCTAACTCAACCAACCACGCTTGTTTAAGGTCAATATATAACACTCTTATATTATTAATACAGTAATTCTCTACCAATCTTATTTATAATCAAAGACATTTAAAAAATAAATGTTGCAGAAATATGTAAAAGTCATATTTTTTAAAATCCATTCACAATCTAATTGTTACCATTGGAGTTCTTTTTAATTTGGTGCTTAAAAATATACCTTTATTTTCATCTGTTTATCTCGAAAAGTATGCAAGATATGGAGAAAAAAAAAGTTGTGTGGTTTTGAGGGGAAAGAACACAACCTTAATTATTTTTGATTCAGGGGACATTTTCAAGCTTATTTAAAGGTTAACTTTTTTTAATGGAAATCCTGTATTTTTAGCGGCATCCTATTCTACCCACAAAAAAAACTTGCTGAAACTTTTTTTATTTATCTCTATTTTCAAAGATAGACCATATTTTGGGATATACATTCACTGGCCCATTATTTTTTGGTTGGAACTCAGGGGTGAGTTGTACTTAGAAATTTTGGAAGCTGTAATTAATCCTCTTAGTACACATGAAATAGAAAACTAGATATATGAGAAGGTGTAGTTGCTTTTAATTAATTTATTTTTTTAATTTACAACAAGATGAAGCCCTATCACATTACACAATCATTGTTTGACAATGATATTTTTGAAACAGTGAATTGGTAGAAGCCAAATGGCCTGCAAGATCCCCAGATCTAACCCCTTTAGATTTTTTATAAGGGACTACCTAAAGTCTATTG
Organism: Timema podura; assembly: GCA_033556935.1. Taxonomy (NCBI): domain Eukaryota; kingdom Metazoa; phylum Arthropoda; class Insecta; order Phasmatodea; family Timematidae; genus Timema; species Timema podura. Next base: position 76,257,381 of record JAVRXN010000009.1, on the reverse strand, counting down.
TTTATAAAACAAAGCATACCACGATAGAAGAACTATGCCAAAGGATTACCACAGCTTTCAAAAATATTCCTAGCGATGTTTATCAAAATGTCAGACGTGCATTCGTAGATAAACTGTATTATTGCATGGAAAGTAATCGATAACACTTTGAACAATTGTTGTAATTTTTGTGATCATATTTTTGATAAAACACAATCACAATTGAACAGTTTCCAGCCACAGGCGATTTGTTTGGAATATAAGCCTCTCTAACATATCCTTTCTCCCCACCAACTCTCATCCTCCACAACGACCCACTCTTCTCCTCTCCCTCCATACTTATCAGCACTCCTTTCAACCACCTGTTCTTTGATCTTCCTCTTGGCTTCCTGGCCTCCCCACTTCAATATCCAGCGTCTTCTTTGGTATCTTCTCTTTATCCATTCTCGTCACAATAATACCTTAATTTAATACATTGTACATTGTAATAATGTCTTAATATCATGTAAAAATATCTTTGAAAATAGCGATACAAAGTAGTTTTAATACAGTGAAATAAACTGTTTAATTCTCTGCAGTGTTTGGATGGACCTGACCCAAAGTCCAGCCGACCTCGCTTGCTTCATATTAGAGCTAAGGGCTCTAAAGTCATTGACTTGTCTGAGGTAAGTTTCTCTGTAAAGCTAAACTAGTGCATATTCCTAAAATGAGAATACCTTGTGTTTCAGTCCTTTTTTTTTTTCCACCACATCTTAGTACCCAATTGGGCTGTATGCATACGTTAATAAATAGGCGAGTTTTTGTGATTGACTTAGCTATGTCTTGGTATCTCATGTTATTGACCAAGTGGTTCTGACCAAGATGGAGTGCGAAAACGACTTTAAAGTAGTTTTTTGCTAACAAAAATGGTGGTTGGGGTAGAGTAGATAACAGATTATAGGTTAATTTATGTAAAACTACATGAACTGAAAATTGACATAAAAATACCTATTTAATTTTATTTTTGGTTTGATTGGTGCTTATTTTGACTAGAACTAATATTCACACAACATAACAATCTAAACATAGCTTCCCACAAATAACCAAGAGAAAAATATTAAGGACAAATATAAGAGTAAATAGGCCTAGATCATATAATACTCTATTTCTATTATCCTTAACTAAATGTTTTTTTTTAAGTATCTACTTACTATCATTTATTTCTAGTGTTAATTGCTGTACATTTTAATTTACATATAACTTTTAAAATCCATTAACTACAAAATTATGCTTGTTTAAATTTAACATAAGGAGTAATGCTATTTTGAAATTGACGCACAATTCTTAGCTAATTGGGTGATAATAGGCTATTTAGTTTGGTCAAGAAAAGCAATACCAAACAGAGGTCTGATATCGTCTCAGTTAAAAAACACTTGTAATCAGCCGTGATATCAGGATCGTGAAAACACACTAGTCATAAACAGTGATATCTTGTCAATCGCAAAAACATATCTCTTGGAAATAAACTAGGGAGAGGAAGGTAGAATTTTTAAGGAAATGTACATTTGTGTGAAGGTAGGGTGGGAAACCATTTAGGAAAATAATGCTAGGGATGGACCCTCGAACTCCTCAAACCCTCAAATCCTTAAAAAAAAAAAAAAAAAAAGTTCAATTATTCAATTGAAATTTTTTCTAAAACTCTAAAACCACTTATTGATGGTTCATAACCAACACAATTGTAGAATAACCTCAACAACCAAGCCTCAGACCATTAATTTAACACTTAACTGAATGTACTTTGTAAATGTTATAATGAATGGATTATAAGAATTTTTTTGAGCATTCAGTTACTATTTCCTCTTCCATTAGATTCCTATTTCCTATTAGGTCCACAATTTTTTCCAAGATTCAAATTCGAATTAGATATTTCAGGTTTCAAATGTGAAATGAAGATTCAGATTAGTAAAATACTGGATTTGACCCAACTTTAAAAAATAGCCTTATTACACCTGACCAGGATTTTAATATACCGATCTTCCAATCATCATCAATTCAGTATAAAGCATGTGTGATGTGTTAGACCATGCAACTGCCAATGCAAGTATCTTAGTGTTAGTGTGGTGTAACTTTCTAGCTCAAGGTTTCCACTAAAGCTCTACTCATCCTGTAATGTAATTTCTTGTTTCAATCATCTTGTTCTTGCATACCACTCTTTGCAGTGAGCTATCTCAAAAGTCATTGAAACAGACACAAGAAAAAGTTTCAGGGTCAGACTTTATTAAAATTATATTTGAGGCACTATTTATGAAAATACAATGCACTATGAGGATATAATTTCTTGTCAATCGGTAGATTTTTTTTTATTTCCTATTAATTTTTTGACATAAGACACATATTTATAAATACCGTACTCAAACTAATTTCGTTTCATATGTAAACAAAGGAAAAATGGCGCTACCCATCTCTTTAGTTAACATTGAGAGAAAAATAGAAGACCAAGGCCTACACACTTAATAGAAAAATGTATACTTTAAAGTTAACACATCACAATAATTTTCAGGGCACATCAAGCGCCTTCTGTAGAAGTTAGTTAAACACCAACTTAACTATGGCTAGAGGTTTATCATTTGTTTTACTCTCTTACGCTGAAGAAGGGACCTGATGTGCAGGGATGCCCCAAGGGGCGGGCGACTGCCCGGGGTGCCGGACTTTAGGGGGTGCCATGCCGATGTCATCTTAAAAAAATATATGAATAATATATTTTGTTTAATAAATCCATACATTGCTAAGATATATTTGATATTGTACTAATTTCTTTGGCCGTTTATAATAACTTGTGACCTTGTTAGAACCGGTGGTGTATTATCTAGGTGTGTTATAGTCCTGCGCTGCATACCCAAAAATATGAAACAAACTTTTAACTTGAAAATCGTTATTTATTCATTTTCCAATTTTTTTGTGTTAAGTAATTCTTCTTCCAAGTGATCTTCTTTGTCAGCCTTACAAATTCATAGAAATGCCACTTGTAAACAGCAAGCATAGCTAGGAAGGTACTAATGACTTGCACAATTTTTATGGGGGTTACAAACCTCTCTTGCCCCCCCCCCCCCCATTCCTCCTCCCCCCTTTTCCTACTAAAGGCCTAAACACTGGCCAATGAACTGTGGTTTTTACAACCTAGGGACTGTAATAACTAATAAGCAAGCTATCTATATATATATAGCTAACTGTAGTAAATTGTGTTCTGGTTTAACTCTCACATGAAGGATTTCTTTTAAGTCTATAATTTACTGTGCCATACATTATTGACTGTTAAGTGAGTGTGAATTTTATAGCAGTCTCAATTAAATAATCCCACAAAAGAGGATTGTGATCACACCATTTTTATAAGCTTTAGTAGAAAAGGTAGAAACATTCTCTTATATTAGTTTACTTTTAGCAAAAGATAAATGTTCATGCTTGGCTTAGCATTATACCACATGCATGGCTTAGCATTATATCAATATAATAGCGATAGAGTATTAATGGAAGAAAGTAAGGCCTACTCCCTTTGTTAGACCAAAAATATATTAGTTGAGGTTCATGTATTTAAATTATCATTAAATTAAAATGTTGATAGAATTTTTGAAGACAGCCATTAGTGATCTAGCCTAGGCACAGTTGGTGACAAAAGTGTCTTTTCTCTTTTTTTAAAGGCAGAATGAGTGTGAAATACTCGTGTGTGAAATATTTGTTGCTTGCAGTGATAATGTGCACTATCACCAAATTTTACATCAAAATTTTTTATCAACTGACTATTAAAATATAAATGTATTTATCTACATTTTAAATGATGTATTAGTTTATTTAACAAATCCAAGATAAAAGTCTTATCTTGGGAACGATTGGTAATCTTAATCTAAATAGCAGTGGTGGCTCGTGACTTTTTTTCTTGGGAGGGCGCAAAATTGAAAAAAAAAGATTAAAATATAAATTTAACTGTTATTTATATTTCCTTGATATTTGAAAATATGTCTATCACTTTGTTCTCTAAATCAGAAATTAAATAATACATTTATTAATTAAGAAAAGCAAGGCAGGAACAGAAATTCACCCATCTTATAATGAGTTCCTTTCAAGTTTATAGGACGTTAAAGAGGAAGGGGCGCTTAATTCAAGGTTCACCCAGAATCAAAATTATGCTCAAGGCTGCTCTGCTGATGTTCCCTGAAAATTGCTTCGATGTCTTTTTATTGTGAATTTCAAGCTCTTTATTTTTTTAATTAGTATTCATTGATTTGTTTTCATTTAGTATAAGTGTTTGAAGAAATATGTAAAATAGCTGAGCATCGCAAATATTATTGGGAGAAATTTCATATTTAATTGCCAGCAGTCAGGTGAATTTTTGAACCGTTATTTAATCAGATATATATTATTTTAATTTAAATTAGAAAACACTTTATTATATGCTTTGTTTGGATACTGATCTTTGTATCAATGATTTCAGGTAACAGAACTCTTTGCCCAATTTGGAGCAGTTGATGCAAAGCTTTATAACAAGCAGAGGGCCTTGGTTGCAGTCGGTAATTACAGAATGTAAGTAAAATAGTTCACTTTGTTTAATCCGATATAGCCAAATCCCAAGTACAATCTTGACACTAAATATAAACTAAATAAGAGTGTTATTATTTCTGTTAGTTACTATTATTAACACCACGTCTTACTACCTGTTAGGGTTATACGCATTCTGTTAGTCTTTTAATGATTTGAACCAAACACATTTACTTATCTTATATTAGTATTTAGAAATATAAATAATTAGTGCTAGTGAAGTGACTACAATTTTTTTAAATGAAAAAAAAATAAATGTAACAAGATTAGGGCTTTGTGAGAACTCGGATTTTGAGCTTTGAGCCGAACTTGTAATTAAAATATATGTAGATAAATCGGTGTTTAATGTAAAGATATAATATAGTATATTTTCACTACACACTGATTGATTTACAAATAACATATCATATCTCGCTACTAAATTTCAAAATGTGTTTCAAAAATTGTTATTAAATCTTAAAATCGAGATTGAAAGTTTTGTAGGCTCGTCATTCCCAAGCTTCCTCTTGTATATACAAATCAATTTTGATAACACAATTATAGGCCATTAATTTAGGTGATATCGGCAGTTTCACTTATAAATTATTTGGTGACTTAACGAATTGTTAAAATTAATATCAAGTTTCATGTTAACCCTTTGAGTGCCAAGAGAAATGACAAAAAAATGTGCTAAAAGTGCCAAGCTATTTTTTTGAAAAATGCAGGAGTTTGTTTAAATTTTAATAACTCATTAGTCTTTGAACTTCTTGCACTCAAATTTTTACATAAACTAGCTAACATGCTTGCCAATCCGATGATATAATTATACATATACTTTTTTAATTTTTAAATATAATTAAAAAATCACTAGCCAAGATTATTTAAAAAAAAATTTTACTGTCTTATTTAACATTAATTTTTAAGCATTGAAAATTTAAATAGCTTGAAATAGAATAAATCTCTGAAAAGAACATAAAAAACTGAGTAAATAACAAAGTTTACAAAAAAAAACTAACATTAGATTTTACGCTAAAATTGGGTTATGCATAGCAGCTGTTTCAGTGACCATCAACTTTAGCAGGGTTATAGTAAAATAAAGTCTATAATAAATAATTGGGTTGGAATCAGAAGGGGGCGGTGAGAGGACTTCAAACCTGGTACTTTTGCATAAATATGAAGAGGTTGGGGTGGATTATCCTGATCTTCAAAATTTATTTCATCCCTTTAGGAATAACTAGTATTCACACTCGTGTCATCAATGTCAGCTGCCACTCCTACTTGATCTGATCTTTCAATTTCACTAGAATAAAATTCCTGTTCAGTTTCATTATTTACAAATTCAGAATCAGTGCTTTCAGAATGACAAACAAATTGATCACTCTGGGTTGAGCTGTCAATAAATATTGCAAGTATTTCTGTGTCTTGAATCACAGCTTTCCTCTTAGTAGCCATGTTTACAAACAAGGCCAAGGATAAAACTCATAAAGTAAAAAGTTATAAAATAATTTTCAGGTTCGATATATCGCAAAGACAAATAAAAGTAGCTTGAACATACGAGAATGCAGTGGAAATAAAATCTACTCTATCTGTTGACTTAATACTGAACTAAGAGCTCGAAAACAAGGGATCGCTGTGAGCGACGCTGGCAAGTTTAGCAGATATTTCGTGCATCGCTCTGAGCGACGTTGGCACTCAAAGGGTTAATAACTTAATAGAGTTCTAAAACTACTTTCAACCAATAAATTAATCAAATATTTTCGTCCATTTAGAATTATCCTCGATTGAAATTGCATTGTCATGACAAGGCAATGAAAATAAAAATAACTAATAGCTCACTAATTACTTGAATAATCATTATTTTTACTATTGTTACATGATCGCTTTTGAAAATTATAGTTTCAAGTAAAATAAATTTAACATTGAGAATATATTGATTGTTTTTTAACTTAGGTTATTTAAAACTTGTATTATTACATACAACTACAAAACTAGCATTAGTTACTATTTAGTTAAATTAAACATTGAAAGGAGGATAGAAGGGCAAGGTCTACACACTTACCAGAAAACTGTAGGCCTCAAAGCTCACAATTAAAACACAACAAAACACATAATTATGTAATTTACAGAGTACATCAGTCCCCTTCTTCGGTAGAAGAGAGTAAAACAAAAGCTAGGCTTCAAAATTCACAACTAAAACACATAATTATGTAATTTTTTGGGGTACATCATTCACCTCCTTCAGCAGAAGAGTTAGAACACAAACTAATCTGTGCTGAAGAAGGGGACTGATGTACCTGAAAATTACATAATTATGTGTTTTGTTGTGTTTTAATTATGAACTTTGAGGACTACAGTTTTCTGGTAAGTGTGTAGACCTTGCCCTTCTATCCTCCTCTCAATGTTTAATTTAATATAGCTGTTTGGCGCCATTTTTCCTTTGTTTACATTACAATAGATATTTTACCAAACTTACCACATTTAAATAAAAAATCATTTACTATTTCAATAAGCATTAAAAATTGAATTGAAATAAATTTCGAAATAAGACAAATGTATAGTCAGAACCCATACAAGGCATGTGCAACTGCGTGTAGGGGAATGGAATTGGAACAGAAGAAGTGATCATGTGTGTGATTATTACTTTAAGGGCTAAAAAATTAATTATGAAACAATTCCATTTTTTAACTGCTTGTGATTCTCACTTTTTCTTAGCTATGGAGGCTTATTTTGGTGGGAAAATATTAGCTCATTAAAACATCAATTTTATTCACTGTTTTTTTTTTTATTGTTATTGTAATTTTAATGTCTTAAAGATATGAGTGTCGAAACCATTTTAATTATCTTTTCTATTATACTTCATTTGAGTGTTGATCTTATTTTTTAATCACATTTTGCTATTCCTAACTTAAAAACCAATATCCCCAATTTTTTAAACTTCTATTTCAAAAGAATTTACTGTTTATAAAAATGAGTGTAATTTTTACTTTTTGTTTTCTTATATTTTTAAATATCCTATTTTACTTTGAAAATAAACAAATATAATATGCTCTTAACATTTTAAAATTATGAATAGCCCATATTTAAACTCGAGAGCTTTTTGAAATCGGCCTACTTGGACTCGAGTTAAACTCAAAAGAAAAAAACCCAAGCTCACAAACCTCTTAACAAGATTGATTTATTGCTACAGAATGTTATATATTATAATATGAAAGAAGATAAAGTGTCCAATATGTAAACTGTGTACGATACATTATTCCTCTTTTAATTGTAAACGCCATATTGTGTTTGCTCCTTTTATTTGTCCCTATCTCGATTTATTCTACCTTCTTCCCTCATCACCTCACTCTAGATTGAGGATTTGAGCATCCTATCTCGACCAATCTCTTCCTTATACCCTTACCTATATTTATTTTTTCCCTCTTTTATGAAGTTGCTGTACACTCCTTTCTGAAAAGTTTAGATAAAATGACATAATAGAACTATAAAATTATTTTCAACCAGTAAATTTATTCGATAATGTCGTACATTTTGAATTATCATTGATTGGAATTGCATTGCCATGACAAAGCAATGAAAATAAGAATTGCTAAATAGATTACTAAATAATTAAATAATCACTATTCTTACTATCTTACCTGGTCCCTTTCTAAAATAATAATTTCAGATAAATTAAAAATTTAACATCAAGAATATATTATATTGAATGTTTTCAAACTTAAGTTATTTAAAACTTCTATTAATACGTTTAACTACAAAACTACCACTAGTTTAGTTACTATTTAGTTATAGAATTATGTTGGTTTAGCTCTCTAAAATCAGTGTTAATGAACATTGCAATAAATATTTTTACTATAAATATAATTTTAACTATATTTTTTATTTTAAATCATTAACATCTTTGATATCCATTAAAAATTGAATTGAAATAAATGTTGCAATAAGATCATTTCTAGCAAGAGCCCATACAACAAGCATGTATATCTGCGCATAGAAGAATGGAACTGGAACAGAAGATGTGATCATGTATGATTATTACACTAAGAACTAATAAACTAAATATGAAACATTTCAAATTTTTATCTGTTTGTGATTCTTACATTTTCTTATAGTATAAATAGTTATGGAAGCATATTTTGGGGAAATATTAACTTACTAAACATCAATTTTATAAACTTTTTTTAAACAATGGTAAGTGTAATTTTAATGTCTTTAAAGACAACGTTGAAACTATTTAATTGTGTTGTCTATTATATTTGTATTTGAGTGTTGTTCTTATTTTTAAATAATGTTTTTTAAAGTGTTATTTCTAATTTTAAAACCAATATTTCCATTTTTTTTATACTTTATTTTCAAAGCATTTAATATTTATAAAAATGAGTGTAATTCTTATTTAAAGAACATTGTGTTGTTTTCATATATATTTAAAATCTCAAATTTTAACATTATGAATATACTCGAACTTTTTAAAATACTCGGGTCGATTTCAACTTGAATGAAAAATCCCAAACTCGCAGACCCACAAGGGAAACCATTACCTCAAAACTCTTTGTACCATGGAACCATTGTAAAGTGTGAACTGCGTTCCTCTTGTCTGAGAAAATAAAAAAATTCCAGCATTAACTAAATAGCTAACCTATTATTTGCGTGTTATCCTCCCCCAAGAATGAGCTTAAAGGAAGCTTCACAACTGCTTACAACAGAATTGTGCGGTGTTGCGTATCACAGGAGTTTGTAAGGTTTCACTTGTCTTGATAAATTTGTATCCTAATCTGACTCCAGCTCAATTTTGAACTAGCACTGCACAGTACTGTGCTTCCCAAAATTATATCAAAACTATAATTAACTAACCCTCCTAGAGGTAGGGCTTTGAAAAGGACTTAGCCCTTTTTACACTGATTCAGTGTTTACCATCACACTTACCTTAAATCACACTTCTCATTTTACTACTTTAGTCTTTAATTTTGAATGTTCTGGCCTATTCTTAATACACTCTGTTATATATTAGGTTGATTTTATAATTATGGAAATTGATAGTTATTATGAAATTATTTAGCCATTGGGCCACCTCATTGTTAAACATATTATGTTTATCATGATTCTTTCTCAAGCTTACATTATTGGAACAAAACAAAGAAATTCATGTGCCAAATCGCTGGATTAATAAACAAAAGGCCCACACAATATATCAAAAGAATCTAAGTCCAAAGGGACAATGGCTCCAAACATCTATTTTAAATTAAACATTGAAAAGAAGATAGAAGGGGAAGGCTTACACTAATACGAGTCAAAGTTCACAATTAAAAATACAACTAAAACACATAATTATGTAATTTTTGAGGTACATCGTTCCCCTTCTTCAGCAGAAGAGGGTTAAACACCAACTGGACTATGGCAGCATGGGTAGAAGTAGATCATGGGCACTTAGTTAATGTTGTTGCTTTTTTCTTGATTTATTAATTTTTGCTTGGATTTCATATTTGCCTCTTTAAACTTGTGTCTTGACTCTTGATAGATGGATAGAATGTTGTATTTATACTATATTTAATTATAGAATCATTAAATTATCACTTATTATTTATTGTTTATATCAAAAATTGCTGACTGGTGTGAGTAGATATGATTGGAAGAAAAGGAGAGAAGGTTATCTAAGGTTGAGACCGGGGGGGGGGGGGGGGGGGGGGGTGACTGGATTAGATAATATATTGGTGAGAAAATTCCCCCTACGAAGCTGGGAAGCATTGCATCTATTGTAGAGGACTTGTACTACTCTAGGACTATAGCACAAGTCATCTGCATTATGCATTTGGCCATGAAGTGCTACTGGTTTGTCAGGATTGTTGTTGTTATCAAACCGGTGTCATTCATTCATCGACTGAGTGTTTCTGTGGTGAGGCCAATATATTCAGCAATGCAGTAGTTGCATGATTTTCTGTGGAGCAGTCATAGTTACCTTTCATTTGTCTGAGTCTATTGTTGAATGAGGTGGAAGGTTGGTGGATTTTGCAGGTACTTCATCTTGATTTGTTGTATGGATAGGAACTTTTGTGTTTGATATTGTTTGTGGATGCGTCGGGCAATTTATGTTGAACCAGAATTTTTCTGAGATAGGGGGGGCGTTTGAATGCGATTCTTGGAGCATTGTTGATAAGATTTTGTGTGAGAGATGATGAGGTTAGGATATTGTAGCCTGTGTTAGTATAAATCTGAGTTTGTCTAGCTCTTCATAAGACTGGGTGGTGAGCGGTATGCCATTGGAAGTTTGTTTCTTGATAAACTCTTGATTGCCTAGAACTCTGTTTATTTGACTCTTGACTATGTGTTTAGGGTATCCTCGGACTGTGAAAGCCTTGAAGAGTTATTGACATTGCTTGTTAAGGTCTTCTTCCTCAGAACATATATATTTGGCTCTGGTAGCTGGCCTATAGGGTAGGGAGCATTTACATGGAGAGGATGGTTGCTTTGGAAACTGAGGTATTGATGATGGTTGCTTTGGAAACTGAGGTATTGATGATGGTTGCTTTGGAAACTGAGGTATTGATGATGGTTGCTTTGGAAACTGAGGTATTGATGATGGTTGGTGTCTTTGGTGTGGACTGTGGTGTTTGTTTCCCTCGTGAAGGTTAATTTCCAGATCCAAGAATATGGCATGGTCTTGTGAAATGTTCCAGGATGCTATGTTTATCTAACCTGTTCAGGAACTATAATAAATTAGTTTCAGAATCTGTGTGTTGTGTTTTTAATTGTGAACTATGAGGCTTACACTTTTCTGATAAGTGTGTAGACCTTGCTCTTCTATCTTCTTTTCGATGTTTAATATTAGAATGTAAGCCCAAAAGTTCACATTTAAAACACAACACAGCAGAGTAATTTTGGGGGTACATCTGACCCCTTTATTAGCAGATGAGATTAGAATATTACAGTGTTAGTTTTTGATTTAGTGATTCCAAAAGTTAATTTGAGTTTCAAGATTTTTTTTAAATTGCTGAGTTTTCAAAGAATACTTGCAAAAAAGGTAAATACAATTTAATTTACAATTTCTTGAAAAGTTGTATATAATTCATATTCAGTTTTCTTTTTACTTTGTGCAAACCCGCTTTGGTGGCCAGTTGGTTTAAGACGCTACTCTCACAGTAGACTAGACTGCCGATGATGGGTAGATAATGGTTCATTCCCGGTCGGGTGTATTAACGGTGGTTTTTCGTAAATGGTTTCCCACACTCTCTCCCTCTGCCTATGCAAATGCTAGTACACGTCCTCCAAATATTAAACTAGGCATTTGACCAAAGTGTGTGTAAAAATATGTATCATTAACTAAAAAATAATTGTTCTCTTGAAAGAATAAGAAAAATAGGACATTTCAAAATTAACAATGAAATGTAAAACATATACCACTAATTACTATATAAAAGTGATAAACCCCATACGTAAAATATTGGTGCTTTTTCCTCCTTTTTTATTTTATAACTAGGCTACTAATTGATATTATTCCTTTTACATTTACAATAGATCAAATGACTTTTTATAAATAATTTTAACTTTAATAGACATGACCAAAGTATGCTTTTTTATATATATATAAATATTTCACTGTTACTAACTGATACTCTAAAATGTGTGAAAATAACTGTCCAAAAAAATCATTAAAAACTGCACAAGACACAATTGCTCAACTTCACACCAAATTAGACCACCAATATATGATCACTTTTCGCAGATAACCATGCAGAGTAAGAAATATCTATAATAAATAAAAATGTAGATAAGCATACAACCCGAACGTCTAGTGAGACACAGTGCTATATAAATAAATCTTTATCAGTGCCAAACTATGCATTTAACCCAAATCAACATTTTCAACTAACAAATCTGGGAAGGAAATCGGAGAATATGAAAATCACATATGGAGGAGCCCTGGAAATTAACCACACCTTTATCCAAAACATTATTTTTTTAACTGAATCACTAAGCATGATTAATTTTCATTGAGCTAAGACACACTTTATATCAATAATAGAAAATCAAAATAACACTCGCCCACATTAATGGTTGTATGGTCTAACACTTAAACGCTCGTGTTAGACTGTATTGCTGGTGACCAGGAGATCAGGGCTTGAATCTCGGTCGAGTTTACTTAAAGAGGTTTTTCCTAAATTGTGTCACCTTCTCTCTCCACACAAATGTAAGTCCATTTCCTTATAGTTCTACCTTCCTCAACCTTATTTCTTTAGCATAATTAATGTATGTATGTAACGCAAACAAGTACCAAGATGTGGTGTAAAAAACAGTATCTCGACCCTCCACTAAAAATGTCTGTTTGGTGGAATGGTTATTGATGTCTAAATAAAGAACTGTGATCACGGCCCATAACTCATATTTTAATACAAAGAGGAAGAATGTTTACCTTTATGCTCCTTGTTTGTTTTCTTGCTTCAAAGAAATAAGTATATGTTGGAACTTGCACTGCCAGGTCTATAAAAAATACAGTCAAGGAGGCGGGGGAGTATTAGACTAAAGTAAATAGCATCTGGGTGAGGGAAGACAGTGATGAGTGAGAGAGAGGAAAAGAAATAAAATAGCAACTTGACCTTTGGACCTAAATCAAGTCCTAGTTTTAAATTTGTTTGGTTGCGTTTGTTGTTTTCTCATCACCTGGACTCTCTTAACTGGCAGATTACTCAAGTGTTTATAATTGTTTTGTCCTAAAATTATCCTGAAATACAGCAGGATTTTATTTCTGGTGGTGTTTTGTTTTTCAAAACATTTTAAGGATTGTATTTTATCACTTTTACTTTCTCGTTTGTAAATAGTTTATAGGAAGAGTATCATAAATAGTGATAGTAATATTTTAATTTTGAAGTATGTTTTATAATACGAGTATTTAAACATTTTTACTGGTGTGACACATTTTTCAAAATCTATTTTGAACTTTTGAATCATGGTCTCTTTACCTTGAATGACGAAAGAAAATTTAGGGTGTTCAAAAACAAGTGGCTTAGGAAGATATTTGTTCCTAAAAGGAATGAGGATACTGGGGAGTGGATGAGGCTACATAGTGATGAGCTATATACCCTGTACTCATAAGAAGGCATTGTTACAGTAATTAAGTCTTGTATACAATGGTGGGCAGGACATACATTGCAAATGGAAGAATCTAGAACCCATTGGGAAGACCTAGATCAGATGGGTTAACATTATAATTGACCTGAAAGAGATAGGGTGTAACGAGGTGGACTAGATATAACTAACTCAAAATATGGATAGGTGGCTTACTTTTGTAAGTGCGGCAATGAACTTTCCTGTTCCTATTGCCATAGCATAAGTAAATACCGCAAAATTATTTTCTTTTTTATCATTACACACATATTATTAATATAAGTAATTTTTATTAGAGTTGGGTCAAGTCCACTATTTTAAGAATTTGAATCTGAAATCTGAATCGTTCATTCTTTTATAAATCCTGGATTCACATTCGAAACTTGGGAAAGTTAAAAAAGAATAATAAATAATAATAGAAAATAAAAAATAGTAATTAAATGTTAGCTTTGTTTTATAATGCATTCATTTATTTATTCATATGTTTCTTAGTTACATGAATTTGCAAAACGACCACCATATTTTGCAACTTTTACCCTTAATCTAAACTTTTATGTGCAGAGCAAGAGAAGCCCTTCACATGTTTAAAGATCACAGGGATTTGGAGGTTAAGTTATACAGCACATTGCACCATTCTCCTGTGGCCCGCACATTGTTGTGGTAAGTACTTTCATTAGATAAAATCATATTACTTATTTACAATACTTTATTTAAATATCCACCCCATCTATGAAAGGAATAGGCTTATACTTTTGATTCCAACCAATTATGGTGTTTATTTATTACTATTATATATATCCTACTTTCTGACAAGTGGATAGTAAAGGCAAATATCAATGTTGTTAGCTCATATTTTCCTTAGTAGTGTGTAATTTGTTTTTATAGTCGGATTGCCCTAGTGAGACACTTTTCAGACAGTTCACAAGGCTATTTGATTTATATTTATGTATGTATATATGTATGTATGTATGTGCCAATCATTGTGTTTGGCAGCTTTAGCCTTTGCCAATAAGTGTTAATATTGACAACTGTAGCAAATATATTTCCCTACTTACTCTTTGATGTTGTTGGTTATTTTTAATTTATTTTTAATAAATACTATAAAAGACTCTTCCCATGATAGTCTATTATAATTTGTTCAGACAACTTATAAATTATACTTGCATAGGCTATGTCATTAGGAACTCGAAAGTTCATTTCCGCACTTACAAACACCACCTATTCTTATCTTGAGCTGGTTTTATCCAATCCACCTTATTACATCCTATCTCTTTCAGGTTCATTCTAATGTTATGCTCCCATCTACTTCTAGCTCTTCCTAATGGTATCTTCCCTTTATATTTACCAGTCATTACTCTGAACACAGTGCTAGACCATTCGCACTGCATGTCTTGTCCACTGTAATCTACGAGACTTAATTATCTTTACAATTTATTTTGATGAGTACCGTATATGTAACTCATCATTAGCCTCCTCCACTCCCCAGTAGCCTCGTACCTCTTTTTTTGAACCTTGTTTTCAAACACCCTAAATTTCTTTTTGTCATGTAAGGTAAGAGACCATGTTTCACACCCATATAGAACAACCAGTAAACTTATTGATCGTTATTACTAGTTAAAATGGTTACTAAATGTTTAAACTAAATATTCATAAATTATTTATATTTTAATTAAATATAAATATTCAACAGATTAATACTTAATCAAAATTAACCAAACCTCTAACTTGGAAGCTAACCTAGCCTAATTTAGACACCCAACCTGGGGCCAAAAGCTTAATTTCCATTTGCAAAGTAAAAAAAAAATATTGGCAACCATAAAACATTTTAACTTAAAAACATTTGATTATCTCGAAAAATTCCTGAAATAATTTAGTACAGTAGAATGCCGACTATCCAAATTTCCAACTGATTGAATAACTGCAACCAAGACAAAAGTCCTCCTTCGATTTCTGAGTCAGCTCACATAGTTCTTATTCTTGTCAATTTTTATTCTATTTATAATTCATTGTATAAGAATGTGTTTTCCCTTGATCCAACCTTCCAAACTTTCAATTATCTATACCACCTTTGTCACTAATTAAATCACATAATTTGTGTTCTACTGTATTTGTACCTCTTATACTATTACTAATATTTGTTAGGTCACACACTCCCTAGACATTAATTTTAAACAAAATCATTACCTAGAGCCATTTAAAACAAAAAAATATATATCAATGATCACTAATGAGTAAGTTATCTTTGATTGAAGGTTTAGGGAAGAAATTAAAAAAATTAATGTCCATAGATACAGCCATATATCTAAAATGATTTTGAACAAAATCCATTAAACCGTTAGATCTAGGCCCAGGGACAGACAAACAGAATTTTAAAATACACCTGTTTTGGTTTGAGGCACATAAAACGTAAAGATTCATCATAATATCGAGGTTGAAAATTTTCACAATTACAATACTCTCTCTTTACATGAGAAATTAAATATTTAAAAATTACTTATACCATAAGTAATAACTAACTGGTGTTTTTTTTATTTCCCAGGGGTGGTCTGACACTGTCTGCTGTCAGCTGCGTTACTGCCCTTGTCATGTTTCTTCGCAGAATTTCCTCACACTAATTTAACATCAAAAAGATTTGTACAACTCTTACATTGATTCAGAACCTTCAAACTAAATAGCTCTGTATACAAAATTGTCTCGTTGCCTTTCTATAAGTGGCCTGTATGCTTTATTTCAATGTTTCCAAACTTTTTACAGTTGTTTACCCCTTTCGAGGACATGGTCCAACCAACATAACCCTTTCAACTGTTCATAAAAGGACACCAATACTTGTTATTTTGTAAAGCATAGACAGTTGTTTCAAATTTTAATAAAATCCCCTGATATGTCAAAATCTGCACTAATTTGTTTATGAGACTTACTACTAATTTTTTAAAATCAGGATTAATAAAAATCAATAGTATGTCAAGTACCACAGTTTGGGAAACACTGATCTTTAATTGAATTTCCAAATAAAAATGTTGTGGTGTTCAAGTCCATTCTGGCAGAAATTAGTTTGTCAATAATAGTTTTAAACTTAGTTGAATGGGTGTATATAAATGCCCGGCCGTAAAGTCACATTATGTAATATTTATTTATAGAGTTGAATCTATGCTAGAGTTTAAAATCTAGGTGGCACACCCCATTTAACACATTTTTTTAAGGCATTTAAACATACATACTCAAAATGCCACCCAGAATAGTTAGTCTAGAAATTAATAGTGTGCAGATCAATCATCTGCATTTGCATTTTCCATTATCATTAATTATGATATTATTTCCAACAAAATTGTTAAAATGTTTTGCATGCTCATGTAGTTTTGCCTCATACTGAACAAAGGGGAACATTTCAGAGGTGAGAGGGGTGAAACTTCATACATAATAATCTGCCCATTCACCTGCCTGGAATTGTTTTCCACAACTCTTTAGGATGGGGCATTTAAATACATTCATCCCAACTCAGCATGTTCCAACTTTTTGAACACTATTGTAGATTCAGCCTTACTGTTAGAATGATCACTAATCTTGAGGTGATGAGTTGGATCAACTTTGCAGCAAGTACTTGCTATGAATAAAGGAATTAATAAAGGTTGCTTGAATCTTAGTCGAAGACTATCCAAGAACTTTTGGTCATTGATTCGATTAATTTTGGACTGGTATAGAGATAATCAGGAACCAGACTAACATAATTCAGGATTCATAGTCGTAATACTTATTTGTTGATTTTAAAGACTTGGGAAGGGGGCGAGGGGGATTACAACAAATTAAAGGAACAAACATGGTATGTGTTGTACAATGAAAAGAAAAACACAATTCATATTTTACTTTGCTGCCAACGGACAAATAGGTAATGGTTGTTTCTTTAAGAAAAATTATTATTACCGCCAATTCCCTCGACCTGGGTTTTATTATTTTGGAATGGTCAATTTTCTTAAAGAGGCAACATTACCTTTTGTCCAGAGGCAACAATGTAAAGTGTGAACTATATTTCTTCTTTCCTTTGTAAAAGTCATATTGTGTTCTTTCCTTTTATATGTGGCTACCCCTCTTTCCTGTACCTTCTTTCATAAATAACAAAATGTACCTCAAAAATTGAAAATCGTTTTTCAATAAATAACTGTATTTTAAAAACTTTGAGGACTTTTACATTTAAGTACACATTTCCCTAAAAACTGATTAGTTTTGGTATGGTTTTCACTCCATTAACAAGAAAATAAACAATATTTTTTGTATATTTTTAAATTTACTAGCACAGTAGGGTTTCGATAGTTTGAGGTTTCATATAAATTATTGAGGTAGTGATGCAGGCTCTCTGTACAAACTTTAATGAGAGATAGGGAACACTAAAACAAACTTTTTCATTGATGAATGTATGTCCAGAGACATTACCCTTTGGTGAAATACGGTGCTCTTGGTACATAAATGAAAGGCAGAAAGTGTGAATAATATTCTTATTTACAGCAGCTTACAGTGGTATCCTGCATGTTTACATGTTTCACACAGTTGCCGGTGCAAACACGCAAATGTTTGTTGGTTTGGCACATGTATTTTAGGCTACCATTCACGATACAATCCTACAGCATCTCTTTCATTTCCATTGGCAGCCCAATATGCTGGATATGTCAAACATCTCAGAACCCGTTAAATGTTCCATGTTACATGTACTAAGTCTGCGTTACGAATGACGACGGTGAAAAATAGCCATTAGACACGGCGCCCAACAGCACCCTATAGCACCAAAGGGCGACATCTGCGGGAATACATTCATTAACGGAAAAAGATTTGTTTTAGTGTTCCTTATCTCCCATTAAAATAAAATACATATATTTAAGTATTTTTTACACAAAAACCATGTATTTTTATTTCTCTTGGCCATCTGTGTAATTAAGTTTTCAATAATTCAATATGGGCCTAATTCCTTTTTACTTGAACTATAGAGACTCTACTGTTTCTTGACACTTTTAAGAATTCAATAAGTCAAACTTTTTATGACTTTGTGTTAAAAAAATGACTATTGATAAGTTTTGTAGTATTAAAATATATTTCTTAACGCTTCCTGACATTTATATTTTATGTGTTTTTACTATTTTGAAGTTTTTTTAATACCTATGTCTAGTATTTTATTACTTAAATAGTGCTTATAATACACACATAACTCAAATATATGTGTTAATATCATCTGTTGTACTATTTTGTGAAAACCCATCAAATGTCAGCTTTAATTGAATAAATATATATTACGGCTTAAAATACAATGGTCTTTGTCATATTCTGGATTTACTTTTTTCTTTTGCCTGAGCTTACATTTTCTTTCATCCTTCACCTAAAACCACCCTCTTGTCATGTCAATAAGAAAGAGAATAAAAACTACAAAACTTCTTATCTCAAGATAAAGAGGAAAGCTAGCTACTAGTTCTCAAATATCTTAAAATTTTCTGTTGTGAACCCATCAAAAAAATTGTTGTTTTTGTAAGAGGAAGGCAAAATCTAGAGCCCTTTCATCAATCCTAGTCTCATAGCTCCATAAATATGCTTAAAAAGTCACTGAAAGTGGGTTAATATCACATTTTCACTCATTTTTTTTTAATAATAAACTTCATTGAAATAATAGAGAAGCGACCTGCTCTCAAAAGCTATGAAGGAGTATTCCGACATTAAAGTTTTTTTATTTATATATATATATATATATATATATATATATGGGAGGAAGTTTGCACAAAAGTGGTTTCTGGTTGGGCAGAACTAAATTCAGAAAGTAAAGGAAAAATTGAAGTTATATCTCTTTATTATTATTTTTATATGCATAGATATTTTTCAAGCCTGACAAATAAATAAATTAATATTATTAAATTATAAATGTGTATCATACATAGGCCTATACAGTATCCATAAATATTATTATTATTAGCACCGCGTCTTACTACCCGTGCGGGTTATACGCACTTACGCTAATGTGTGATGGTAGGGTGATTGTGAGATGAAATGGAGGACCTACAGTTTAACGTGGAATCCGAACCACGGTGGAGGCCTGGCATTCCTCACATTCACAAGTTGTGATTAATACACGTCTTGTCAGAGGTGAAGGAAGGGTTTGGCAATCAGATAAATCTGTGCCGGGACCGAGAATTGAACCCTGGACCCTCAGCACAGAAGTCTGACGCCTTACCCCTAGACCACCAGGTCACCAGTATCCATAAATAATTTCATATCTTGTCATATTGCCATTGTACGGAGCCTTGCAGGGGAAAAAAAAAATGACAAATACTGGTGAACATTTATTTCCCCTGTGAGATGAGATGATCATTTTTACATGTAACATTTTCGAATGGACACTCATAAAGTGTATATGAAAATTTAATCCTGTCCTATATGCATACATAATTATGTAAACTACATGTTTTTATAATAGATACACAAAAGTCTACATTAACCTTAAGTGACCTATGGAATATTCACCATTTGTTGACCAATATGCCAAATGTGCATTCCACCATTTGGCGGGCTCTTGTATGTCTGTAATTAAATATTTTGTTTGCTGTACAATTAATTTTTACTACTCCATAGAAAGGCATTATTTTCCCATCATCATTAGGCAATCTTTTTCCACAGCCACGTTGAACTTATTTTCTCGAAATCATTTTCCAAATTTTAGTTTTTGAAATATCTTAAGCCTCGACTATCGATGGTATTCCCGGGTCTACGATTTAACTGTTTAGTCATGGTGAAATTGTGAAGCACACATGTCACAACTAAATTGTTTATTCGTGACAAAAATCGCATGTATGTGCTTACCCTAATAAATAGTATTTTCATGGGAAGGATGTGAAACTACAATGTAAATATCACCTCCTAGAACAACCAATTAGAAATGAACTCATGGCGTTTGTATTTGAATCCCAGCTAGACACTTTTTTTTTCTTCCATAATAGCTTTAACATCCTAGCACTAAAGTGTTCCGATAAAAATTCAGTGTTATTTTTATAGCATTCTCAGGAATAGGGAACTTTTTTTAGGGGCCTTAGTTATTTAAAATTTCAAGAAATCTCAAATACCAATTATTGGCGGGTATTGACACTTATTGATTGCCTTTGTGGTCTAGTGGTCAGTGTTCCTGGCTACAGATCCAGAGGTCCCGGGTTCTAGCCCTGGGGCTTCCAGAATCCTTCTGTGAAACAGTGTGTATAGAACAGGACCAAACTCAGACCCATGAGGACAAATGAGCTTCTTGAATAAATAGGTAGCGGCTCTGGTCTAGGAAACTGAAATTAACAGCCAGAGGGTATGTTGTAATGACCACATGACACCCTCTATCCACAGATGTTAGCGCCATCATTGCTAATGGCAGTGACCACTCAATTGTGGAGTTTTATTGACACTTATTGAGACAAAGATTCGCCTGTATCCCTGTGTCGTGTATGGATGCAAACTTTTTATGAATAATTCCTGGTATAGTAAAACTGTCTACTGCATGATCCATCAGATATACTGTCTAACTGGAGAAAATTCATCTCCAAAACATTTCAAAGGAAGAATATAAATTATATTATGAACATGTTTGAAACTATCTCACTATGACATATTTTAACATATGACTATTTTTAGGACCGCTATTAAACAGTATTTTAACACCGAATAATGATTAAATGACATCTTAACTTGATCATAGATGAATTCAAATATGTTAGCATAAAAGAAAATAGTGGGCTCTGTTATACTCTCCAAACCATTCTCTTCACCCAAATGCACTTAGTGGAATATTTAATCATTAAAATTTAGTATTATGTAACATTGTAACAGCAACAAAAACCTCATCTTTGACTTGGGCTTCGACTTCTCTTTGCATATTTCAAGCTTCGTTTTGACTTTGCATTTAAAAAGTGACTCTTGCACACCCCTAAAAACAGAATCATTTGTCTTCTAGTTTTTTTGGTGGTCCATTTTTAGAAGAAAAAAAATTTAAAGTATCAGTATACTATAACATATTTGCCTCGTGAGTCATGCATGGTTTTCCTGTCTCAGCTATAGATAAATCAACTTTCTTACAGCAAATACTGGAATTAAAGCAAATAAATTTATTAAAGTGTGCCAAATCTACACAAACACAAATTAAATATCCATGTTATATTTGCCTAAAGGTTGAATGGATTTGTAAGTTTATTAAGTATCTGTTTGTTCTCTCTGACAGTCCCACTGGCAGTAATGTGAATTTTAACATGATATAAATAAATAATAACCAGGCACCTACCAAGTTTGGAGCCAACAAGTGTGTGGTTAATCTAATGGCAGGGCTTGTAACGCTATGTACCCAACCTTGGCAAAGACCCAAGCATCTCTTAGTCACTCGGACCTTCTTCGCTAGCTCGCTTCCTCTCGTGTGGACTTTAATGTTCAAAGAATATTTTTTACTCTCCCAGGTAGAACAAAATATTATAATAGTAAACATTTTCACCCTCCAGACTATGATGGATCTTAATGTTGTATGGGCACACAAACTAAAATAAATGAGTACAATGCACCACCACACACACTTTATCTTTCTTTTTTCTTAAAATAGAGACTTTACTAAAAACTTGAAAGATTTGTGTAAATTAAATAATATACATTGTTGCAGAAACACTCCACCAAAGAGCACAAATGAAATAATATACATTGTTACAGAAACATTGATAAAAGAGGAACTCTGTGTTCACAAAAGAGCATAACAATCACAATTTTCAAAGACCTCTAAATAGTCTAAAATCAGAGCACCAGCTGCTGGTGTTACTCTCTGCTGTCCCTCAAAGGAGATATAAAGATATCAAAAAAAGCCCCGCCTATACACTACTCATACGTATCCCTAAGTCCTTGATCTTAATTACGCTGTGAAAGTTGGATCAAATTTAACTTTTAAACATTGTCGTTTTGGATGGTTATGGAGAATCAACCATGGGCAGACAAACAAATTAACATTAATGGGAGAATCAAAATGAATTTATCATTGATAGTAAATCAAACAATCGTAATTTTATAAAAGTTGCGTATTATTAATAGCGATTCATTTTTTTTATAAATATATTAAGGTTGTTGTTATTTTAACCAAAAACATTCATCCACTTCAGTGGCCGAACGGTCTAAAGCGTTTATTCTTGTATTGAACTTGCCTGCTGATGACGGGGAGATTGAGGTTCAAATCCCGGTCAGGTCTACCGAGGCTGGTTTTTCCTAAATGGTTTCTCACTCTCCTTCCATACAATTGCGGGTAGATCACTTCTAAAATGTTTCCTTCATCATCCTTACCCATTAGAGTAATTATCATATATATGTAAAGCCTTAAAAGGTAGTAAGATGTGGTGATAAAAAAAAACATTAGACCAAAAATAATATTAAGAAAATTATTGTGTTTATCAAATCTGTTGAAACTGTTTTATTTCGACGGATTTGATTGAGCCTATATGAGTGATGGGGAGGGTTTTATAAAAATCCCTTTTCCCTTTGGTGTTAATATTTTTCAGCTAATTTATATCTATGTAGTGTTTATTTAATCAAACGTATTAACATTCTAGAGTCCCATAGGGCTGGTGTGTGTTTCTTTGTTCTAGGTATGTGTATGTAATATTTATATATATTTGATGTTTATTAATAAATCATACTTATATAAACAAACGGGTGATTTATGACACAGAATGTGTGTACATTATAAATTATACAAACTTATGGACTATAAATATACGATAAAGGTTTTTTACTACGTATATAAATGGGAGCTTAAGTCGGCAATGATGAAATGTTCTAAAATCTCGCCGACCAATTGTCCGATGCGGAGTGTCTCCCCTGCCAAACACACAAGGTGCGTGTTTTGTTTAGTTTTATTGCGAGACATTAAAATCTCCCCCCT
This sequence comes from Timema podura, assembly GCA_033556935.1. NCBI lineage: Eukaryota > Metazoa > Arthropoda > Insecta > Phasmatodea > Timematidae > Timema > Timema podura. The sequence continues at coordinate 76,233,851 of JAVRXN010000009.1, read as the reverse complement.
CCCCCCGTTAAGAGCTCTCTAGTGTCGCGTGCCAAAGGAACTTGTGTATTTGTGAGAGGGAGTGATAGGGTTGAGCCGGCAAGGTAAACCTGTCTGGCTATTTGCGACCGGCCCGGGCAGCCAGATATAGGGCGGAAATAGCTCACAGTCGTTCTTACCTTTTCTAACTTCAGTTGTCTTTTATATATATTTTTTTCTATTAACACTTCATTCTTCTGGACGAGCACTTGTTTCTGTCGTCCATCTTCTTCTTCAGCTAATTTATCATCTCTTTCTAATAAAAATTCTAGTCGTGGACTCCCTAGCTGCAGCTTGGAGTAGTACAAATTAAATTAATTACGTTGCCTACTTGGAGATTTCGAAGCTATTTTGCGAAACGGGTTTCATCTTAACTTGACGCACCTAAGCAGTCCAAGCTTAGACGCCAATGTACGAATTAGAGAGAGGGGGAAGAAAGTGAGTTCACCCTGAGAGGGCTCTTGTCTATGTGATGATAACCTTTCCCTCTTCCTTTGACGAGTTTACACAATCATTTTATTATTAGCTCCTTGAAAACATTGACTTGCTTTTTAATTTTACCTTTTTCTTGTTTCCTATTCTAAATAGACTTATGCTACCACGGACTTTTTTAATTTACATCATGGCAGGAAGATTCCTATAGGCCATTTTCGTGACCAAGACAAATAGCGTAAGCTTAGATGATTTATAAAAAATACTGTACTTTAAAAAAACTACTTAAAGATTTTTTTTTTAAATTGTGACACTGTAGGACTATTTTAGAATTATTTAAGACTTTATGGGGTTTTTTTCAACGTTATATCTTTAAAACTCACTGAGTAAAACGTAGATTCATTAACATATGAAATCCTATCTTGACTGGCCATGACATCACAGGTAGGCAACGTCCCCCCTTTTTTTTTTAATACTCCCTTCGGTCGAGTGGTTAAAGTGCTCGTCTCACGGTTGATTAACTGGGACACTTAGAAACACGATTACGCTCAAACCAGAAAACTTATATAAGTGTGGGTTTCTGCATATTTCACTTGACAAGAATCAAATTAGGATCAGTTCAATAGTTTTCTCATTTTAAAATAATTATTTTTCCAATTTTGTTATTAAAAAAATGCTAAAATGGTTTTCACTGGCCTAAGTTCCACTGTTTTTATAAAGTTGAATACAAAAAAACCACACCACAATGCGTCGCCTGGCAAAAGCTGCATTACCTACCAAAGTAAAGTATACTTAAATTTTCAAAAATGATTCCTGAATACGGAAATTGAATTAATTATTTACGTGTAGTTTCTAAACCGACTAATTATATCAACACACGACTTATTAACCAACTTAAACCCACCTCGGTGTCCGCATAGTCTAAGGCGCTACTCTCGCAATAGACTGGAATGCTGATGACGATGAGATTGAGGCTCGAATCTCAGTCAGGTGCACTAAAGGTGATATTTACAAACTTGTTTTACACTCTCTCTGCGAAAATGCGGATACATTTTCCTCTAAATATAACCTCTTTGATCCATAAAACTACAAGCGTATAACCCAAACGGCTAGTAAGACGTGGTGCTAAAAAAATTTAAATCTAGGACAGACACAACATCTGGCCCCCGGCCGTTAATTCATCTGAAAGAGGAAGGCCACATTTCACTAAAGATACATTTTCCTGCCAGCTCAGTTGACAGTCACGCTACCGACTAAGTTATGGTGTCCGACAGTGCAAATTGAACGGTTTAGTTTAATTTTTCAAAATTTACGAATATGATACCTGTTGAGGTATCCGTACTAAAGATCATTTCGATCTCCCAAGCTTCGCTAATAATATATTAACTAACTGTACAAGCGTACCCTTACTCCATACCTAAGTAAGGTGTTACCTGTGAGGTGAGACGGGCTCTTAAGGTCGTTTTGTTTATTTGGGGGAAGGGATTGACTTGCATTCAATAAATTAACAGGTTATCTTTACACATGACTTAAAAACTAACTTAACCTAGGTGCGCCTAGTATTACACACCCGGCCTTGCTGGTGTCGAAATGTTTCCTAATAAGATAGCAGGACTAACCCCATTTACATTCCGATTTATATAGGAAGGAACCTTTTTGACAGTAATTAAAGTTGCTTAAATAGCTTTATATATTCAATATGACAAGGCATGTAATATACAACTGTCCCTTTTAAAACACATTAAATGCCTATTAAATAAGACTATTGATATAGTAGAATCCCCCAAAAAATATTTTGGTATATTCTAAAAGTTTCTTTCTACCAGAAACTCTCTCCCGGGCATCGATCAGGGAAATAAATGTGAAATGGAACATTTTTCACATTAGATTATCTGTTTTGTAAAATTTTCAATATTTTTTTTAGGACATTGGCGCCCATGTGTCATTTTTCTTTAGCGATTAAAATCCGTAGGGCAAGTAAAATCGTTGGTTCCATGCTGATTGTGATATGTAAAAGAACCCTGAAAGATATGTAAAAATACCTTTCCCCACAAAATTGGTAAGTCCTTTCGCGCTTGCTCATATAATTTCAGTGTGGAAGGCAACGGGAAATCTGAACTCTCCTAGTGCATGGGATTTCTACCAGAGGGTGCAGGCAGCACTAACCAGACGAAGAGTCAAGTGCATGCCCAGCTCCAGATATATATAAATCACATCAAAACAACCATCGGGTGGTGGGGGGAAGAGGGGTTCACTTAAGAATAATATATAGCATATATATATATATATATATATATATATATATAAACATATAAATACGGCTATATCCATAGGTAGGCGAATTTATTTCACTTAATTCAAGTTAGTTAAAAATTAATCCTGTACACGGGTTCAGGATTCGATTCCCGCGTTCAGGAGTCATTTCTAAACTGATTTAAATTAATTAATGTATATATGTTATAGACTCAGCCCCTCCACCTTCTAGTTGGCCGCAAGCCATCGTTGCGAAACCGATTGAAAATCTACCCGGAAAATGTTCAATTATATATGTACTGTAGCCTAATATAATATTTTATTCGTGTATATGATGTGAAGTTTGTGTCGTTAAAATGTTCCACGTGTTTCAGTTTAAAAAAAAGAAAAAGGGGGGGGGGGATCCACGGTTTGAAGAAGAATAGATACAGAAGATAAACATAAGTAATAAATCTGTCACATTTTTCGTTGACGCACCTTGGGTGTTCCCGCCCATTATCTTTGTTACCTGACCGATTTTAATTTAGGATATTTTTTTTTTCAAAATAAACCTACTAATTTTATCATTTTAAAATTAAATAGACTTGAAGACGTGTTCTATTTTTACAGTCCACCGTATTTTATAACGAAGCGTCTTTTGCGTCTCTTTTTTTTAACGTCTTATATCGTCAGGCTTGTGTTAGCCCGCTAAATAAAATAATAATAAAAAGGGCCGTAGCACGTGTTCTTTCATCAGAAAACCGTGAGTGAACTGCGTCACATTCAAGGTTACGCTTCAGATGTTCTTCAAATTAACTTCCATGATTATTAAATTTATAAATATATATTCTAAAAAAAGCTTTATAAACTTGAATATTCTGTTTGCCTTCTTTTTGTTCTTGTTATTATTATTATTATTATTATTATTATTATTATTATTATTATTAGCACCGCGTCTTACTACCCGTTCGGGTTATACGCACTTACGCTAATGTGCAATGGTAGGGTGATTGTGAGATGAAATGGAGGACCTACAGTTTAACGTGGAATCCGAACCACGGTAGAGGCCTGGCATTCCTCACATTCACAAGTTGTGATTAATACACTTGTTCTTGTTTGTGACATTTTGAGTTAGTTTGATATATTTGGATCAAAATTAAAATAATCAAGAACCAGCCAGAATACCCGCAGAATATTATTTTTTACCCTCCTCGGGTGTACCAATTCGATTTCCGGACTGCATAATTTTAAAACTATCGGCTATGTTTGGTGGTCTTAATGTAACAAAGCATCGATAGTAGGCTTACATCACCAGCCTCCGCTAGGGCATGTATGACATTGACACGACATCAAAAGTCTTATAAATTAGTGTTAGCTACGGTCACCAGGATTTGGTTAGTTAGGCTTAAGTTAGGTTTAAGTGTTTCCACTGGTTTCACACCCTCATGTTCACTATCGTCATCACCTCATCTCATCGGGACTTGGAAAGAGCCTTCACGGAAAGGATGTACGTTTAATACATTCGGGCGTCCCTAAGGCAACGGTACATTACTACCGGCTAATCTTTCCACCACTGGGCTACGAAAGATTTGGCCAAGGCGCACAATATTAGATTATTGGTTGTCCACAACGTCTTTTTTCCTCGTTCCGATTATCCGCATATTTACACTCATGGTGTAAGAACTAGGAGGGTATCATTTAAAATAAAGGTATCTGTATTTGCGTGGAGGGAGAATGAGAAACAATTTATGAAAAAAATCACCCTCAGTACACTCGACCAGGATTCGAACCCCGTTCTTTCTGTTAGCACCAATTCAGTCTAATGCGAGAGTGATGCCTTAGACCAGGGGTCTCCAAACTTTTTTACTATGTGGGCCCCATAATATATTTTACACATTTGCGGGCCAAAGTAACGTTCACCTGTTCTTCAAGTAGCATTATTTTTGCCTTGACATGTGCAAATAGATCATCATGCAAATTTAGATTCAAGTCATAATATGGCCAGTCACGCCTGTAAAAAATGCCACTTTCCAAGGCCAGTCAGTGTTTGATAAAAGTGATTGACGTTGATTCTTCTCTGTGAAATATGAATCAATTTATGTGTAATAAATTATATTCATAATAATTATTAGTCAATATAATTTTATTATCTTTAATTAGGTAACATCTTTCGGGACTTTACTTTTATAACCCTCTGCCGGGAGACTTGGAACTACCTAAAATTCGTCACAGTCAAGCCGTTCTGTTGTGGGTATAAGGAATGGTGCCTGCGACTGAAAATGAGGGTTTGCAATTCCGACAGCACTCTGGTTTGGTGTAATGGGGGGAAGCACGCGTGCGGACAGGAACTGGACTTGTCAAATAAACTGCGTGGTTAAGAAATAACGAAGAGAAACAATTAATTTGTTTTTTGATAAAATCTTGGAACGGGCCGGATATAATCTTGTGGCGGGCCGGATGTGGCCTGTGGGCTTTAGTTTGGAGGTCCCTGCCTTAGACCAGGGTGGTCCAACTTTTTTCATCCCAAGGGCCAAATTTGATTATAAGTTTGCACCGAGTGCTGAAGATATATTTGGTAAATTCATCAACTTAATATAGGCCTACAAACAACAATTAATAAGGAATTATTTTCAATACTTATGTATACATTGTATATTTGGTTGGAAGAATATTTCAAATTGCACTGCCAAAAAAAAGTGTAGTAATTTCTTAAAAATGTTTGATGAAATATATACGCGCATAAACTTTCACAAAATAAATTTATAGCATATATATATATATATATACAGATATTTTTATTAATCAAATAAATGCATAAATAAAATGCAATCAGGACGATTAAAATAAATATTTATATTTAAATAATTAACTATTTCACATCTGCCACCGGGGGTTTCTCTTTAATTTTCTTCCAGGATACTGTGAGGACCACATTTTTAGTGAAAGTGGGCCGCATTTGGCCAGAGTTCCACTATTTGGACCACACGAACACCAAAGCAATTCAATTTAAGTTTCTTTTGACTGGTTGTATGCACATTGGAAGAACCTTTATCTGACATCTAGAAATGTTATTAGATCTACTTTTACGTATTCATGCGTCAATTCATGTGATTTACAGCTATTAATTTTGGCCGCAAAAATAGCTTCCTATGAAAATTGAACTGTAGCTTGGAACAAAATGTTCATTAACTTACGTCCACGAGCTTCGAACGACATTTTCTTGATCGTTCTCGCTGGAAGATAAAAATTAGCAAACTCTTAAAAATAATTTATCAATCTAATCGAATGTCGAGGCATAATTTCTATCGCTTGTGAGTTTGCGAGCTAGTAGAAGTACACTTCAACACCAATTTTCCGAAGAAGAAAAAATTCTCTTCCGGTTGGCTATCTCTTTATTGCCCCCTTGAGATCAATGAAGCTCATATCCGTCTTCAGGAAATCCAATTTCAATTTCGGAAATGACTTGGCTTTCTCCAAATTTCCGATCGCTAGCGAGGTAGTGAATATACCTCATATCCTCATATGACTCCTTGAAGCCACAAGATAACTATAAAAATTACATAAATCTGCGTTGCTTTCTGAATTATATTCTTACATTATATTTAGGTAAATTTCTTGAATCCAAAGTGTTAATTTGATTGTGGTTGGATGAAGAATTCCACTTCGGTGCTCGGATGGTATAAGTCATCACTCTCTTAATGGACTGGATTGCTGATGACGGAGAGATCGAGGTTAGAATCTCGGTCAGGTATATTGAGGATTGTTTATTTCTAAATAGTTTTCAACTCTCCCTCCACGCAAATGCGGGTATTTTTCCTCTAAATTCAACCTTCCCCATCCCTAACACACTAGGGTAGTTTTTTACTTCTAATTATAACCCGAACGGATAGTAAGAGTTGACATTGTTGGTCTTGAGTTAAAAGAGCTCGTCTCAGGAACCGATGTTCGTGGGTTCAAACCCAGCAGGGGTTGGCGGATTTTCCTTGAGTGATAAAAATCCGTAGCACAACTTCCTTTGGAGGAGAAGTAAAGCCATCGGTTCCATGTCGATTGTGTTGTGTTAAATAACCCTGGAAGGTATGTAAGATACCTTTCTCAGCAAAATTGGTAGGCCCTTTTGCTCTCGCTCGTAGAAATTATAGTGCGCTGATATAATTAGTCTATTAAAAAAATGGCACGTTAATTATCTCATATAAATGGGAAAATATGATAGTAAGACATGGTGACAAAAAAATGTGAATGAACTTAATTGAATAGATCTATAAGGAAAAAAAAAAGTGTGCCGTTCTTTTGAATTAGGGAAATTTTTAAGCACTTTTATGTAAATCAGTTTACCCTTTGCCTGTGCAGAGTAATTGCTAGACAAAGGTAGATATATCTAACAAGCTATAAGATAGCCTCATCGGTGGGAAAGTGAAATAAGGCATCCACCTCATCGGGTCTGGTTTGCTGTTGATGGAGAGGTCAGGGTTTGATTTCCGAACGGGTGTACTAAAGTTTGAAAAAAATATATAGTATAGTTTTCACTCTCACTCGACACAAACTCGGGTACTTTCCCTCTAAATTATTCTTTTATCATCCCTATCCTATAAGTGTGATTAAATTCGAATGTACCAGACAAGTAGTATAACTAAGTGTAAAAAAAATGTAAATATTTAATCTTTTTATATAAAGAACATGTTTTATCGAATGTTGGTCTTATAACAAAAATAATAGATTTAATATATTTTAACTTGGGGTTTTGTTTTCCAACTTTATTATTAGATCATTAAAACATCTCTAAGCTATCTTTATTTTTCGAGTGTAGTACTTATTTATTTTTTCTATACTTTGGGTCTCCCACGTGTTACCTCTTGAATCCATTCACGGACATCGTGTTAGTTACAGTCCAATGTGCATTGGAAGATTCTTTTATCTGACATCTAGAATAGTTACTGGATCATATTTCCTGTAAACCGGCCCCATGGTATAGTGGTCAGTGCACCTGGCTACAAACCTAAGGGTCCCGGGTTTGATTCCCGGCTATAACCGTGGGTATTTTTCCCGAACGGTACAGTAACACTGGCGAATCTTCCCACACACTGGGCTACGAATTATGTAGCTCAGACGCGCAATATATCTTTCCCGTATTTAAAATAGGTCAGATATTAATATATGTATGATTGTAGCTCTCATTTTTCTCAAAGATTATAAATACCTATAGAGTTACGTAACACTATAACACTATGGTAAAATATTATCATTGTTAACCGTAAAATAATATGAAGTTTCTTCCCTACTAAAATCCTACAAGAGTTCATCGGGAGGACTTTACCATAAAATTATTGTTTTTCCCTTGACCTAAGAGAACCCTAAGAGAATCTCCGACCCAAATTTAAACTCTCCAACACAGCTGCGTTTATTGATGTTGGCTACCGAACGTAACCATCAAGTTAGGGAGTGTGAAATTAACCTCGTAAATAGATTTAACGATGCCGCCCAAATAAAGGAGAACGTTTAAGATACCCCCTCAAAAACAAAACAACACATTGACGCGAGGCCGTAGTAGGGGGGGTATTGGGGGTTCAACCCCCCCGCCCCCTCCCCCGAAATTTAATGAAAAAAATATATTTGGCGTTATTTATGGTTCAAACAATATCAAAATTAAGACACAAGTACAAATTAGGGGCTGTGTTACCATAAAAAGCACTTCAGAGAGCTTCTAGAAATGATTAATATTAAAAAAAAATTCTAGCCTTTGGCAGTTATGGTGTTACGTTGCAAAAAAAAAACACTTCAGATAGCTTCCAAAGGTGTTTAGTATTTAAAATTTGTCCCAACCTCCGGCAATTAGCGGGCTATGTTGCTGTAATTAATAATACTTCAGATAGCTTCTAGAGGTGTTTAATATCTATAGTTTTTTCTAGCCTTCTCTAGCTAGGGGGTTATGTTGCCATAAAAACACTTCAGATAGCTTCTAGAACTGTTTATCATTGATAGTTTTTTCTAACCTCCGGCAATTGGGGGATGTGCCCACCAAACCCCGCCCCCCAACCCTGAAATTATTGGCTGGCTACGGCCTTGCATTGACGTGTTTCTTAACGCTTCAGATTATACTTTTTTCACGTGCTCATCGTAACTACCCGTCCGGGCTACCCTTTTGCGGTTAAAGGATGAGGAAGGTGGAATTTAGAAGAGGTAAACCTCTACTTGTGCGGTCAGATAGCTGGAATCTATTTAGTATTTAACAAAATTGTAACCACCAGGCTGGGATTGGAACATTGACCTGAGCCCCGACACAGTTATCCACCGGTGCGGTTCTCAGGATGCTCAGCCATGAGAGAAGAGGACCTTCACTGATTATATTAGGCTAGTTATCGTTATTATGACCGCCTCTGTGCCCTAGTGGTCAGAGTTCCTGGTTACAGATCCATAGGTCCCGGGTTTGATCCCCGGCGCTTCCACAATTTTATGTGAAGCAGTGGGTCTGGAGCGGAATTAATTCGGCCTCGTGAGGACAACTGAGGAGCCACTTTAATAAAGAGGTAGTGACTCAGATCTAGAAAATTAAGATTAATGGCCAAAGCATTTGTTGTGCTGATCACAATACACTCTTTCTCCGCAAATGTTGGCACTATTTTCGCCAATATGCGTTAGCCGCTCGGTCAGTAAGGCTATCTTGCGGGATGACGCTATGGAGTTATTATTATTTTTACAAGTTGATAGACAACAAAATTTGTAGCCTGCTTGCAAACATGATATTTCCTATCTTTACATTTTCATTTAGTCTGTTTATGCTACGATTGCGTGTCTAATGATTAAAATAAAACTTTAAGAAATATGATTACCAAGAAAATTAACCGTCATTATTTGGCTTTTCATTAACAAAAGTAGATCTCCATTTTTTTTTCTGCCTGGTGTCTAGCTACCCATTTGTTTACACTAGTAGGGTAACGATAACTAGGGAGTATTTCAGTGTTGTGAAAACACTTATTGGCGAGGTATCTCCACTATAGTAACTACCAGTTCCTCTGTCCACCAGAAAGATTCTTGAAACCCAGAAGACCTAGGAAGCTGGAATGTTTTAGGCGGGTATTTCTTAACCCATAAAGGTGCAGATTGGTGACAGAAAACTCCAATGAGGGCCCACAAATTAAGGAGATTTCCAAAAAGACAAAGTCAAAATATCTTGAAGCATAGAAAACCTAATAAGCTGAAGCCCAGTAGACCTAAGAAGCTGAAGTTTTTAAGGCAAGCTGCTGCCTCTAACCTAAAGGGTGCAGTAACTTGAGGTGGTTAAAAACTCACATGAGGACCCAGAATGTTATTTTTATTTAAAAAAAAAAAGCAAATTTGAAAAAATCTCAAAATCCAGAAGACCTAGGAAGCTGAAATTTGGCGGACAGGTAGATCCTAACAAAAAGGGAGCAGAAATACTTGGTGACAGAAAATTCACATGGCGGCCCCTAAAAAATGAAAAAATATACACAAAAAATGTGTTTTATAATCAAATTCTCAATTGAGAAACAGTTTCACACTTTCATTGGAGTAAATATTTACTATCCACTATCGAGTATTTAATTGAAATGCTCCTTCCAGATTTTGAGGGACATTAAAAATGATGCCCATTAGCGATCATTGTCCTATAAAAGCTAATGGGACACATTACACGAACAGAAATGTAACCGTTGATTTCTAAACGGGTATACAGTAATGCTAGTAAACAAAATATTAATCAGAACCTCGTTTTCTAAACTATAAATATATGCAATAATGTGATATAAATGGTACAGTGCACTGCACAGACTTTCTCGCTCCTTTGCCTGAACATGGAGATATTTGCTCAAAACTTGCAAGATATATGAAACTAAAATTATATACATTGTTGCAGAAATATAATAGATAAAAGATCACAACATTCCACCAAAAAGAATAAATAAAATAAACTATATTGTTACAGAATCATATTAAGAAAAAAATAATATATCAGTTCACCAAAGAGCATAACAATCAACTCCCCATTTCTTAGACAGAAATTTAACTATTTTTTAAATTGCCAATAGCTCAGAAACTATTTATTTTATTAAAATATATTTCAAATGAAAGTTTTTATTTATTTTTTTATTTAGCACCCGTCTTACTACCCTTTGGGGCTTATACGCTTAAGTACTAATTACGCTAATGGGTTAGGAATTGGGAAGGTTTAATATAGGGGAAGTGAACCCGCATTTGCGTGGAGGGAGAGTGGAAAACCATTTAGGGAAAACTACCCCCGTTCCACCCGACCGAGATTCGAACCTCGATCTCCCCGTCCTCGGCAGTCGAGCTCAACACGACTAGCGCGTTAGCAACTACGCCACCGAAGCGGGCTTTTTTTCTTTAACTTTCAATGATAAGTTATTTCGTATCGCAAATAGTTTTGAGGCATCATCAAAGTTGGTAACTTCTACTTATGTAAAGTACCCTTAAAGTCATTTTATTGGGAAAATTAGAATAGCAATTTTTTTTAAATGTTAAACGATCCCTGAATACAAAATCTAAACAAAATTGTTAGAGTGAATTTTGAGAAAATCGATTTTTCCCTTTTAGCCCTTAAACTACCCTTAATTTTAGGTTTAGATATCTAATTCGCATCTTACTACCCGTGTGGGTTGTACGCTTATGTACTTATTAGGTTAATGGTTTTAGGGATGATTAAGGTTACATTTAGCGGAAATGTACCCGAATTTGCGTGGATGGAGAGTGGGAAACCATTTTGGAGAAGAATAAAAAAGCCTCAGTTTACCCGACCGAAATTCAAACCCTTGATCTCCCCTCATCGGCAATCTAGTCTACTGCGAGAGTAGCGCCTTAGACCATGTGGCTACCGAAACGGTTACATATTATTTTAAAACTAGTTTTCATGCCTGTCTACAACAGGTTTATATATATATAATAATAATAAAACCAACCTAACAAACTCTAATCTCCAATCTGTAAGCGCATGGAAGGCTAGATTTTGTTTGTAAAAAGTATAATTATTTCTGTCAGCTATTAAGTAAGAGTGATAAAGTGAGAGTAAACAAAATTAATTTTACTTTTTATCAAATGAACTATAAAATTTTCTTTAAGAAAAGGCCATGACTGAAAACCGTATTGGACAAATAGATACCAACCATGTCCAAGTTTTGACCTTGTAATTAATTAAAAACTTTGAAAACACTGGTTTAAATGGGAACTGCCTACGTCTCAAAATAAAGGGGATCCTAGAGTCTACAGGTGTCAAATCAACTCTCGGTAAGAAACAATACCTTACCTTGAGATAAACCTGTTAAAATTAGTTGAATGGATTAGATTGTCATCAAATTTGGTTTACTACTAGGAAGGTTCAATTACATAGGCCTTCTTTAATGTAGTATTCAATTATGATTACTATACTGCCTATTTTTAGGTTTAGCTTATGTGGTGGTATTTATAAAGACGTCAAAATGTTTAAAAGCTCTTCTGGAGATCATCCTTACAGTTGACTAAGTTCACACTAATTTCGACTATGGACGTCTCTTTTAAAATACTCAATACCTTATCATTTATTTGAGCAACTTCGTCATTTCATGGACACAGAATGGCTATTTGAAATAACCGTTGGGATGAGCCTATTTTCAAATGTTCATGAACTACTGAGCCTTGTGTCAATATTTACTTTGGCACTCCTATGATATTTTCTTTCGAGCTGTATTTGTTCAGTTCCTCATCACTCATTTATTGTGTTAGCCAATGACGGAAGCCACTGTCGATTTTTCCTTGAGACTTTAAACTCCTTCCACAGCTGAGAGTATTTAATACCCTGTCCTAGAGGCATGCGGAAGAATCGGTAAACATTACCTGAAGTCATCTCCTAACAGTAAAACTTTTAAGGTCCGTGGACCGCACAAGATCATGGTTCGAGCCACATGTGTCGCGCGGGCTGCAAGTTTGATATGCCTTCCTTTAGACCTTGCACCCACCGATGTGTGGGATATATACGTGAGCAGACTGTGGCTCTCATGGAGGTGCCAGTTTGAAGACAAGAGGTGGGATCAACGCCCTCCCACCCCCTGAGAATCTGTTTTAATTTATTATTTTAACAATTAATATAGATTGAGAATAAGAAAGATTTTTTTTATCTACAACATTATTCTTTGAAAAATATACACTATAAATTACAATGTCAACTGCTGGGTAGGTGACCTGGTGGTCTAGGGGTAAGGTGTCAGACTTCTGTGCTGGGGTCCGGTGTTCAATCCTAAGTCCCAGCACATATTTATTGATTGCCAAACCCTTCCTTCACCTCTGACAAGACGTGTATTGACCACAACTTGTGAATGTGAGGAATGCCAAGCCTCCACCGTGGTTCGGATCCCACGTTAAACTGTAGGTCCTCCATTTCATCTCACAATCACCCTACCATTACACATTAGCGTAAGTGCTATAACCCGAACGGGTAGTAAAACGCGGTAATAATAATAATAAGATAATAATAACTGCTGGGTGAAGAAAAACTTTTTTTAACTCGTAAATAATGTCATCCATGTCTGTAACCTCAACCAACCTTGTTTGTTCGATGAATTAGACTATGAGGTGTTGTAGCAGGATCATCTATATTAACCGCTACCATTGGAATATCCACTGACGTGGTTTTTGTGCCACGGCACCCGCGAAGTGCACCCCTATGCCGATGCGGCTCTTGATTTATTACCAAATTAAATATGTTCTCTCACTTATTTCTGTTTGCCATACTGTTTGCTACCGTGGCTATACATATATAAATAAACATGTAGTTTGGCGCAGAGACAAACGTATATTTGTCCCTTTTTTTATGTACGGTATTATTAGATTAGAATTTACATTATTGAGGCCCAGTTTTATAATCCCTGGATTAGTCTCTTCTAGCTTTTAACGTTCATCCGTCATGTTTAATTGGTGTTGCGTATGTGTGTGACGGTACTTCTCTTCTGGACTTCAGACTTACAGTCCAATTTTCATAGGAAGGTCCTTTTAGAAAATACAAACTTTTTTTGGGGTCAACATTGATAATATTGTATTATATTGCTAGTGTTACTTTATAGGTATTGATAATATCTATTAAAAGTGACAGTTGTGTATTGCGAGTTGAGCGGTAGCGAGTTGTTCGCTCACGCTTGCAATGTGGCCAACCCCAATAGCTGACATTTATTTTTCCCTTCACAAGCTCAGACAAAACTTGATGCGACTTATCCCTAAAAATAATTTTTTGTATAGCCTTAACCCCTATCCTAATTAAGCAATTAATATAAGCAGGGAAAATTAAACTGTAAATAAACATTTTATTAATACATAATTGTATACAAAAACTACTTGTGACAAATTTGCGTTTTTGTATGCGATATTGCTTGGAAGGAGAGGGGGAGGCCATTTAGGAAAAACCATTCTTGGCATACAAGGCCTAGATTCGAACCCCGGGTTTCTGGTCATCGGGATACCAGACTAGACGAGTTTGTCGTTTAGTTCGCGTTAAGCAGATAATTTCTTCTTCTTAAATCAACACCCCGAAGGTTGGTTTTATGTGATTCATATTCATCCGGAGCTGGACACGCACTCGGCCCTTCAGCTGGTTAGTGCTGCCTGCAACATCTGGTAGAAATCTCATGTACTAGGGGAGTTCAGAGAGTTTGGTGGTTCCCCGCTGCCTACCACACTGAATTATATGAGTGAGCTCGAAAGGGGCTACCAATTTTACCAGAAAGTTATTTCCATATAAGTTCGTGTTTTTTTTTTACGTGTGGTGCGGATTTTTATCGCTCAAGAAAAATCCGTCGACCTCAGCTGGGCTGGAACCCACGAACATCGGGTCCTGAGGCGGGAACTTTACCCCAAGTCTACCGAATTCGACCGTAGATTAATTATCTAGGTGTATAATAATATAACAGTGTTATTATACCCGGACACCAACAAGGGTACACCAGATCCTCAGCTCTACGGAAGTCTCTCTTTGCTCCTTGAGCCAGGTTGAGTCCTTGAGCACTGGGGCTCGCTAGTAGTGTCAATGCTGAGTGATAAAAGAACATCAAAATGTGCAATTGTTACACGACTCACTTTTATCATAATAAAGGGACCATTGTAATCGTAATGTTCAGTCTACCTATCTCTTTGTGGGGTAGTATTATGTGAAGAAGGGGTTGGGTCAATACCTAAACCTAGCTTTGTGGAAGCCGGCCGATGACTCGAGAAGAATATTTGTCTACTTCTTTCTAGTAAATCCATATTTAGAATTAACTTTTTTTTTTAATTACCCCTGATGGCACCTGGCGATACCCGTGTGGAAGGGCTCAATCTCTCCCACGGGGCGCAGCCATTTTAACCTGGAGACTGTTGGTCTGGTGTATTCTTGACTGTGCACATGGAATAAATGATTTGCTCAAAACTATCTGACTGTATAGACGGCTTACGTCAACCTTTAAGAATTCTTTGTTTGTTTTAAGACTAAAATAAGAATTGCAAGACAGCAATTGAAATTGAATTGAATTGAAATAATTAATTTTCAAGGATACCGCTTCCTGTCTGTATTGTGTATTAAACACTATTTTTTTTAGTGAAAGCTGAATAAAAAGAGATAGCCTTGGCCCAGCTTTTTCCTATACTTTTTGAAAAAAAAAGCTGTGCTGGGCTGGATTCTCATTGGGTGATCCTTTCCTTTGGGCCACGTGGTTGCAGGGTTGGAAAGTGCACCACGATTTTAAGAGTCGAAAGGTACAGAGGTATGATAGGCACTTCACCATAGGGAGCTGGTTTATATTTCCTACCATAATATGAGAAGGTAGAAGAAAGTGGTTGAATAAATAAATCCAAATCGTGTTGTATAATGTTTTTTAGTATAAAATAACTTATTTGTAGGATACATACTTACCTGGCGCTAGAGATGTGAGAAGGACAATTTTCCAAAACGGAAAATTTTCAATTATTATCTTTGTAAAATAATTTCAACTGATTAAATTGAACCAATATAATCGAGATATAGATATCCCAAATGTCAACGTTTCTCCTAAGGGCGTTTACACCAGAAACATCACTAAACAATCTTCGGTGGCCACATGGTCTAACACGCTACTCTCGCAATAGACTAGACTGCCGATGACAGGGATATCGGTATTTTATCCCGGTCGGGTGCACTGAGAACGATTTTTCCTAAATAGTTTTCCACTTTCACGGATGCAGTTCCGCTAAATTCAACCTTCCTCATCCCTAACACATTAGCGCTGTTAGTACATAGGCGTATATCACAAACGGATAGTAAGACGTGGTGCTAAAAAAGGTATGAAAGAAACAAATGAATGCGAGCCTTTGTAAACCCGCTATGGTCATAAACCATATTTCAATTTATTATAATCAATAAGCTAGCTAAAATAATTTTAAGGTTGGCCTGATATTTGTCTCCCCCTCCCTCCAACCCTCCGTACTTCCTATCTACTCCTCCCCCAATCCCATTCCCCTCCCCCTTCTTATAACTCGCTCGTCTCTTAACACACTATATTTTGAAATATTATAGGATCTAGGTGCCACATCTACAATTTCACCCCTCCACCGCATGCCGTCACCGCAGAAAATTTTCCTATTTAAAAATTTTCCTGGAAAATTGTCATCTCTACCTGGCGCCTTAAAATAATATAAAACATTATAGCCGCGACTATTAAGTGATACGAAAATGTTAAGAACGTTGAAATTCATATAATAAGATGACGGTGGATACATCAATACAAGTCGATGATATTCTTGTGGCATGGGGTCGTATTCTCCCCGGTGTTCTTGGTCCGGATCCTTACTGGGTTAGTATACGACCTTATCGCCCTGGATTCACTTGCATCAGTTTATAGCGCAGTGCTAAATTTAATTATGTTGCTAGATTTAAATATATTATAATGTTCGAACATCAGGTAGTTTGAATTTCCCTACCGACGATTCTAGTAAGGATGGTTATGATTTAGATTAAAGATCACAAATTAATCATAATTAAGGTTAATTTATGCCACACTTTTATTCTGGTTGTCATTTGAAGAATCAGTACTAAGAGCGTGCATCACATGCCCATCAACTCTGTGATACAGTCGGCTTGAAATCGAAAGTTTAGAGGAACACTATTGCACTTGGGTCATTTCTGATTAAACATTAGTGGAGATTAAGAGTTAATAGAAGTTCCTAACAATGAACATTGTTGGAATATTAAGTGAGATTCGGATTAAAAAACTGC
Organism: Timema podura; assembly: GCA_033556935.1. NCBI lineage: Eukaryota > Metazoa > Arthropoda > Insecta > Phasmatodea > Timematidae > Timema > Timema podura. The sequence continues at coordinate 76,216,951 of JAVRXN010000009.1, read as the reverse complement.
GTTGAAAAGGCCGTTTATGACCATTTTAGAATAGCTTCACAGATAAGCACTGTGCACATATCTTCATTATGTAATCACAGGGACATACTGTAGTTATTAACAAGAAATGTTGTCGCTTTGTTCCCAATCGTCACCGTGGAGAATTTTGAATAATCATTCAAATACGAATGTACTGCACACATTTCTGGCGTATCGTACGTTTATTATTTTTCCTTTTACTCCCATACCTCGCGCGCACACAAAGTAGCCCCATGGCTTCTTTGGTGCTGACTGACAGCTCACAGCTGACTTCTAACATTCAACACTTAGGTATATACCTAAATTTTGACTGTCAGAAGTGACAGCTGCTAAACACATGTTTTTTGCAGATCATATGGTTCGGCGTAGGGATACATAATTTGGTCTGGTAGCTTTTCAAAGCCGTCAGTTGTGAGCTGTCAGTCAGCACCAAAGAAGCCATGGGGCTACTGTACAAACGCAGATGCGAGCTGAGAGCGGAGTTGGTCCTGCTATGATAAACGCTCTTAGTAATGAAAGTTAATTAGGAGTGACCTCATCTCCACACCCTTTGACTACGCGAACCTATCACACGTCTGGTCTGGAAGACAGCTAATTCGTGTTTCCTTCAATGACCACTGCGAGGACTTCTTTCACCCTCGCCGTTATCCAAAAATTAGTCGACTCCCCTTTTGCAATTTCCCTTATTGGGAAGAGACCAACCAAGGTAGCTTTTACTGTCACTTAAAAAACTACAACTCGGGTCGAAGAAATCTTTTAAGAATTTCCTTGTTCTTTATTGTTAGTTTTTTTATGTAAGGATCGTGAATACTAAAAAAAAATACAAATGTATTGTACCCTTTGTTTAAGCAAGTTGAAACAAAAAGTGAAGCTCAATATGTCCTTCACTATGAGTCATAAATTCAGAAAAAGTTATTAACTAAATTATTATATTTAGGAAATAACAATATCATTTAAAGAATAGTGCCTACAAAAAAAGACATGTCAAGCTATTTTTGTTAGATGTTCCTTTCTTGCCCTCAATTATCATCTTTTCACTAGCTTTTTATTTTAATAATGACGTGTTCGTGTGTTATAAAGTAAAATTAAAACAGCATGCCTCTACTAGCGTGAAAAAAAAATAAATATATATATATGTATGTATATATATATTTTCCAACATGTCGGCTTAGTGATGAGACCTTATGATGTCCGACAACACTTTATTAAAAGAAAAATTTGGAACAAGGAACTATTTTTAAAGTTTTTAATCTTGAGCGTTGACGTATTTTGAAATATAATGGCTGAACCTCAAAAACCGGTGGGCTACCCCGCCCATCCCGATGTTAAGTTAGAATTAACTAAATGTGGGTCATGGGCCAGGAAGAGTGTGACATCGCAATATGTGACCTAGATATTTACAACGTGGGCCTCTGTTCCAAGGAGCGGGGGAAAAATATATTTTCAAAATAATATTTTCTAAGTGATTAAACCAGATCTTATTGGTAAAAATGTATCACTATATTTAAACACAGTTGCTTGTGATTTATTAAACTTGATACACTCTTAAATTTATCGTATGTTTATTCAAAATTTTATCGATAGTGTTCAAATTTCTTTAATGTGATTAAAACCAATTACAATTTCATATTAAAATGATCTATTTGCAAAATTAAATGAATCAATAATCTCTGTTGCTCAATTCCATAGTCAATTAAAATCTTAAGCCAAATAATTTTTACTTTCTCTCTATCTTACAGGTAGAGAAAGTATTGTGATCGTCAAAAAAATCGAACTCGAGATTTTGATGAATTTTGACGTTTCATGACTTCCTGAATCCGAAAAAGTGGTTTTTGAATTTCCGTCTGTCTGTCTGTCTGTCTGTCTGTACCTCCAACTAGAGCCTAAACTATTTTACCGATTGAGCTGAAACTTGATATCTAGGGTTTTCATAGGGTTGCCCCGAGGGGTTTTTGGAATTGGATATCTACCCCTAAAATTAAGGGTAGTTTACTGAAGGGCAAAAAGAGAAAAAGTCGATTTTCTCAAAATCGGCTCTAACGATTTTGATTAAATTTCATTTATGAACATAAATAAATATTCCAAACAAAATGGCTACTCTCAATATTTCGGCAAAATCGTTTTAAGGGCTCCGGTCTGATGCGTAAATTAACATTTTTTATAATAGCTCCGAAACTATTTGAGATATGAAATTACTTAGCATTACAAATATGTATATATATTTATAATACAAATATTTTATTCGAAACATATTTTTATAAAATCAATAACTTTCAATATATACGCAATTATATATATATTTTTAACTTTTTGGGCATTAAAGCTTAAGTATTGCGACCGTAAGAAAAACTAACCTGAAATGTTGATGGATGTCGACGTCTCATGACCCCCCGAACCCTAAAAAATAGTCTTTGCAATGCCGTCTGTCTGTGTGTCTATAAAAACTTAAAATTAAGGGTAGTTTACTGAAGGACGAAAAGAGAAAAATTTGGTTTTCTCAAAATCTGCTTAAACGATTTTGATTAAAATTCGTATCTAGGCGTTGATTAAGATTATAAATAAATTGGCTATTTTCATTTTCCTATGAAAATGATTTTTAGGGTACATTACAGAAGCGTTAATTTCCGTATCTCCACAACTATTGGAGAAACTAAACAACTTATCACTGCAAAATTGTAGGACTATTAGAAATAAAAAACTTTTATTTGACATATATTTTTATAAAAACAGCAGTTTCTGAGATATTTGCAAATATATTAATACAATTTTGTGAGCTTTAGTTGTAAACATATACTACTTAAGTCTTAACGCAATAATACTCCAATGCCATAGAGTAATTAAATATAAGTAAGTATCTAAAAAAAGTATGTTATTTTTCCTTAAATCTCTTAGGAGAAATGTTTGCATAGCAATGATCTATCTCCATTTTAGACTCAATAGTCAATATTTACATTTTTTATTGGTCAAAATGTATAAATGAATAATTAAATATCAATGCGATGACTTGAAGATCTGCAACATCTTTTAAAATGTTAAAATTTTAACCAGAAATCGAAATTTTAATACGAAGTGTTGACCCTTGTGGAAGACATTAAACTGTTTGAAATGTTCTTAGATGGACAAAGATGCGCCTCTTTTCTCATTGATTCTATATCATTGTATATTATTTTATGCGTGTTCTTATGTAGAGTGGTTATGATACAATGTACATTATTCCGTTCAGAAATCTTACGAGTTTATAGAAAGAGAGAGAAAGTCTGTGCGGTGTGCCGTACCATTTATTTTAATTGTTGATATGTATGTCCGTAAGCTGTGACCTTTGTTGTGTTTTGTTCATTTTTATGTAAGAAAATAGCTATTAACATTTGGTACACCCAACTCATATGCCAGAATTCTCCAAATTTTGCCAACTCCCCAAATATCCCATCACAAAATGTTATATTTCCACGACATTCATAAAAAATAAATGGTACGGAACTCCACACGGATTTTCTCGCTCTATTGTTTAAAAATGGAGATATTTACTCAAATTTCCTAATAAATGTGAAACGAAATAATATACACTAGCAAACCCAAGCATAAATTGCACTATACTTATGTAAAAAAAATGTATGTCCCGGTTTTAAATTTTATAATTTTATTTTTTAGATTATTAATTTCCTCATTTGTATGTTTGGACCTATAAAAAAATCAATAATGGGTCCACAAAGGTCAACACTTCCTAATAAAATCTCGACTTCCGGTTAAAATTTTCGACATTTTATTAGGTGTTGCACATCTTCATGTCATCGCATTGCTATTAAATTCCTCATTTATACATTTTGACCAATAAAAAATTTAATATTGACTCTTGAGTCTAAAATGGAGATCGATAATTGTTGTAAAAACATTTCTCCGATGAGATTTAGGGGAAAATAAAATAAATTTTTTGAGAGACTTATATTTAATCACTCTATGGCATTGGAGAATTATTGCGTTAAAACTTAAGTAGTATCTCTTTATAACTAATGCTCACAAAATTGTATTAATATATTTGCCAATATCTCAGAAACAGTTGGTTTTATAAAAATATATTTCATATAAAAGTTTTTTTTATTTCTAATAGTACTACAATTTTGCAATTATAAGTTATTTAGTATCTCAAATAGTTGCGGAGATACGGAAATTTCAGCTTCTGTAATGTATCTTAAAAGTCATTTTCATGGGAAAATGAAAATAGCCAGTTTATCAATAACCTTAATCAACGCCTAGATACGAATTTTAATAAAAATCGTTTGAGCCGATTTTGAGAAAATGTTTTTTTTTTCTCTTTTCGACCTTAATTAAACTACTCTTAATTTTAAGTTTAAACAGACACACAGCGAAACGGTATTGCAAAGACCACTTTTTAGGGTCCGGGAGGTCATGAGACGTCGACATCCATCAACAGTTCAGGTTAGTTTTTTTTTACGGTCGCAATACTTTACCTTTAGTGTTCAAAAAGAAATATATATATGTATGTATATATATATATATATATATATATATATATATATATATATATATATATTTGCGTATAGCTTGAAAGTTATTGGTTTTATAAAAATATGCATAGAATAAAATATTTGTATTAAAATAGATCTACAGATTTGTAATGATAATTTCACATCTCAAATAATTTCGGGGATATGATTTTAAAAAATGAGAATTTCCGCATCAGATTGGAGCCTTTAAAGTCATTTTGCCGAAATATTGAGAGTAGCCATTTTGTTTGGCATATTTATAAATGTTTTTAAATGAAATTTAATCAAAATCGTTAGAAACGATTTTGATAAAATCGACTTTCTCTCTTTTTGCCCTTCAGTAAACTACCCTTAATTTTAGGGTTAGATATCCAATTGCAAAAACCCTCGAGGCAACCCTATTAAAACCCTAGAGAGAAAGTTTTAGCCCGATTGGTAAAATAGTTTGGGCTCTAGTCAGAGGTACAGACAGACGGAAATTCAAAAAATATCGGATTCGGGGACATGAAACGTCGGGATTCATCAAAATCTCAAGTTCGACTTTTTTGACGATCACAATACTTTCTCTACCTGTAATATAGCGAGAAAGTAAAAAGAAGAATCTGTTTGCATTGCATGATTGATGAATCAACAAATTGTGTCCTCGGGCCGCACAAAATCAAGTATCGTATGCCGTATTCGGCCCGTAAGTTTGATATGGCTGTTTTAGAGTTTTGTTGACCTCGGTGGTCTTAGGGCAAAGCGACCGCCTCGGGACCCGATGTCCGTGGGTTCAAATCCAGCTGGGGTCCATGGATTTTTGTTGCGTGATAAAAATTTGTGGTACAACTTCCCTCGGAGTGGAATTAAAGCCGTCGATCGTGGCATGTAAAAGAACTCTGGAAGGTATGTGAAAATACCTTACCTGAAAAAATTGGTAAGTTCTTTCGCTCTCGCTCATAGAAAATTTCGTATGCTAATATAATCAGTCGGTTTATAAAGTGCACGTTAAAAATGGCAAATAAATAAAATAAATAAATTTAGAGGTTTAAATAATTTATATTCACCCTTAACGACTCATTTTAAATCCTTGTTCGACTCTCCTATTTACAATATATTTTCTATTATGAAAATGAGTAAAAATGAGAATAAAACCTAAGTCTGGAATATTTACCGAGCCGATAGAATACGTCATAGTTCGCACCTCTTGTAAGATTGTGGTTAGAAAAAGCGTTTAGAAAATACAAAAACTTTATTTTTTCGGTCAACATTGGTAACATTTTACTATATCAGTAGTCGTATTACCCGCTTGGGTGATCGAATGGTCTAAGGAGTCACTCTCGCAATAAGCTGATAAGATGATGACGGTGATATCAGGGTTCGAATACCAGTTGTGTTTACTGAGGATATATTTTCTTTAATGGTTCTCCCTCTCGCGCCACGCAAATGCGGGTATACATCTTCTAAACTCAACCTCACTCATCCCAACACATTAGCTTAATTAGTGTATAAGCTTATGGCCCGAATGATTAGTAATACGTAGTGCTAAAAAAAAGTGTTATTTTATATGTATTTTTAATATCTATCAAAAGTGACAGCTTCAGGTAACATGAACTGACGTATGAATACATTATATCAGATAAGGTTGGACTGTACCTTCACGTGACCCGGTTGGCTAGACGCGATAGCTCGCTCGATCACGGATAAAATGAAATAGCCGCAGGGTTGGTAAAGGCAAAAAAAGGTGGTGGAGTGGGGAAGGTAGGAGGGGAAGACTTCACTTCACTCTCACGCACACAGGGGCCGGATAAAAAAATAAAAATAAAAGTCGTTGCATAACTCATCTCTAAAACACTGCTGGTATCCATCAAGGGAGGGTTTTCAACCTTCAATGACAAACACTTCACATGCCTTCATTTAGTACCGAGCAACGCCGTCTTCCTTCCTTTAGCGTCCTTTGTTGTTTGTACCTTCGAGCGTCCTTGCGTCGTCTCCTTCTCACGGGCTTCCTTTCCTCTTTGATACACAGACAACAAGGTCAAGTGTATCCTCGGTTCGACACTTGGAGGGCCCTATGGGTGTATACATGACGTGTGTGTGCCACGAAAAGTTGGAATTCAAACACACGTACTCATTTTAATAATTATATATATATATATATATATATATATATATATATATATATATATATATATATAGAGAGAGAGAGAGAGAGAGAGAGAGAGAGAGAGTAGTAATAGAATAGTAATCACATATGCGTGTAACTTGAACAGGTAAAGAGACGTGGTGATAGATAGATAGATAGATAGATAGATAGATAGTTATTATTATTATTATTATTATTATTATTATTATGTAGTAGTAGTAGTAGTAGTAGTAGTAGTAGTTTTAGTAGTAGTAGTAGTACCACGTCTTACTACCCCTTCGGGTTATACGCACTTAAGCTAATGTGTAATAGTAGGGTGATTGTGAGATGAAATGGAGGACCTATAGTTTAACGTTGGGATCCGAACCACGGTGGAGGCCTGGCATTCCACACATTCACAAGTTGTGATTAATACACATCTTGTCAGAGGTGAAGGAAAGGATAGATAGATAGATAGATAGATAGATAGATAGATAAATGGATAGATATCACCACGTCTTGTTACCTGTTCAGATTATACGCATATGTGATTACTACTCTATTGGGGTAAGGATGAGTAAGGAATCATTTTAGAGGTAATCTACCCTCATTTGCATGTAAGGTGAGTGGAAAACCATTTAGGGAAAAAACCACCCTCAGTAGACTCGATTGGGATTCTTTCAGAATTTAGCAGTCCAGTTTAACACGAGCGTGACATCTTAGACCATTCGGTCACTGGACCGGGTCAGTAATCTATTTAACTTTCTTTTGTAATCTTGTAGTAAAAATGTTATAAAAAATGTTGTACAATTAAATTAAATTGAGACACTTAGCTATCCGTTCCAATGCCATACCACTGAGCTATTCTTCTTCGTATTTTTTCCGGTGTCTTTATTTTTGAAGGTACTAGAAGGGAATTTCGTTTTTGATTCAAGGGTTTATCTGGAAGTCGCGATTTTTTTTTTTCCAGAGGTTTTTTTTTGCTTGCGTTCAAAGGTTTCTCTGGCATCCACGCTTTAATATTAGGGTTTGAGATATATTTTTGCTTCGATTTCAAAAGTTTCTCTGGCATCCAAGTTTTAAAATGATTATTTCAAAGATACTACATTCTTAAATACCAGTTTTTTGGGTTTTTTAGAATCCCCTTTCTACTTTGAGGCGTCAAAAAAAATTATTTTAAATAGTCTGAAAAGCCTATTAAAGGGGAATTATTTAAGAGAATTTGAAGTGGTACGAAGTGCACTACATTCAGGAGGTCCGAAATGTTAACAACCCCCCCCTAATTTCAAAGTGTCTGAAAAACACAAACACATTTCAACCATGTTCTCCTTACAAACCTACACAACCTTTAACCTTGGCTCTATTGTAAGAAAAAATTTATTACTTTTAGGCTGTTATCGTGGGGGAGCCATCAATGAAAGGTCAACATTTGTGTTCTTAGATCTAACACATCGATCAAGCTTAAAACTTGACTTTGCTTACACAAACAACATCTTTAAAATTCCTAGTTGTTTTAGTGGGCTAATAAATCTTTCGAACCTTTTCCTCTTTACCGTTGCTTTTCGCCACTTACCACTTTATATTTTGAACACTTTTTTACACGCCATATTTTCAAAGTCATAAAATAATGATAATGTTTATGTTTAAATTAGATGTCCAAACGCATACGCATGCGCCTATATTACAAGCATTGATATTGAAAAAATATATACTTGCACATAGGGTCAGATGGTTCAAAGTGTCAGACTCGCATTATAATTACAAATTACTCAATAGTAGAGGTTAAACTCTTAACCAATTACACTAGAGAAATCTTTTAGCAGTGTAATTTAACGCTGTGGTTTTCTTCCCATATCGTATAGACGCTACTGTGGTTGCATTACATGCCTCGGGCTTTTACGCATTTTAACTTCTCTTATGGGGTAGTAATGAGTAAGGTAAAATGTAGGAGAAATGTACCTGCATTTACTAGGGGAGAAAAATTAGAATAAATTTACCCACATTTGCTTGGAGGGAGGTTGTGAAACAATTGAGTAAAACCACCCTTAGTAAACCCAAGCGGGATTCGATCCCTGACCTTCCTGTCAGCGTCAAGAGAGTCTCAATTTACTTATATTTCTCCTTACTATAGGCTCACACGTTTACCGAAAGACAAGAGCAAAGACACGCTCACGTGACGATCTCTGAACCAATCACAGGATTCAGCGTGATCTGCGTTGTTTGTTTGGCACGGTTTGAATTTGTGTCAGCTTTCTAGGTTCAGCGGGACATCATCCATCTGCTTGGGAAATCCGATCATATTTCAAAACGAACTCTTTCAATCAGTGCGCATGCTCCTAAAAATCTAGATACAAGAATACTGCTGCGTTTATTGTTGATAGGAGTTTTAAAATAGATAACTTTGAAATGGAAAGCGTGTGTAAAGTTCTATGTTGATTTGTTTCACAACACAATCATTTAGTCGGGACATTGGTCGAATGGTCTAAGGCGTCACTCTAATGTTATACTGGGTTTCTGATGATGGGTAGATCGGGGTTCGATCCCGGTTGGGTGTACTGAGGGTTTTTTCTTAAATGGTATCCTACTCTCTCTACACGCAAATACGGATACACTTCCTCTAAATTCAACTTTCTTCATCCTTAACCCACTAGCATAATTATTGCATAAACGTACATCCTGAATGTGTAGTAAACGCGACGCCCTAAAAAAAGTAAGACGTTCTGACAAAAAAAAAATCACTTGAAAACTTCCATCGGGACATTATCCTCAGGAAAATAAAATAAATTGATGAGCAAATGTTTCATTTTGCGTTGCAAAGAAACTTAGGTCAACATACAGAGTGTGAATTGCTGCGCCACTCAACATATTCTGCTCTAAATTTTTGTCAAACGTGTGAATTTTGCATGAAAAAAAATCTCAGGTGACAAGGGAAACGTTGAGAACATCGGAGTGTCTAGAAGTATCGAACACCCCCCTCCCCCTAGTTAATAGAGGGGGCTAAAGTGCTCTTCCCTGGAAAAATTGTAAAATATGAGATGATGATTGGGCCTTGAATCGAAGTTTAAGACAACTGTATTTTTATAGTAATGTTTAATGAAGAATTTTTCAAGTTACAAGTGTTACTGTATTTGTTTTAACATTCACTGTAATTGCGTATAGGAAAACTATCAAGTTTCAGCTCGTAAAAACTCCAGGCTTTATCAAGTAATCAACTTAAAACATTACCTAAATTTCTTAGGGCTACTAGTGTTTAGTAGGCTAGTAGTAGTAGTAACCTTAAAACTAGTAAGCAGTCACAATGGCGCTACCATCCTACTTGATTGCCTAATCTTTCTATACAATCTACTACAGAAAGTATCTCTTTTCAATGTTTGATGAGTTATGAAGTTGGGAATTTTTGAAGAGTAGGGTCGGCAATTGAGAAATTTAAAGTTCGTCCGTACAAGTCTACGGTAAACCGTTCATAATAGAAAGTACTGTGCTACAGAATAATTCTAGAATTTCCCATCTCAAGAGCTCGACTCTCCACAAAATTCCCAACTAATTAAGAAAGAAGTCTGTACCATAATTTGGGTAGTAAACCAATTCTGGATGGCCTTACTTCGTACCAAAACTTTACTTAATAGTAGACTAATAATTTGGAATTGTGTGAATCTTAATTTAGATTTAAGTGGTAAATTGATGGTCTAGGGGTTATTAGGTTTATCCTATTATTATGTTGGACTTATAATAGCAATAAAATAATTAATTAGGAATTTGAAAAAAAAAAGACAAATTTTTGAATCGCAAATATCTTTTCGAAGATGCTAGAGACCCATCCCACGTAAAATACCATAAAACAATTGATTAAAAAAACTCCATGCCGACACCCCGCAAGCGAGCTATACAGACCAAGCGGCCACCGTGTATTGTCGAAGATAGTGCCAACATTTGCGAGCAAAGGGAGTTATGTGGTCAGCACAACAAATCCTCTTGATAGTAATCTCAGTTTTCTAGACCGGAGCCGCTGCTTTTTCTTTTTTTTCATTCAAGTAGCTCCTCACTTGTCTTCATGAAGCTGAATTGATCCCGTTTCAGATACATTGCTTTACAGAAAAATCTGGAATCGCTAGGGATCAAACCCGGGACTTCTGAATCTATAGCCAGCAGCGCTGACCACTAGAACACAGAAGCGGTCAATCTTAATTTAAAGGTTAACAGAATGTTTTTTTAACATGACTAGGTTCTCGATATTTGAATGCAGTGTTCGTCGTAACATTACGTAAAAAAATGTATATATCTTCTCACGACCTCCTCCCGCCCCAAACATCACCTGTACCACGACTTGCCTCACTGAATTCAACCCGCGACTATACCTTTCCCCCAACTGAGGCCTGGCCAGAAAGCTATTTTTAAAAAACACCCAAACGGCCCAACATTATCCTGCCAGTGATACATGGGCTGACCCGGCCGCTCTACAACAGGACAGTACTGTATCTGTTTGGGCCCTGTCGAGCTATGGGCCAGTTAATTAATCTTATTCCACCCCACTCCGCCTCCTTCCCATTGCAGCTATTGGACGGAACTTTGGGAACGATTCGCAGACTGGCGCACTTCGGTAGGGGAGAGAAGGGACCCGGGGAAAATGGATTACCTCGAATTTGAAACTAGTTATCGGTAGATTCATCACTTGATATTTTAATATTTATTTTTTTTCGCCCACTCAATCGTGTTGATTTTGTATTTGTCACTGCGTGCTACTATCCTTTCTGGCTACACGCACATTTAGGCCTACTAATTACGCTAATGTGTAAGGTAGGCATAAATAACTGGTGGCCCGCAGGCCACTTGCGGCCCCCCGAGTACGTTCTGTGCTTCCCGCCAGATCAAATTGAAATACTTCAAATTGCAGAAATAAACAACAAATTAAGCTATTCATTTTACCATATTTGGTCCTATAAATTCATGTATGGCCTTCAGCCAATTCCGCAAGAACTTATGCAGCCCTCAATTTGAGAGCATTTGGACACGCATGGTGTAAGGAATGAAGAAGCTTGAATTTCGATAGCGTGCACCCGAGTTGGCGTGGAGATAGAGTGAAAAAATATTTAGGGTAAAAAAAACCTTAGTACACCGAACAGAGATTTGAACCCTGATCCACCCATCCTCGGCGATCCATTATATTCCGAGAGTGACGCATTAGACCATTTTATATAGGGGTTGTTGAAGAATAAGAGTAGGGATGAGGATAGTTTATATCAGGATTCACCAAACTGTGGTACGCGTACCTCCAGGTGTAGGCGAAGTATTCCAGAAGGTATGTGACGTACCATTGTGTACCACGCGCCATTAAATTATTTTTTTCATCAGGGAGCCTTACTACCATGGTAAACCAGAATAAACGAGTTAGACGTTTAGTACGCGTGTCCACCGACACCGGTTTAAGGTGGGAATGTTGGTAACGCGAGAAAAGACCAGTGTTTTTTTTGCAGTTTTTATAGCAAAACTTTTTTTGGCTAAAATAAATAAAATACTGCTTCAGTACAGACATAGAGTTTAATTTTCCCCAAATGGTGATATCGATCAATTCTTGAATATCTGTCATGAGGATGGCGGCACTAGACGAGAAACTTTTTGTTTGAAGAGAAAAAGTTGTAGTTTAATTCCAGGACACCCCTTTACAGATATTCAAAAAATGTTAAGGTCACCATGTGAATAGAATTAAACTCTATGTCTGTACTGAGTAATATTTGATTTATTTTGACCAGTAAATGTTTTGATATAAAAACTGTAAAAACACTGGCTTTTTGTCGCGTCCCTTACATCCATACCGTCAATTAAGGGGTATAAAGGTCGGTGTGCAGGGAGTCGGACCCCCTTGGGATTAACTGGATCCCCCTGGAATTTATTGAAAGCTCCCTTAAAGAGGGGTCTTCAAAAAACATATAAAAACCTAATGTTTAAGTTTTTCACTTTTACTACAGTTTTTAATTGTATGTCATCAACCAAATATTTGTTAATGAATATTTTAATATTCATCTTCAAGATACACCTTGTAGAATTTCCGATTGTAAAATTAGCTTTGTCAAAAATTTCAAGTACTGTACTTCTTTTCTCATACATTCATATGGTATTGAAAAACAAAGGACGTCTCTTGAATGAGCCGATTATGTAGGTAGGTTTACTACCCTTCCCCACTCATTGTCTCAACATACCTACTTACTCAAAACATTATTTGCTAATAATTAAAAGTTTGAAAGAAATGGCAGGTTTGGCGGTAAGGGGGGGGGGGGGCGGACCTGCCTAGAAATTGTTAGCGAACCCCCTCTAGAAAAATGAGCTTTCTACGGCCTAGCGCCGTCAATAAAGAGAATTACCAGCTTGGTGGCCACGTGGTCTAACGCGCTACTCTCGTGTTATACTAGACTGCCTGAGACGGGGAGATCAGGGTTCGATCCCGGTGGAGTGCACTGAGGGTGGGTTTTTCTAAATGGTTTTCCGCTCACCTTCCACGCAAATGCGGGTGCACTTCTTATAAATGCAACCGTCCTAATCCCTAAACCATTAGTGTAATTAGTACATGGGCCTATAAACCAAACGGGTAGTAAAACGTCGTGCTAAAAAATAAAAAGAATAATATATTTGTATGGAAAATCTAATGTGTTGATAGAGTAAACAGGCCAAGGCGCTCTGTTGAAAATGAAATCAGTTGGTAGACCTGGATCATGGAAGCCTAACGGTTGTTCGGACCACGTATTGTCGGCACAGCCGCAGTAAAAAGTCTAATAATGACTATCGAGGCCACTACCTACCTTCCCGATCCGCAAACGTGTTCAAGGTCAAACTGGGCTATTTTCTCACCCTGATCTGCTCTATCTCTCGCTCTCTCTACATTCTGTCTCTTCCTTGTCTCCTTCTCCTGATTTTATATTCTCGTTCTGTCCTGTCTCTATAAGACACTTTCTCCTACTCACTTTATTTTCCGAGATATATCTCCTTAAAAATCTTGCCAATTTTTTCTAAATTCTTGTTTTTAGGCTCCCTGATTCATTACTTGTCATTTGTGGATTTTATATTCTAACCTTTGTTTATCCTTCTTTCATATACACTCTTTTTATTCGTCTAACTTTATCCGCATATCTTTTTTCCTCTTTCTTTTTACATTTCTCGACTACATATCGTAGTCTCTCCCACATCGTTTATCTTGTAACTATTTTTATTTGCCCTTACCTAACATCTATATTTCTGTCCCTTCCATTTATTTTCATATCATATTATATTTTGCCTTGTTAATTTACATTCTTTCTTTATATTTTGTATACCTTCTATACTATTATTTTATCGTTCTCCAATACGTTATATTTCCTAGTAAATTTTACTATTTTATTTCTCACTGTATCTATCTCACTTAGTTATAGTATTCTATCTCTCTACCTCAAAGTGGAATGGAAGATATAGCTAGTTAAGGTTGAATTTTTTATGACAAAAAAACTCTTTAGCTAAAAATAATGAAAGATGGCTTTAGTTCGGGAATATACTGTATGTCATGAACACCTCAGAATTCGAGCGGCACGTTTTTTTCTTCATTTAAAACGTTTTGGTTCAAACTTCACCAATCCCAATGACAAATATTCAAAAACCGTCAAGATCACCAAGCATAAAAATAAAATAAATGTATCTACTGATGCAATAGTTTATTTATTGTGTCCACAAATGTGTTCTGTCATTACTTACTTAATATATGGCATTAGGAAGTCGAAAGTCTATCGCCGCACCTACAAAAGTGCGCCACCTATCCCTATCTTGAGCTAGTTTTATCCAGTCCACCTCATTACACCCTATCCCTATCTCGAGCTAGTTTTATCCAGTCCACCTCATTACACCCTATCCCTATATTGAGCTAGTTCTATCCAGTCCACCTGATTACACCCTATCCCTATCTTGAACTAGTTCTATCTAGTCCACCTCATTACACCTATCTCTTTCAGGTCAATTCTAGTTCACGGTTCTAGATTCACCCATTCGCTCTGTACTCGTATATCCGGCCCACCGTGATATATGAGACTTGATTATCCTAACAATGTACTGTGTTGAGTACAGGGTATGTGCTTATCACTTTGTAGCCTCCTCCACTCCCCAATATCCTAATCCAGGGAGTGAACTCACTGATAAACGTAATGAAGAAAGAAAGCGAGAATAAAAAAGTGTATGATTGCTATATAGATATCCATTAAACCGGCTCTTTTGACTTTGGCTTTCTTTCTTCATTACTTTTATCAGTGTGTTTTCCTCTCTCTATCTGGCTTTCTATCTCTCTCTCTCTCTCCCGTGTGTAAAAACCACAGAGCAGGCTGTATGCGCGGAGGTCCTTTATCTCCACCTTCGCAAGACCTTTCTTGGCAACTCCTGCTATTGGCAGCTTTTATCCCGTTAACTTGGTATTTCTCGAAAATAAAAAATTGTTGAAAAGGGGAATGAAAAATTAAGTGGGGGGGGGGAGGGGAGAGCATCTTAACTTCACCTTGGTGTCTCTCCTTGCGTGCTACGCGTGCAGTCTCAGTACAATAACGCTCTAATTAACTTTGTATAGTTGAGGTTATGTTTCGATCATTTGAGATTGTGTTTAGACAGAAACGATATTTTTAAAAAAATCTTATTTTACTCTCCCAACAAACCAAATTAATTTTAAATACATTTTACTAGCGTAGTAAGGGGAAAAAAATAACTAATACAAATAAGAATATATCTTGAAACTCAATCTGTTGTTTAGTAAACTAGTTACCACAACATGAGGACAAGTTTACTAAACAACAGGTTAACTTTTCAATTTATATTATCTCTTATCTTTATTAAGTAATTTTTTTTAGCATCGTGTCTTACTACCTGTTTGGGTTGTACGTATATTTACTGACTACGCTAAAAGTGCGATTTGCTACAACGCGTCAGATGCGAATTAGAGCCGCGCACGTCAGACGCGTGCGGCTCACGCGAATATATATGTTTTCCTACAGAGCGTCTGACGCGTTTGAAATACCATAATATATAACGCAGACGAGAGAGTTTTTGTTTGCCATTAAATGGATGGTTATTAATATTAATCATTAATTATCAGTATTAATAAAATTGAGTTTTATCTTAGCCTTGTGTTGTTCGCAAAAACAATTGTTGAAAAGAGCAGTGAAAAACTGTTTACAAGTTTACTATTAGTTCGTAGAGTGACAGAAATATTTTTGTAACATAAGTTAAGGACATATTTGTAGAAAGTAAAAATTTAGAATTAATTAATTCATATTAAAGACTATTTTATTTTACAATAACGAGTAAAAGAGAATGCAACTTGTCACACAAATTTATAGCCGCGTGATCAATCACGTCTATACTGGTTCCAGTGGAGTGTTCACGTCTGACGCTATCGGTTGTATTTTTTATTTTATTTAGCACCGCGTCTTACTACCCGTTCGGGTTATACGCTTAAGTACTAATTAGGCTAATGGATTAGGAATTGGGAAGGTTGAATTTTTAGAGGAAGTGAACCCGCATTTGCGTGGAGGGAGAGTGGAAAACCGTTTAGGAACCCCCCCAGTTCACCCGACCGAGATTCGAACCTCGATCTCCCCGTCCTCGGCAGTCGAGCTCAACACGACTAGCGCGTTAGCCAACTACGCCACCGAGGCGGGTACTATCGGCTGTAGTGTGACGCGCGTGCTAGCCCCAGGATACCAAAACAACATAATTTAAAAACACAAGAGGAGTACATTGCATCTGACATGCGTGGCTCTAATTCGCGTCTGATACGTTGTAGCAAATCGCACCTTAACAGTTTTAGGGATAAGGAAGGTTGTATTTAGAGGAAGTGTACCTGCACTTGTGCATAAGGAGAGTGGAAAACCATCCTCAGTTCACCCAACCGAGATTCAAATCTTGATCTCCCGTCATTGGCAGTTTAGTTTACTACAAGAGTAGCGCGTTAGACCATACGGCCACCGAAACGGGTAGGAACAAAATTACTAACCGCGCCAGTGGCACGTGGGTCAAGGCGTTGGTTGGTTCCTTTTTATCTAGTTTCCCTATAACACAGGAGTGCAAATAAGCGAATTGATCGAACAGGTAGCTAGCCGTGGAGCACAAACACTAGGGACTCTGCCTACCTGTGACGTCACGGCCGTTCAATATAGTATTTCCCATGTCAGTGATTTTATGTTTTACTCGCCGAGTTTTAAAGATATAATGTTGAAACAAAAACAAAAAATTCTTAAATAATTCTAGAAATAGTCCTACAGCGTCACAAAATTATTATTTTTATCCGTAAGAATTTTTTTTGTACACTTATTTTTTATAAACCATATACAACTTAGGTTATTTTGATTGGTCACGAAAATAGCCTGTAGGAATCTTCCTCTCAGGATGTAGCTTAAAAAGTCCGTCGTAGCATATGTCTATCTAGAATAGAAAAAAAGAAAATGTAAAATTAAAAAGTAAGTCAATGTTTTCAAGGCGCAAATAATAACGTGAGTGTGTAAACTTGTCAGAGAAAGAGGAAAAGGATTATCAGCACTTAGATAATAGTTCTCACAGGGTGAAATACTCAGTTTCTTCCCTCTATTTCTATTTTGTATGATGGCGTCTAATCGTATGATAGTGCTTAGATTGTTTAGGTGTGTCAAGTTAAGATGAAACTCGCGTCGCAAAATAGTTTCAAAATCTTCAAGTAGGCAACGTCGTTAAGTAATATTATATAAACCATTACTGATGGCCGTGTAATCTAAGGCGCTAGGCTCGCATTGCACTTGGAACCCATTGACTAAAAGTTAGGGGGCTCGAATTACCTACTGGTCAGTTAGACAGGGTGAAATAAAAGATTGTGTTCAATCCCTCTGAATTCCTTTGTATAAAAGTGACTAAAAATGTTTTATATTGCAACGAAAGCTGTGCATTAATAATAATATAAATAAATACTTTACTATACATAATTTTGTTATTTGAGAAGAAACCAACTAAAGTACATTTGATGTTCTAACTTTGAAAAACTTTCAGTATTATTTGTATTTTATTACCATTTATAGAAATTATTTAAGATGAAGTAGTATCAAATTTAGAAGTAAATTATTCACACGGATTGGTCGAAGAAAGTGCAAATGATGAAGTTTATGATGACGTCACCATTGTTCTTGACGCCATTTTGATTCTTTTTTTTTTTAGTAAATGCAGAAAAGTAGCTAGCTAACAATATGTTCATATTGTGGAGCATCTTGAGAGCAAAGTTACGCCATTTTCATATTTGCACCTAAGCAGTTGTGCATCCTTTAGTTACAAGTCGACACCTACCTAGACCAGAATGGAATGGGACAGTTTCATACGCGAAACTGGCCCATTACATTCGAGTTTAACTAGGTGTCGTCTTGTATTCAATATAGCGCAGCAATTTTTACATACAAAGTCTGATATTGAAACGGGCACTATACAGCATTATTTTATGTGCGTGCATCTCTTTAAAAAAAATGTCAGTATGTTCTGAGTTTGAATTAGAATCTAGTTGGTTCATTATAACATGGGCGTTTGGTAAATGTTTGATTGGCCTGTACACTCCGTTTACACTGAAAGTTGACAAGATCTCATTGACGGGTTACACTTTGGTGCAGCTATTAATGGCTAGCTAGTCTACTATCAGTGTCATCCGCTTGTCGGACGCAATCGCAAAACTCATTGTGTTTGTTTTCAATGTCCTTCTCTTATATGAATTACTTACAATAGCTTGCGTTCAGACCATCACAAACTAATATGGATGTACTTCTGTATTATAATAAAACAAATAGTTATTTGGTCTAAAGTAACAGTTTGTGGAAATTTATTGTAAAATATATATAGTTAATATTTTGTAATAGTAATTATTATTATTATTATTATTTAACCACACGTATAAAATTATTTGAATACATTTAAATGTTATTCAAAAACTTTAGTATTAGTTTGATGATATATTCATATTGGTTGATATTACGTCTTTGAATCTAGAGGATCTAGACTAGTAAACTAAATACATTGATGACAAGGAAATATACAGAATGTTCCCGCATTAAACAGCCAAATTTTAGGAAGTGCGGAGGGATTGAAAAATTGACTTAAAATGATATTTGGAGTTTATCTTGTTTTCGCTTTCTATTGTAGTAAAAGCAACATAACAAATAAAAACAGGCTTTTCTACATAAAAAGTGAAATAACATTAAACAATTAATGTTATGTTCATCGAAAACACTTCGGTATAAAAGTTGGGTAAAATTAAACTATAATTAAGTTGGCCCTTCATTTGTACCGATTTTTTTTTTTTTTGCCTAATTTAGGAGTAATTCAGATCGATACATCCAATGATATGATTATGTGAGTCATCGAAAAACCACGTTATCATTTGGCTAAAAACATTAACTAAATTTATAGTTGGTTAGCCACTCATTCTGTAATCATCTTCGGGCTGGAAGCCATAATTTTGAACCAAAATAAATAATAAAGCTAATCTTTTATTAACGACCTATATTTTTATTTTGTTTGGTTTTTGGCTGCTTGCTCGAAAAGCAAGCTATAACTAGATAATGACCAAAGGATATTTTGAGTTAGTTTTTTGATCCCCTACCACATACCAAAGTTTGGCTGTTTAGTTCGGAAACACCCTACATATTCAAGAGAGAAAGAGATAAGTACCAACCTGAATAATGTATAATGTGGATGACTCGAATTTTGAAGGTCATGGATCTATCCTGACCTGATTCACTTAGGAACATATTTTTTCTTTAATTTACGATTTTATAACTTTCTTCTAGGTAAATGTCGATTCATTTTCTCTCATTTTCATCCAGTCATTTAATATTAAATTTCCCACGTTGCTGGCCTCATGGTCCAAGGCACTACTCTCGTAGTAGAATAGACTGTCGATGACAGGGAGATCGATGTTCGAGTCTCGGTCGTGTAACGTTAACTTACAGTTAGTTACAATTGGATCCATCCCATTATAATGTTGATACGTAACTATCAAGAATTCATACCACCCGCTCAATAATTCCGACCCAAATAGAATCCCTACAATGGTACTATTCTCTGTTGTAGTCCCTGTAGGCTAATACGGAAAGATAATACGACACAGTATATTTCATACAGTACAATCTTCTGTAATATTACACTCATAATTGTTCAGGAACTTACCTTTGAAATCTTCTATCACTAGCCGCCACCAAAGCTGACCTACTCCGTGCAGCCATGTGGAGAATGGGCCGAGCTAACGCAAGTCTACTGTCAACACGTGATTGCTCTCAGTCTGGTCAGATAGAAACTGAGGCGTAACGACATGGAGTCCGTTAGAAGACAACAATCCACCCGCCCCCTGATGGCTGTTTGAAGAACTACCCCAAACATCGAATGATCGTCGACTTGTTCTAATATTCTGATGGAACAACCCTACAATGTGCCTACGTGACCGAAGACAGCTAGCAACTACGTGCTAGAATTACCTCCCCTCCTTTCCGTGTAACGAAACTCACTATATAACAGGCTGTATGTGTCTGCAAAAATGACTATCTTCTATCAATCCGCGAACGAGGGTGGATGACTATCTATCAATCCGCGAACGAGGGCGGATGACTATCTATCAATCCGCGAACGAGGGCAGATGACTATCTATCATTCCGCGAACGAGGACGGATCATGGTCATGGACCTGGACAATGATCGGATACACCTTCATATATACTAATTGGAAAGTAACTATGGCGTCTACTTTTCATAGACTCTATTTATTTTCGGCTTATAAATTTGTTGTATTATAATCATTATTTTGTTTTCGTGTAATGTGTAACTTTTCTCTTTATCTCAGTCGCTTAAATTTAACTGTTATGTTGCCACTTAGGCGCGGTATCGAGTTGGTTAGTTTAGTTTGATTTCCACCATTGGTAAATTTGTATTGAGTAAATTTAAATGTAAAATGTTAAAATGTGTGGACTTTTGTATTTTGCTATTTCACGCGACTGTAGAAATAAAATCTTGCTTGTTATTTTTTTTTATATAATTTAATTTTGTTCTAAATTTCATTCTTTAGTTTTTTTATAGAGATAGTTAGTCCCGGGAGGTTTTGACTTGAGTCTGGAAGTCAAACTCTCACGTTATGTTTTGTAAATTTCGTATTGTAACTTGTAATTGTTTGAGGAGCCCATCAGACAAGAATATTTAATGTTTGTTTCATTTTGTGGATATCTTACTTCACTTCACTTTTGGTAGTTTAACTTTTCTGTTGATGTTAAAATCTACGTAATTTTGTGTCTCTTAAAGACGACCTGTAATAAATGTAAACATGGGATGTTTACATTCTGCGCTTCACGTTATTATTTTCAGCATTATTCAGAATGATATAATGAGACCACTGTACTTTGCTTTATCTACGTTTATACTGAATAAACCATATTATTGTTATATTTTTAATTCTGCTTATATTTTCCCTTATGTAGATTCACCTTCTCCCTTTTATTTAATTGTGGTCGTTAAGTAGAAGGCAATGGAGACGGTGTAACAGTCGGATGTACTGGGATGGTTCTTCCAAAATTGTTTTCCACTCTCCCTCTACGTAAATTCATATACACTTCCTCTAAATATAAAATTCCTAATCCTTAAAACCCGTATAACCCGAACGGGTAATAAGATATGGTGCTAAAAAAAGATCAAATTGTGCACAATTTTGTGACAGACGTAATAATACAATAATAAATAATGCATCGAATCAGTGGGTATGCAGCTAAAGGCGTTTACCTCGTCCTCTCTAATTTTCCGGTGACGGAGAGGCCGGGTTTCGAATCTTAGCCGGATGTACAAAGGTTTTTTTCTCCCCTAAAAGTTCTACACGCCTTCTCTCTCAATTTCAGGTACATTTTCTTTAGATTATATCTTCCTCATCCCTCATTCATTAGTGTGGCCCACCTCTTTGTCTAGTGGTCAGTATTCCTGGATACTAATCTAGAAGTCCCGGTTTCGATTAACAGCGATATCTTAGGTATTTTCCTCCAATGAGGAAATGTTATGTTTTCCATGGTCACCATGGTCTAGTTAATTAGTCTTAAGTTAGGTCTAAAATTTCTACTGGCATCACATAATCATCATAACCGACACTTGTTTTGTAGATTTAGATTTCACCAGTTCTCCTTTTTGGAACTCTCGAGCCTACATCTTACTTGTCGTCACAGAGTCTGTTGAACAAACACCAGATATTTATCTAAAGGTGTTTCGATCTTGTTGGGATAAGCATAGCATTCTCGACCTTGCTGTAGTTTGTAAAATAGATGAATCGCCAAGAGACGAAATCCTCGATGGTTTCACTCTTAAACATGTTAGTATTTCCTCACATATTTTGGCCTACAATCCTTTAATAAGTAAAGATAGTTTACAAAACTATAGCATTGATAATAACAATATATTTAGAGTATTACCAGCAAAAATAATCGATGTTCGTGGCTGTACTATCAATGTGAAGGAGACACACACTCACCCTCTGTTTTAAAAAAAATATCGGTCTAATGGCCAGGTTCATTTCAAAGGCCCTGATGGATATGCCTTGAACAATCTACTAGAAGAATTGAACGCTTCTATTGGTCTAATCTCTTATCAACTCGGAGATAAATATGTCAGTCTCGTGAGTTGTCTAAAAATATTTATTCTACCTCTTTCCCTCTGATAAAAGGAGTATTAAACGAGCTATGTTTTCTCATGAGCAGATGTGCTTTACATTTGTAGTTCCAAAGGCACTGCCGTTGCCTAAATATATGAATATGATTTTACCGTTTACCAAAAGTTTGTGGCTCGACTATGGATTGTTTGTCGTCGTCATAATATTGATTTGGATCGTTTTGTCACACTACGATGTTTTTGCTGAGGACAGGAATGTTCAATCCAGTGACGTAACTTTGTAAATATTTCGACTGATGTTAACAGGAGCGCTTGATCACTCCAACCTAACCGCCTAACCTTTTGTTCAGAAATCATTAATATTTTTGTGTTTTTTGTACAATGTAGTTGTCAACAGCGCATACCAAGGCTCTCACGAGCTACCTAACTGTAGATAATTTCTATTAGATCTATATAGTTTTGATGATGTGTTCAATTCCGATATGAATATTGGTCTTTTTATAATGGTGGATGACATATGGGTATTAGAAAAAGAAGTAAACATGTAAGTTAAGTTTTTGTTGAAATTTTACCGAGAGTTTTGTTCGTCCGTAACAGGACGGAATATTTAGAGAGGGCCGCAGGTCACCTCAACATTTGTCAAATAGCAGATGGGTCGAGTAGCTATACAAAAACCCCATTTTTACAAAGGTGGGTGCAGCATGCTGCACATCATGGAGGATTGCTATTTTCACACATTCCTTCTTCCTTCTTGACTGTTTCAGAAAACAATCCTCTCCTCGCTAAATTTAATGCATTGACGATAAGACTCTCCGAAGGCGGGTTTATATCAAAATGGAGGAATGATTACACGTCTCATATATCTTACAGTAAGGTGAAGAGGAGAGATGAGCCAGTGGTCATCGTCGTGGGTCGTCTTCAAACTCAATTTTTCCTCCTAATGATTCATTTAGTTGGAAGCCTGCTGGTTTTTGTTTTTGAATAGATTGTCGTCTCTACTCAAGTTATTTCGATTGCCTGTATTTTTAAGAATTTCATTTACCATTTCCAGAATTTTCAGCCGATGCATTATATGCCAAATAATCTGTGCAGAGTACGGTCATAATTTTCTTACATTTCAATAATCCCGCACATTATTTTGTTTTTATTAGCACGTTCAATACCAAAGTTATTAAACGACTTGTTCTACTAGGTAGGTTATTGGTTTCTATAAAAATTACTGCACAATTACTCTAAATCTAATATAAAATATATGTATTAAATTTAAATTAAACCTAGAATAAAGGTGTAAATTATTAAAAAAAAAATTTTGCATTTTAATTTTAACTGATCCTTAACCTGAAGTACTTCCGAAGTATCGGAACAACACTTATATATATATAACACTTATATATATATATAACACTTATATATATATAACAACACTTATATATATATATATAAGTATTGTTCCGATACTTATATATATATATATCACTTATATATATATATAAATGCTCTGTATGAACATAAAAAAGAGAAGAGCATTAAATAATCATGGGTGCTCAGAATGTAATCTAAACAATTGCTATAATCCTCACGTAGAATAATCCCACTTAAACTTAGTTCAGAATAAGCTTCATGAGACGTAGATCTTCTGTATTCATAGACGTAGCTGCGCAGTCATGAGACAGTGAGCATCTTACAGTAAATATAAATGGAAAAACAAAACAACACATTGAAGCGGGATTGGAGGGAACGCCTGTTAAGGTCAGTATTATTTATATTGCTTTTTTTTTGCCAAAATAAATAAAATATTGCTTTATCATATACCTTATGTTTAATTTGATATATAATGTAATATCACTCGTTCTTGATTAATTATTTATGATCATCGTGGAATTTGAACACAACTTTTAATGTATTTATTTTAAAAAGTTAGTGTTCAAATACCACTATTTCCATGAAAAATAATCAAGAACTGTTGAGATTCACTAGACGTTTACAAAAGAATACATTCGGGAAATGAATGATATTACTCATTCAGTAAGTTATTAACATCTCGCCTGATTTCACTTTCAAGGAATGTAAAACTCGGAATATACAAAACAATAATTTAACCGGTTGCTCTCTGAGGGTGTGAAACGAGGTCACTTACCTTAAATGAGGAAAATAAATTTAAGGTGTTTGTAAACAAGGTGCTTAAGAAGATATTTTGTACAAAAAGGAAGCAGACTGCTTGGGAGTGGAGGAGGTTACATGATGATGAGTTACATATCCTGCACTCATCACACGATTTTGTTAGGATAATAAAGTCTCGTATATTACGGTGGACAGAACATGCAGCGCGAATGGGAGAATCTATAACCTTGTTCAGGGTGTTAAGTGGTAAACCCAATGGGAAAAGACCATTGGGAAGACCTAGACGCAGATGGTAGGATAACATTAAAATGGACTTGAAAGAGATAGGGTGAAATGAAGTGGGCTGGATAGAAATAGATGGCGTAATTTTGTAAGTGCGGCAATGAGCTTTCGAGTCCCAAAATTCATTAAGTAATTAAGTCAATACCCTCCATACCCTTATTAACCATAATAATAATAATAACAGATTAGTCCATCAAATATTTAAATCTTTTGCACACAAGTCGTAGCATTACATATGATATTGATTCAATCGACGGGAAAGTTTATTATTACCTTATCCAATCAAATTCAGCAAAAGAAAACTATTTCAGTGAATTTGGTAAATTCATTCAACAGTTTCATAACTATCCGCTTCGACGGCCGCGTGGTCTAACGTGATACTCTCTCAGTAGACTATACTGCCGATGACGAGGTGATCAAGGTTCGAATCTCGGTCTGGTGTACAAAGGGTGGTTTTTCCAAAATGGTTTTCCACACAAATGCGGGTACATTTCTTTTAAATAACCTTCCTAATTCCTAAAACCATTAGCGTAATTAGTACATAAGCATATAATCTGAACGGTGTGTAATACGCGGTGCTCAAAAAAGAGTTTCAATATTTTGGCTTTTAGTTTGTTTTTTTTAGTTAAAATAACGACCGCCTTTATTTAACAAAATCCTACTAATGTATAAAAATGAAATTTGTATGGATATAACTTGAACGTCCGTTTGACACAAGGTTTATTATCAACTTAATATGAGATGTAAGGATAAACAGCGTGCATGGAAATAAATGTAGCTGCATTAGCTTGAGACAAAATAAAAAATCATATGTGGAAAACCACACCATGTGCATCCACCTGGTATTCGAACCATGTTGGTAAAATGTAAGCACCCAAAGTCTATTTATAGCTATACTGTTTATTCGTCGCTTCTCAATACTCATTTGGGTTACACGCTAATATGTTAATCAAACTAATGGGTTATGGAGGAGGAATAAAGAATTAGAGGAAACAGGTCATCACTATCATGGAGATAGAGTGAGAAACTATTTAAGTAAACATCACCTTCAGTATACTCAAATGGGTTTCGAGTCTCGAACTTTCCGTCGCCGAAAAAACTATACTAGATGAGCTTGACATTTAGACCGCGTGCTTGACTCTTAATTATTTGAAAGAAAAAAATATAACGCATTGATGATTATAAATTCAATAATTTTCTACCCTGACTGGGATCGAGCAGGGGTTTTTGGATATGGTCGGCTTGCCCACTTGGTCATATTGACGTGCATTCAGAAACTAAAAACCCCCTTACACGTAAATGCTTGAAAGAGTAATCATTATTATGTAGTGTACCCCAACGCCTATGTAGTAGGCAATGTGCACAGTCAATCTGTATGCAGGGCTAAACGTCCCAAAATTTCCCAGGGGCCCTTTATGAAAACACAAAGCTAAGCTTAGCTTCAAATTTAAATTTTGTTGGTGATATAATATGTTAATTAAATTCTAATTTGAGGTACTATTGATAATTTATTTGTCTAAAATTGTAATTTTATATTAGATATGTGATTTCACATATTATGATTATTATGTTTTAAATCCATTTCTAGATGTTATTTGTGACTTTACATGCTTTTTATAATCCCTAATTATAAATTTTTTGTCATCAATATACTCTGATAGTTTTTTTCATTGTTTGATAACATTATCGTGGATTACAAAGGTCTATTATTTTATGTATTGATACATTTAACAAAATTTCTAAATAGAGAATCGTATCATCATTAAATTTGAAAACAAAAATTTACCAACGACAAAGCATAAAAAACACATAAATCTATAAATTTTAGTTCGGGTAGTATGTTAAGTCCCCGCTAGTTTTGGCCTTTTATCACAATTCATGAGTAATTCTGTATTCAATCGGCTTGTAAATGTTACTCGTCATTTTGGCAGGTAGAGTTAAATTACATTACTCGTCAAAGTGCTGACAAAACTTTTTTCGAGGTTTATGAAAGTTTTTTTATCAGCAGTCTTACTACCTGTTCAGATTATACGCATATATGATAGTTACTCTTATTGGGTAAGGATGAGGAAGGACGAATTTCATAGATAATCTACCCGTATTTGCGTGGGAGGAAATTGGGAAACCATTTAGAAAAAAATCCCCAGTAGACCCGACCGGACTTGAACCTCGATCTCCACGTCCTCAACAAGACCAATAACTGTATTTTTATAACCTTTTGAACCATAAGTAAATATCAAAGTCACCGTGAACGTACCATTGGATGAGCAGACAGGAAAATTATTTTATTGTTTGTGTACACCTCGTATATACCTTGATTTTGTTACGAATGGTCAGTTGGGGCAGCCTTAAGAAAAAAAATTGCAGTAAAGATTGATAATATTTTAACATACCCTATTTTTAATGTTTTAAAGTGACCTCTACAATTACCATGAATTAACGTACGATTCCGTGAAAGTCTATCTAGTAGCTTTTTCTAGCTGTCATATAGGTCCATTCATTAAAAAATTGGGGTATATCTGTCCAGAATGTACGGATATTCACATTAATTACTAAGGGGTGAGGATAGTAGAATTTAGAAGGAATATACCGCATTAACGTGGAGGGAAAGTAAAAAAAATATTTCAGAAATAAGAATCTCAGTAGTTACTCCTTCTCATCACGTGAGGATAACACCATAGTCCGCGTGCTCAACGATGTGGGTAGAATGTTAAATTAATTTTAATCCTGGCCTTAAATAAAAAACTTTCATATAAATCTAGTTGCTCCCTTGTTTACAAATTGACATATACAATGGCTCTAAAAGTCTCCCAGAAATACTTTTGTAATATGATTTAATTATACACAGAATTGATGTTAAATTTTAAAATAAAACACTTTATCAAGCTTACTTAAAATGGGAGTATAGGGGACGTGAGAAAAGATCAGTGTTTTTTTGGTACCTACTTATTGTAAAACTTTTTTCGGCCAAAATAAATAAAATATTGCTTCAGTAAAAACATATAGTTTAATTTTCTTCACATGGTGAATCAAAAGTTGTTAAATATATATCATGAGCATAGCGGCATTAGATGAGAAACTCTTTAAATGAAAAGAAAAAGTTTGTCATTAGCTTCCATGACACCCTTGATAGGTATTAAATAAACGTTGATATCACCATGTAAAGAAAATTAAATTCTATGTTTCTAATTGAACAATATTTGATTTATTTTAACAAGAAAAGTTTTGATATAAAAACTTCAAAACCACTGACCATTTCTCGCTTTCCCTACATCCCCACTTAGGATTGTATGGAAGGGAACGTGAGCTAGTATAGGTATTATTAACTGTTTTTATAACAAAATTTTTTTTAGACACAATAAATAAAAAAAATTCTATTAGATACTTTCAAAGTAATTTCCTACATAATTAGGCCAATAGTATTATCAACGGTTCTTGAATATCTCTCATGAATATGAAAAAAGTGGCATTTGAACATTCCTTTTATATAAATATAGAAGGACCTGTTTGAATTTCACGGTGCCCATGAAAAAAAATCATAAACGTTTAGGATCACTAGCTGTATAAAATTAAAATAAAAATACCTTCTGAAGCAATAGTTGGTTTATTTTTAGCGACAATTTTTTTTGTCATAAAAACTGCAAACATATTTACCTCAACTTGCGTTTTTTTCCCATCCCACCATAATTAGAATTTTAATACTGAGATGTATTTACTAAAATAAATTTCAAGGTTGGAAACAAGAATAACTTGTACGGTGGCTTAGCTCAGTTGATAGCGAGTCTGCCTACTCAGTTAAGGGGTCCAGGTTTGATTTCTGGCATGGCTGAAAAAATTAATAATTGACAAAATGTGAATTTCCCCTTTGACAGTCGCGTCTGTTCTAGATTTAAGTCAGTTAATAAGTCGTGTTTTGATTTAATCAGTCAGTCCAGAAAGGGCACGTTAAATATCTCAAGTAAAAACAAAAGGCTCTTTCTTGGTGCTGATTTGGGAAATGTGTTGTTTGAAAGTCGGTCAAACTGGTTCAAACAATTCAACAGTGTTTGTAGCCCTCTGCGTGCAACTTTCTAGCTCCCCCCCCCCCTCCCCCCTTAAAAAAAGTATTCTGCCGTGACTCACAGTGTCTTCTCAGCAGTGACAAAAACCTTGTGGGACTTTATTTTCGTTCGGAACACTAACACAACTACTACTAATGTAAACCAACTGGCCGGGAGAAGGATACAATTCGTCCAGGATGATCCTTAATCTACATTGCCGGATACCCAGACTAAGGCCGATATATATTTTAGGTTTTATTGAGGATATTTAACGTGACTTTTTATACACACAGAGTGATATCATCACACAGATAACAGATTAAGCTTGATTCTGACGTACACCAAAAATAGAGAGAAAAATCTGCTTGGGTTGTGATATCTCACTCTGTGATCTTAAAGTTCAGAATCGATTATTTATTTTCTAAACATGTCATATCTCTTACTCGCGGGTTCCCTTGTAAAATTACGTTATTGGAGTGTAATTGACTATATTATTATTGAATTATTATTACAATACTATTAAATGCTCTCTCTTTCTTACGACAGGTCCATTTCTTTTGTCAGTGAACTTAGACTGCCAATGCACCTTGTCCTCTGCCTCCTCCTTCAGTTTCCAGAATTTTTCTTCTTTCCTTTAAGTCATCCACTATTTCAATACACTTTTCTGAGATCGTTTTCCCATCAACCTTTCCTTCTATGACGTCTTGCAGAATACAGTTCTTCCTAAGGATGTGTCCGATCCAGTTTGCTTTGCACCAAAGAATCACATCCAAAATGGTTCTCTTCTCTCATCCACTCTTCTTAGGACTTCTTCATTTGTCACCCTGTTTGTCCACCTGATATTCTCAAGTCTTCTCCAGCACCACATTTCAAATCTATCCAAGTATTTATATTCCATCTTCCTAAGAGTCAACTTTTCTGCTCCATACAGTGCGATGCTCCAAATGTAACATTTATTCAATTTCTTCCTCAGTTCCAAACTCAACTTGCTAGTCAGCAATAACCTCTTCTTGTCGAAAGCTTCCTTGGCCATGGTGATCCTTTTCCTACTTTAATTACCTTGGTGTATTATTATTATTATTATTATTATTATTATTATTATTATTATTATTATTATTATTATTATTATTATTATTATTATTATTATTATTAGCACCGCGTCTTACTACCCGTTCGGGTTATACGCACTTACGCTAATGTGTAATGGTAGGGTGATTGTGAGATGAAATGGAGGACCTACAGTTTAACGTGGAATCCGAACCACGGTAGAGGCCTGGCATTCCTCACATTCACAAGTTGTGATTAATACACATCTTGTCAGAGGTAAAGGAAGGGTTTGGCAATCAGATAAATCTGTGCCGGGACCGAGGATTGAACCCCGGACCCCCAGCACAGAAGTCCGACACCTTACCCCTAGACCACCAGGTCACCACCTTGGTGCAATAGATAGCCTTTGTCAGTAGGCTTAATTAAAATCACCTATAAAATGTTAATTGTCTCTTTATTTAAAACCATCACTGATATGAGTAAATGGGTTATGCGACCCAATATCACACAACTTCAACAGGGAGTAATTAAATTATTATTATTTTTATTTATAGTACTGCGTCTTACTACCCGTTCGGGTTGTACGCTTATGTACTAATTACGCTTATGGTTTTAGGAATTAGGAAGGTTATGTTCAGAGGAGGTGTACCCCATTTGCGTGGAGGAAGAGTGGAAAACCATTTTGGAAAAAATCACCCTCAATACACCCGACCAAGTTTATAACTCTGATATGCCGTCATCGGCAGTCTAGTCTATTCAGAGAGAGAAGCGCGTTAGACCACGCGGCCACCGAAGTGGATACTAATTTAAATGAAAACACATTTAGATCATAATGGAACGGTCAGAGCGGGTTGTGCTGCTTAGAAGCATGATGTCCCTATCGAGACTCTCGTGTAAATTATGTTTAATTCTAATAAAATACCCGCCTCGGTGGCGTAGTTGGCTAACGCGCTAGTCGTGTTGAGCTCGACCACCGAGGACGGGGAGATCGAGGTTCGAATCTCGGTCGGGTGAACTGGGGTGGTTTTTCCTAAATGGTTTTCCACTCTCCCTCCACGCAAATGCGGGTTCACTTCCTCTAAATTCAACCCTCCCAATTCCTAATCCGTTTGAGTAATTAGTACTTAAGCGTATAACCCGAACGGGTAGTAAGACGCGGTGCTAAATATTATTCTAATAAAATATTATTGAAATGACTGACGTGGGCTTAGCGTGTTAACTTCACGTCCTCGCAGAGACTGGAGGCTGCGTTTCCGCTCGTTCACAGATAATTTTTACCTTCTATAATTTTCTACAACCCATTGCACCACTCCCTCATTCCACACTTGTTTATTTACAAAGAATATTCCATTCTGTCTGGGCAAGAGAAGGATGGAAGAGTGACGAAACACTTTGCAATCCTACAGTCAAATGAATGTTAAAGTATAGTATAATTTTGATTATCATAGCGTATTAAATTTATTATCTATGAATTTAAGCGGCTGATAAAATAATATCATTACAGAGTGGTTAAGAAATTCATAAGCTAGTGGAAAGGTATCTTGACCCATAATGCTTTGCAATACAAACATGAAACAGTTGATTATCAGCACATATTATTTTCAAGTTTATAAACAAATATTTATTATTAATGTCACGATGGTTGTTTACTAAATATTGTGTTGTGTCGCTAAACAAATCAAAACAGAACAAGAATGACATAAGTGCTTTCTATTCAACGAGTTATTTCAAATCTTCTCACAAAAAAAAAAAGGAAACGCAACTGTCTGTTTGTGTCTTGCTTTTTAGGCACATGCGCGTCGATCGAGTCGGCTGGTTTTTAAAATTTGATTGGGGTCTCTCCCCAAGTGATATTTAATTGTAGCGCAAGAACAAAAAAAATTCTGTAACGATCACTTCGGTGGCTGCATGGTCTAAGGCGAAGCTCTTGCATAGACCAGATTCCAATGACGGGGAAATCGAGATTCTAATCTTGTTCGGTTGTACTGAGGTGGATTTTCAAAATGATTTTCCACTCTCCTCCACGTAAATGCAGTACACTTCTCTGAATATAACCTTCCTAATCACTAAAACAATAGCGTAATTAGTACATAGGCGTATAACTCAAACGGGTAGTAAGACGCACTGCTAAAAAAAACTGCGCCAGCGCTGAGAATTTGACCAACACCTCTGTTACTTGAACGAAACTATAACTAGATTCCTGATTTGGGTAAATATTTTGCCAAATAAAAATTATATTTCGGTATTGCAAAGTCAGTAAATATAATGCTTTTTTTTTTCTGGAAAATAGTTTGAAAAACTCAACTAAAACTTGAATGTATAGTACAATGAATAATAACACCCCAAAAGAACCCAATTAGATTCAAAGCCTGACCTCGCCATAGCCAACAAACCAATGCAGACTAGCTTGACACCTTAATCTGCGTGCCCACCAACGTGGGTTTTACTGCTTTTTAAATTGCTTCACAAAGACAAGGTGTTGCGAAAGAGCCTCCTTGCTTGAGGCAATGTCTCGCTTGTGGTAGGCTATATTCCACGCGCTATTTGACTGTAATAGCTTGTTGGCAGCTACTAGTCAAATAGGTACACACGTAGATGAAAAACTGTATCACTTCACAACTTTTACTAGTGTCTAAGGCCAAATTCATAGTCATATTGTGTACACCTCAAGTGCGGCGCTATACTAAAATAATACAAGACACCCGTTGCGGTGACCGCGTGGTCTAACGCGCTAATCTCGTGTTGGACTAGACTGCCAAAGACGGGGAGATTGGGGTTCGATTCCAGTCAGGTGCACTGAGGGTGGTTTTCCCTAAATGGTTTTCCGCTTCCTCTATCTATCTTTCTCCATGCAAATGCAGGTGCATTTCTTCTAAATTAAGTCCTACTAATCTCTAGCCCATTAGTGCAATTAATACATAGGCGTATAAACCGAAAGGGTAGAAAGACGCGGTGCTAAAAAAAGACACCTACATAAACTCGAATTAAATAGGCCAGATTCACATATAAAACTGGCCCATTCCACTCTGATCTAGGTAGGTGTCCTGCATTTAGTATAGCGACGCACTTTAGGCGGACTAAGTCTGACTGTGAAATTTGCCCTTTGTACCCATTCGGTTAGTAGGAATACAATTTTTAGCACTGCGTCTTACTACCCGGCCGGATTATACGCATACGTACTAATTATTCTAAAGCGTTAGGGATCAAAAAAGATAAATTTGAGAAGAAGTGTACCTGCATTTGCGTGAAGGATAGTGGAAACTCATTTAGGAAAAACACCCTCACTACATCCAACCAGAATTCAAACCCCGACCTCCTCGCTACAGGCAATCTAGTTTATTACGAAAGTGACGCTTTACACCATGCGGCGACCGAAGCGGGCAAGCAAACATCGATTAAAGCTAATTGTATAGGGATGAGGAAATTACAATTTAGGAAATGTAACCACATTTGCGTTGAAGGGAAGTGGGAAACCATTTAGGAAAAATCGCCCTCAGTAGACCAGACCGGGATTTGAACACCGATTTCCCCGTCATCAGAAGACCAATCTAATACGAGAGTGATGTATTGAGGGTTAAAACAGTCAGTCACTGAAGCGGGTCGGGTAACAATCCATGAAGAGCAACCGATGAGTAAATGTATATAAAACATATTTTTATCTCGATACTTGTTTTCGAGTTTATTTTATTGATACGTTCCCCAAAAAGTTTGACAAATTAATAATAAAATTTGAGGTATTTAACGATAATATTAACATATGACTTAAAAACTAATTTGAATCTAGAACAGACACAACATCCATCCCCCGGTGGTTAATTCATCACTGTGAAAGGAGAACCCCTCATTTCACAAATTTTTGAAAAATACACTATTTCGGACATGCCAGGAATCTAGCTTGGGACATTTAACTCAATAGGACCCACCTCGGTGGCGAAGCCAACGCACTGGTTTCGTGTTGAGCTAGACTGCCGAGGGCGGGGAGATCGAGGTTCGAATCTCGCTCGGGTGAACTGAGGGGTTTTTCCTAAATAGATCTCCACTCTACCTTCATGCAAGTTCGGGTTCACTTCCTCTGTATTCACCAGCAAAAATATCAGACAAGTCTGATGCCTTTGTCTACATCTCCACAGGTGCGGGTAAATGTTTGGCTCAATATTTATTTCTACCCGACTGTACAACACGGCGTGTGTGTTTCTTTTACGACACAATCAATTTTGTAATGATCCATTTCTGGGCATTAGTGTTGCGTGTACTTGTTTTTTGATGACTGTACAAGTGGAGTTACATAAGCAATACTATTACCATGCCCGTTTCCGAGCTTTTTCATGCGATTGTTTTAAAACGAATAGATTTACATTTAAATAAATATTTGTTTTGCTATCTGCACTTTGAATAGTATTATTATTATTAGCACCGCTTCTTACTACCCGTTCGGATGATACGCACTTACGCTAATGTTTAATGCTAGGATGATTGTGAGATGAAATGGAGAACCTACAGTTTAACGTGAGATCCAAACCACGGTGGAGGCCTGGCATTCCACACATTCACAAGTTGTGATTAATACACGTCTTGTCAGAGGTGAAGGAAGGATTTGGCAATCAGATAAATCTGTGTCGGGACCGAGGATTGAACCCCAGACCCCCAGCACAGAAGTCTGACACCTTACCCCTAGACAGCCAGGTCACCTTGCACTTTAAAGAACGCCTAATGACACACTCTTGGAACAATAATAGAGTATTGAGATAAACATTTTGTCACGCTACTCATAAATAAATAAATGGACCTAAAGGGAAGATCTGGAAATACACTTTTTCAGAGGATTTTTATTTTTCAATTATATTTTCCAAAAATTATTCTTATACATTGTTTAATTTTCCTATCAGTTTTAATTTTTATTTATTTGAGGTATTTAATGTCAATTTTCTGAATCGACTGATTATATCAGCACACGAAAATGTCTATGAGCGAGAGCGAAAGAGTCAACCAATTTTGCCGGGAGGGATATTTTCACATACCTTCCCGTGTTATTTTTACATACCACAATCGACATAGTACCGACGGTTTTATTTCCCCTCCGAAGGAAGTTGTGCTATGGAATTTTATCTTTCAAAAAAAATCCGTCAAGCCCGGCTGGATCTGAACCCATGAACATAGGGTCCTAAGGTGATCACTTTAACCCAAGACCACCCTGGTTGACTTCTTCCTTCACAATTTTTTTCACCGCGTATTAATACCCGCTCGGGTTATATGCATATTAACTAATTACGAGCGTATAACCTGGACGGGTAGTAAGATGCGATACATAAAAACTAACTACGCGAATGTGTTAGGGATGCAGATAGTTAAATTTAGAGGAAGTGTACATATATATGAGTAGACGGAATGTAGAAAACCATTTAGTAAAAACCCTTTAGTAAAACCACAGTACACTCGACCAGGGATTCGAATCCTGATCTTCCCGTCATCAGCAATCTACTCTGACACGAGAGTAATGCCTTAGATCATTCGGTCACTGAAGTGGATGATAGTGAAATTAAGAGGAGAGTTTGAAGAAACCGCCAAAATTTGTCTAGAGGTAGCTAAAACTTAAAAACCAGAGTGTGGAGAAATATCACATCCTCTGTATGGACAGTTGAAATGGATAGCTAGCCCCATTTTCCTGAGTGTATCCTTGAAGAGTTTTTTTTTTCCTTTAAAGTTAAATGAGAAAACCATTTTAAATGATTTAATGTGTTCAGGAATCACTTCCCTGAAATCAAACCTTGGCATCCCGATTGAAAATCTTTTGAATGTCATACCCTCGTCTAGCCCGGGCGGTGACTGTCTTGCCCACCAACTGTCGGCCACGGAGGGGCGAGTATATAAAGTAGTCGAACAACTGTGAGCTGTAATTAATAACCGGTGGCCCAAGGTTGGAACTTGGAAGCAAGCCCAGGGACTAGCTCACTTATAACCCTCTTGGACGGGCGCGTTAGCCGACCATCCAACTTTGAGCCATAGCGGCGTGGCTGCATGCTACTCCGGATAAGTGAACTCTTTTTTCAACCGTGTCTTACTACTCGTTCGGGCTACACGCGTTTATATTTTAAAAAACGCTAATGTAGTAGGAATAAGAAAGGTAGAATTTTAGACTTAATATATCAGGATTTGTTTGGAGGAAGTTATGCGCACTAGAGGAACACCGGAGCTCTGGCGTATGGAATATGTTTGAAAGCCATACATAAAAAAAATCATTTCAGGCAGCTCCTTTTATGTCTATAGTCTAGGTACATAACAAAAATTAGTTTACTAAATACAATTTTGAGAACCAAATATAATACATGTAATTACATTGGACTAGAAGCTGGAGACCTGGCGGTCTAGGGGTAAAATGTCGGACTTCTGTGTTAGGGCTCCGGGGTTCAACTATCGGTCCCGGTACAGATCTATCTGATTACCAAACCCTTCCTTCACCTCTGGCAAAATGTGTGCTTTCACGCTTTGTGAATGTATGGAATGCCAGTCCCCCACCGTGGTTCGGAACCCACGTTAAACTGTAGTCCTCTCTGATTTCCACCATTATCATTCTCACGTATCATCCTAGTATCTGTGGATAATGGAATTCGCCTTAATGGTGTCCCCACCTCAGAAATGAATTCCTCCATTCTCCAGGAGAGCAAAGGTAAGATAAGGTCGAATTACCAAGATCCATAGCATTAGCTCAACCCCACATTGAATTAGAAAGTAATAGTTCTTGATTATTTTTAACATTCTAAGCCTCGTAGATTTTGATAAATAATTATTTTTATTTGCTTACTTAAGGTTAGTACAGGTTTCCTTTTATAAATGGCTTGTGTCTACCGAGAAAAGAAATCCACCATAGTAAAATATTTCATATTTTTCCTTTTACATTTCAAAATCTTGTATTATATGTGATTAACTTTCTTTAATGTATTGCTAGCCTATTACTATTAAAACTTCCCTGGATCCTGCGGACCACTTGATAGGACCCCGCGGACCACAATTTGTAAAACACTGGTTTAGAACATAACACCACCATAGTGTGTCCTATTGATAATACAATACTGGCATTCCCTCACCGGAGTTCGAGCAATGTATCTCAAAGATGGAACAACGATTCAAAAATCTATTTTTTTTTTCTGTGCACCGTATCTTACTACCCGTTCGAAATATTCGAAAATGTAGGCGAATAAAATGAGTAAGATAAACTCCGTTTACCCCTAAAGGTAACTTTCTCCTTGATGGATCACACTATGATCCTATCTTAGAAGCTAAGCCAAAGTGGAAATTTAAAAGGGAAGTTTGATATATTTCAGGGTAAACTGAGTATATATCTTTCTAGATAAAATGTACACCCCATCTATGGTAGGAGTGTAGTTAACTGATAGCTAGCGAAAGCTAACAGATCTATTCTCATGTACCCACGCACCAAACCGTATGATCTGTTGTCACTTTTGGAAGTCAAAACTTTCACAGTCAAAAATTTGTTTTTAATTTTTAAATTGTGTTTTTATTTTAACCGTTTTTAAATCTTCTATTGGCTGTCAGTTATCAACAATCCTACAATGAACGAATTCTTCTGTACCTGCATTTACTTGGAGGAATAGAAAAGGAGGCCATCATGGGAAACAAACCTTTGTAAGCTCTGCCCAAAGTTTGAACCCCGACCTCCCAAACAAAGAACATCCAAACTAGACAAGACCAGACCAACGCCTTTGTATCCGTGCCCATCAGTTGATACTTTTTGTTTCTTTAGAAATATTAATTTATTTCAACTCTATCTAAGTCTGTTAGAGAAAATCTTAATACGGTTTGAAGGTGGGTTTTTTCTAAACACTTCTTACTACTCTTCTGGACTATCTTAATATTTGCACTATTGTGTTAGGAGGAAGGTAGACTTTAGCTTGACACCCGCATTTGCGTGGAGAGAGAGAAGAGAGAGAGAGAGAGAGAGAGAGAGAGTAGAAATCTACTTACAAAAAAAAAAGCCCTGAATACATCTTTACGGGATTTGATCCCCAATTTCCACGTCACCGGAAAACCAAATTACACTAGATTGACGCTTAAACCTGCTTGCCCATCGATGTTGATTACAAATCAGGTCTTAACAATCAATATAAACAAAAAAAGTTACCAGTTTTAACCAAATACACAAAGGAACGTTTCAACAGAAAACAATACTTTAAAAAAATAAAATGAAAGCAATGTTCGTTCTAAAAACCGAAGCTTTGAAACCACACAGACATTTTCTAAGAACAATAAAACCCGTTGAAACCATTACTAGGACAGTGTCTGGCCGACTATGTGGTCTAAAGAAGTTGTTCTCTCTGTTCTCATGACGCAGAACAGACGCGTGTTTGGTTGAGGAACATAAAACAAATTTATCTTTGGACAAGCGATACCAAATTTCCGGCAACGCACAGTGCAACGATAGAGCTTGGCTTTGACTACGGTTAATGCATTCTAAAAAGAATTTTTCTTACTGGTTGCAACGTTGATATCATAAGTGTCAAGTGTATTTACTCCGTATCTGTAAAAATGAGTAATTTTTAGTCCATGGGTGATTCTTTTTAGCCCCGCAGCTTACTACCCGTTTGGGTATATGCACACTAACTACGCTAATGTACTAGGGATTAGGAAGTTTTAATTTAAAGGAAGATTACCATCATTTTTGTGGAGGGATAGTGGGTAACCATTTAAGGAAAACCACCCTCAGTAAACCCGACTGGGATCGAACCCCTATATTCCCGTCATCAGCAATTCAGTCTGTATGGAGAATGACACCTTAGACCATTCGACCACTGAAGCGGGTCCTAAGGGATAGGCTCCTAAGATATATTTCTATCTCCCTGCAGAGTCCCAATCCTTAAGGGTGTACAAGTGAAGACTTGGTTTTAATTTGTGCTCTCTGAATTAAAAACTTCAATATCCATAGTAATACTTTACTTTCTGAAATGGATAAAGTACTGTTTTATATAGCAATGCAAATATTAGGCCGCATATGGTTCCTAACAATGCTTATTTTAGAACAAAATTTAGTTAACTATAAGATTTGTCGACTTCGGTGGTGTTGGAGTAAAGTGCTCACCTTACCAACTGGGGTCGATGGATTTTTCTTGAGCAATAAAAATCCGTAGCACAGCTTCCTCCGGAGGCAAAGTCCAGCCGTCGGTCACATTTCGAATGTGGCATGTAAAAGGAAAGGATGTAGAAGGTATGTGAAAATATCTTTCCCAGCAAAATTGGTAGGTCATTTCGCTTTCGATCAAAGAAATGTTCGTGTTCTTATCATGTAGGGTTAACTTGTAATCATCGATTAAACCATACATTTGGGCGTTATAGTTTGTTCAAATCAGTTTATAATTACCACATGTAGGGAAACTTGTAACATATTAGTAAATACCGTATTTGGGAAATGTTTCTAAAGTACAGGTTAGGCTTGAAAACTTATGACTGGCTTGATAAATGCATTTATCTTAGTAGTGATACAACTAGTTTTACTGTTTCTCTTTTCACGCATCATAAGTTAATTAATGGAAAGCGAAATTTACTTAAATGACTTTGGTCTAAGACTTACAAGTGCAACTTGTGAATGTGAGGAATGCCAGGCCTCCACCGTGGTTCGGATCCCACGTTAAACTGTAGGTCCTCCATTTCATCTCACAATCACCCTACCATTACACATTAGCGTAAGTGTGTATAACCCGAACGGGTAGTAAGACGCGGTGCTAATAATAATAATAATACTTACAAGTGCCTAAGTAAGAGCCGCTTGATGCTCTGTTGTACTTTGTAACCTGATTGTGTTACCTTGAGCGAACATAAACTTAGGGCAATACCGAGGAGTTACGAGTGGAAATTAAGGTCAGTTGATCAAAGACCATACTGATCAAAATACTTTAAAATTAAAATTAAATATTTTATAAAGTAGATTAATCTTAACCTATTAGTAAGTTTAGTTCACTTTATTTAAAACTATCAGTTACTAATTTAAGTTAAGTTTACTGATCAAAATACTTTAAAATTAAAATTAATTATTTTATAAAGTAAATTCATCGTACGTTTATATTAGTAGCGGGGCAATTGTTCTCCTGTGCCCAAACAAGACTCACTGAGTACTTATGTTAGAGTGGCTGACACCCTTAAGATAATGATTTCTCATATTCAAATGATATTTGGATTGTTTCTAACGTATTTCTCTGGTTGAGTTTCTTCTAACGATGCTAAAATTGTTACACTCGGACTAGGATTTGGCCACCCGTTCGACGTGTTGTAGTTTTTGATTGTTGCAGTAATGATATTTATAAACAAACTGCAATCTTGGTTTATGTTTGACACTGAGTGATAAGGTCAGTGTTATGGTACCTTTTGTTTAAACGGCAAACAAACTATGGACCATTCCATAGATCACTAATTTTCTGTGTACTTAAGGCTCCTGTGCATACGTGATGTTCCATAATAATTACAGGATGAAATCAAACTCACTTATATTAATTATTAACTGTTTGTAATGTTTTCGTTAATTGATCATTAAAATGTAGATACAATTAAACTTATTTCTGTAACTTGTATATTCTCTCCTGTCTTCCTTCCCGTGACTATTTGAACTAGGATAGGGAATGGATACGCACGCATCAATGTGTCACACCCTGCTAGTAAGGAGAGACAGTGCATAATTACGGGTTGTACCCACCTTTATGTGGAAGAAGATTGAAAAGGTATTTAAGAAAAAACATTCCCATTATACCCAGCAGGGATTTGAACCTTGATCTCCCTGTCACCAACAAATCAGACTAGATGAGATTTACATTTAGACCATGTGACCATCGGCATGTATATTTGGATAACTATTTAGGTTTTATTTTATTGATTATTCTCAAATAAATCAAATACTCATTTTGTACTGAAATATTTGTATCTAGAATTATATTAAGCTCAGCTCCACTTTAAAAAAAGTTTTTGCCCTATTCGGTGGCCGCGCTACTCTTACAGTAGATTAGAGTCTAGACTGCCGATGAAGGAGAGATTGAGGTTCGAGTCTCGGTCAGGTGTACTGAGGGTGGATTTTTCCTAAATGGTTTTTCCACTCTTCATTCAAGCAAATGCGAGTACACTTCCTCTAAATACAACCTTCCTAATCCCTAAATCCACTAGTGTTATCAGTACATAAGCGTATAAGCCGAACGGGTAGTAAGACGTGGTGTTAAAAAAAGTTGTTAGTTTCGTATTGGCTATTAATTCGACCACAATTCATAGTAATTCGCATTTCGGCTTTTGTGTTAAATAGATAGACCAATAATATGAAGGGAACGTGCCATGAGGGGTAGGGGGTGTTGCTCCCCCACAATCTTCCTACCAGAAATGTTAAAATAATATTCATACATACTCGTATATCATTCACTCCAGATGAAGAACTCGGATGATTTAGCGAAACGTCCACGTGGCTAGAATTAAAGTTTAATTACAGCTTACTAAGTTTATATATATTATTATTATTTTTATGTAATACCTTTATTTTAATAATATAGGCCTACACTTGAATTATGCCCAGTTCTTGTTTGTCCTATTGCAATCGCCCGGCAGATATTCCGGGCTCCTCGAATGGAGGTACTACGGCACTTCGGAAGAACCACAGTTTTAGCGTCCCTGAAGACGGGTGAGTCACTAATGGAAGCTAGTTGCAAGGAAAACATTGCCGACTCTTTCATGTCAATCATTTTCCCATCCGACAGCCAGACCCGACACTTTGGCCGCGACTAATTCCATCTGCGAGTGGTCCTGCGTCACATTTAACCCGATACACATACCACCATTTGTTTTAAATTTAACATTTAATGTTATTTTAATTCTTAGGCTTTTTTATTTAGTATTTCCTGTAAATACTTAAGGAGGGTTGGAAATAAGTTCGAGTTTAAGCTTGTATTTTTAAAGTTTTTATGACAAAAAAACATTTTTGGTCAAAACTAAAAAAAAATAGATATGTTTATTTTAATTGTCTACATATAGCTATCTAAACCATTCCTTAATATTTATCATGGGCATCATGAAATTTGAACAGGACATTTTTATCTTCAACCCGGACGCATAACTAGATGCGAAGAGAAAAAAAAATGCTCTCGAATCAAATTGTTATTTAAAAATATACGGTAGTGTTTGTTATTTGCAAATCATAATAAAATTAAATAAAACTTATTAAAATAAATGCCATCCAATAAATAACGCACAAGATAATTTCAACCTAGTTTTAATAGTAGGTTCGTAGGTAAACTACTGCTACTACTACTAGTACTACTACTACTACTAGTACTACTACTACTACTAACTAATAATAATAATAATAAGTGGTATGAACAGTCATAAAGACTTATTAATAAAATAGTCTATTATGGCTTGGAACCAAAAAATTTAAAATCAACTATAAATAAACTACTATTAAATAATTTCTCTCGAAAAACACATTATTTTAATAAGCATATCAAACACTCTTCAAATGTAATTTTTAAAGTAAATTGTGGTAGTTATTTAAAAAATCAAATTTTCAAAAATCATTCATTATTAAACTAACATCAAATAATTTTTAAAAAAGGGATAAAAAAATATTATTTGTTAAGTAAACACTCCATTAAAATCTTATCCGAAGTATTTCAAATGTTCAAAAATAAATCGTCAATAAACTACTCTTAAATCAATTTTTCTATGTAAAAAATACATCCAGTGTTATTTACCATGTAAAACACTCCCCAGACATCCATTTTGAAATTGTAAAAGTCATTTTTAAATAAAATTGAATTTTCATTTATTAGTCATTGACAATTTATCCTTAATTTTAGTGCTAAAATCAAAATAACAATTCGGCCTCGAGGTACGACTACATAACCTCTAAATGAAGATAATTATCAAATTCAAACGAAATTAATCAAAATTTTTGGCTGTAGCCACAGATACAGACAAATATACAGAGGGACATACATTCTTTTTCATTCATATGAAATATTTAAAGAGACCTTTCTGAACCGATTGATTATATTATCGGCACACGACTTATAAACTAACTTAAATCTAGAACAGACACAACACCCAGCCCCCAGCCGTTAATTCATCACTATGAAAGAGTAAACCCACATTTCACAGATGATAATATTTTTGGCCATGCCAGGAATCGAACACGGGACCCTCATCTCAGTAGATATTCACTCTACCAACTTAACTAAGGTGCATTCAGATATATAGACAAAAATGGGACAAATATAACTAAAATATACACTTTTTTGAGTCTAGGGGACATACAAAACGTAGATATCGATCATAATCTAGAGAAAGAAAAAATTCGCGATTACAATACTTTCTGGAAGTAAAAACTTAAAGATATAAACTAGTTTGTTTATTTCAAACAATTTATATAGAAAAAAACTTAATACCTTCAAAGTGTAAAGATAAGTTCTAACTTGAAAACATTATATTTTATGATTCTACATTTTGAAGGAGTCTGTTTTATTTTTCGAAAAGATTTGAAATAATTTATTATTACCACTACGTCAACCACTCTAAATCTGGTTAAACTCATCAATTATTTTAGAGATAATAAACAAACTGATCATCGAACTGGAGTAGGAGTGTATTATTTACGCTTTTTTAATTTAATCAGTTCTAGCAAACGTTTTTATAAAACTTCATCTCATCAACCATCAGAGATTTTTTTTTTACAGTTTGTTTTACTAACGGTCTCGGTTTTATTTATCTGGGCCTCTTTTTTTTAAAACGTCGTTGCCTACTTGGAGATTTCAAATCTATTTTATTAAGCGGGATGCATCTTAACTTGACGCACCTAAGCAGTTTTAGCACTATCACATGAAATAGAAATAGGGAAGAAAATGAGCACTTAACCCTGCGAGGTCTCTTGTTTATCTACTGATAACACTTGCCCTCTTCACTGACGAATTTACACACTTAAAATATTATTTACTCTTTGAAATCATTAACTTTCTTTTTAAATTTTTTTTTCTTGGTTCCTATTCTAGATAGACATAGGCTTCCACGAACTTTTTCAATCTACATCCAGGCAAGAAGATTCCTATAGGTCATTTTTGTGATAAGATAAATAGCTTAGCTAAGTTGTAGATGATTAAAATAAAATATGTTTACAAAAAAATACTTCAATATAAAATAATAATGTTATGACACTATAGGACTATTTTTATAATTATTTAAGAATTTATGGTTTTTGTATCAGCGTTATATCTTCAAAACTCGCTGAATAAAACGTAAATTCACTAACATGGGGAAATCCTATCTCGACCTGCCGTGACGTCACAGGTAGGCAACGTCCTTAACAATTCGTACTACACGTCTGTTTTATTTACAGTGAGTCTTACTACCCATCCTAGATATCCACATTTAACTACACTAAAAATACAACTGCATCGGTGGTCGCATGGTCTAAGCTTTCACTCTCGCCATAAACTGGATTGTAGATGACGGCCAGGTTGGGGTTTGAATCCCAGTTGGATTTAATGAGTTATTTTTAGTCTAAATGATATGTCACTCTCTCTCTCCCTCAAATGCGGTTAAATTTCCTCTTGATTC
Source organism: Timema podura (assembly GCA_033556935.1). Lineage (NCBI taxonomy): Eukaryota > Metazoa > Arthropoda > Insecta > Phasmatodea > Timematidae > Timema > Timema podura. The sequence continues at coordinate 76,172,619 of JAVRXN010000009.1, read as the reverse complement.
CACCTTCCTCATTCCTACCCATTAGTGTTAGTTCTTGGATAGTCCGAACGGGTGGTAGGACACTAAACACACAAAAAATAACTACAGCAATGAGGTAGGAATGAAGAAGTAGAATTTTGAATAAATGTACCCACGTTTGTGTGAAAATGTAGGGAATCTGTTTATTTTAGAAAAAAAACTCTCACTGGCCGGTAATGAAACCCCAACCCCCCTTCATCAACAAGCAAGATTAGCGATATTGATGTTTAGTCCGTGTGCCCACCAATTCAGTTCCTAGTAAACTAATTTTAAAAATTATTTGGCTACGCTTTCGATAAAGTAGAGCTACTAGGCTCAATGAGTGTTCCTTTTTATTATTATTAGTTTAGCGTGTGTTTCAGTTGCCCGTCATATAAAAATAAAAATGAGGCTCCATCTTTGTTGGAGCCGCTCCAAGACCTACTGATGTTCCTCGTCGCTCATATAGACATGTGTTCAGTTTCAGCACTTTCACAGCGAAGTGCCCTACATTTATAACTCTTCCCTACGCGCCGCTCTTGTAAACATCAGAGCACCTTTCAAAGTCAAAGGTTGGGAAAATAATATAGACACATTCGTGAGAACTGCCTAATTTGTTGCATTATGTTGAGATCAATATTTGGCTCAGAGGGAAAATAATATGGCCACATTCGTGAAAATTATCAAATTTGTTGTATTATGTTGAGATCAATATTTGGCTCAGAGGGAAAATAATATGAACACATTCGTGAGAATTATTTGTTGCATTGTGTTGAGATCAATAATTGGTCCAAAGGGAAAATAATATGAACACATTGTGAGGAATTATTTGTTGCATTATGTTGAATCAATATTTGGTCCAAAGAAAAATAATATGAACACGTGTGGATTATTTGTTGCATTGTGTGAGATCAATATTTGGTTCCAAAGAGAAAAAATATGAACACTTCGTGAGAATTATTTGTTGCATTGTGTTGAGATCAATATTTGGTCCAAAGGAAAATATTATGAACACATTGTGAGAATTATTTGTTGCATTGTGTTGAGATCAATATTTGGTCAAAGAGAAAATATTAGGAAACCCATTTGTGAGAATTATTTGTGCAATAGCAGAGATCAATATTTGGGTTTCAAAGTGAAAATAATGGAAATTCGTGGAATTATAGTTTGCATTATGTGAATCAATATATTGTTCCAAGTGAAAATATTATGAAACCCATTCGTGAGAATTATTTGTTGCATTGTGTTGAGATCAATATTTGGCTCAGCTATTTGAAGACACTACCAGTAGGAAAAGGGCCCAGTTTCGTATAATATTGTCTGCCAATCAGGGAGAGGAACGAGTTCGAATCTCAGTCATGTTTACTAAGAGGTTTGTCCAGGGATAAGGAAGATTGTTTTGTGGAAATGTATACACGCTATTGAGGACAAAGTAGAAAAATCACAATGATAAATCATTTCCAGAATACCCGGACAAGATTCGATCCTGGAGACCTACCAGCCATTGGCAATCAAGTATATAGTTAGCATGTTGTTCTAAATCAGTGTGGTCCAATTGGTGGGATGCGCTCACTGAAAATGTGTTCCTCATACTATTATGGAGGAGAATTAAAGGGAAACTTCTCCCTCAGTGACAGATGTGAAATAGCTAATGATTTAAATAAAAGAATGTATTTTAAAAGGTCATGATTGCATTTTACTATGTATTTATTCGATTAATATAAATATATATTTATAATACTAAGTTTTTTGTGAAAGTGTATATGCATGTATAGTTCATAATACATTTCTGGGAGATTAATTAACTTTTTTTGGCAGTAAAATTTGAAAGACTCTACCAACCGAAAATACAATTTATAAAAAATAATTGCTTATTAAGTGTTGTTTGCGGGCCTGTATTAAGTTGATGAGATTACTAAATATATCTTCGGCCCACGGTGCAAACTGATGATCAGATTTGGTCCCTTGGATGAAAAACGTTGGTCTAAAACTATGTGAACACATATATGGTTTAAAATAAAGCTTGTATACATGAAGGGAGGTAAAAACCAACAATAGGAAGGCGAAACTTTATTTTCTAAGCAAAATTGTCATCAGTCTTAAGGTATACCCCAATTTTCTTACGAATGATCATATTTGATATCTATAAAAAGTTTACTAGGTCTACACGTATTCATACGCAAGTGATATGTTCTGTAGCTGTCACTTCTGATATATATTATCAATACCTTTAAAAAAACTAATGATATACTGAAATTTAATCGATGTTGAATGTAAATAATATATTTTATTTTCTAAAAGGGGCTCCAAACTTCCATTAGTAAGAAAATCAAGAATTAGAAAAGTAGATGTCTTCTTATGGTAGCGTAACTCTCATTCATACTCTTATCTCAAATAAACCAAGAGCTAAGTGTGTTTTTTTACTAAATGTATTAATAATCAAAACTTTCTTCTTAATCATGCTCTTTTTTTTAATCAAAAAATGACTGCTTAATTTAGGAAGAAAGTTTATTACTTTTAATAAAAACATTATTCAAACATAATTAGTTACACAGTTTACAAGTAATGCTACACAATACAACATTTTAGCCCAATAAAATATTTACAAACTCCACATGTCACATAGGTATAATGTATTTGCTTCTTTGACAGAAGATAATAAGAAACAAAAAAACGACTACAAAAATCTGATTAAAATGAAAATACAAAACATACATAATTAACGATAACCCTTGTTCTATTCCAAAGAATACATTTTTAATGTGTATTAAGGTGAATTTACACGTGTATATTAACTAAATAAAGTAGCTAGGCTAAATCAAGTAGCTAAATGTAGTCCTTTAAGTGTTTAGAACCTGTATTCATACATTTTGAGCATGATTGTTTGGTTAACATGAATCAAAATGGTGCATTCGTGCATTATTGAACTTTTTAGAAGCTTTTCTTTTCTTTTTATCTTGAGAATAAGTAGATCGTAGAGCCTGAAGGCTATTTTATTCTTTAATTCTGTATTTCCGAACCCCTCTATTCTCATGATGTTCTCAATTTCTTTGTAGGCCGTTTCTTGGTCTTGTTTATTCATGTAAATGCTAGCCCCAGTATACCATAAACATTGTCTCTCGTGATAATCTTGTTTATATTTTAAAATTGACTTTTGTCTACCTCGGTGGTCTTGCTCACCTCAGGACCCAAAGTTCGTGGTTTCAAACCTAACTGGGGTCAACAGATTTTTCTTGAGCAATACAAATCCGGAATACACCTTCTTTCGGAGTGGCATGTAAAAGAATCCTGGAAGGTATGTGAAAATACCTTTCCTGGCTAAATTGATCATTCATTTCTCTCTCACTCATAAAGATTATCTTGTGCTGATATAATCATTCTGTTCAGAAGGTTCACGTTAAGCACAAAAAAATAATTAACTGACCCAGACGAGGTTCATGCTTTAGTCCGCATGCCCATTGATGCGGGTCAAATACCCCTTATAAAAAGTCGTCGAAACCCAACCAAACGAGCTTTTAGAGCGCGCTAACGATCGTGTCTATCAATAATAGCCTCGGAAATAGATGAAAATACCTTCATGAGTGACGTCCCCGTTGTCTGAACGTTAATAAGAATAGTCTGGAATCCTTCACACAGTTTTTTTTTAACAACGGATGAGTTCAGAATTTTGGAGTCAACACAGCTGGGAGTGAATATTGAATTAGTCAAACCACTCCACGTTCATAAAGCCAGTTCTCAACCTCCCCTAGACTTTTAATTGAATCCTGTTCAAGCTTTTGATGTATTAAATAATGTAATTTATCTATTGTTTTCTAGCCTACATCGGTGGTCTCATGGTCTAAGACGTTATTCTTGTGTTATTTTTATATTGCCACTGCCGGGTAGATCGGTGTTTAAATTCCAGTCGGGTGTACTAAAGGAGTATTTTCCTAAATGGTTTCCCAATATCACTCCTCACAGATGCAGGTACATTTCATCTAAAATTATACTTTCCTCAGCTATATTTCAACAGTATAAATAATATATGTGTTTATCCTGAACGGGAACTAGAAGACATGGTATATATATATATATATATATATATATATATAATATTAATAAGTAGGCATATTTTGTTTTATTTGGATGTTTCTAGAAACTATTATAGTGGTCTTTGCCTGTAAACTTTTACAAAACTAGATACCTCAAGAAGGTATTTGTAGTGGCCCTTCTCCAGCAAATTTTTTAAATTTCGATACCCCGTTGAATCTATTTGGGGTAGTCCTCACCAAAACTTCTTTATTTAATTAGATTCCTTCAAAAGCTATTCAGAGCGGTCTTCACACCTGAACATTAAAAAAAAACTTTAGAAACTATTTAGAATAGTCCCGTAAAGCTTGTACATCCAGTAAAAGTAAATTCATTGACGAGCGTAGTTTTTATATTTTCGTTATTATTTTGGTTAAAATTTCTGTTAGTAAAACATTAACTATTATTTATTTATTAAGATATGTCTTCATATGACTAGACGTCTTACATTATATATCTAGTCCTTGTATTCTACTTATTTTCTAATCATCTATCTTGAACTCTATTTAATAATTATATAATCTAATATTATATAGGAGTAAGGCTTATTAACCTAACTTAAATCTAACTTAAAACTAATGCACTTCACTGTATTTACAGCTTGGATGTTACGCGTCCTTGTTGACCTACGGGATGCTTTTACCGCCTGTTTGAGGCTGTTACTGAACGAACTGAGTAGCTGAGTGACAGCCAGCTTTCAGGCCAGTCGATACCCTGGTCGGATTACACTTGTCGCTAAGCGGTCCGAGTTCATGGGGCTCCTTAATCCTTAGTTATTCCATGGTTTATTGGTAACGCTATTCTCTTTTTTCTGGAGAGGTAATTGACACCCTCATAGCGTCAAGCAAAGACCACGTTAGATGTTACTTCTTCCAGTTTACGTAATCCCCTGGTGACACCAGAGTCGGCCGCACCAAACTCTCCCTTAGGCCACCCCAGTCCGAATTGGTGATGTATCAACGTCATCTTTCTCCTGCATTTCCAATATCGTATCTTCCCTCAGTGGTGAGCTCGAAACGGTTAAGGTTATGGTCACTACGAGTTGCATATTCGATCACCTGCCATCTTTTTTTATCATGTTACCTGCTGCGAGGTTGAACAGAGTTAAAAAATGTTTATGGATGCACCTGCTCTCCCTAAATATGTAATCGGGTTGTTTGCCTCGTTTACTACCTCAAGCCACCTGACATTGATTACTTCTTTCAGTTCCTCCCCTATTTCATCTATCCTTACACTATACCATATGGAATGCTTAGTGTTAGCATCAGTGGTATGTATCGATGGTACTCCTGGATATATGCTATCTATTTATTTTATCTTTCCATGTATGGCTCTAAAAGGTAGCTGTGTTTAAAATACGTGTTCGTTAACATACACTTGCCTATCTCGGTTTTGAGTTATACACATGTCACATGTTCGTCACTGAATTTGGTTATCTTGGTTGTTATTATGTTTCTATTAAATATGATAACATCACTTCACGCTTTCGCCCCGGTAGTTAGGGTCATAGTGGTTACTAACATGTGTGGAACCTGGTAGCTAGGATCCTCGTGGTTACTAGCATGTGTGGAACCTGGTAGTTAGGATCCTCGTGGTTACTAGCATGTGTGGAACCTGGTAGTTAGGATCCTCGTGGTTACTAGCATGTGTGGAACCTGGTAGTTAGGATCCTCGTGGTTACTAGCATGTGTGAAATCTGGTAGCTAGGATCCTCGTGGTTACTAGCATGTGTGGAACCTGGTAGCTAGGATCCTCGTGGTTACTAGCATGTGTGGAACCTGGTAGTTAGGATCCTCGTGGTTACTAGCATGTGTGGAACCTGGTAGTTAGGATCCTCGTGGTTACTAGCATGTGTGAAACCTGGTAGCTAGGATCCTCGTGGTTACTAGCATATGTGGAACCTGGTAGTTAGGATCCTCGTGGTTACTAGCATGTGTGGAACCTGGTAGTTAGGATCCTCGTGGTTACTAGCATGTGTGGAACCTGGTAGTTAGGGTCATAGTGGTTACTAGCATGTGTGGAACCTGGTAGTTAGGATCCTCGTGGTTATTAGCATGTGTGGAACCTGGTAGCTAGGATCCTCGTGGCTACTAGCATGTGTGGAACCTGGTAGCTAGGATCCTCGTGGTTACTAGCATGTGTGGAACCTGGTAGCTAAGATCCTCGTGGTTACTAGCATGTGTGGAACCTGGTAGCTAGGATCCTCGTGGTTACTAGAATGTGTGGAACCTGGTAGTTAGGATCCTCGTGGTTACTAGCATGTGTGGAACCTGGTAGTTAGGATCCTCGTGGTTACTAGCATGTGTGGAACCTGGTAGCTAGGATCCTCGTGGCTACTAGCATGTGTGGAACCTTACCAGTCTTGCTATATGGCTCCTGTAGGCACACGAGTCTAATCCATCTCCTTGGAGAGTCTTCGTATTTGATGTAGCACATTAAGTTAACATTAAGTATGTTTAGTTTGAGTTTTAGCTTTTTTTTATATATATAAATACGAGACACACACACCGTGTCTTTTTTTTTTTTCCGACAGAGGAAACTGACTTCGCCAACTTGTTTTCAAGCCAAGTTGCTATTTTGAACAGATTCGGAACAAAGAAATTTGTTTTTTTGTTTTTGTTGTTGTCATTTTTAGTCTTGAGACATTTTCAAATGTACTGAATAGTCCTAGAAGACAACTACTTGGCTTCCCATTTTTTTCAGCGACATTAATTAATTAGTGGGGGGTTTTCGTGTGAGTTAGCATGGACATTAAGGGTAATTTATAGAAATTAGATAACTATATTTATCTTTAAGAAGTCTGTGTAGTCAAGTTGTGTTAAGAACTGTTGTATACAAAGATAGAAAACGTGGAATACTTCCTACAATAGGTGAGGCTAGAAGCTATAAACATTTTGAGGGCGGAAAAAAAGAGTTCCTTGAGTGCCTTTAAACAACGTGACGTCATTTTAGGAATGTATTCACACCGATTTGACCAATAACGCCGGTTGGTTTATTGCCAACAAAATAAAGGGTGAGGGAGGGGGATCTTTAGAATAGTTTTCAATATGTACATTTGTTTGTATTAGCCTAGAAATTATTTTAAAAAAAGCCTCCATGGTGTGAGTTCGCAAGCGAGCTATACCGACCGAGCGGCCACCACCGTTGGCGATGGAAGTGCCAAAATTTTCGGATAGAGGGTGTCACGTGGTTAGGCCAATGAGCTTTTGGCCGTTAATCTCAGTTTTCTAAACTGGAGATGCTACTTCTTTATTCAAATAGCTCCTTATTTGTCCTTACAGGGGGGAGTTTGACCCCGTTCCAGACACATTGCTTCACAGATCAATTTCTGAGGTGCCGGGGATCGAACCAGGGACCTCTGGATCTGTAGTCAGGAACTTTGACCACTAGACCACAGAGGTGGTCAGAAATAATTAAACAATTATTAATTAATTTTAACCTGAATCCGTGGTTGCACGGTCTAGGGCAGGCGTATCAAACTCCTTTTATCATAATCACCACTTCTTTTTTATCACTGCGTCTTACTACCTGTTCAGGTTATACGCATATTTGATAATTACTTTAATGGGGTAGGGAAGAGGAAGGAAGAATTTTAGAGGTCATTCACCCGCATTTGTGGGGAAGGAGGGTGGGAAACTATTTAGGTAGATCCACCTTCAGTAGACCCAACTGGGATTCGAATCCCGATCTTCCCGTCATCAGCAGGACAGAATAACATGTAAAAGACGCCTTAAACCGTTCAGCCACTAAAGTGGGTACTGGTCACATTGAAGGGGCTTTATTTATAAATATATTTACTGTCATTATCTTGAGTAAAAATAATTCTAACTTAATTTATTATAACAAAAAGAAAAGAGTAGTCCTCTTATTTAAAACAATAGGACTCATCCTATAGTTTTTATCAAAACGTTGAGACCTTTTATTCGTCACAATGGTGTTAATGTATTCTGCCAAAGTTTTTTATTATGTTGACAAAATATGTATGTCCGTGAGTCGAGATCTATCGGGTGCTTGGTTCGATTTCATGTGAGAGAACAACAGTCGTTAACATACGCATGTGCTGCCAAACATTACCCATATATGATGCCAAAAGCTTTGGGGGGGATTGATCCATGTCGAAGAAAGAGTACATATTTTCCCATACACCAACCTTACATGCCAAAATTTTCCATATAATACAAAATCCCCAAATATCTCTTCCCAAAACTTTGTATTTACTCAACGTTTATAAAAAGAATAGTGTATCATTGCATGATCATAAAGTCCGCGGGCCGCACAAAATCATGGATAGGTTCACAAGTGGCCCACGGTATGCGAGTTTTATATGCCATGTCTAGGGTGTCACTCAAATTGTTCCAACAAATCCAGGTAATGATTCTCCTAGGGATCGAACTAATGGACTCATTTATCTGCGTACAGGTTCTACCCATAAAAGGCTTACTTTAGTCCAATTTTCATTAGATGAACCTCATCTAAGAGTTAAAGACGCTACTAAGTATTCTTTAACTTATTCATACGTTAAGTCACGTGAATTTTGAGAGATAATAACAATTCCCATAAAATTAAAATGATAACTGTAAAATTGTATAAATATTAACCTCCAATAAAATTGTATTTGGTGAAAGGTCCTTCCTATGGAAATTGGACTGTTATTGCCATTACAAGGCTGGTCGCGGGATAGTTTTATAAACGTGCCCCACTTTTTTTTTTTCACCCCGGGGCAAATTTCTGCCCTGCCAAGAAAATAAAAAATAAATAAAACTAGTATGGGGCAGTGATTCGTCGCCAGCCGGTATCGGATGGACGTCTCTATTATAGAGGAGAGTCTGAATAAAAACTGTCTCCCCGGACTGCGTCGGTTTGGCACGTCGCTTCAGAACGACGCTCTCTATCTTGCTCTGGCGGTCTTTCATCTTCAAGATTCTCGTCATGCCTTGGAGAACCCTTTCGTACCGAACGGGAAGATAGTTTTATTTTAACTCTCAGAGTTTGGGTATTAAAATGAGGGAAACTGTAGGTTTTTTCTAAATATGTCTGTCTGATATAAATGATATCTGCTCTGAGATGGCTTCTTACCAGTTTCGCTGATCATTTTGAACCTTATTTTGTTGTTTTCTCTCCCCTGTTTTTTTATTTCACAAGTTTTAACACTTGAGTTATTTAACGGCATCTGTGGTTTAGTGATGAGAGGGTCAGTTTGTAAGAAATGTACCAGCATTAGTGTGTAAAGATAATAAAAAACAGGCGTGGATCACAGTATAGAGACAAACCCCGTTACAAACGCCTGATATTTGAACCTTGACTATCCCGTCTTTGTCAATTTAGTTTATTGCACCTTAGACCACATAACCATCGATGGAAATTTAATCACCTACTACATATTTGGCTACCTTAACGAAGAAAAAATATATAGCAGAAATGTGAAAAAAAGTAGATGTGAAACTCGTAGCTGAACGATTCTTTACCTTGGGAATTCTATATTTTGGGATCCTAATTTTCGAATTGTGTTTAGAAAGTTGTAAAATAGATCCTACCCATTTCGGTGTCATTTGTTCTAAGATGTTACTCTTGTAATAGAATGGACTGACAGATACAAGGATATCAGGATACTAAATGGTTTTCTACCCTCCGTGCAAGCAAATATGGGCACAGTTCCTCTAAATCCTATATTGCTCATCCCTTACTTATTAGTGCAAATATGCTGATAGCCCTAAAGGATAGTAATCAAGATATGGTGTAAGAAAAAAATCTTTCAGGGGAATTTATATAAAAATTGATAATTTAAATGTGTGTTAGGCCCCCCAACCCTTCCAGCCCACACACACACACACACACACACACACACACACACACACCAAAAAAAACATATTTTATCTGAAAGTAAAAGTGATAAATATCCATCATTTAAAAATCAAGCTTGTAAGCTGCTTATTTGAAATCTCTTTCTAAGAAATCAAGAAACCATGTGCCAAAATCCAAAATATTCAAAATATATGTTGGCACTATTTAAAAAAACACGTTTGTTTTTATATCGTTGCCAACATCGGAATGTCACCACCACAGACATATACATAGATAGTTAAGTAAGGTCTTTATAGTGAGCTTGTAATCACTCGTGTCTAGCTGCTCTCGTATTCCACTATAGATAAGTAATTTCGCTCCCAACAGGATTCGAACCGACCATATCTCTACATGCATACCTCCATACAAAATATGTATATGCATTAGAGCTATATCGCGTCTTAAGGTGGAATAGAAGGAGACACGAGAAAAAGCCAGTGTTTTTGTAGTTTTTATGGCAAAATATTTTTTTTCGACAAAATAAATACAATACTGCTCCAGTACAAACGGATAGTTTAGTTTTCTTCACATGGTGATATCAACATTTTTTAAATATCTTTAAAGGGTGTCCTGTAAATTAATAAAACAACTTTCCTCTTCATTTAAAATGTTTGTTAGATAATTCTGCCATGCTCATGACAGATATTCAACAACTGTTAGTATCACCATGTGAAGAAAATTAAGCTTTATGTTTTTACTGAAGCATTATCTTATTTATTTTGTCCAAAAAATTTTTTTCAATAAAAACTGCAAAAACGCTGGCCTTTTTTTCACGTCCCCTTTCATTACACCTTAAGGTGATAGGGTGGTGAACGCGAGAGTAGGTCGGTGTTTTTTCAGTTTTTATAGCAAAACTTTTTTTTGTTAAATAAATAAAATATTGCTCCAGTAGAAGCATATTGTTTAATTTTCTTCACAGAGTGATAGCAATAGCTGTTGATGAATATCTATTAATAGCATAGTGGCATTAGATGAAAAACTGTTTATATATAAAGAGAAAAGTTGTCATTAAATTTATAAAGATTCAAAAACTGTTAATATCACCGCGGGAAGACAATTAAACTCTTATATTTCTACTGAAGAAATATTTAATTTCTTATGACCAAAATGTTGATTTTAGATAAAAACTGCAAACACATCTACCTTTTCTCACGTTCCCTACGCTCCCACCTTAATAAGAGTGTTCCAGTGAGCTTTGAATTATTTTTCATACGTAATCTTTTTGTTGCGAAACCATTTTTGCTCTCTTGATTAACAAAGTTAGCTTGAAAATAAACATTTTTGGGGAGCATCTTTTATATTTTCATTGCAACATAAAAATTACAAGGTTCTTAATTATGTTTATGATTTATTAGTAGAACCTCGTTAAAAATATAAATGTCAAACAATGTATAGTTTAGAACTAAAGTTTGTTAATCAAGATAGTAAAAATGGCTTACCCAATAACAACAAAAAGTTAAAAACAATAATTCAGAACTTTCTTATACAACCTTAAGTGTGTTCGAGTGGGTTTTACTTGTTTCAAACAAGTTTTAATAATTCATTATTAAATCCTCACTAATCTTCGATAAATACATTAATTTTTTTGTAACAATGATGAAATTTTAAGGAATTCCCTCCTCAACGATGATTACTTTAGAGAAAAGAATGGTTAGTCAAAAGAGTAAAATTGGTAGTCCAAGAAAAAATGTATAAAAATAGTTTAAAAAAAAACTCTCTTGAACACCCTTAAAGGAGATGAATCACAATTATTTAATCTTATAGCTCCCGGGGAGATGAGTTGCTACTTGCTGGTCCTAACCATTACAACACCAGATCATCCAACGAACAAAGACTCGAGGAACAAATCAACGGAACCATTGTCACCATTGTCACTCTGGCACTTAATAGCCCCTACAATTAGCCCAGATCCTTTCTTTCAAGAAACAAAGGATGCTACTATCTGAAGAGTCCATTTTTACAAAAATAGGTTGGCTTACTCCGAAACGGTAGCCTTATGCCTTCTTCAGGAGAGGACTGAAATGTTACAACGAAGAAAAAACGGTGTCCGATTTTTTTTTGGGCCGCTGATTCGCGTCCATCTTTTCGTGTACTTATATAACAGTGTCCATTCATGGGTCGGAGTCCCTGGGGAGCTATTTGAGTTTAGAAAAAACCATTTTATAATCTGAATACATAAAAAGTCCCTAGTATTTGGTAAAACGTCGATTAAAAATATCTATACAAATCTTAGTAAAATATCCATTGGCAAATAGACATATAGTATGTTTGCAATAATTTCATCCTTTTAGAAAAAAACGTTATATTAAATTACTAATATTATTAACATTCTTTGCTTTTCCATATGAAGAAGGTATTGTAATCTTGAATATGTTATCTCTCGATATTATGATGAATCTTGACGTTTTATGTACCGCAAAACCCAAAATATGAGTTTCACAATTTTGTATTTTCCCATGTATGTTTTTCTGTTCCTGGGGCTACATCTGAAAACAATTTTAAGGATTTGTGCAAATATGATATTTTTATGTTATATAATCATACTTCGGGAATTTTTATTTTTATTTTTATTCTAGTCCTCAAATTAACGGTAGTTTACTGATGATTGATTTTTTAATATCCAAAAATTTTCGAAAATTACTACAACAATTTTGTTTAAAAGGGATATTTTCGAGTGTTCGCCTTGCGAATTCGGGTACATTACTTCTAAATTCTACCTTAATCATCTCTACTCCATTATTACCAATATTCAAATATTCCGGACAGCTATTACGCAAACACTCATGAATCAATCGCACAAAACGTTACTTCCCTTTTATGTGATGTTTATATTATGTATCCATTTAGTCTAAAAATGTGAACGTTATAATATTATGTACATGTTACATTATGTTACAATTATGTAGAGCCCCGTAAAAATGGTGAGACATGATAAAGCGAAAAGTGCCATACAAAGATTGAATCAAGTACTTTTTCCTTTGATAGTTATTAGATATGATTTACAATGTTTTTGAAAAGCGAAATAAAACGAAATCGTCTTGTTACACGAAATCCTCCTATAAAACGAAATAACACCGCTTTTACAAAAAAAAAATCTTTAAATAAACACGAAATTAAGAAGAAATTAAGCAGAAATTTTGACCATGCTGTAATTTGATTAGTATTTTTCTGTAGTGTAAGCTAATTTTAGGCTACAAAATTATGAAATATGCAGACAAACTTGACAAAGAATTTTAAATCAAATATATAAGATTTCAATAATAAATTTTAATTTTGTATACATTGTCTCAATATGTAAATAATACTTAAACACCTGAGATAACATGTAATTTTGAATAAGCACGAAATAACACTGAAAAGTGAGAATTAAAAAATAAATTTAACTAAAAATAAAACAATTTTTACGGGGCTCCAATTATAGGTTTACAATGAAATGTGTAGTTTAAATAATAGAGGAAGTACGCCAATTATGGAAAACCATATTCATTTTGCTTATTAAACAATGTATGTTATTTAACATAACAACGAAATATTCAATAATGGCAATCTTATTTAGTCTATTAACAATAACTAAATTATTTTTTTAAATCCAATAAAAAGTAATTTTATAAAAATTAAAATGTAAAAAAAGAATTTTGGTAGGAAAAAAAAGTGTTCCAAGTATGGAATATGTCTAACTTTTTTTTTATAAACCTAAGGTCTTCATTATTTTCATGGATTATGTTAAAAGTCAATGGTATTGATTAATTGAACAGTATTAGAATATAAAGTATAAAAGGGTTTGATAAATAAACTTAAAGAAAAGAAAAAAAAACCTTATTTTAAATAGATAACCAAAATGGTTTTTGCAAAAATCACATACAAAGTAGATTGCTTCAGCTCCTGATCATTCCACATGTGCCCATTCCTTGCACACAACACATTGGATCAACTCTTCATCTTTTTTGTCTTCGGAAAACTTTCCGTCGCAAAACAAACAAGCCGCATCTTCATCACTTGGATTGGTCAGTCCAGGGAAGCTCATTGGTACACTCTCATCAGAATATGAATCTGAGGTTGTTTCTTGTCTTACTATTTATATTCTCATCTTTACCTGTTTCATAGGTTTACTGCCTTTACTGAAGTCATTTAGTTTTTTAGTTTTACGTTTTTTTATTTCCTTGTTTCTTTTGTTCCAAGTTCTCTCTGCATTGTGGTTTTTCATCAGAATATGATACCTTGGTTTTGGGTTGCTGTAGTAGATTCCGTTTCACTGCTATGGAACCTTTATGCACTTTGCTTAAAATAGATTCCTCAAGCTCAGCCTTAAATGGAAATGATGTGACTATTGCAGCTTTTCCTGCTGACCTACCTCTCTGAGGTCCTTCCTTACTTGAAATTCTAGGGATTGGTGATATCTGCTCAGGACCAATCAAATAATTGTCAGCCTCTTCACTTAGTAGGCTAAGCGTAGACCTAATGGATGGTCAATAGAGGGCTGGTTCACAGGGGATTGATATGCCCCTTCTATTCCTGAGACAATGAAATCAAATGACTGAAATACATTTCTGTTTGGTGGGTAGATTCCAGTGACTTGAAAACCCTTTACGGTGATTGACCCCATTTGAACTTTCAAATAGGCTTTGCAGAAGAGCTCGGCAATTTCAAAAGGGGATACTGGTCTTCTATTATTCCTCACAAACATTCTAACCTCTTCACTGTAATGCGTCTTCAGAAGTCCCATAAAGGTTTTGTCAAGTGGATGCATTTTGTGGGTGGAGTGTGGGGGCAGAGAAATAATCTGCACACGGTTTTCCTTAGCCAGGTCAATAACTTCAATATTTCGAGTATGTGTTGTGTGCCCAAGCCCAATACAAGCAACACGAGATCATCAGCCGATGATTTTACCTTTTCTAAAAAGTGCTGGAAGCACTGGGTAAACAGATTCGTTTGGATACAACCACTGGGATGACAAAATGCAAGGGATCCAGGGGGTGCTCCTTTCATAAAGAGGTGACTCATGTTTTTTCTCGGAAATATAAGAACGGGAGGGATGAAATTTCTCCCAGCACTCATGCAGGTGAATGCAGTAACTAGTGAGCCCCTTTCTGCTGATGTCATTGCACCAACTTGTTTGTGCCCTTTGAGTGCCAACACTGAAAGAATTTTGGACTGGACGATTTAAAGACCAGTCTCGTCTATATTGAACACTCAATCAGCTGGATACTTGTGTTTTTCAAACAAGGGTTCCAACAAATCAAAAAAGAATCTACATTTGCCTTATTGAACCCCTTTTCCCTTGCAAAGGAAGTTCCAATTGGTTTTCTGATATATATATATATATATATATATATATATATATATATATAGGTGGCGTTTAGGAAACAACGTAAGCCACTTTCATCCAGCACGCTCTTTCTGTTCAGAAAATGGATTTGGCAGATTGTTTGACCTTGCTAACTGATAGGCAAGTAGTTTTATGTCTCCTCTAGTCAATCCAAACAATCTCGCTTCCATGGTCTTAATATAATCAACTTCTTTACATTCTAGCTCACTTGACAACACAGGTGGACGTCCAAATCTTGTGGAAACAGCTGCTGTAGGGATTGATTTTTTTAAAGACGAAATAGGGTAGTCCTTGGAAAACCGTTGGTGTCTGCTGTCACCCTGAACCCCATGGATCCCCTTTTGACAACTTAAATGGCATTCTTCATGTCTTCAGGGCTCCATTTTTTCGAGGCTTTTCAACCCTCTTCTTTTTTGAAGTTTGCATTATCCTGAAATAAAAAAAATAAAAAATACCTTGAACACACATTTTTACTTATAATTACAGTGAAAATATTTTTTTTTAATGTTTTAATAGCTAAAAAAAATTTTTTGCTGCGGTAGCAAAGTAGCCCAAATATGGAATACTATTACATTTTTGGAACAACAGACTATTCTATTTTAGGGCACTTGCCATATTTAAATATGACAGCCTGGCACACGTTGTGTTTATCTTAAAAATATTCATGATATACTGTTAGAATGGCCATTTAGTATATATTTAAACAACTAACTTAGTAACATGCTGTATTTATTTGACCATTCAAAATAATTAATATAGTACTAACCTTCAAAAAAGTAATAGGCAGCGTTTACAATCCAGCACTTTGACAAGAAGTGTATTAATCACAACTTGTGAATGTGTGGAATGTCAGGCCTCCACCGTGGTTCGGATCCCACGTTAAGCTGTAGGTCTTCCATTTCATCTCACAATCACCCTACCATTACACATTAGCGTAAATAATTGGGGTTGCGGGCGAAAGAAACTTTTAAGACCTAGTTACTAAACTGGTATCTTATCCCAGGCGGTAAAGCACCTGGCTATTGAGTTATGACCTCGGGTTCAATTATTGTTATGTTTTAAAATATTATATTTAGGGAAATTGAGGTTTCCCCCTTTCAAAGGGATGAAATAACAGCTGGGAATTGTATGGTGTGTTTGATGTAGAGTTAGATTAATTTGTAATTAGTTTGCTAGTTTAATCAGTTGGTTCAGAAAATTTTCATTAAATATCCCATATTAAAAATTATATCAAGGATCCGGTTCAGTGATCGCATTATATAAGGTGTCACTTTGACAATGAACAGGGTCGCCAATAACAGGGAGATTGGGGTTCGAATCCCGGTAGGGTGTACTGAAGGTGGATTTCCTTAAAATGTTTTCCACTCTTCTTCCACTAAAATACGGGTACACTTCCTCTAAATTCATAATCTACTTTATCTATACGGAATCAATAATATGACACATCCAGTGGTAAGTATAACATTTATAAACTTAGATTAAAAAAATATAAATAAATAAAATGAGAAATCAATTAATGAATAATTTAATTACAATAATATTTTAAGAAACTGATAAGTGATAATTGAAAATATATGTTGCAATTAAAACAATAATGTTGAGTGTTATTTATTTTTATATTATTAGATATTTAAGAAATATAAAAAAGTGGTTATGTATATTTTTTAAAGACAGTGATTAAAATCATCAAAAATAGGTATCTTTAAATCCCAACCTAAACTAGTTAGTGATGCATTGTTTTCTTATTACATATATGTTATTACTACTTTGTATCGTATTTATTACCCAACCCAACAAAACCGAACATTCAATTTGAAGATGCATGAAAGGTTAAGTTTTGTTAGGTTGAGATAGCTTGCCGCAAAATTATTTTTCTTATAATCACAAAATATTTAAAACTATAGCAAAAATTAATAAATACCATGCAAAATAATACATCATGTAAATGTGGGGTGGGGCTAGTGCTCTAAATCTTGGCCATTTTACCTTATCTTACCTCTGCTTTCCTGGCGAATTGAGGAATTAATTTCTGAGGTGGGGACATCATTAAGGAGAATTCCACTATCCCCAGATACTAGGAAGATACGTGAGGATGATTATGGTGGAAAGCAGAAAGGACCTACAGTTTAAAGTGGGTTCCGAACCACGGTGGGGGACTGGCATTCCACACATTCACAAAGCGTGAAAGCAAGCACTTTGTCAAAGGTGAAGGAATGGTTTGGTAATCAGAAGAATCTGTGCCGGAACCGGAATTTGAACCCAGAACCCTTAACACTGAAGTCTGACACCTTACCCTTAGACCACCGGGTCTCCCTGTACATTATGTAAATGTAAAAAAAAAATTGACAAAATCCCTTTTTACCACTTAATGTGAATACAAACCAATCAAATAAACTCTAAAATTAGGGGTGACCTGGTGGTCTAGGGGTAAGGTGTCAGACTTCTGTGCTGAGGGTCCGGGGTTCAATCCTCAGTCACGGCAGAAATTTATCTGATTGCCAAACCCTTCCTTCACCTCTGACAAGATGTGTATTAATCACAACTTGTGAATGTGAGGAATGCCAGGCCTCCACCGTGGTTCGGATTCCACGTTAAACTGTAGGTCCTCCATTTCATCTCACAATCACCCTACCATTGCACATTAGCGTAAGTGCGTATAACCCGAACGGGTAGTAAGACGCGGTGCTAATAATAATAATAATAATCTAAAATTAGGTGATCGTGTACAGCTCCTTTCATTTATATTTGGATTTGAATTTGAAGTAACTTGCTTCGGTGGCAGCATGGTCTAAGGTGTCACTCTCGCATTAGACTGGACTGCTAATTATGGGGATATTTGGGTTCGAATCCCGGTTAATTGTACTGGGAGAGGGTTTCTATGAAAATGCGAGAACACTCCCTCTAAAATTTAATCTTACTCATCTTTAAGCCATTAGAGTTATTAGTGCATAGACGTATAGCCTGAACGAATAGTAAAAATTGTTACTTCGAAAGAAAAAATATATATCGCCTGGTTTTGGACTTATAGAATAAACACATCATAATATATTTTCACAAACCAACAATTATACATTAGTTTTATTTTTTTAAGGCTATGTCATTTGTTAATTAGAGTAGTAATTGGTTTTTATGAATACGTATCTAGGCTATGTAAATGTAAGCTCAAATTAAATACATACATTTAACGTTACCTGTAATTTTCTCATTGACCAAAGAAACACTGTTTGCTAACTAATATGAATACAAATAAACCAAACAACAAACACTGTTCACTGTATTATAATCTGCAATTTATCTTTGGATTTAAGATTGAGATTTATATTCTAGGTTATCCTTGCTTTAGAAATACAAATAACATGTAAACGAATTAAAATTATTAGATAAATGACATTTTTATTTTATTATAATCTTTATTTTCAATCACTTTTCAAGTTTGAAAAATTTACTCACCAGGCACCATTAACTTTTATTAATACTATTGACGTTAGACATACCTATAAACGTTATAATTATGCATATAATCCGAGCGGGTAGTAACACGCGGTGCTAATAATAATAATTTCAATTTCAATTTCCTTTATTATAGTGCTGGCCAACAGTCGTAAGGTCTATAACAGGCCAGCACTGAAAAGTACACAAGTAATAATAATACTTAGCACCGCGTCCTACTACCCGTTCGGGTTATACGCTTAAGTACTAATTACACTAATGGATTAGGAATTGGGAGGGTTGAATTTAGAGGAAGCGAACCCGCATTTGCGTGGAGGGAGAGTGGAAAACCATTTAGGAAAAACCACCCCCAGTTCACCCGACCGAGATTCGAACCTCGATCTCCCCGTCCTCGGCGGGCGAGCTCAACACGACTAAAAAGTACACAAGTACCTTACATATATTTACACGAGAAAATAAGACAAAAATGGCTAAATAATGTTATATACTGATGAATAGTCACCAAAAAAAGTAATTAATAATGATAAGAATAAAAAAATAACATTAATAACAAATAACTAACAATAACAGTAACAATAATAATATAAACGTTATAATATTGCCTGCTGGATGTGGTACAAAATTAATTTGTAAAACATCAAGATAAAACCTTATCACATCTTTTCTAAATAATTTACCTCCTCTACTACAAGCAGTGTATTGGATTGTGAGCCCGACACCTTAGGCGTGTGACCATTTTAGTGGGTGTTTTATGATTTTATTAATACATGTAAGACAATAATTCTTAAAGCGAAACCAGGCTGTGTTTTTTGTTGCGTTGTTTACCGTTCACCGCGTCCGGGATATATTCATATTTATACTAACTGGGTAAAGATGAGGAAGGTAGAATTTAGAGGAGGAATTCCCGCATTTGTGTGGGAGGAGAGTGGAAAAACATTTAGTAAAAAACACCCATAGTAATCCTGGTCAGTATTCGAACCTTGACCTCTCCGTCAACGGAAAATTAGACCAACCCAAGCTCTCACTGACGCAGATCAAGATTTGTTTTAATACATAGTTCATTTGTTATTATTTCTCATACGAACGAAGTTCATAGACAATATTGTGATACTGAACGGGATGGCTAAAATATTAGTTTAAAGAAAATTTTGACTTGCTTCTATGGCAGCATGGTCTAAGTCATGGTTCTTTAGTTTCTAAACCCGCCTCGGTGGTGTAGTTGGCTAACGCACCAGTCGTGTTGAGTCAGACCACCGAGGACGGGGAGATCAAGGTTCGAATCTCGGTCGGGTGAACTGGGGGTGGTTTTCCTAAATGGTTTTCCACTCTCACTCCACGCAAATGCGGGTTCACTTCCTCTAAATTCAACCTTCCTTATTCCTAATCCATTAGTGTAATTAGTACTTAAGCGTATAACCCGAACGGGTAGTAAGACGCGGTGCTAAAATTAAAAATTAATTAAATTAATTAAATTTTAGTTTCTAAGACTAGACTATCGATGAAGGGGAGGTCGGGGATTGAATCCCAGATGGGTGTACTGAGGGTGGTTTCTCTAAAATGGCTTTTCACTTTTCCCGCAAATGCGGGGACACTTCGTCTAGATTTAACCTTCCTCATCCCTCCCTACTCATCGACGTAATCAGAACATATGCGTTCAACCTGAACAGGTAGTAAGACGCGGTGCTAAAATAAATCAGCATTTACTTGGAGATAAAATTTGAGAATTCGTTATGTAGAAAAATAAAATCAATGTACTCGGTTTGGGATCGAGCCCCTGACTTCTATGGTCAACTTTTGATGTTCTACACGTGCTGACAACCCTGTTGGCAATGCATTTAACTAAAAAAAAAAAGATATGTGTAGTTAAGCCGATCATAGTTCAGTTGCATGACTAAATGTTGTGGAATGCCTCAGTGGCCTAATTATTAGTTTGAAGAGCTAGGTCGCGGTGGTATTTTAGGCTGTGACGGACGCTAGGCGTCGCGAGCGTTCTATAAACAACCTGAGACCACAAGGCCACAGCGTGATAAGTTCCCTCACCTCTCTCTTCTCTGGCGTCATTTGTCACTTGGACGTCGTTGCTTCATCTAGACGCTTCCAGGACAGTAGTGATCCAACTCCGGGAGAAGCGTCTTAAGAAGAAAGTTGAAATTAGAGAGCCCAGTTTCAGGGTCGATTAACCGGGTTGTTGGATGTACGATAGTGCTTGAAACCAGTGATAGGGCGTGCTAGTGCCCAGTGCTACCACTGATAACAGTTTAAATGGGAAAACTATTGTTGTTAAACATAAGACATAAGGGTATTGAAGGAGTGGGATGGAAGTAGAATTCAAGCCTGTGAGATGAAATTTCTGAGAAGTGCTATAGGGGTGACAAGGATGGACAAGATATGAAGTATGAGGATGAGATGAATAGTTAAAGAGGAACCAGTGCAGGACAGGATGGAGGAGTCGCGACTAAGGTGGTACGGCCATGTGAGGAGAATGAAGGAGGAGAATATACCAAAGGAAATGTTGATTACTGAAGGGAGGGCAGGAGGCCAAGAGGAAGACCCAGGGATAAGGGGCTGAAAGGAGTGCAGACAAGTGTGGAGGATAGAACGGACCGAGTCATGGTAGAGGAGGAGAGATGGTGGGGAGAAAGGATACGTTGGAGAGGCAAACAGACCCAGCCAGTTGCTGGAAACTGTTCATAATGATGATCATGATGTTAAGACAGACAATTCATTCAATAGGACTGCACTTTGGAATCATTATTGTAAATCCCGAAATAGAACGTAGAAGGTCAGACATTTACAAAGACTGGATACAAGATCTATTGGTAACACTAGACTACTCATGTGTGACCTTTCACGACGCTCACTAAGACTCGCTAGAAGACGGGGGCTGGTTACCACTCTGAAGTGTGGTTACGTTGTGCGGCTACCGAATAAAGTCTTCCCCTTATGTATGTTACTTTGTGTCCAATATAGCCAGAATTTTCTAATCCTTCATTCTTATCCCTCTACCCCTCATTTCCCCACTCACCCCTCCCATAAGCTTTTTTTTAGCACCGCGTCTTACTACAATATCAGGTGGTACGCATATGTACTAATTTCATGAATGAGTTAAGGATGATTAAGGTTAAATTTAGAGGAAGTGTACCCGCATTCACGTGGAGGGAGAGTGGAAAACCACTTTGGGAAAACCATTCTTAGTACACCCGACCAGGATTCAAATCCCGATCTCCCTTTAATCGGAAGTCTAGTCTAACACGAGAGTGATGACTTAGATCATGTGGGCACCGAAGCAGGTCCCCATAAGCTATTTTTTCATGCCTATTTAAATTTATCTGTATTTTTTTTCTATTTCTTCATTGACAAACAATTACTATTATCAATTATGATTAAACTTTGAGTTAATACTCGTCACTTTTCAGGTTTACAGAACAAATTAATATAATTTTTGAAAACAAAATTTTTTATGTTTGAGTTAATTTGAAGGAAAATAATTCTTGTCAGTGTAGGTTTATGGTGACATTTTCAAAATAGAAATCTAATCGAAGTTCGGAATTCTGCATTTAAATTGAGAGTAGTGAAAGTGAGATCAATGAAATAGTTTTGTCTATAATTGGGTTGAATCTACTATTTTACGAAACCGAATTATTATTTTATCTACGATTCCGCATCTCAAATTCGAATCCTAAAAATGATTAACAAAAGAGGAAATATAAGTATATATATATATTACAATATATTGTAATGATATAAAACAGAAATAATCACTAAACGTTAAATTTTTTTACTATTATACATTAAATATAACATTAATACATCCAGTTAGTGGCATGGGGTCTGGATGTTAAGTTTATTCTATGATTATAATTATTCAGAAACCACCAATAAGGTGTATTAAAGCTATAAAACCTACTACAATAATCAAAGTTTTTTTAAATCTTTTTAAAGTATTTGAGTCTCGAATCTGATATTTTCTTTTTATCCTTGACTCTCGAATATCCTTAAGGATTTGAGGGCTCAAGGATTTGAGTGTTCGAGGATTCGAGAGTTGTGGACCTTGAGGTTTCCATCCTAGTTTTTTAGTTCGAAAATAATTTATTTTTTCATTTTATTTTTTAGACAGGGTAAAATGGTTTTACTAGTCTCAATTCCAGTTTTATAACGAAGAATAAAGAAACCCCGCACTACGATGCCCCACACACTCGGACAATGTTTCCATACTTAATTGCAACTGAATTCAATACAAATCAAGTATACCGTGTGTACGACCAACCATCATTTGGGGGGGGGGGGGGGGAGGAATCTACAGTACCTCCGGCCAGGATTCGAACCCCAACTCCCAGTCACCGACAAATCAATTAGATGATCTTGTGACCAGATATGACCACTGGTGCGAGTCTTGATCTATATCAAGATATACTATACCCATCTACACTAGGATTGTAGGTAACTGACAGCTAGCAGAAGGTTATTTATTTCAAACAATGGCTGAAAGTGTCTAACGTCAACCTATTAAGAAATAATTATTATTCGCTTAGTAATACTACATTATCAATAAAAAGTTATCAAACTAATCTAATAATTTTTCTCTGAGGATTACTATATAATTGGCGTTTTCGTAACTCATTCAAAGAACAAAATATATTAATAAAACCATTGAGTTTTATTGTTTTTTTGGTTGTGGCAAAAAGAATATTATAGTATATGACATAATAAATTAAAAAGTATTATACTCAGACTTGTATCATGTTATAACTGGCATACAAAATAATACATATTTTTATTTTGTAAACAACGCATGAACACAACAAAGACGGTTTGTATAACCTCATTAGTCGCCCTTGGTTTGGCTGGTTTGCCATCCTAAATTATGAAAAGCACTCAACAATTATAAGCTTTCGTCTGCTGAAAAACATTTTTTTAAAGTGAATCACAAACACCACTTCCGCGAAAGAAAAAAGCCCATCCAAACGATTATTTTCATAAGTTCAATGTTTCAGTAATGTAAAAACGGTTAAAAGAAAATAGTAGTAAAAAACTTTTTTTTTGTGAAAGTTTTGACAGCCAAAAGTTACAACAACCCAACATATTGTTTTGCAGATCAACAAGTTCGGCGAATGGATACAAATCACTTTCCCTAGCTGTCACTTACCCCCTCTACTGCGTAGATAGGGTACACAATAACTGTCATGAGGGAACTTGTGGTTTCCTATTCCACATAATAATAAAAAAATAACCGAATTAAAATGTATTTGACATATCTGAACGAATATAAATCAACAAATATAATTCACTTACTCACCTAATAGGATGGTGCTGGCTAAGAGGTATAATATATTACAATTTAAATAGCGAAAATTAAAAAAGTGTCATTAATATCATTAGTGAATATCACGTTTCATTCCAAAAGGTTAAGCTTTTATGAATCTATCACAGCATATCGCATTTGTCCACCAAGTTTATTCGAATTCTGTTGAAATTAATTGTTTGATTTTATTGTGCTCAGAATAAAATATTCCAATTTAACGATTTGGATTTAATTTATAATTATTTTATTAGTTCTTAAAAGTAAAACAACATTAATAAAGTAGTGTAGATTTTGTTAATTTATTAACACCAAATGTGCTCAAAATATTATTTTTGTTGGAAGTTCGGCTACGTATGATGCCAACTAGAAAGAATGGAAAACCGAAATGATATTTAAAAAATAAAATAAGTTGATTTTCCATTCGGCTATAATGTATGGCCACATTATATATGTGTTCGAATTCATTTGCTGTTGGTTTTTTGGACGACACGCTGTGCACTTGGAATATCATATAAAGTTACCAATTCCTGTACCCCAAATATATGACGTAATGGATTTCCCACTAATCTGCACCCACACACTTAACCTCTGTTCTCACTACGTTCATCGAACAGTTTACACGAGAAATGTTATATTTTATTAAATATTGGCTACTGATGAAAAACACGCCCACTGTCTTCAAACTCGAAATCTCTTGAAACTCGAAATCTCACTGTCACACTTACAAACAAATGCCACCTATCCCTATCTTTAGCTAGTACTGTGCACTCCATCTCATTACACCCTATCCCTCTCTTGAGCTAGTTATATGCAGTCCATCTCATTACAATCTATCCCTCTCTTGAGCTAGTTCTATGGAGTAAATCTCATTACACCCTATCCCTATCTTGAGCTAGTTCTATCCAGTCCACCTCATTACACCTTACCCCTCTCTTGAGCTAGTTCTATGGAGTCAATCTCATTACACCCTATCCCTCTCTTGAGCTAGTTCTATGGAGTCAATCTCATTACACCTTATCCCTCTCTTGAGCTAGTTCTATGGAGTCAATCTCATTACACCTTATCCCTCTCTTGAGCTAGTTCTATGGAGTCAATCTCATTACACCCTCTCCCTTCTTGAGCTAGTTCTATGGAGTCAATCTCATTACACCCTATCCCTCTCTTGAGCTAGTTCTATGGAGTCAATCTCATTACACCTTATCCCTCTCTTGAGCTAGTTCTATGGAGTCAATCTCATTACACCCTACCCCTCTCTTGAGCTAGTTCTATGGAGTAAATCTCATTATACCCTATCCCTATCTTGAGCTAGTTCTATCCAGTCCACCTCATTTACACCTTATCCCTCTCTTGAGCTAGTTCTATGGAGTCAATCTCATTACACCCTATCCCTCTCTTGAGCTAGTTCTATGGAGTCAATCTCATTACACCTTATCCCTCTCTTGAGCTAGTTCTATGGAGTAAATCTCATTACATCCTATCCCTATCTTGAGCTAGTTCTATCCAGTCCACCTCATTACACCTTATCCCTCTCTTGAGCTAGTTCTATGGAGTCAATCTCATTACACCTTATCCCTCTCTTGAGCTAGTTCTATGGAGTCAATCTCATTACACCTTATCCCTCTCTTGAGCTAGTTCTATGGAGTCAATCTCATTACACCCTATCTCTATCTAGAGCTAGTTCTATCCAGTCCACCTCATTACACCTTATCCCTCTCTTGAGCTAGTTCTATGGAGTCAATCTCATTACACCCTATCCCTCTCTTGAGCTAGTTCTATGGAGTCAATCTCATTACACCTTATCCCTCTCTTGAGCTAGTTCTATGGAGTAAATCTCATTACATCCTATCCCTATCTTGAGCTAGTTCTATCCAGTCCACCTCATTACACCTTATCCCTCTCTTGAGCTAGTTCTATGGAGTCAATCTCATTACACCTTATCCCTCTCTTGAGCTAGTTCTATGGAGTCAATCTCATTACACCTTATCCCTCTCTTGAGCTAGTTTTATGGAGTCAATCTCATTACACCTTATCCCTCTCTTGAGCTAGTTCTATGGAGTCAATCTCATTACACCCTATCTCTATCTAGAGCTAGTTATATCCAGTCCACCTCATTACACCTAGCTCTTTAAGGCCCATTTTAATGTTACTCTCCTACCTTCATCCAGGTCTTCTCAATGGTCTCTTCCCGTTGGGTTTACCAGTCAATACCCCAAACAATATTATAGATTCTTCCATCCGTGTTGCATGTTCTGCCACCGGTGTCTGCAAGATTTGATTACCCTAACAATGTATTGTGGTGATCACAGGTATGTAACTCATCATTATGTAACTTTTTCCACTCTTCATTTTCAATCGCTTTACTCTAATATTACTAACATTTACCAAATTGCAGCTACAGCCCAACTTTCATAAAATATACTTTTAGAAAATATTATAATTTTTAGGTAAAAATTTTTGTATTTTAATATATGATTATTGATATTGTATAGGTATTGATAATATCTATCAAAAGTGGCATCTGCAGATCATATTAATTGACTTATTAATACATGAAAGTAGATTTAGTAACTTTCTTTTAGCTGTCAAATAAGGCTCTTTATATGAAAATTGCACTCTAAATACGATATCCACACTACAACCCGAACCCTGCACCAAATTTTCCTGCTCCGATATGCATATTATGTATTTTATTGTGACACTTCACTTTTAAATTCATTATTTAATCAATACTCTCTTTTAGCCCACCTCAGTGTCCGAATGGTTTACTAAGGCGTCACTCTTGGGTTAGACTGGCCTGCTCAAGACGGGGAGACCGGGGTTCGAATCCCGGTCGTGTCTGCTTAGGGTGGTGTTTCCTAAATGGTGTCTTGCTCTCCTTCCACGCAAATGAGGGTAGACTACTCTAATATACTTCCTTCCTCATCCTTACCCCATTAGATTAATTATCTCATAGGTATAACCTGAGAAGGTAGTAAGATGTGACAAGAAATACCCCATTCAAGTATGCAAAAATTTTGTTGAAAATTAAAGTAGGGTGCGTAATATCAAGCTTGTCAAATTCCTTTAAGCCCTATTATTTTTAATAGTCAATTGTCACCTTTAATTTTGTACATTTAACAGATAAATAAACAGACTACCCACCCTTTCACATACTTACATACGTACCCTCTCCTCCCCCTCTCAAATATGTAGCTATATATGTTTATATACATAAAAACATACTGATATTATTTATACTTCTTTTAGTTAGCATTGCATCTTACTACTCGTTTTGGGTGTACGCAAATGTACTTATTACTTTAATGTGTTAGGATGAGAAAGGTTGAATTTAGAGGAAATGTATTATCATTTGCGTGGAAAGGGGGGAGAGAGAGAGAGTAAGAATGGAAAACCATTTATTAAAAAAATCATCACCCGACCGTGATTTGAGACCCGTTCTCCCAACATTGACAGTCCAGTCTATTGAGAGAGTGACGCCTTATACTATTCATCCACCGAAGCTTTCCTCAAACAAATTATATTTCTAGCCCTTGTATCCCAGTTTATCTCCGCACGAGAGGGCTTTGAAAACGTCCACCTTTTGACCCTCCCAACCCTCGTGATACATGACAAAACCCTAGTTTCCTCGAGTTGTGCCGTTGTGGTCCCGATGGAACCCATCTTATTTTGCCAGGAGGAACAGGTGGCGACACCGTAGTGCTGCCGAACAGAATGTAGGTTGAGGTTATGTCATACCAAGAGGAGGGGACAGATATAGAAGCGGGCACCATGGAGACAAGGCGTCGTCTTCGGTCCGCCAAGGTCTCAGATCCTGTGATTTACCTGCCTCCATCGCGGTCGACAACCACTCCTTCCAGAAGATAGGACTGTGAGAGTTGTTGGCTCTTCCTCTGGAGCCCAGGGTTCGATCCCGATCAACTTAATTTGCTGATAGTTTTTCTACACACTGGTTTTTCAGTCAACTCTTCAGATACTTTTTTTTACTTATCCTTTCAATTCATTCTCCCTCAAATTAAGACATATTTTATAATCTAGTGTTCTTTTAGTTTCATCATAGCTACGGGTCCTCGTGATACTAAGGCAGAGACAAGAATTCAATCTGTGAACTAGGCTTTTATTTGTTTTCCGTGTCTTACTACCCATTCAGGCCATCCGCATATTTTTGTTTTTTACTATCTTTATTTAACGTACATCAAGAGCACTTTCTGAACCAACTGATTGTATCAGCATACGAGAATTTCTCAGAGTGAGAGCGAAAGGGCCTACCAATTTTGCCAGGAAAAGAATTTTCACATACTTTTCAGGGATCTTTTACATGCTACAATTGACATGGGACCGATGGCTTTACTTCCCCTGTGAAGGAAGTTGTGCTACGGATATTTATCGCTCAAGAAAAATCCTTCACCCCAGGCTGGGGTTGAACCCACAAACATCGGGTCATGAAGCAAGCACTTTACCTCAAGACCACCGAGGTTGACAACTGCATAATAACACTAATTAAATAGGGATAAATGAGGTATTATTTAAATTAAATTTACCTGCAATTGCGTGGAAGGAGAGTGATAAACCATTTAGGTAAAAACATCCTCAGTCATCGGCAATCCATCTTATTGCATTAGGTTTGTTAGAGGGTGTAGATAAGTAGGACGTTGAAGAAGAAATGCACCTCCATTTACATGGATGACAGATGAAAAAACCAAAATATGGAAAACTTGATCCTATACAGGTGTTTAATTTGAACGGGATTTGGTAATAAAGCTGTTTCTAATTCTAGTAGGGTGTTTGGTGTGAAAGGTTTTTTTAACTCTAACAAATATTTGATGATTTTTGTTTAGTTCTATACGTATTGTTGGTGGTAAAAAGTGCTTCCAATTTTAGCAAGATATTTATTGATACGAATGATTCTAATTATAGTCAGGTGTTTGACGATAAAGCTGTTTCTTATGCTAGCAAAGTTTTTGGTGATAAAGGCGTTTCTTATGCTGGCAAACTGTTTGATGTGAAAGTGGTTTATAATCCTAGCCAGGTGCTTAGTTGTAAAAATGTTTAAAGCTACAGCCACGTGTCAGGTGATAAAGTTGTTTCTTATCTAAGTCAGATTTCTGTCGAATAGACATTTATAACACTAGGCTATGGCTAACTAGTCTGACAGTTTCCAACTAGTTTTAGGTCATATGCTGATCTAACCCCATGTCTTTAGAAAGTCTCAGAATATTTCTAGACCGTATGATCTTATCCGACCTCTTGTGTTTAGAAAGTTTAACCCACATCGTCGGTCGAATGTTCTAACACGTCACTCTCGTTTAATACCGGATTGTCAGTGACGGGGAGATCGGTGTTATGATCCCTGTCTGGTGTACTGAGGCGGGTCTAACCTAAATGGATTCCCACTCTACCTCTATGCATATACTGGTACATTTCCCTTAAAATTCCACTTTCTTCGTCCTTATTCCATTAGCATACAGCCTTAACGAGTATTTTGCCGCTGTGAAAAGATAATAACAATTTATAAAGTCTAGTCGAACCAAACCGTCTTGAAGAGAAGTGGTGAAAGGCTTCTCTCGGCCGGTCATGGTGCCAGTCACTCATCCGATGAGACGAATATTCCTCTCGATAAGAGTTTATTTCCTCAGTTGGATGGTTGGCGTGCGTGAGTCAAGACGCGCCTGGCTGGATTGGGATAATAGTTCTATTCCTGGCTCCTTGCTGCGGTCCAGGTTGTTCTCTAGCTCCAGGAGGAAGAAGGGGGGAGGTCCTAACAGGAGTTTTATTTAAAATCCCACACATACACATTTGGTCACTCTCATTGTAATTCCAACCCAAATTGTTTCTCTCTCTTTCTCTCTCTCTCAATCTTCCACATGGGCATATGTTCTCGTATCCACTTTGGAAATCGGGGCGGTCTAAAGGTAGGCGTTCCCTCAACATGACCATGACTCGCGAATCGTAACCACGACCTCAGCCGTTCAGATGGTGACGCGCGGGATACTATGTTTACCTAGAAGCGACTGGCGATGGCCAAACCTGTGTTATGTTCTGTGAAGTATAGATAGTTCCTCAGTTATCAGAAATAGTTTCATTGTGTTTGTTTTTTAAACAATAGAGCGTCGATAATTCGGACTAACTGGGGATTGACCCAGTCCAGATTATCGAAAATACAGTACCTATACCAAAAATAAAAATAAGCATAGACGGGATACTTACAAAAACTCATTGTTAAGATAGATACATTTTTACTTTATTCAAACAACGAACTTAAACACATTTTTTTATTGCTAACATCACAAATTTTGAAAGAATATAATAAGGCAAAAATCTAACATTGAGAAAAAAGTCTCCAATTTTGTTTTGAACAAGGATTAAGCTTTAAGGGTGCGGCATTTAGGCAGCTATGTCTCTGATATTGATACCACTGTGTTTATTTTTTTATATAAACAATACTTTTTCTTGGCGATTCGGATTATCGATTAACCGGATTTTTGACCTCCAAATTATCGATTCTCTACTGTGTTTCGTGTTTTTGTTTTTGTTTTTTGTGATCTCATCACTTATTCTGATATTTATTTCCCGGAGCAGTGTGGTCGTGGTGTAAAGCCGTTGGTCGCGCGCTATGATTGCCAGTCACGGTCGCCTCAAAGGAACTGGTCACATCTACTAGATCCAGTCCAGTCGCGCTCTCCGTTTGCGGTCCCGTCGAGGGACCTTACGGCGTTGGACTGCGCCTTACACTTGTGTCACCGTCGATAGAGAGGTTGGGTTCTAATCCCGGCTGGTTACAACGAGGGTGGTAGGAGTTTTTCCACTGTGGTATATCCCTTTCTCTCTCTCTCTCTCTCTCTCTCTCTCCCCCCTCTATCTCCCTCTCTCTCCACTTAAACGGGTGAATGTCGGGTGAATGTCTTCTAAAAACCACCCTCCTAATCCCTACCCTTGGCCTTGATGTCAAAACGTGATGTTCGCCTCGTATAGTCTAGTTAGAAGGTGACAGGGAAAGTTGGGATTTGAATCTCAGTTGAGTGTGGTGAGGATGTTTTGTTTTCTGCATGATTTACAAATATCATTCCATGACAATAAGGGTAAATTTACTCTACTTTCTGCCTTCATCATCCTTACCACGTTAACGTAAATCTTAGAATATCCTTGATGGGTTGTAAGTCACGGACTCGCACACAAACGATTAAGTCCTAAGGTGGCATCATCTTGTAATTTGAGAGTGTGTACAAATTTACTATTCAAAAGATTTAATTTGCATTTTCCAAAAGCTAGGGCATATCAACGCACTATTTACAAACCATATTAACCTAAAATAACAAACATACTTTCGGAAAATAACAATATATTTGTAATTTAATTAACTTATTTCAAAATAGTAAATTATGTTTTTTTCATTAGCATGTTCACCACTAAGGCTATTAACGATATTCTCTAAATAAGGGGTTGGTGACTAAGTAGGCCTACTCTCAAATAATATTAGTGACCAAAATAACCTTTATTGGTCATAATATATCATTTAATTTATCTATTCAAAGTATTTAACGTGCTCTTTCTGAATCGACTGATTACATAAGCAGACGAGAATTTCTATGAGCGAGCGTGAAAAGGCCTACCAATGTTGCTAGGAAAGGTACAGGTATTACATAACTTTCAGGTTCTTGTACATGCCAAAATCGACATTGGACCGACGGATTTACTTCCTCTCCGAATAAAACTGTCCTGCGGATTTTTATTGCTCAAGAAAAATGCGTCGACCCCAGCTGGGTTTGAACCCACAAACAATATGTCCTGAGGCAATCACTTTATCTCAAAACCACCAAGGTCGACCATAATCGGTAATGTTCTAAGAAAATAAAATATGTTATAATGTTATAAGAAAATGATATGTACATTTTATTTATTTTATATTTTCTCTAGAATGGTGGGGACATAAATATTTGAGGAAAGTTAGAAATTTAGGAATAAATATAAGATATATGGGCAACAAAAGGGCAGAGGAGTGAAATTATGGGTGATCGCGGGATCTTTGATAAGTTTATATGTTGATCTGGGCCAAAAAGGTTACTGACCCCTAATCTAAGGGATAGAGACCAGGAGGGTAAATTAGGGGAGATTTGAGAGAAAGTGGGAAAAACAACGTGATAAATTACGAAAGGAAATCGTCTTTCCCCAGTGTGCCCAGTCAAGATTTGAACCTTGACCTCCCCGACACCAGAAATACAGTCTGTTGGGAACTTCACGCCTTAGACCATGTGGCCACCGATAGAAATATTACTTCTAATCAAGCATTGCCTCTAATCAATTCTAGGAACCTTGAGTATAGACAAATAAATGATGATCGATTTAAGAAATAAATGGTATTACATAATCGTACATACTTTCCGATGGATTCTATTATATTTCGAAAATAAATGTTAAAAAATCGTGGAGCAGTAAACAACCCATAAATGTATTTTTCTCCGGAAAAAAAATATACAGCGTTATTTATCATGTAAAACATTCCCGATACCCATTTGTAACAAAATAGCTAGCGCAATTTTCAAATCATTTACATTTTTCGAAAATTAGTCATAAGTATTCTACCACTAGGGAGTTTTATCCGAAAAATAAGTATATAGTGTTATTTATTCTGTAAAACATTCTCCAGATACATATTTTTAACAAAATATTTATAGCCATTTTCTAACAATTTCAAATGTTCACAAATCAAGTCACAGTAAACTCAAATTAATTTTATTTTAAAAAAAATAGCTCATACAATCCCCAGATATTAAATTTGAACAAAATCCCTAAAGCCACTTTCAAAAAATGTAGAATTTTTGTAAATCAATCTTTTGTAAACTACCCCAAATTTTAGAACTATAATTAAAACCAAGATTTTGTTTAAATGTATGACCATATAACATAATAATATCAAGTTTAACTAAATCAACCAATAACTGCTGCAGCCCTAGATACGAACAGACACACGCATAAAGACACGGAAACCATTGTAAAACCAAATTCTTTGAATTCGATGGCACACAAGTGCCAACCTACAGCGTAATTTAAAGCTTTAAAATGTTCACGATTACTATATATATATAGTAATCGTGAACATTTTTAAAGCTTTAAATATATATATATATATATATATATATATACTATATATATATACTATATATATATTATATAGATACTATATATACTATATATATATAGTAATCGTGAACATTTTAAAGCTTTAAATTACACTATAGGTTGGCACTTGTGTGCCATCGAATTCAAAGAATATATATATATATATATATATATATATATATATATATATATATATGAGAAGTAATAAAAACTAATATTGAGGTATTGTGGATGCTATTTAATATGAAACCATTTCGACAGATTATGAAGATATATTGAAGAAAATGTTTGATGACAAAATCCAATATCAAGCAATATATAACTAGAGCACTTCAGTTTTTGATGAAAAAGAACACTTGAGCTACTTATACAAACACATTCTAATATCAATCTAGTTTTATTAACAAGACAATGCAATAAAAATTCTAAATCTAATGGCGTTGTTTGGGCAAAGATATACCATAAAGTTTGGAGTAACATTGTATCAACGTTATAGCAAGAAAAAACCGCTTCAGTGGTCGAATGGTCTAAGGTGTCACTCTCATTATAGATTGGCCTGTTGAAGACGGGGAGATCAGGGTTCAAATCCTGGTAGAGTATATTGAGGGTGGTTTTCCTGAATGGTTCCCCACTCTCCTTCCACGCAAATGCGCGTAGATCACATTTAAAATGTTTCCTTCCTCATCCCTACCACATTACAGTAGTTGTTATATATGCGTAAAGCCTTAACAGGTATGGTGATGGTGGTGATTGTAATAGTAATGATATTATAGTAAGTAAAGAAGAAATTTTATATGAGAGTTTTTAAAGTGACTAGATCTACGTTAATGTATTCATAAGCTTAGAAATGTATTGTACAGCTCTCATTTTTTAGAAGATTGGTGTAAATTTCTACATCTGTAAAATAAACTAGTGAACGTTTTCTAACTCTGCCATTAGTGTATTATTTCATTTATGTTCTTTGTAGAGTATTTCTACAACAATATATGTTATCTCGTTTCACAAATCTTACGAGTTTTTGGTAAATGTCTCTATTTTAGGATTAAAGAGAGAGAAATTCTGTGCAGTGCACCGTACTATTTATTCATTTTTAAATTTAAAGATTATAATTATACCGAAGATAGGCCAACAAATATTCAAAGGGTAAACTGCAATTTCTTAAAACGACAATTTGTTTATACATCAATTTCTAGAATTTTACCAAACTGATTCTAAATTTTTAAAATAAATTCTTATTTTTTCCAAGGATAATATATTAAATATTTCAAATTTAAATATTGAAACAGCAATATTTATAATATAATGTATGTTAGTCGATGAATGTATGGATACTATTAAGACAGAGATCCTATCCCCAATTTTAAAAATAAGTCTTGTGGGCCTCTCAAAGAATATTTGAGTTTTAGATTTTCGCAAAAATCACAGATGAACTTTTTATTTCCAGTAACTTTAATTTAAAATTTTTAGTGATTAATTAATTAATTAATAATGTAATGTATAATATAGTAGAGAGAGTAATAATGAATGAGAGAGAAAATAGGTGTGGGTTGGTACAGTAAGAATGTATGTATATGCTATAAAATGGTTTTAATGGCGATATGGCTCTATCAATATATATTTACTACTCGTATAACATGAAGAGTTCTTAGAATGACTTATATGATGATGGTCCCACTGTTGGGCTCCAATTGAAGAACTCCTCCTCTTCCACCTTCAATAATGTAATGCCCCACGTTGGGGGCCAATTGAAAAGGTTCTTCCTATAGGCCCCTTGTTGGGTAACCAATTGAAGAGTTCTTAGAATGACTTATATGAAGAAGGCCCCACGTTGGGCGCCAATTGAAGAACTCCCCTCTTCCACCTACGACCCTCTTTAGTTGGGCAACAATTGTAAAATTTGTAAAGACGACCTATAATTTTGATATTTGTCCCTGACTAGCTCAGCTTTTCGTATCGACGCGATTATTACATAAGGAAATTCCCACTTATACAATAAATATACCTTGATCACTTTTATATTGATTTATTGTTGGGACGTATTCTTTTATATGTTATTACTGTAATCATTAACAATTCCAGCTTATACAACCGACCCGTTTCCACGCTGTTCACCGTACATAATATATCATTATTAAAATATGCAACGACGTACAACACGTGTCTTGTCTTCACCCTGGTCAATGCGCGTCTCCCCTCGGGTACTAGTGAGAGTTCACTTCTTCCTCGCGTCTTTTTTCAAATTCTGATGATATCGTAGGTTGCACCCACGTGGCCTGACAATCTCTCGACCTATCACATGAGTGTAGTTTAAATCCTAGCTTTCTGGTTGGCTGGACAATGCAACCGCTCTGTACTGAGGAAAAGGTGTATTTCTCTTTGAACGAAAACTCTGTGCTGGATCAGCTTTTCCCTTTGTTTCATCGACCAACGCACCCAGTAATCACATTTAATATAAAAGAAATGTATTGACTTCCAAACTGCCCGAAGGGCTTAAATATTCTGAAATTAAAATGAATAGTTTAAATAATATTATAAAATAAAGAAAATTTCCGAATTTAAAATATAAAATGTAAATAAATCATTCAAAATAGCAGTCTCGTTCCTCCTTTTCGAAAAAACATAGTGTTTACAAGTTGGGACATTACAAACACTATATAAATAAATAATTGAACTAGGCGTAAATTAGCTTAAAATTTATGGGAAGTAATAATATATTATATTGTTTAAAAAAGATTCTTTTTTGATGGATTATTATCAAACTTGACTAGATGCACATCGTTGTTTTATTGGCTATGAGCCAAAATATCGTTACCAGATGTGTTAAGACTTAAAAGCTTGTATAAAATTGAATAATAATTAGTGGAAAACAAATGCACAGTAGTACAAATTCCTAAACCTACATTAAGATTATAAATACGACAGAAAAACGACAAGAAAATGTTTTCAATGTTCATACTTCTTGAATGACTAACTCAAACTTTTTTATTTTTTACTTGATGGTCAACACCTTTAATGCATTATGACTCGTACGCTGTTCGACCCTCTTCTGAGAGACTGTGGTTCAAATCTAAGATTAAACAGAGAGTAACTCCAACGGTATGTAAATTAGATGGGTTATGAGTTCGATAAGGTTTAGGTAAATTACCCGTTAAAACAAATATTCTGGTAATGGTGAAAAAGAACCTTGGTGAAAAGAATATCAGTCCGCGTATAGCTTGGTTTGACCTATTTAAACTTGGACAGGTGCTGGTGGACTAAGATTAGCCCAAGGGAGAGGCGAATCTGTCGCCGGTCAACCCAACCTTACCCCTCCCTCTTCCCTCCTCCTTTTTTGTCACCAAGGAACCGCGTCTGGACCCGCTGCAATCACTCGAGCAAAGCGGAAAGATTGAGGGGGGTGGGGGGAAAGGAGTGTATGTATCCCTGTGAGAATTAAAGCTCCAAGTACACCCCTCTACACACAAGAGATGTTTCCATAACTAATTCAGTGCTAAATTCAGTACAAGTAAGCTATTACCGGTCTTACTTCTTAACCCAGCCAGGAATGCGTCTGTATACTGGTCTAATAGTCCCAGGTCCAAGTCCCGTCATGGTAAAAAAAAAATCCATCGTTATAATTGAGGCTTTCCCCTTCACAGTGTTTCATTAACGCCCGAGGTACTTTATGTTGTGTCTACTCTGAAATTAAGCTAGTTTGTAAGCCGTGGACTAATATAATCAGTTGGTTCATAAACTTAAATACCCTATCCCAAATTCACAACAACAAAATTACTAGTGGGAACTATTACAGTGTGAATGACCAACTATCATTACGGCTATTATCAAAACAAGTTGTAGTCATGAAAACTAGTGAGTAATTTGGTGACGATTCAGATCGTAGATTTCAGTTATATTTAATTACAAACGCATGCACAGGAGAGATTCTAGTTTTATTACATTAGTAAACTGAACACTGATTTTGTATTATCTTTAAAACAAACGTAAAACGAAACTAGCGTTTTCAAATAAATGTATTTTATAGATTTACTAATAAATTTAAAACTATTTATATTGTTTCAAAATAAACATTAAAGTTGTTTATTTATACTTACAAAACACTTTTTTTAAAGGAAATTTATTTTTGTTGGTAATATTAACCATCCATAAAACAATGATTAAATCTATGACTGTGTGATTGCACGTCGTATATTTCCTAGTAGCTAAATCACTAGTAATTTCATGAAAGCTGCCATCATTATTTCAGCACAGATTTATCTACTGAATAAATTGCGAAACCATTATTCGTGGGTATGGAGATTCAAGCAGTGATCGTTATTACAGTAATACTTACTAGCAAATATATTAACAGTAGACTCACTACCTTCATGTTCTTATCGTTACTACAGGCTTTACATTTCTCTTTGGATTTCAGGTATAAATCTCTTCTATAATTTCTTCTTGGATTTGAAGTAGATATTTCTCCTTGGTGATCAAGTTAAATGGAAAACAAATGTTTATTATATTCAAAATTATATTATATTAATAGAGAATAGCTGTGGTTCACGTGGTTTAAGTATCTCAATATATTATGTCAAATTTTTTAAAAAATGAACTAGATAGGTGCTCGATAATTATAAATTCAAATCCCTTGAGATGAACTACTAAATGAAAAATCATTAGAGTAGCCACCATTTAGAAATGGATAAAAATATTATAAAAAGATGTCCATACAACGTTTGACTTAGGTTCAAATATTAACTATACAAAATTTTGTTAAAATTGGTCATTGCATTTATTTGACAGTTATCATGGACCAAACAGACATACAGATTTTTTAGTAGTTGCCATCTTGAAATGGATAGCCATATCGAAAAACACTGTGCATACAGAGTTCGGCATAGGTTTAAAATATAATGTCCCGGCCAAATTTCGTTAAAATTGGTCCGAGTATTTGATAGTTATTGCATAGCAAATATCCGGGCAGACAGACAGATTGACAGAAAAATGCCAAACGATCCAAATAAAACAGAACCTCGCTTCGCTTAGTCAATAAGATAACGTTTCAAGAAGTAGTAGTAAAATATTCATCCTGTGAATGCAAGGGCGCACTTCAGCCATTGAGCTTCATTTCCATATATAATTTGATCTAAACATTATTTTCAAGTGATTTTTAAAACTGACAACTCAGATCAGCATGCACTGTTTATAAAGTAACGTTGAAACACTTCATCCAAGTCATCATAAGATATCACTGAGTTTAAATATATTCTTATGAAATACAGTTCGCAGTATTTCCTCTAAACTACAATGTTAAGTTATATTTTATATTTTTACTTTCTCTCTATCTTACAGGTAGAGAAAGTATGGTGATCGTCAAAAAATTCGAACTCGAGATTTTGATGAATTTTGACGTTTCATGACTTCTTGAATCCGAAAAAGTGGTTTTTGAATTTCCGTCTGTCTGTCTGTCTGTCTGTCTGTCTGTCTGTACCTCCAACTAGAGCCTAAACTATTTTACCGATTGAGCTGAAACTTGATATCTAGGGTTTTCATAGGGTTGCCCCGAGGGGTTTTTGGAATTGGATATCTACCCCTAAAATTAAGGGTAGTTTACTGAAGGGAAAAAAGAGAAAAAGTCGATTTTCTCAAAATCGGCTCTAACGATTTTTATTAAATTTCATTTATGAACATTAATAAATATTCCAAACAAAATGGCTACTCTCAATATTTCGGCAAAATCGCTTTAAGGGCTCCGGTCTGATGCGTAAATAAACATTTTTTATAATATCTCCGAAACTATTTGAGATATGAAATTACTTAGCATTACAAATATGTATATATATTTATAATACAAATATTTTATTCGAAACATATTTTTATAAAATCAATAATTTTCAATCTATACGCAATTATATATATATTTTTAGCTTTTTGGACATTAAAGCTTAAGTATTGCGATCGTAAAAAAAACTAACCTGAAATGTTGATGGATTTCGACGTCTCATGACCCCCCGAACCCTAAAAAATAGTCTTTGCAATGCCGTCTGTCTGTGTGTCTATTAAAACTTAAAATTAAGGGTAGTTTACTGAAGGGCAAAAAGAGAAAAAGTCGATTTTCTCAAAATCTGCTCAAACGATTTTGATTAAATTTCATTTATAAACATTAATTAATATTCCAAATAAAATGGCTACCCTCAATATTTCGGCAAAATGGCTTTAAGGGCTCCGGTCTGATGCGTCAATTGACATTTTTTTAAATATCTCCGAAACTATTTGAGATATGAAATTACTTAGCATTACAAATATGTATATATATTTATAACACAGATATTTTATCCGAAACATATTTTTATAAAATCAATAACTTTCAATCTATACGCAATTATATGAATTTTTTAACTTTTTGGACATTAAAGTTTAAGTATTGCGACCGTAAAAAAAAACTAACCTGAAATGTTGATGGATGTCGACGTCTCATCACCCCCCGAACCCTAAAAAATAGTCTTTGCAATGCCGTCTGTCTGTGTGTCTATAAAAAATTAAAATTAGGGTAGTTTACTGAAGGGCGAAAAGAGAAAAATTTGGTTTTCTCAAAATATGCTCAAACGATTTTGATTAAAATTCGTATCTAGGCGTTGATTAAGATTATAAATAAACTGGCTATTTTCATTTTCCTATGAAAATGATTTTTAGGATACTTTACAGAAGCGTTAATTTCCGTATCTCCACAACTATTGGAGAAACTCAACAACTTATCATTGCAAAATTGTAGGACTATTAGAAATAAAAAACTTTTATTTGACATTAATTTTTATAAAAGCAGCAGTTTCTGAGATATTTGCAAATATATTAATAATATTTTGTGAGCTTTAGTTGTAAACATATACTACTTAAGTCTTAACGCAATAATTCTCCAATGCCATAGAGTAATTAAATATAAGTAAGTATCTAAAAAAAGTATGTTATTTTTCCTTAAATCTCTTAGGAGAAATGTTTGCATAGCAATGATCTATCTCCATTTTAGACTCAATAGTCAATATTTACATTTTTTTATTGGTCAAAATGTATAAATGAATAATTAAATATCAATGCGATGACTTGAAGATCTGCAACACCATATAAAATGTTAAAATTGTAACCAGAAATCGAAATTTTAAT
The DNA here is from genome assembly GCA_033556935.1 of Timema podura. Taxonomy (NCBI): domain Eukaryota; kingdom Metazoa; phylum Arthropoda; class Insecta; order Phasmatodea; family Timematidae; genus Timema; species Timema podura. Next base: position 76,132,384 of record JAVRXN010000009.1, on the reverse strand, counting down.
ACGAAGTGTTGACCCTTGTGGAAGACATTAAACTGTTTGAAATGTTCTTAGTTGGACAAAGATGTGCCTCTTTTCTCATTGATTATATATCATTGTATATTATTTTATGCGTGTTCTTATGTGGAGTGGTGATGATACAATGTACATTATTCCGTTCAGAAATCTTACGAGTTTATAGAAAGAGAGAGAAAGTCTGTGCGGTCTGCCGTACCATTTATTTTCTTAAAGGTAACAACATTCCAAACAATTCTTGGTAGTCATTTTTGTCTTATTTTAATTATAATTACCTACAAAATAAGTCAATAAATATGTAAAACGAAAAATGACATATTGGCGATGAAACGGCCCGTTAACTGACAACGCATGGTTTAAGGTGTCGCTACTACAATATAATGGACTGTCAGTGATGAGTACATCGGGGTTAGACTTCTTGTCAGGTGTAATGAGGGTGTTTTAAGCTAAATTGCTTCCCACCCCACTTCCAAATGGTGGCAAATTTCCTCAAATTTTACCTCTATCATTCCTATCCCATTAGTGTAGCCCAAACCGGTGGTAAGACAAGGTGAAATAAAATAACTGGCGTGGGATGGACTGCGTTCTATAACTATGGTTCCCGATAGCGTCAAAAGCTTAGAGTATGTACACCCCGTTTACCCTGTAAGGTTGCAGTCTTACCTTGACGAGTTACACTATGGGCCAGTTTCATATTCAGACTTAGTACGCATCAATTGCGACGCTATACTAAATATAGGACGACACCTACCTAGACCAGAGTGGAATGGGACGGTTTCATATGCGTAACTATCCCATTCCATTCGAGTTTAGATAGGTGTTTAATATAGCACAGTACTTGAGGCGTACTGCGTAAGTCTGCTAATAAGACTAGCCTATTCCTTTCTAGCCTAGGTAGGTGTAGTCTTGTATTTATTATAGCGCCAGAATTGAGGTATGTTTGACTATGAAACTGGACCATGCCATTCTGGTTTAGGTAGGTTTCTTCTTGTATTTAGTTTAGCACCACACTTGAGTCGTACTAAGTCGGAATATAAAAATGACCCTATGACCCCATATTATAAGATATACCATAGTAGAATAATGCAAGGAAAGCGTGCTATTTTACAGGGTAGACGAAGGCTACGCATATATATTTGATTATTATTATTATTATCACGACCGTGTCTTACTAACTGTTCGGGCTGTAGGCACTTACGCTAATGTGTAATGATAGGGTGATTGTGAGATGAAATGGAGGACCTACAGTTTAACGCGGGATCCGAACCACGGTGGAGGCCTGGCATTCCACACATTCACAAGTTGTGATTAATAAACGTCTTGTCAGAGGTGAAGGAAGGGTTTGGCAATCAGATAAATCTGTGCCGGGACCGAGAATTGAACCCCGGACCCCTAGCACAGAAGTCAGACACCTTACCCCTAGAACACCAGGTCACCATATTTCTGAGTAGGATATTTGATATGAATGTTTGACACAATTAGGATAGTTGCTATTCAAACATGTCTGAGTAAGAAATCTGATACGTGGGCTTTACTCTTAGACAAGGAGATATTTATAATAAATACCTGTTTGAGTAGGATATTGGGCACTGTGCTGTAGGATTGTAATTTGTCTCTATCTTGCGTCCCACACGAGAAGTGGTTACCAATCCATCCAGAATTAATAGCACTCCTAACTTCTACTCTGACAAATCTTCTACGAATATGGTTTATTGACAGGTCTACTAAAGAATATCAATTAGTTTTCGTTACAGTGCATTCATTATAGCAGCCATACATTCAATTAGGTGTTAAACTAATTATCTGGGGTCTTGTCGTTTGGTTTGTCCTATAACTATTCCTGGTCGGAGCAGTATTAAAGATCCAAAACCAATGCCATTTTATTTTTTCTCTTCAATCCTAAAATCTTAAATAGCTTTATAGAAGCGAGGTTTCAAGGATTTGATGGTTCGAGGTTTCGAGGATTTTAGGGTTCAATGATTTAAGGGCCCCATTCATAAAAATAAATCCTTATCATTTTTCTCTTTGGTTATTTTAGGCCACTGATCGTAACACTAGACCAAAATACCAAAATTATTAATAATACTGGTTTTATTTTTAAAAAAATGGAAAACCAATGTTGCTGTTTTATTGAAAACAAAAGATGTTCGTACCTCAGAACTTGCTGCGCCGGGGATTTAAGATATTCCCGCCACGTGTGAGCAGAAGGCAAGGACAAAGCGAGCTCTGTTCCGGTCATTGGGAGGATGTGGGGTATAACCGGCGGGTAAGAGGGGAGGGAGGAAGGCGCGTGTTTGAATTCCCGGCAGATGCGAGTGTGTTTTCTGACTGGACGCACGCTTTCTTTCCGGTCCCCTCTCAACACGCTAATGACGTCACCACGGTTCCATCCACCCCAGAAATAGGACGTTGCAGGAGCAAGGATCGTCGTTAAGGTGGGTGCTTTTATCTTTCAAGTGCGAGGGGAAAGGTTCTCATATTCATCTTTACTGCTACAAAGTAACCGACAGCACACACTCGTGTAGTGTACAATGACGTCATCAAGATATAATAAAAAATATATACAGTATAGTGTGTGTGTGTGTGGATCGTGTCTTACTACTCATCTGGGATATTTACATATCTACATTAATGGGGCATGGATGAGGATGGTTTCTGTAATTTTGTGGAAATAATAATAACATTAGCAACGCACGTTTTACCACCCGTTCGGGTTATACGCTTAAGTAATAATTACTCTAATGGGTTAGGAATAGGAAAGGTTGAATATAGAGGAAGTGAACCCACATTTGTGTGGAATACCATTTAGGAAAAACCACCCCCATTTCACCCGACCAAGATTCGAACCTCGATCTTCCCATTCTAGGCAGTCTGGCTCAACACGAACCAGCGCGTTAGCCAGATACGCCAACGAGGCTTTTTTTTTATAGGAAATGCTTCCTAATTTGGGTGTAATGAGAAAGAGAAACGATTTATGATAAAGCGCCTCAATACGCCCGGTGGGATTCGAATCCCGAGATCAACGCCACTCTTAAAAACCAGACTAGATGAGAATGGCAACTTCTTACGCATGTTCACTGATGTGCTATATACAGGATGAGGCGTTTAAGTTGAGACATCAGAATATCCCGAAAACTAAGCATATTAGAAAAAGTTGTTTTAAACAAAAGATTTTTTTTTGTTTTTGAGGAGAAAAGGGAACATCATTAGTTGTTTTTCGTTTGGGGGATATTTTAAAGGATATTTCAAGGTTAAATTTGTTTTTTTTAAAATCAAAACCAACAATGTTTGAAACAGAATTTTATTCTGCACAAAAATTAAACAACTCTTTCCTGAACAATTTTTTTTTATTTGACGTAATTTGTTAAAGATATTTAACGTATATATTTTTTAAACTATTTTTATTCAAGAATTCTTTATTACATTAAAAGTGTATCGATTTTAATGGTCATAATTTTCAACATTTATTAAAATAATTTTATAAATAATAATAATAAAAATAATACATTTAACAAATTAAAGAATAACATAATGGAATAAAAAGTTCTTGATTTTTTTTATAAAAAATGTACTAGCTAAAATATGTTAGAAAATGTATGTCAATTAAAAAAATTATTTCAGGCAAGAGTTGTTTGATTTTTATATAGAATAAAATGGCGTTCTTAATAAAATCATATGTTTTCATTTAAAAGCCAAAGTTGACCTTGAAATAACCTTGAAGACCTCCATAAAATCAAAAATAACTAGTGCTATTATCTTTCTCCCTCAAAAACAAAACAAAAATAAAGTTTGTTTGAAAAAAAAATTAATGCTTCGTATTCAACATATTTTGGTGTCTCAACTTAATGGAAGGGAACTCGAGAAAAGTCCAGTGTTTTTGCAGTTTTTATGGCAAAACTTTTTTTGCCAAAATAAATAAAATATTGCTTCAGTACAAACATAAGAGTTTGATTTTCTGCGTATGTTGATATCAACAGTTGTTGAATATCTGTCATGAGTATGGCAGAATTATCTAACAAACTTTTTAAATGAAGAGAAAATGTTGTGATTGAATTCCAGAACACCCTTGACAGATATTCAAGAAATTTTGAGTTTACCATGTGAAGACAATTAAATTCGATGTTTGTGCTGGAGCAATATTTTATTTATTTTGGCCTAAAAAAATTGTTTGCCATAAAAACTGCAAAAAAACACGGTATTTTTCTTGCGTACCCTTCCATCCCACCCTAAATGTGTCTCAACGGGATGTTTACAGATTGTACCGTAACAAGTGGTACCACCCACCTCAGTGGTGGACAAGAGACACAAAAACAATAAAACAAAGTTCATATAAACATATGTCCCATTTGACCCTACTTCCGAGCTAGAGTCATGTTTGTATTCTAATAATGTGGAACTGCCTAACATCATAGGAAGTGCTCAAAATGGCCACCTTCGGCTTGAATGCAAGCCTGCAGTCTATGCTTGCATTGCTAGACCGTGGGAGGCTACTTCCTTGTAGCACATTCAAAGCACCGCCTGAAGAACTTGATATATGCAATACTAGTGACAGTTCAAAACATCAAATTGCATATACTTCAGGCGCACTCTTTACTAATTTAGTGGGCTGGAAGGAAACACCAGCTTAAGACAATTTTTATAATGAAAAAAATATTTTTTTGGCCAAATAATATAAAATATTTCTCCAATATATAAATGTATCTTAATTTTCTATACACAGTAATCTCAACAGCTTTTTAATATTATTGTATTTTGCAGAAATGTTTTAAATGAAGTAAAGTCCGATCAAACTCCACTATGCCCCTGACAGTAATATTCAAGAACTGTTAGTTAATTTATTTTAAGCACTGCGTCTTACTACCAATTCGGGTTGTACGTTTATGTACTAATTACTCCGATGGGTTAGGGACGGGTAAGATTGAATTAAGATGAAATGTACCCGCAATTTCAATGAGAAAGTGGGAAACCATTTAAGAAAAACCACCATAAGTACACCCGACCGTGATCGAACCATATCGGTGGCCGCATGGTCTAAGCCATCACTCTTGCAATAGACTAGACTGCTAATGATGGGGAGATTGGGGTTCGATCCCAGTCGGCTATACTGAGAGTGATTTTCCTAAATGTTTTCCCACCCTCCCTTCTTGAAAATATGTGTGCACTTAATATAAATTCAACCTTTCTCATCCAGAACATACTAGAGTAGTTCGTACTGTACATAGGTGTACAACCCGAACGGTTAGTAAGACACGGTGCTAAAAAAAAATCTTTAAAATTTTAAAAAAGACACAGTATCCCAGCCACCAATTCATCTGTTAAAGGAGAAGCCCCAATTTAAATCAATAAAATATGTTTTGTCAGTGCCGAGAATTGAACCTGAGACAGCCGCGCTACCAACTGAGCTAAGGAGTCGGATGGCTCTCGTCTGTATTTAAACCGGCCGGACTGTGAAATAATGGTACGCCGCAATGGACAAGTGCCATCTAAATTAGTTGGCGGATCCTCAAACGAGGGTTTCCTTTTAATATGTGATATTGTTAGGACGAACTAAAGGACCCTTGAGCTTATAAATAAACATTAAAAATAGGACAGGTGATTCTGACAAGGAGTCTTGATTAAAGGGATTCTTGCCAATTGAAGATAGATAGATGGTGAAGGTTTATTATTTGGATGGCCTTTATGTCATTGGGAGAGCTACGAAGATTGATATTTTTTTAAAGTGATTTCATTCAATCAACACTAAGATTATTAACGGCTCGAGTTATTTGTGGTATATTAACGACCTGGTCGTCGCGACCAGGATGTCAGTACGCAAAGATTTTTTATGTAAATATATGAGTGTGGCTCTTTTGTTACATGATATATGCGATTAATACCTAGCGACAGCGACTTTGTCACAAAAGTGAACGAGTTTGGGTCGCCCATTAATAACGCTACTTGCGTTCTGGTAGTATCGGCCAGCTCGCAATTATACCCGTGCCCTAAGCCGGGGTAGTGACTGGTAGGTATATGAGAAAAAATAAATCCTTAAAAGTGTAAAACGGGGGGGGGGGGGGGGGATGGATAAAAACACCGCTTAGAAGGGCCAGAAAAACACAATCATAAATCGCATTTGTAAAACCACCTCCAATGCACCTGGGAAAGATTCAAGCCTCGACCTCCCCACTACCGATTCTTCAGTAACTTTACTTTACATCCATTACCATTTCCAACCTTTGGCCTGGGTCAGTTTTTTATCCAAGCCATATATATTCCACTACCGGCTTGTTAGGCCTGTTGTGGCTTCATATGCCTTCTAATATAACTTAAGACTAGGACAGACACAACATCCAGTCCCCGATCATTATTAATTCTTGAATGTGAAAGGTTAAACCCAGAGTTAACCAATGATAAATTTTTCGGCCATGCCGGTAATCGACCCAAGGATCCTTATATCAGCAGACAGACACGTTATCGACTGAGTTAAGGCTTCGGATGGTTCTTTAGTAAGTGAATCATAAACTTATATCGTGTGTACACCGGTCCCAGGAATGAATAGTGATATAAAAGCTATTGTAGTAAGTATTTGGCGGGAGAAGATTTTTCAAATTGATTAGAGCGGTTTTTATTTGATTAAAAAATATTTATAAAAATATCTTAAGTATTTAAGGGTGTTGAAGCGAATTTTTAATAATTTTAAACTTTTTTCTCTTTTAATTTCATTCATAAAACATTATTATGTACGTATTATTACATATGTACATATTTGATACGCAAATTGAACAATTGTTTTGAATAAATCTCTTAAGGCAGGGATGTAGGAAACGTGAGAAAAGATAAGTGTTTTTTGCAATTTTTATAGAAAAATATTTTTTTGACCAAAATAAATAAAATATTTCTTCAGTACAAACATAGAGTTTAATTTTCTTCACATGGTGATATAAACAGATGTTGATTATCTGTCATGAGCATATCGGCATTATATGAGAAACTTTTTAGATGAAGAGAAAATAATGTCATTAAATTCCAGGACATCCTTGACAGATATTCAAGAAATGTTAGTATCAGCAAAATGATCTAGGTTTCTAATGGAGCAGTATATTATTTATTTTAACTAAAAGAATGTATTGATACAAAACATGCAAAAACACTGGCCATTTCTCCCCTCTCCTACATTCATCCCCACCCTATGAGCAAAGAGTAAAAATTATTTACAATAAACTCACTTGCTAGTTTTCCAAAAGCATTTTTAATTTTCAAATTGTGTTTTCTTCCATCTTTATTTTTTTTTAAGACGAATCTGGCTGCATTATACGTTTATTTATTAAAAGGTCCGCGAGCTGTAACTTTGACATACTTGTTTTACTGTATAGCTATAACTATCAGCGTTGGTTGGTAAATGTCTGAAGCACAAAGTCTCAAGGGAGTTTGATCCGCAAGTCGCATCCCAGTTAAATCTATTAAATGGATATCTATCAAGCATAGTATCATTGATTCCTCAACCACTTAGGAGATCCATAACGCTAATAAATAAGTAACTAAAATGATAATCTTCTAAACAGTTGCTAGCCGAGGTCATTTTGAACCCGGAGCTTCTTAAGGCACGGATCAAATTTCAAACAAGTCATTTAACAATGGAAACATCCGTCTAGCTGAATGGGTGCCGTGACAAACACCCTATATTACGTAACACCGACACAAAGTTCTATTAACCTGCGTCTTTATAACTCTTACGTGTCGTAACGCGAACACTCATAAATTACAGCACAAAAGCATATTTTTACTTGGCTGAGATACTCCTAATAGTAAGATGCGTTCAAACTTTGTTGTAGATTAAAAGTGACTTTTCATCCCTCGTAAAATGGTCTTGGAGTTTTGTAACACGAACCAGAGGGTGGACCGGTAGTTCAGGGAATGAATCCCCGTAGGGTTCACTGGGGAAAGGGAGGTCGGGGAGTTTAGAAAATTGACTTATCCCTGTGGTTTACCCACTTCTCTTTCCCATAAAGGTGGGTGCAATTCCTTTAAAAAATACCCTCCTCTCCCCTACCCTTTAGATTCTAGTAGTTTTAATTGAGAAGGTGCGTGAAAAATCACGGACAAGATTTGGGGTGTGCAAATGTGATTTCATCCTGTGTAAAGGTTTCATGGACCAGATACATGTATTGCACCAAGTGATTGAGAAATGCATGGCAGTAAGGAAGAAAGTGTGTGTGATAAAGTGTGTATGAGTATTGTGCATTCATTGGTCTGGAGAAAGCGTTCGATCGGGTGAAAAGGAGTGTGTTATGTAATGCTTTGAGAGAATATGGTGTGGATGCATGGTTAGTAAGTGCAATTGTGGCGGTGTATGATGGAAATAAGCGTGTTTTAGGGTGGATGGAGCTTTGAGTGAATGGTTGACATGGTTGTGTTATGTCCCCATGTTTTCTTAATGTTTTCATGGATAAGTGTATGATGTATGCTTGTGAGGACGCGGTTGGTGTACAAATAGACAATATGAATGTGAGAGTTATGTTATATGCAGATGATTCCTTATAAATGACAGAGAACGAAGTGACTTGAGAGATGCATTAAATCCTTTGAATGTGGCGACAGGCAGAATGGATATTCGTATGAATGTCTCCAAAACTAAGGTGATAGATTTTGATATGGACGGATCAGGAAATAATTGTCAGCTTAGTATAAACGAAAAACTGTTAGAAAAAGTGAATGTAACTGGGCAGAATGTTCTGTAAAAATGGTAGTATGGATGGTGAAATTGACAGACGGGTGAATGCATCTCGGAGATAAGTTGGATGTATGTGTACTATTGCAAAGTATTAAGTAGTATCGAAAGAGGCAAATATGGCAGTATAGTAGTGTGTTAATGCCAACGTTGTCTTCTGGGTGTGAAGCATGGGCTTGTCAGGAGAAACACAAGAGCAGGGCGAAAGTGGTTGGAATGAGATATCTAAGAAATGTATATGGAAAAACTCGTATGAACAGAGTCAGTATTGAATGGATGCTGAAGGAGTGTGGTTTGAAAGGGACTCCAATGTGTCTATGTGAAAGAAGCGTCTTACGTTAGTTTGGGCATGTTTAGAGGATGAGTGTGGATTGAGTGACGAAGCAATTATATGAAGGTAGACTGTGTGGATCAAAAGGAAGGAGTAGGCCAGGTAAGATGTGACTACTAAGTGTTGTAGACGAATGTTTTTAAAAAAAGAAGAAACGTCAAGAGTTTTAAGAATAAAAGAGCGCGTATAACTTGGCGTATGGATGTTATTGAAGCGAAGGGAGTATGCAAGGATATGGAAGTGTGGAGAAAGTTAATGAGGATAGATTAAGAAAGGAGTTTTTTCTACAATACGCACAGTTTCTTGCCTACCCCATAAGTAAACGGTGTGATTAGGTTTGTTTGTATGTATGTTATAAAATATAAGCCTGGTTTCAAATGTAACAATGAAAACAATTGACCTATTTTATGAAACGTATGATTCAACTCTTTCCTTGAACAAATAAACATACACAATTGTTTGGCATCCGAGGTTTATCAAGACTTCCCCCTACGTCTCATAAACTACTATCAATCAAATTCATATAAAAAAAAATAGCCAAACTTTTCAGTCTATCTAGGGTCAGATTCATAGTCAAGCTCGGCACGCCTCAAGTGCGATGCTCTACTAAATGCAAGACGACACCTACCTAGACCAGAATGGAATGGAACAATTTCATATGTGAGAATGGCTCCTTACAGTCGAGTCTAGGTAGGTTTCGTTTTATATTATGTTTCAAACCGCACTTGAGGAGCACTGAGTCTGAGTATGAATCTGACCTCAAAATCTAAGTTTTTTTTTTTTTGCGACCGACATTGTGTTCCTAATGTCATTATTAGCATGCCTTTATCTTGAAATCTTATCAGAACTGATCCAACACCTCGCAACAAGCCCAATGATTAAGTAATTCACGTACCATGAACGTTTCAGCAAGAAAATAAGACTAGAGCATCCTTTAGACTTAGAGCATACTTTAAGTATTAAAATGGTAAACATTATATTGAATATTTACACAAAGAACGTGTACATCTGACAACAGACAGAGTTCAAGGAGTAGTAGGATTCAGGTTGGAGGATGCGTTTAGAAAAATCAAACATATAGGACACCCCTTCAGGGTGCGAGAATGGTGCGGCCGCACAGGAACTCGTGATTTGGGGGGCCCCGGTGCTTGCTTAGGTGACAAGAGGGGAAAAACAATTTGGTTTGGGAAATGTTTAACTAAGTGCTCGTATAATAGGCTCCCTGTAGAGGTGATGTATCAAATATTGTCAGAATGTACAAACAAATAAAAACATAATCATGTGGTTATATTTATTGAACGAGTGAAGCGAGCGAGTTCTCCATTTTAACTCCACCAATATTTGCATTTGTCTGTTTGTCTGTGGTGGATATGACTCACGAAAACTTTTGAACGTATACATCGATTCAATTAAAATTTGGCATCGTTGCATTAACATTAACTATTACATGGTAGGCTATTTAACTTTTAGGGTATTTATTGATACCTTACACAGCCGTAAATGTGTATATAGGTATATACTACTTAATATTGAACAAATATTAAGTTTTTGTTAAATATTTCTTGGGGTGGAGTTTCGGAGGGGGGAGACAAGGCAGAAAACTGTGGACCCCTCAAACGAAGTTCGCCCAAGGCCAAGGGCAGATTTTGCGAAATATATTTTATCGTGGTCTAAACTGATTTTTTTTACATCCATTACTGTTTCCAGCTTATGGCCTGGATCAATTTTTTATTCAAGCCATATATTTTTCTACTACCGGTTGGCTAGGCCTGTCGTAACTTTATATGACTTATAATCTAATTTAAGACTATGACAGGCACAATAGCCAGTCCCCGGCCACTAATTTATCACTGTGAAAGGGTAAACTCACATTTCCCCAATGATACATTTTTCAGCCATTCCAGAAATCGAACATTGGACCGATAGCTCAGTAGACAAACATGCTACCGACTGCGCTAGGGTGTCGGATGGTCTACATTGATAAACTTTTAATATTTGAGTTGGGTAATTTTATAGGTATTGATATTATTTATGAATAGGGTGCTATAGATCACTTGAATTTACATGTAAATATAAAAAATGTTTTAGTTATTTTTTAACTGTCAAAAACGTTATTTTATATCAAAATTAGACTAGAGCCCAAATCTGTGTCAGTGCGCACACGATCTAATGGTTAAGTTAATTTGGTCTGGTTTATCAATGGTGGGGTGGTTAGGATTCGAATCCTGACTAGGTATATTGAGTTTTCCCTAAATTTTTTTAATAACCCCTTTCCCCACTAAAATGGAGGTACATTTCCTCTCAATTCTACCATTCTTATGCCTTCCCCATTGGTATATTAATGTACGATTACAAATGTAACCCAACACGATAAAAAAATTAATGTAGCTGACAATCTCCTACATATTCAATATAACTTCAACCTTAAGTAATGTCTGATATATATAATTATATGTGTCAGACATTATTATTACATATATAGGGTCGTCCTTGCTGGTCTTGTGGTAAAGTGCTCGCCTCAGGACCCGAGGTTCGTGGATTCAACCCCAAGCCAAGATCGGCGGATTTTTCTTGAGTGATAAAAGTCCATAGCAAAATATCCTTCGGAGAGGAATTTATTATTATTATTATTATTATTATTATTATTATTATTATTATTATTATTATTATTATTATTATTATTAGCACCGCGTCTTACTACCCGTTCGGGTTATACGCACTTACGCTAATGTGTAATGGTAGGGTGATTGTGAGATGAAATGGAGGACCTACAATTTAACGTGGGATCCGAACCACGGTGGAGGCCTGGCATTCCACACATTCACAAGCTGTGATTAATACACGTCTTGTCAGAGGTGAAGGAAGGGTTTGGCAATCAGATAATTGGAGAGGAATCAGAGGATTGAACCCCGGACCCTCAGCACAGAAGTCTGACACCTTACCCCTAGACCACCAGGTCACCTACCGGAGGGGAATTAAAGCCGTCGTTCCCATGTCGATTGTGGCATGTGAAAGAACACGGGAGGATATGTGAAAATACCCTTCCCAGCAAAATTGGTAGGCCCTTTCACTCTTGCTCATGTAAATCCAACGTGGACGACAACAGAAAATCACCACACTTTCTGAGCTCCCCTAGAACATGGTATTTATACCAGATGGTGCAGGTAACACCGACCATCTGAAGGGCTGAGTGCATGCCCATCGCCGAATGAATATAAATCACATCAAACCAAACTTCGGGTTGTTGACTTAAGAAGAAGATAGATATGTGAGTGTCTGGGTTACAACCCTCGTGTCCATTTCGTGGCAAAATTAGCTGGTACTTGTGAACCTTTGCCCAGGGGACGCCCGAATGTACTATTCATACATTCTTTCCACGGAGACTCTTTCCATGTCCCGATAAGGTAATGGTGATAGTGAATATGAAGCTTATACCTCGTTTTTTAGCACCACTTCATACTACCCGTTTGGGCAATACGGCTAGGTACTAATTACTCTAATGTGTTGGTGATGACTAAGATTGAATTTAGAAGAAGTGCATCTGCATCTACGTGAAGATAAAATGGAGAACCATTTAGGAAAAACCACTCTCAATGCACTAGACCGGGATCGAACCCTAATATCCCCGTCATCGGCAGCCAGTCTATTGTGAGTGTAGCTCCTTAGACCATGCTGCCACCGAAGCGGGTTTAAGGCTAAATAACCAGACCATGGTGACCGTAGGAATACTACCCCTTTCGAGAAAAACACCCATGATACCAGCCGGTATTCAAACCCGGGATCCTTAGGTTGGTTGCCAGGTGCGATGACCACTGTACCAAATGGGCCTGTTAATAATGTTTTATGAAGCAAGAGTCAACTCTGGCTATCTCGGGGGTAGGAGCACTTGCATGCGATGCCCAAGGTCTCAATTTCGATTTCGAAACGACTTTTGATACGATATTTACGAAACTATTATTTCTTTCTTTCCGCAAGTATTATTTCTCTCTTTCCGCTTACTCTGTATTTCCTATTAGCATGAACGAAAATCATCATACATGTATTTGATGTATTTGGAAATTATGGGTGGGCTGGCGGTCTAGGGGTAATGTGTCGGACCTTTGTGCTGGGGGTCCGGGGCTCAATCCTCGGTCCCAGCACAGATTTATCTGATTGCCAAACCCTTCCTTCACCTCTGACAAGACGTGTATTAATCACAACTTGTGAGAGTGTGGAATGCTAGGCCTCCACCGTGGTTCGGATTCCACGTTAAATTGTAGGTCCTCCATTTCATCTCACAATCACCCTACAATTGCATATTAGCGTAAGTGCGTATAACCCGAACGGGTAGTAAGACGTGGTGATAATAATAATAATAATAATAATAATAATAATGTCAATTATGATCTGTGATTGTATAGTTTTGAGATACAAATTTATCTTAACACCTCTAGCAAATTGTCAAATTGTACGATACCTTAGCTCAGCCGGTATCGTGTTTGCCTACTGAGTTAAGGGGCCTGGGTTCAATTCCTGGTATGGCTGAAAAATTTAGCATATATGAATTGTGAAGAGTGAACAGTGATGAATAAAAGACTGGGGCTGGATTTTGTGTCTGTTCAATATTTAAGTTAAGTCGTGTGCTGATATTATCAGTCGGTTCAGAAAGTGTATGTTAAATACCACAAATAAATGAAAAAAAAATAAAAATTGTCAGATTATAGACAAGTTTTTTTTTGTTTGCGATCGTCCTGGACTATCGAAATTTAGCTATGCTAAGAGGGTAAAGACTAGGAAGCAATAATTCTGAGTAAATGTACCTACATTAGTGTTTATGGAGAGTAGGAAACTCTTATCTTGTCTAGTCTATCTTACTGGTGAAAGGGGTTTGGGGGTTTCAGGTTAGAATCCCATCAGGGTAAATCGAGTCTAGTTTTTCCAAAATAATCTCTTAAATCTCCCTCCACAAAAATGAGAATATTTACTTTTAATTCTACTTTATCATATATATTTATTTCATGAATATAAGCTACATTTGGATAGCCTTGACGATTATTTAAAAAAATGTATACATAGGCTCTAGGCCTTGGTGTGTAAAATTAAGGATACTGTCCCAGTTTTATTCTATCGTGTGCTACTGAAAAACTAGGTTTGTTTAGACTGTGGACGTTTATTATTAGCACCGCGTCTTACTACCCGTTTGGGTTATACGCAGAGGACGTTTAATTATGCAGTTAAATAAATAGTATCCCACATTCGTGGTGCAGTTAGCTAGCGCAATAGTTTCGAATTGAGCTAGACTAACGAGGATGGGGAGATCGATTCTCGCTCGGGTGAACTGGGGTGATTTTCCCTAAATGGTTTTCCACTTTCCCTCCACGCAAATGCTGGTTCCCTTCCTCTATATTCAACCTTCCCAATTCCTATACCATTAACGTAATTAGTACTTAGGCGTACAACCCGAACAGGTAGTAAGACACGGTGCTAAATAATTTTAAAAAAACCAGTAAGCTAACGTTTGAACACCCAAATTCTATTTCGTTGTGAATCGTCCTTTTATTCAACTATTAAAAGTGTATATCCTACATATTTGTATCGCTAAAAGTAGCAGGCTGTCTTATATAACATACACCAAGTTGATTGACGTCTCTTTTAACTTTTTCTCAACAAAATTATTTTCAAAATTAAAAAAAAATCTTCTTGTTAGTGTTTAACGACATTTATTTAGGACTTTTTTTTTTTTTTTTTTTTTGGCACTATTCCCTTGCTCAAAATTTTACGTTGCATATTTCACAACAATCTCTAACAGGGTCACAATGATAAATGTTTCGATAAGTTTATCCTACCCGACCCATCCTCCCCCTTTTTTTCTCTCTAAGTTTTTTTTTTATTTAAACACCAGTTCAAGGTCATTAAATTGGACTGACTTCCATGGTCACTCTACCGGAGATGGTAAACGACCACGTGATCTTTTTTTCAATATTTATATTTCGGGTGCCCTACCACAGACGATCGTAAATGCGAGTCGGACGTCGTTTCCGACGTATCGATAGATAGTTAATAAAGGAGGGCAGGAAAGGGGTAGTTTGGAGAGTGTGTCAAATGCTGTAGTTGTGTCGCGAACGAGAGGAGGTTTTTATATCTTAGTTAACTACTTGCAACCTTGTGTGTGGGAGGCGTGTGGGTGTTAAGTTAGCACGCGAACTGGTCCACTCGATTCAGTGGCGGGCGTGTGCTAGTTAGTATAAAGACTGTACCACACGTGGGGACTAAAAAAAAAAGTAGTTTCTCATAGGTAACGGATCTGTGCGTGATTTATTTTATTTTTTATTGTTTTTTATTTTGTGAGTTTGTGTGTACATTAAGAAAAAAAATATCCAACAACTTTCTGCGTGTTGATGGAAGTAATATATTAGGAAACCAGAAGAAAGTACGTCACCCAAAGTCTGCAGGTAAGTAGGCAAAAAGTGACTTAAGAGCTTTTTTTTTTCTGGAAAGAATACCAAAAAAATTAAATTGTATTTTACTTATATATCACCCAAAATTATGCTGCGGTGCTATTCACATATAATAAATATAAAAAACTATCATTGATGAGCTAAATTATTCTACTAAAAACTTCGAGCTTAGGTTAGAAATGAATCCCTAACTAATTTATATTCACCCCTAGCGTCAATTAAATATAGTTAACTCATTTTAAATTTGTATTCTAGTTATTATGTTTTATTAGCACGGTGTATTACTACCCGTTTGGGTTACACATCTCTAATTTTCATATTAAATATAATATAAATAACTAGTAGTTCACTACAATTTAAAATTACTGTAAGTAGGTAATGTGCTTCACACAACTAGTTAAATGAATAAAGAATACTATGTGTAAAAGTTTTTATTTATGAACAAAAATAGTACACATGGATTCGGGACAATAAATTTAACCATAATATTTTACATATATAAAAAAAAATTATCAGTAGTTTCCAAACCCTCATTATTGGCCACGCATACTAGCAAATGCTTGTGGTGAGGAGGTCTAGGTTCGAATACCCATCAGGTTTACAGAAAGAGGGTATTTTTCCAAAATGGTTTTCAGCGTTACTTCCACACAAATATGGGTACAGTGCTTGAACGGGTAGTAAGACGCGATCGCATAAAAATTATGTCTCAAAAAATTTATCCCTCGATGAGTTATCGTTTTAAGTATTAACCTAACCTAACATTTATCAATACATTTGCTTCAGGTATTATTTTGAGTGGTAATCTAACTTAACTAAGCTTAATTTTTGAAATATTTTGAGGTCGAATCAGGGCCACACACTTAAATGGGAGAATAAAATTAATTTAAAATTCTTTAAATTAAATAAACATGCCTTTAATAAAGGTGGCCCTTGAATAATATTAATTAAAATCCTGTTTGCTAATAATAATATTAATGTTTTTTTTTATTTTTAGCTATCTTACCTTAAATACATATAACTTATTTGTAAATTATCTAAAGAACGAACCAAAGTCTTAGTTCCGTTGTTTATAATAATTATACTAAAGGTTGTTGTATTTTTTAATTTGGCCTTCAATGTTCATCCCATTAATTATGTTTAATGGGCTGGCTCTAATAGCCCAGGCGTTGAAAACTATGCAATGGAAACCAAAATGCTTCATATGCATAGGACGGTCAAAATATTCTGTAAGAAATCTCAATGCAACTCGAATGTTACAAAAACATTAGGAAGTTTATAACTTAAAAGTATCATAGATATGAATGGTAATTTTTAAGAAGTTTTATAAAATAAATTCAAAAGCTAATTATATTTAGCAAGGACGAATAAAGGTTTATATACAACTAAAGGCATAAAGACTATAAAAAGAAAGTTAGTTTATATTTGAGGGCGTTCTTTTCAAGTAAAACACTAAGTTTGCGAAACGCCTAAAGGGGAACATGGAATTCACCCGTTCTCGTTCGTTGCTACACTAACAAAGGATGCCTCCACCACTAGCGTTGTCATAGTAATAAGAGAGAGAAAGCAATTAGAATTTAGAAAGCAAGGATCAAAGTTGCAGAGGAGAAAAATAACGGTTATATTAAGTCATAGTCAAAAGAAAGGAATGTGTTTAAATTGCAGGGTTTTTTTTGTGTGTGAGTGTGTATTCAAGTAGCTCCCTACGCCTTTTAACTTTTATACATATTTAATAAACCATGGTTAACCCTCCTTACTTTATTTAAATTCTATTATTTAAAAAAATATAGGGTATGCATTAGGGGTGTACGATGTTTCAAAATGTTGAAGATGAAGGTCAAATTAATCTTCTTTGCTTCGATTTCGGTATAATAATCTTTGAATCTTCAAAACCTTTCGAAGAAATAAGAAAATTTTGATAAACAGTTGAATGTCGCGTCGGTTGTCAGAAACGTAAACCCGAGGAGAAATACCTTAGTATAATAAATATACTTCAATATTACTAATTTCTATAATGTTCTCTACTATTACAAGACCCAATTATTGCTTTTTGTGTAATCTAAATTCGTAATTATGGTAAATCCAGTTCTAAGAATACGTAGTACGAAATTTAATCTTCATAAAATAATTGATTTCACATGGTGTGTATCCGGTTTATGTATGTTTGACTAACCGAACAATTTGATTACCCTAACTACATCTACTCCCAATTAATTCAGCTAATCGTCGCTCGACTGTATTATGAACAGATTTTAAAATATCTCACCAAATATGACACATTTCAACACATAATTAATTTTTATAACAACGACTAAACAATATTTTAACACCGACTAGTGGTTAAATAGAATATAACTTAAGAATAGAATAACACAGATATATCAGCATAAAATAAAATATTGTGCTTTTTTTTTCTTAAACCTTTATCTTCACCCAGATTAAGATAGCGAGTATTTTTTTAAAAATTATCATCACAACGTCTTACTACTCATTTATTTTATTGGGCCTATGCATGTATAATTACTCTAATGAGGTAGGGATGAGAGAGGAAGCATTTTAGAGGTAATCTACCCGCATTTGAGTGGAAGGAGAGTGGGAAAACATTTAGTAAAAACCACCCTCACCTCAGTAGATTCGACCGGGATTCGTCCCCCAGTCTCCACGTCATCATCAGGCCAGTCTTATCACGCCTTAGACCATTGCACCACTGAAGCGGGTATTGGGGTGGTAAAAATTAATAGAAGGTTTATGGAACAGCAACGAAAGCCTTTCCTTCGACCTTGGCTTTAACTTTGGCTTCAACTTTGCTTCGCATTTAAAAAGTGACCTTCGAAAATCCCTAATATGTAAGCCTGTAGATTTAAAAAAAAAAATCTTGACTAGTCGTCGTAACGAAGAGAAAAATAGTCAAAAGTCAACTTTCTTGCTTTTTAAAATCACAGGGTTTGTAATAATATCTAAAATAATTTCGGATGTTTTGTGATTTAAATACAAATATATGTCTAAAGAGCTGTTCTACAGATTCCAGGGGTGACCTGGCGGTCTAGGGGTAAGGTGTCAGACTTCTGTTCTGGGGGTCCGGGGTTCAATCCTCGGTCCAGGCACAGATTTATCTGATTGCCAAACCCTTCCTTCACCTCTGACAACACGTGTATTAATCACAACTTCTGAATGTTAGAAATGCCAGGCCTCCACCGTGGTTCGGATCCCACGTTAAACTGTAGGTCCTCCATTTCATCTTACAATCACCCTACCATTGCATATTAGCGTAAGTGCGTATAACCCGAACGTGTAGTAAGACGTGGTGATGATAATAATAATAATAATAATAATAATAATAATAATAATATAATAATAATAATAATAATAATAAGACCCCAACCACTTTTTTTTTATCACAATGGAACCCTGTAATATTAGCTTCTATATTTCACCTACTAGCATATTTTATAAATAGAGCTTGATTTTCATAGGAAGGATTTTTTAGACTGCTAAAAAAAATGCATATATATACTTTCACTTATTCATACGCCAAGTAATGTTATCTACAGCTGTTACTTTTGGTAAATATTATCATATAAAGTAAAACTAGTAGAATGTTATCGATGTTGGCTGGGAAAAATACGTTTATATTTTCTAAAAAGCCTTTTTTATGAAATTTAAAGTGTACACACGAGGTCTCGCCACAAATTCAGCCTTGCCACTGCTTCTCAGGATTGATCAGGTGCGCCACTAAGCGCTATTTTAAAACCAGAGGTTTTCAACCTGTGCTATGCGTACCCTCGGGGGTAAGCGGCGTATTTATTGGGGAACGGTAAAATAATTTAGTAATGGCAACTTTTTTTTTGCTTTAAGTTAACCTAATTTGTTCTTTAAAATAATAACCTAGTTTGTTCTTTAAAACAAGCCCACGGACATCATTGAGTAGATTATCTAACTTATAATTTTCATTTAAATATGATTTGCTTATATGTTCGCTCTTTTTTCATGCATAAGCTAATAACTTATTTTAGCTAAGGGATATATGAAGTTTTAATAGGTTTTATTGGCATGATGTGTAGTGATTTTTGTAGCCTTCTATGTAACAAGATAACGCATCATACTTGATCCCTTTTGGATTAAACGTACTGTACTGGGGCAAGTTTGTAATTAGTGTGCTAAAATATTCTGTATGTTTGGAAAGTGCACGTGAAATACCCACCTTACTATCCAGACTATGGCACGTAGTTCAAGGACGATGTCTGTGTACTAAGATACATTATGTCTCAGTAAGCTGTTTATAATGTTTTTGATATGTTGATGAAGATAGTGTAGAATGTAAAGGTTTTTGTTTTAAAAAAAACCTTGTATTGTTGTAGTAGTAGTTGGTAAATATTTGTGGATCAACACCTGTTCTCCTGTTATGCATTAAGCGGATGTAGAATAGGCATTTTCACCTCTGGTATCAACTGGCTGTTTTATCCGCGTATAGCTCTACCCATCGGTGCTTTTTTTATTTCTAGCACCACGTATTTATTACCTGTTCATTCTATAGGCCTACGCATATTATGTACTAATCACGCTAATTAGTTAAGGATGATGAAGGTTGAATTCAAATGAGGTGTACCCGCATTTACGTGGAGGGAGAGTGGAAAACCATTTAAAAAACTCTCATCAGTACACCCGATTGGGACTCGAACCCCAATCTCCCTGTCTTCAGTAGTCTAGTTGAACAAGAGAGTGTACGCATTAGACCAGGGATCTCCAAACTACGGCCTGTGGGCCACATCTGGCCCGCCACAAGATTATATCCGGCCCTTTCCAAGATTTTATCAAAAACAAATTAATTGTTTCTCTTCGTTATTTCTTAACCACGCAGTTTATTTGACAAGTCCAGTTCCTGTCCGCACGCGTGATTCCCCCGATGACACAAAGCCAGAGTGCTGTTGGAATTGCAAACCCTCATTTTCAGTCGCAGGCACCATTCCTTATACCCACAACAGAACGGCTTGACTGTGACGATTTTTAGGTAGTTCCAAGTCTCCCGGCAGAGGGTTATATTTATTTTAGTACCGCGTCTTACTACCCGTTCGGGTTATACGCTTAAGTACTAATTACGCTAATGAATTAGGAATGGTGAGGGTTGAATTTAGAGGAAGTGAACCCGCATTTGCGTGGAGGGAGAGTGGAAAACCATTTAGGAAAAACCACCCCCAGTTCACCCGACCGAGATTCGAACTTCGATCTCCCCGTCCTTGGCGGTCGAGCTCAACACGATAGAGGGTTATAAAAGGAAAGTCTTGAAAGATGTTACCAAATTTTGAAAAATAAGTAATTATCTTGACTAATTACTATAAATATAATTTATTACATATAAATTGATTAATTTTTCACAGAAAATAATCAACTTTGACCACTTTTAAATAAACACTGACTGGCTTTGGAAAGTGGTATTTTTTACAGACGTGACCGGCCACATGACTTGGGTCTAAATTTGCATGATGAAACAAATTTGATTTGTGATCTATTTGCACATGTCAAGGCATTCAGGGCAATAATAATGTAACTTGACGAACAGGTGATCGTTACTTTGGCTCGTAAAAATGTGTAAAATATATTATGTGGCCCACATAGCAAAAAGTTTTGAGACCCCTGCATTAGACCATGTGGTCATCGAAGCAGGTTCTCATCGGTGCTGTGCACATAATTTTACAGTAAGGGTATAGATAGGGATGAGTAAGATATAATTTTATATTAAGTGAACCCCCATTTTTCAGGAGTAAGAGCAATAAACCATTTATTAGAAATTTTTTTCATTACACACGGTCACAATTTGAACCTCGAACTTTACGGCAATCCAATTTATTGATAGCTTACCTGCGATGGTGGGCCCGCGGACTAGACATCAAGCTCATCTAGTCTGGCTTGCTAGTGATGAGGAGGTCGGGTTTTGAATTTTGTCTGAGGGGAAGTTTTTTCTAGTTTTTTTAACCCTCCTTCCACGCAAGTGGAAATACATTTAATCTGAATTCAACCTTCCACACACCATTAGCGCAATTAAAAGTGTGTAGCCCAGATATGTATTAAGAGAGGGAGCAAATAAAAATACCATATTGAGAACTTGATAACTTAGAACCATGGTGGTTCGACGTTTTTCATCATAAGGGCCACATATTATCATCAGTTAATATAATACTTATAAGTAGATTGTATTTTAGGTTGAAAGAGTCTTTCAAATTTTACTTCTAAAACAAGTTTATTAATCTCCCAAAAACGCATGATGAAATATGTACACACACATACACACACACTTTCACAAAACAACTTATCATTATAAATATATATTTATATGTATTTTTATTAATCAACTAAAATCATAGTAAAGTTCAATCATGACCATTTTAAATACATATTTTTATTTGAATCACAAAGCTATTTCACATCTGTCACAGGAAGTTTCCCTTTAATTTTCCTACAGGATACTGTAAGGGCCATATTTTCCGTCAGAGAGGGTTGTATTTGGCCCGAGGTCCACCATTTGGATCACACAGACTAATACCGTGAGACCACTGGTTTGAATCATCTCTACCCTTATCAAAATTAGCGTTTTACTTAAGGGGGATTTCAAGTATTACGTAAGCACATTTATGGCCATTTTAACCCCTACCCCCTTGTAAGCAAAAATAAGCAAATGACTGCCCCCCCCCCCTTCTTGCTTACGTAAGATGTCAACTCTTTTTCATTTTTGAAATTGAAAAATAACACCTGGACACGGGAATCGAACCCGGGATTCATTTGTTTACAGGAATAACCATTCTTTTTTTTCATGTAATTTTGCTTATAGCCTAAACAGGTGATAAGACGCAATGATATAAATATTAAAAATTCATGCAATTTATAAATTGCTGGTAATTATTAACATAGAGGTGTAAATTAATATTGCGAAATAAATTACAATTAACACAGGTATGCAATGAATTTAAATTTATTGAACAGGTAAAATTAAAACAAGCTATAACATTATAAATGTTTAAAATTTAGTTTTCTTTTAATTGAAGTTTAAAAAAAAGTATTATTAATGAATGCATTAATATTATATTTATAAAAAACACACCCTAAACTCCATTTAATCCGATGACCAAAGTCCTTGAATCCACGTCTCAACACTTTCGATTACAATGTTTCTATTTAGAGGTGCTAGTTCACCCAAGCTTTGGCTTACTTTTATAGGCTTCTCCACTTCTTCCTTGTTTAGTCACTCAACATCTTCATTGCTGCCCGAAACTGCTCCAAGTCCAAGCGACTTGCGATGTACCCTCCCTCAATTTTGTCTGTCTTATTCTGTCTTACATAAGCATTGTTCTGACCCCCCTTCCCCCCTTCCCCCTTGTCAGCAAAAATAAGCAAAGCGCGAACCCATTTCCACCCCTAAGATGCTTACGTAATACTTGAACGCTCCCTAAAACAAAAAATACAAAAGGTTAAAAAATGACTATACCTCAGACAATCAATATGCAGGGAGAAAACAAAGCTTTGGTAGGTATAATATGGAATTTTAAAGGATTTAAACCATATTTTATCTTTCGTTAATTAATCTAAATTACTTTAAAATAATTATCTTAGCATATAAGTTTATCTTCAACTTACCAAAACTAAATGTGCTTATATCTACCTAATTTAACCTAAACTAACCAAGCTTTTACATTTTGGCAAGGAATTATGATGATGATGATGATTATGATAATAGTAATAATAATAATAATAATAATAATAATAATAATAATAATAATAATAATAATAATAATAATAATAATAATGGCGTGTCTGGACGACATCAATCGTAGCCCAGTAGAGGAAAGATTAGCCAGTACTAATGTACCGTTGTCCAGGGGATACCCGAATGTACTAATCGTTCATCCTTTCCATGGAGGCTCTTTCCATGTCCCGATGAGGTGAGGGGAGTATGAGGGTGTGGAACCAGTAGAAACACTTAACCTAACTTAAACCTAACTAATCAAACATTGGTGACCGTGGGCATTATTCCCCTCTCGAAAAAAAATCCCTAGTACCAGCCGGGAATCGAACGCGGTTTGGTGAGAAATAAATGTATAATACTAATTATTAGACCTATTCTACAATGATATTCAAACAATACTTTTAATGATAACCAGAACTTTGTAGGCATAAATGATATCAACCGAGATAATTGTTTTATAATTTATATAGAGAGAGATACGTATGATATAACTAGGATCATTAGCATTTATTAATAAACTCTAATACACTTCTATGGTCGCATGGTCACTTTCGTGTCGGCCTAGACTACCAATGAAGGGGTGATTGGGGTTAGAATACCGGTTGGATGTACTGAGGATGGTTTTCTCTAAATGGTTTTCTACTCCCCTTCCACGTAAATTCGGGTACACTTCCTCTAAATTCAACCATCCTCATTCCTTATACATTAGCATAGTTAGTGCTTATGCGTACAACCCAGATGGGTAGTAAGACGCAGAACTAATAAAAATAAACTCAAAACTTCTCGTCCTCTACCTACGTTTACAACCACGTGAGAATTAAATTGTTATCTCATCGGAATTCGAACCTATGCATAAAGTACAATACCTTATCGATATTGGCCACGGTTAAGACCTTTTCGCATTAGATTGAATTTTTTCTCAACTATGAAATAAATTTAACATTTTCACTTCACTTTTTCCGTGCGATCTAATGAAGGGTGACAATAATTACACAAAAACCGAATGAAGTTCCAATTAATTTAATTCGTAAAATTGTGTTTTCTGATCGAAGTTTCTCTCTCTTGAGGGGAAAAAAACCCGTTCAGGCGGTGTAGTTACGGACAGGGCTCCTGACGAAATAGCCGAAGCGTGGGCCTGTTGGCATTTTTCCCAAGCATAGCTCGCTCAATGTGGCCCGGGTACGCGGCTAGTTCCAGGTTCCGACGCCAGGCGCGCGACAGGAGCTTATTTAAGAAACCGACACAGGGCAATGGTGCCCCCGTTTCGCCCAGCAGCGCAGGCGTTGCCTTATTTCTAACATACATTTTTATAGTTGAATATTATTTAAATATCATGGGGGTATAATATTCCAACCAAACAAAGGGGCCCCTCAGTGATATTTAAATATATTTTTTTTGTAAATAAATTTTTTTATTCGAATTTTTGTGCAAACTTTGGGACCACAAGTGACAGCCGGTAAGTTGGATTTTGATAGTGCTACGAAGTGATTTTTTTTAAATGTGCAATCGTGTGCTTTAAGGTGTGTTATTTAAACAAAATATCATTGAAGAAGGTGCCTCGTCTCAAACCATATGGATTATTTGCCGCCAAGTTTCGAATGTGTTTTGTGTCAGTGTTGCCAACGTGAATACTAAGTTAATATATTGACTGTGATATTTTTGCAATAGGGATATATTTATCTGCAAACTCCCCTCTTATTTTTGTTCAAATGAATATGTTTATCTAAATTCGGGTGATTTGTTACACTTTCAAACGAGTGTATGCCTTAGACATTTTAATGAAATAAGGATGAATGTAATCAATATCGTTCACGTTTTAAATTTTCATTTTAAAGTGCCAGAAAAAATTTCTAGAAAAGTTTCTCCCAAATAAACACATAAACCATACATTCTACAATATTATATAACAAAAAAAAATTAAGGGAAAACTGATACATCTATTTTATTTTTATTTTTTTATAATGCGAGAGAGGTTCGTTGGTGTATTTTCCGTTCAAGGTAGCTTAGACTATTTTTTTATGTTGGTTGAAAAGTTGATCAAATCAGATTTATATTAATTTATCATTTTTTAAATACGTTTTTGTCACTTCGAAATGTGATGTAAATGTCTTTGATTGCCAAAATGACAATCATGTTTATAAAGACTCGCACCGGTGGGCACGCGGACTAGATGTTGAGCTCACCTAGTCTGGCTTTCTTGTGAAAAGAAGGTCGGAGCTCGAATCTCGGCCGGGTGTACTGAGAGTAATTTTTCTCAGATGGTTTCTCATTCTCTTTCCCCACAAATGCAGATATATTTATTATAAATTCAATCTTCATCATCCCTATTAAATTAGTGTAATTAAATGCGTATAATCTGGATGGATAGTCAAACTAAGTTAAAAAAATTTCATCTGGTTTGATTTACTGATATGAAGATTTAGGTTCGAATCCCAGCCGGGTGTACTGTGAAGTTTTTCCCTAAATGGATTTTCACCCCCTCTATCCATGTGAGGGTAATATTTCTCTAAATTCAACCTTCCTCATTTACCAATTAGTGTAAATACATTACTAGTTTGGGTAGATACTAAGATCGGTACTCGCAAAATATTGTAAGGTGGAGGAATACGGTTTATAGTAACTTTTCAAATGTCAGAGAAAAACAAAGTTATCGTGATCGATTTATATTACATATGACAAAGTAAAGTTAGCAAATAAATTTATATTTGTAGCCTAGTAAGAAATAAAAAATAAAGCTATATTCATTACGAGGGTATAATAAAATAACACTTTTATTGCTATCATGATTACGCTTTAATAATAGTTATGACGATCAGAAGCTTAAAACAACGAAACCAAGAAAACATGACCAGGGTGGATTTTTAAGTAAGTGCACCACTATTAATTTAGAGAAAAGATGAATAACCAAATTAGGGATAAAAATAAGCCATACTTAAACTGACCGCCTGAGATCAAACCCCCGACCAATTAAGTCAGGCGTTCTAACCGCATTACTTATATATTGGCTTTTAGTATGGTACAAATACCCGCTTTGATGGCGCATGGTCTAACGCGCTATTCTCGCAGCAGACTAGACTGCCGGGGACGAGTAAAACTAGGTTCTAATCTTGGTCAGGTGTACAAAAGTTGTTTTTTTCCAAAATTGGTTTTACACTCTTCCTCCACTCAAATGAGGGCCCACTTCCTCTAAATATAACCTTACTGATCCCTAAAATCACTAGCGTAATTAGTATATAAACGTATAAACCGAACGGTAGTAAGAAGCGGTGCTAAAAAGGAAAGAAAAAATATAAAATTATGTTTATTTGAATATCATTTTTATAATTTAATGCAAGATCTTAACAATGCTGGTCGTGGCATGTACCTTTTCCAATTATTATGTTTTGTCTTATTTTACTCATCCTTGAAATATATTAATATTTTCACGTCACTTTTGATGTAATAAAGGGTTACAAAGTTACACAAAAACAAAAATATCATGTTCTAATTAATTGAATTCTCTCTGCTCCACTGTTCTCTAAAATTACAAATGCTCTAGATTTTAAATTCAATTAATATATTCGAGCTAAGCTAAAGCACATAATTATAGGCCTACTGCAGAGTAGGGGGGTGACGTAACGGTTTTTAAATCTTCACTATCTCTAGCGTAATATTATTAAAAAAATCACAAAAGGACATATTGTGACCGAATTTGTGTTCTATTAATAAGGAATACTAGCAACCCGCTTCGGTGGGCGCATGGTCAAAGTCGTTACTCTCTCATTAGACTAGACATCCGATGATGGAGAGACCAGTTTTCGAGTCTTGGTTGGGTGTACTGAGGGTGTTTTCTTTTCAAAATAGTTCTCCACTCTACCTCCACACAATTGTGGGTACACGTCATCTAAATGCAACCTTACTCTTCCTTAAGCCATTAGCGTAATTAGTACGCAGGCGTTTAACCTGAAAGGGTAATAAGATGAGGTGCAAAAAAATAAATAAATAAAGAATACTAGTCATAAATAAATTTTTTCCCCATGTGCAATATAGGTCTAGAACAGACTAATACTCGTCTTGTAGCCTGCAGTGGCTTATTTAAAGCTTAATTATACGTATTAAATTACTTTGTATAAAAATATCCCTGCGCCTTTGAGCATGCGGACGAAGGCGCTAATCTGGTTTGGTCTGTAGGTGAAATTTTGAGCTCTAATCTCGGCCGGGTGTACCGTGATGTTATTTTTCAAGAATAGTACTACTCTTTCCCACCCGTGCAAAATACCCCTCACGGGTGGTAAGATTAGGAGAAAGGATTGTTTTTTTTAATTTCTCACATAAAACACAGGTTTTGTTACAGTTTCATTGAAAGGTTATTCAAAGTAACAAAAACAACTGTTCAAATACACATCAAGGGTTGAGGGGAAGGAAAGTGGGAAAGTCCAGTTCTACCTCAAATTGTGTTAGTGCTGTCATCTATTAGACAATCATGAGACTTTTATAATACACTCAAGATAATGGTTAAAAAATGTTTCTGTTTTAAATTAGATTTAAAAAAGTATTCCTGGTTTTGCGATATAATTGTCGTTGTACTTATATTATATATATATATATATAATATATAAATAAAATAGCCAAAGCTATTATTTATGCTTTTAGTGAGGATAACTCCATCTAGATATCATATTGTACAAGTGTATGTATGTATATATTATATATATATATAATATACTATATACATTGTATATATATATAATATACTATATACACTTGTATATATATATACATACATACACTTGTACAATATGATATCTAGATGGAGTTATCCTCACTAAAAGCATAAATAATAGCTTTGGCTATTTTATTTATGTATATATAACCTTCAAATGAAAACTAGTATTGTGGTGTAATTAAACGACAGGATAACTTAGTGAATATATATCTAGGCCAATATAAATTTTTCCAATGTTGATAAAACTCAACATGAGAAGATTAGTATAATACTTAATATGGAGATGTAGAGGACTTGAGGAAAGCTGTTTTTACATAAAAAATATTTAAAAAAAATAAATCAAGTATTTCTTCAGTACAAATATAGAGCTTAATTTTATTCACATTGTGTTGGTGACCTCAACAGTTCTTGAATATATGTATGTTAAGGATGTCCTGGAATTTCATGAAAACTTTTTCTATTCATTTAAAAAGTTTTTCATCTAATGCTGCTATGCTCATGGCAGATGTTCAACAACTGTTGATATCACCATACGAAGGAAATTAAACTCTATGATTTTACTGGAGCAATATTGTATTTATTATGTCCACAAAAAAAAATGTTTGCTATAAAAACTGCAAAAACACAGAACTTTTCTAGTTTTCCTACATCCACACCCAATTACTATGCATTGAAATTCAATCCATTTAAGACACCAGTTAATCAAAATATACAACGCAAACATTAATTCCCAAAATTGTCTTGAAACTCTATCTTCTGTAATTTTTATTAAATAATATTGAAAAGTATTTTCTTACAGGACGCGGGCTTGTTTTGTAAAAGTACAATCCAATTTTCACTAGAAGAGTCTGACATTAAATTTTTTTTATTTAGAGCTACTTTCAAGTAACCCTGTTCAATGGCTGAACAGTCTAAGGCGTCACTCTCGTATTAGACTGGCCTTCTGATGATGGGGAGATCGGGTTTGAATTCCTGTCGGGTAAAATGAGGTGTTTTTTTTTCCCTGAATGGTGTCCTATTCTCTTTCCACGCAAATGCCCATAAGAGCCCCAATATATTATTCTTTTTAATTAATTTAAATACCACACAGACCTCTTTTAACCATAACCTAAAGTGCATTAGAAAGGTTTCATGACTTACAGATGGCAGCACTAGCTCAATTAGAGTTAAAATCGGACTTTCCGCCTTTTCCCCCTGTACCCTTCATATGTATTGGCACAAGGACTCTGAGCGTTATATTTTTAGAATTATTGGTTTTTCTCTCTCGCTTTTGTTTGCCGTGTCAACAGTGTTGTTTTTTTTAGCATCGCGTCTTACTACCCGTTGGTTATACGCTTAAGTACTAATTACACTAATGGATTGGGATTGGAAGGTTGAATTTAGAGGAAGTGAACCGCATTTGCGTGGAGGGAGAGTGGAAACATTTAGAAAAACCTCCAGTTCACCCGACCGAGATTCGAACCTCGATCTCCCGTCCTCGAAGGTCTGGCTCAACACGACTGGCGCGTTAGCCAATACGTACCGAGGGTTCGAACAGTGTTGATCCTCTAAGTGTAAGCCTATACATTCACCAGTGAATTATAAAACTGTTTTATTAACTTTCTAAACACACAGATTCTATCATACCCGCATCGGTTTGACACGCGAACCAAGGAGTCTAATCTAGTTTATCAATCACGAGGAAGTCTGGTCTTGAATCACTGGTGGCTGTAATAAGGGTGTTTAAAAAAAAAAAGATTTACCACTCTCTCGGAAATACGGATATATTTTCCTCTAAATTCTACCTTCCTCATTTAATGAGTAGAATTAAATGCGGAGAGCCAGGACGGTTAATAAGATGTGGGCGCAAAAAAAAAGTCAACACATTATTTAAAAACTAGCTTACCCGCTTCAATGGCCGAACGGTTTAAGCGTCACTCTCGTGTTAGATTGGTCTACTGATGACGGGATATTAGGGTTCGAATTCCGGTCGGGTCTACTTAGGGTGTTTTTTTATCCCAAATGGTTTCCCACTCTCCTTACACGCAATAGGGTATATTACCTCTAAAATACTTCTTTACTCATCCCTACCTCATTAAAGTAATTATCATACACGCATATAACCTGAATAGGTAGTAAGACTTTCTGATTAAAAACCACCTTAACTTAGGACAGTATACCTAATACTACACACACAAACTATATCGCTACCCGCCTCGGTGGCGTAGTTGGCTAACGCGCTAGTCGTGTTGAGCTCGACCGCCGAGGACGGGGAGATCAAGGTTCGAATCTCGGTCGGGTGAACTGGGAGTGGTTTTCCTAAATGGTTTTCCACTCTCCCTCCACGCAAATGCGGGTTCACTTCCTCTAAATTCAACCTTCCCATTCCTAATCCATGAGTGTAATTAGTACTTAAGCGTATAACCCGGACGGTTAGTAAGACGCGGTGCTAAAAAAAAACTCAATCGCTATTTGAATATATGGACAATCTCTTACATTCTGGTGTAGGACATTTGGCGCAGTCTTTGGACCAGTTTGGTCATAGAACAATTGGCGTGGTTGTGAAAACATCTGTTAATTCCTAACTTGTGTGTTTGTTTACTTCTAACTCGTTTCTAAAGCCAGTATTGATGTATGCGAAAATTTATCAAGTCACAGGCCAGTTCCTCAACTTGAGTACGCCTCAAGTGTGGTGTTATACTAAATACAAGACGACACCTACCTAAACCCGAATGGAATGAACCAGTTTCGCATTAAAAAAAACTGGCCCATTCGATTCCAGTGTCCTCTTGTATTTAATAAGCGCCCCACTTGAGGCATACTCAATCTGACTATGAAACTGCCCAAAGTTTAAACATAGTTAAGTGCGGCAGCCTTAAGGTGAGTTCTGGCGAGTCATTTTCAATTATTAATTTTCCCACGAAAAAAATAGTTTGGTTACACGTGTCGTATTTTATTGATCATGCTGAGACTTATCAAATACCATTTAATTTTTTTAGAGCGTCAACACAAAAATTGAATTAAAGGCTGCCTGGCCTGTAAACCCGAATAAGAAAACTGGTAAATATTGAGGATTAAATCCAATCCAAGGTCGCAGTTTAAAACGTCGATTTTTTGTAGCACCACGTCTTACAAACCGTTCGGGTTATACGCCTATGTATTAATTACACGAATGGTTTAGGGATTAGGAAGGTTTAATTGAGATGAAGTCCACCATCATTTGCGTGAAAGGAGAGTGGAAACCCATTTTAGAATAAAACACCCTCAGTGCACCCGACCGAGATCAAACCCCGATCTCCCCGTCTTCGGCAGTCTAGTCTACCATGAGAGTAAGGGATACGTCAAAGGGTACGACGTCCTTTTACATAGGATGAAATATGTATGAGTGGTTACACGGCAAAAAAAGATTAATACGAGAGATAGTTTTTTTTTACAAATCCTAATAATGCTTACTTATTCACGATTTTTTTTCATAAAATATAATTTAAACACACTAGTGGTTATATGCAGCTTTAGGGCCAGTTTCCTAGTCAGATCTAGTACGCCTCAAGTGCGGCGCTATACTAAATACAAGACGTCACCTACCTGAAATTGAATGGAATGGGCCAGTTTCATATGCGAAACTGGCCCATTCCATTCTGGTCTAGGTAGGTGTCGTCCTGTATTTAGTATCGACTCGCACTTTAGGCGTACTAAATCTGACTATGAAACTGGGCCATAGCTGCAGATTATTACGCTAAAATGTAAGTAAAACCTTAAAGAACTTTAAAACTATATTTCTCCCAGTTATCTCTTTGTTGCACCATATCACTAAAGTAAGAAGTGAGTTGTTATTATTACTTCAAACCAAAGAGGAAAAAAAATTCATCCCTCTAATACACAATCATGCACAAAACAAGGTTTCCATGGTGATGTAAGCAAAGAGTGGTTTGTACACAGCAGAAAAGTTGGAAACTCGCTAGGAAAATCGGGTTTTTGTTGGGAGCTACTATTTTTATTCGAGATTTCTTCTGCTAGAGAGGGGCCCAATCCCACTCAACTCAAACTATAGGGACTACTGTATATTTAACGAGCACGATTTATGCATGTAACTATCTAAAATCAATTTAACTTAAGGTTGGGTGGAAGGAAGGGTGAGTTAAGGGAAGTATTTTTGCAATTTTTATAATTATCAAAACTGTTTTTGCTCAAAATAAATAAAATAATTATTCTGTAGAAATATAGAACTTAATTTTCTTCACATGGTGATCTCAACAGTTCTTGAATATCTGTCAAGGGTGTTTTAGAATTTAATGACAACATTTTATCTTCATTTAAAAATTACCAAAAATTTAATCCATGGGGTAGTCATTAGAAGGGTAGTGACCGCGTTTACTTGAAAAAATGGGCTAGGCAAACCTCAATAAAAAATAACACCTACTGCGTTCGGTTAGGGTTCGAACCTTGACCTCCTTGTAAACGGGAACCATGTGTAATAAAGTCTCAGAAAACTCAAGGATAAGTTTGTACACATGTTAAAATCTGATGGGAGCCCCATATTATCGAATCATGGTCTTTCAGATCCAAACTAAGCTTTATTAAATACAATTAAACTTAAATAGAAAGAAAAACATGTTTTACATTTTAAAATGTACTATTATAACTTTCATGTATTTATACGTACAATCATCTGCAGCCGTCACTTTTTATAGTTAATAGGCCCTATCAATAATAAAAAACAATACTAATAAGATAGTAAAATACTACAATATCAACACAAAAAGAAGTCTGTAGCGTGTAGACCATGGCACTGAAGGGGTACTCGACTTCTGAAAGTTAGGGAAGCACCTGTCTATAAGGGTGGTTTTCAACCTGGGGTAAGCATACACTCGGGTGTACGCCAAGACGTCTCAAGGGGCAGCCTATGTAAAATTTAAAAAAATATATACATGCATATAAGTATAATTATTTTTCATCTAAACATTATTTAAAACACTGTCTTAGATATAAGTAATTTTATTTATTTTCGAAGTAGATTATAGAATATGTATAACTTACATTACGCACCAACAACTTTGAGGGTACAGAATTGAAGATAGACTATATGTGGAGCTACGTAAACAAAAAAGGTTGATATCATTGCTCTATAAAACATACTAGGCCTGAACAAAAAGGTTTTTCTTTCAACCGTTCCTGACGTATCTAAAATAACATCATATTGAAAAAATCTAATTACTATCAATTAAAATATTATGATATTAAGTTTAATTTAGAATTAACTAAACAAGCCCCGAACCAGGGAGCTCACAGATTGAGACTTCAGCCTCATCTTGTCTGGTTTGTCAGTGACGGTAAGGTAGGGGTTCGAAACTCGGTTTAGTGTACTTAGAATGTTTTTTCCGAAATTATTTCCCGCTTTTCCTTCAAGCAAATATGTGTACAATATATATAAAACTTCTACTTTCCTCAAAAGGGTATAACTCGAATGGGTAGTGAGACGTGGGGACCAAAAAAAATCCAATTAGTTAAATACGTGGATAGCCGGAACGGGTAGCAAGACGTGAAGCATAAAAAAGGCTGAGCTTTGGAGGTAGAGAAGGAGTAATGAAAGAACAATGAGGTGGTAGGTAAATAATTTTAAAGATAGGTAAACCTTAATTAAGAGAGTATAATGTAGGTAAAAGCAGAAAAATGAATAATATAATAAGAAAATAATCTAAATTTTTTTTTTTTAGCACCGCGTCTTACTACCCGTTCGGGTTATACGCTTAAGTACTAATTACACTAATGGATTAGGAAATGGGAAGGTTGAATATATAGGAAGTGAACCCGCATTTGCGTGGAGGGAGAGTGGAAAACCATTTAGGAAAAACCACTCCCAGTTCACCCGACCGAGATTCGAACTTATCTAAATATTGAATGGTAAGACTATATACATCTGATTGGTCAGTCGCTTCCTCGACTTAGTCGTGTTCCCTGGTGTCCATCTCCTCAACTATGATAATCCTTGGCCAGCCGGGTTAGATTCTAATAGTGCTAGCCTTCATTCCTATCTCTGTCCTCGTTTTACCTAGCCTGCTGGCTCAGACCGACATCTTTTTGCTCTCCTTGCCAAAATAATTAAGAAAGTCATCCAATGTGCTAAAAGTGTCCGCTCCCTGGTACGCGATTTGGCAACATGGTCTTTTCCCCGGGGGCAAAAACGATGGGATGGTGAGAGAGACCGCTTTGAAGTAGCCTTTTAGCTTCTGTTTGGTTCGTTCTGGGATTGTTTCCACAGGTAAAACAATCGAGTATATTCTAGTTTTATAGATAGTATACCTTTAAAATAAAATGTGTACACGTATTGTCTGTCATTGATTATGTCAAATTTTCTGTTTAAAGATGTTTTTTTTTTTTAATTTAAGCTATTTGGTATAAAATTATCATTCATCCATTTATAAGACTATTGTCACTTTTAAATGTACACTATTACCATATTAGTAATTTCATATGGTTTAAAGACTTATAATTATGGTACAATAGCCAAGTGCGGTTTGTACGGGACTATTTTCTTTTTAAAGATAGCGCGTAAAGAACACGTTGGGAAACCTTGTGTAATGGTCACGTGCTTTTTTCCTGTGAACCAATGAAATTACTCCACATGAGGCATGCTCTCTGATCACAATTTTTGCATTGGAAACATTGTTGCAAAAAACTTACCAGCAAGAAATTACACATTAAATTATTATTTAAAATAGATTTATAATCTATTGTTTATTAATATATTTTTACAATCTCATAAAGTTTTATAAAATATTTTAGGAAGTCATTGGAAATAATTTAGTTCGAAAACGTTCCACGTAGTGTCACTGCGCAAGCAGAACAAGTTTTGTTGGGATAGAGAGAAGCACGTCACAAGGCGAAGGATTTGTAAATCATGAATTTCGCATTAATTTGCCGTTCCACGCGTATTGTTTTATGTTATTTATGATAGTTTATTGTAGTTGGTGATGCACAACGTATTTGTGTAGATAGAGTAAGAGACGTATCTGTGATTTTTAAGTTTTTTAAGTGTAACATATTTCGGCGTGTAGAGTTTACATGCCAAGAAACCTTGGCTCTTTGGTAAGTTTCACGTTATCATTTCCGGTTTTTAATTCCTAAATGTGCCATATAATTTTTTGCGGTGTTTTTAATTGATTACATTTATTTGTTAGACTATTTAATTTGTTAAATTAAATGGTTTTAATTGAGCTAAATAGCATCCATAAAAGATTCAACAGTTGAACCAATGCTCCTGGCAAATTATAACTAGGTAAATTAACCTAAAGGACTAGGCCAACTACAAAATAGGCCAATATTGTTTTATTTTTAGATATACAGATGTTTTATTTGGTCAATTGCTATCACTTTTTAGCAAAACATTACATTAATATCAGCTCATCCTTGTTTAGGGCCTATGGTTCATTCTCTTGAAACAACCCTTATTAAAGGAAAGTAGGTTTTAAATTAACCTGTATGCACAGTTTTTGACAGCCTAAAAGTTTCAACCTTCCATAAAGTAAATTTATAACTAACTATACTTAGGTTAACTTCATACAGTATTGTTCTAACTGTAACTCTTGCTTTATTTTTCAAAACTTTCTAAATATTACATAGACTATTACGTTATAACATAGTCCTACCACATTTAATATGGCCTATTATGGTTAGCCCACATTTTAATTTTATAGAGAAAAAACTATATTAACTCGAGCTAAATTTAGATTAATTTTTAGTGTTAAAACAGAGTATCCATAAGGTCATAAAAGTAAAAAAAAAATGAATATATAGGCTACTTTCCTTACATATATTGGACCTATAAACTGCTCTTATGAAGAACCATGAGTTAATAAATAAGGATCAACACATCTGCTGAAATGGAAATATGGTGCTTTGTCAAGAACCTGAAGAACATCAAATTAAAATGTTTTATAAATAAAATAGAAAAGAACTAATTATTTAGGCCTACATTTGCCACAAATAGATTTATGTTTATGAATTCAAGTACTAGTCAAAACTATTTAAGAAGGCTTACCGGTAACCTATAAATCAAAAACTACATAATGTAAGCTACCTATCATTACTTTAGGTGATACGATGTCTGAAGGAAAGTTGATAAAGTCACTTAAAGACTTAAGATCATAGTACCCTTAGGCCTATAGGAATGGACAAGTTTTAATTTTCTAAAATATTGCATAAAATGTTGGGTTGAGGTTATTGAAATCTAGTTTTAATTTATAATCCTAGTACCTGCTTCAGCACATTTAAAAAGCTTCCTTCCTCACCCTTACCTCATTAATAATTATAATATATGTATGCGTAAAACCTGAATGGAGAGAAAGATAGAGGGGTAGAAAAAAAACTAATACCACATCTAATTTTTTAGAGACAAGTAGCCTAACACACTAAATTATTATTATTTATTAAAGTATTAGGATTAAAACATTATTTTTATCTTACAAATATTTAATGTACCTAAGCTATTTCCTAACATAGGCCACGTTAACCTATATTTTCACCACACCAAACAGAACCATTAGTTTTATTTCTTATTATCTACAGAGCTATTAAGTTAAATCAGATTATATTTTGCTATTTTAAGCTAAAAAAACCCCACATTATGAAAATCCTGGCATATCTGAGGTTAGAATGTGTGACATCTGACATCTAGTTCCTATTACGAGACAAGAGATTAGACCATCCTGTTTCTAAAACTTAACTTACAATACACTATTTATATATTTCTCATATCCTTTGCTCTCAGATGGCTTTATAATACACCAATATATTTCTAGGCTAGTGTGCGAGACAGAACAAATTTATGTCAAATTGGAAACTAATTTTCTTTTAAACTCTTGTCCAATCTCCAGTAGTTTTCCACTTTTTTGTATTAAATTTACATTAGCTATTGAACTAATTCATAACAAATTTTATTTATTTTAAGATTTTGCATACAGTTACAGTACTGGTAATGTAGCCTAACCACATACAAATTATTCTGGTATGGTACCTTTGTTTCTACTAACTTTCTGATACGTTTTTGATAATGTTTAAATGAAACAAATTATCCTCGTTCTTTTTTTTTTTTACTTGCACTTTCATAATTGACTAACTATATCCGCACACAGCTTTCAAATTATAACTAATTCTAGATAGAGATGAAAATTTGCAAGGGAATTTTGAATCAGAAAATTTTCTGCAGTGGCAGCTTGCGGTGGAGGTTAAATTGTAGAGTTTGCACCTAGAGCTTAAAATACTTCAAAATATAGTGAGCTATAAGACGGGGCATGGGTGTGTGGGAGGGGTAGATAGGAAACAGAGGATAGGAGGGGAGACAAATGTCGAGCAAAACTTAAAAAGTATGATTTATGAACATAACGGGTCTAAAAAGGCTCGCATTCATTTGTTTCTCTTCTACTTTTTTTTAACACTGCGGCTTACTACCTGTTCAGGCTATACATTTATGTAGGTACTAATTACTCTAATGTGTTAGATATGAGGAAGGATGAATATAGAGGAACTGTACCCACCTTTGCATGGAATAAGCGTGGAAAACCTCCCTCAGAGCGCCCAACCAATCTCCCTGTTATCGACAATCTGGTCTATTGCAAGAGTAGCCCGTTAGACCGTGCAGCCACCGAAACTCATTTGATAGTGTTTCTGGTGTTAAAGCCCTTAGGAGAAATTAATCTTAAGTACTTATACATTTTTAAATTTGGGATATCAATATCTCGATTACATTAGTTCCATTTAATCAATTGACATTATTTTACAGAAAATATAGGGAAAACTTTCTGTCTCACGTCTCTAATTCTAGAGCAGATTCATCACTAATCCCTAGTCATCAATTCACCATTAATACATTTTTATTATGTATTATATACAGCCTGATAAACTTGGTTGGTTAAATGTTTTTGATTTGTGAAATGTGTGCTTTCACCGATGTTTAATGAAACATGGGAAAGATGGGAGGGGAGGGGGGGCAAAAGGGTTGGTATCAAAGCGTGGAAGTAAATGTAGCCTATTGGTTATTAATAATGTTCACAAGTTTAACTGGTCCCATTTTATTTGATTAAAATCATGATGGTTTCCACTTGGAACCAACTTGACTCAAACCTATATTGGTGTGTGTTGAGCATCAGATCGTCTGGTTTACCGATTACTGAGAGGAGGTGGTTTGACTCGGGTCATGTGTACCCAGGGTGTTTTAATTTCTAAACTGTCTCTTTCCCAAAAAATGAAAGTACCTACTATATATTCCTCTAAATTATACATTTCTCATTCCTATGTAGGCCTTCACTTTAGTGTATAAATGCGAATAACACAAACTACTATCGTAGTAATATGTGGTGCACAATAAAACTTGACTTGAAAGTATATTTTTTACTCTCACACACACTGCAGCGTTATAATGGCTGAGTCATAGCTAATATAGGCCTCCATTTAATAGCTTTTAGCTGATACTGTGCAAAACAGTAGAGAATGCTTGTTACTCTTATAATTTGAATACTGTGTGTCAATTTTATGTAACTTATAGTGGGTTACCATATTATAGACATAATTTTCTCTAACAGAAGGCATACCACCATTCTTTGTAAATAAAGTCGAGTGTAATTTTGGTAGGGGGCACACTTTTGTACATGTCCTTAGTGCAAACATAGCCTACTTTTTTTTTACATTACTGCTTCAAAAATATCTGCAGTATGAATGCATTAAATATATATTATAAATGTTGTTCAAAATGATAATAAGCCCTGTAGTGTTTCGAGCATGAAAAAACCCACATTAAAGTAACTTATATAGTTGAACATTTTTGTGTCTGAATTAAAGTTTCAGTATAAGATAGTTGATGTCCCTACATCAGTAAAAACTCACAGAGGGTATGTTATTGGGTATAGGATTAACCATAAGCTACTCTTATTTTAAACCAAAAATTTCCATTATGTCCATCCATTCAACCTAACACAGATTGCTAAAATGTATATAGGCCTAATATTATGGTGTGGCAACGTTGACATGTTTACAGCTATTTATTTTATGAGCGTGCTTAACATTAATCTTCATTCTGTATCCTGTTTCCCAGACTCCATGAGCCAACACTGCTCCTTATCTGGTTTGGGAAATAAGTTCTTATTAATCTTGGAAAATAGAATAATATAATGTGTTTAAGGTGGGGTTGTAGGGAACATGCGTTAAGGGTAGTATTTTTGCAGTTTTTATATAAAACCTTTTTTTTTGTCTAAAATCAAATATTGCTCCAGTAGAAACATAGTTGAATTTTATTTATTTGGTGATATAAACGGTTCTTGAATATCTATCATTATCATAGCGGTATTAGATGAGAAAATGTTTAAATGGAGAGAGAAAGTTGTCATTAAATTCTCGGACACCCTTGATTGATATTCAACAACTTTTGAGGTCACCGTGTGTAGAAAATTAAACTATGTAACTACAGAAGCGATATTTGATTTATTTTAACCCAAAAAAAAGTTTTGGTATAAAAACTGCAAAAATACTGTCTTTAAGATGCTCTCTACACACCCACCTTAAGGCTTGATAATTTTGAGAAAATACATTATTGGGTAACTTAAAGAGTTACCATTTAAATTAATTAATTTCACTCATGTAAAGGTTCCAAAAGTTTGTTTAGGTTTTATATATGCATTTCATCAAGTTAACCTTTCTTAGAATATAATCTTCGTTATAAAAATAGTTTTGATTGAGAAGGTAATTTGGTATTCCTTTTAATGTCTTTTCTGAAACCTCTTGAAAAAATAACATTTGTATATTTTTAATTTCAGAACTTGCCATCGTCTTTTGGTGTTTGTGAATGAACGCCAGGAGACTGTAAATCTCAACGAGTGAAGTCTGCATAAGAAGCAGCCATGGACGACGCCCACGCTAAAACCGTGGATGAAGTTTTAAACTACTTTGGAACTGATTCAGAGAGAGGTCTTGCTCAAGACCAGGTGAAGAGGAACCAGGAGAAATATGGGCTTAATGGTGAGTTTCCTTCTTCACCTGACCCTACTCTGGGTCAAAAAACGCTAACTCTAGAATCTTTGACAAATATTTTTTATAAACAGGAAGGGTTCCAGAAATACAGTCCCTAAAATAATGTAAAATACCCACATAAATTATTAGCACTCTATTAACCTATCATTTACCATCAAAACTGACTACTCTACTTCCTCCAGACCCGCCTTGGTGGCGTAGTTGGCTAACGCGCCAGTAGTGTTGAGCTAGACCACCAAGGACAGGGAGATCGAGGTTTGAATCTCGGGTCGGGTGAATTGGGGGTGGTTTTTCCTAAGTGGTTTTCCACTCTTTCCCTCCACGGAAATGTGGGTTCACTTCCTCTAAATCCAACCTTCC
This sequence comes from Timema podura, assembly GCA_033556935.1. Lineage (NCBI taxonomy): Eukaryota > Metazoa > Arthropoda > Insecta > Phasmatodea > Timematidae > Timema > Timema podura. The sequence continues at coordinate 76,092,103 of JAVRXN010000009.1, read as the reverse complement.
CATTTCCTAATCCATTAGTGTAATTAGTACTTAAGCGTATAACCCGAACGGGTAGTAAGACGCGGTGCTAAATAATAATAAATATTTCTTCCATGGTAGACTTGATGATTGTATTCCAATGTGAATGATTATTTTTTGTTTTTGTAACTCTTTTAAGGTAGGGCTGAAGGAACACAAACTAATCCCAGTAGTTTAGTAGTTTTTATAGCAAAAATCTTGTCAGGACAAAATAAATAAAATCTTGCTTCACAAGATATTTTTAGTTTAATTTTCCTCATAAAGTAATCTTGACAGTTCTTGAATATTTGTAAAGACCATAGTAACATTTGAAAACTTTTCAAATAAAGAAAAAATCGGGTTTACATTTCACAATGCCCTGAAAAATACTCAAGAACTATTGAGATAACTTTGTGTAGAAAATTAAACTTGATGTATCTGCCACCTGCACTGTGTGAAATTCAGGCATTCTAAAAAAATCCCTAGGATTTTTTATAAAATGCCAGATTGGTTTTGGCAAAAATTATCAAATAAGAGTTGTTGTATTTCATACTTATTTTCTAGTTTTTTGTCTTTTTGAAGTCCTGGAATATGTTATCAATTCTTTTATCCAGCTATATGTAAGTCTTCCACCATTTTCTTGTAAGTTCACCTAATTCTTAGGATTCTAGTTCAGGTTAGGTTATTTTAGAATAGAGAAGTTAGGTAAGGTTAGGTTATGCTAGCTATTGTTCTCGGTAATTTATAATGACTGGTTATTCTATAAATTTCCAACAAAAAGTATAAAATACAACAGCAAAACTAATTATTACATACATTGCTAAAACCACTTAGGAATTATATAGAAAGCCTTGGCATTTTATAGAATGCCAGGTTTACACACATTTCCTTTAACATAGCTACTAAAGCAATACTTTGTGTATTTTGGCCAAAAAGGATTGTTTCTATAAAAAAATATTGGTTTTCTACTCGAGTGCCGTGGCCTGCTTTGGGTGAGGTCGCAATCCTTTTCAGGCTTTATCTTTTTTTTTTGTGATTTTAATGATTATAAAAAGGTGTGAAATTTAAGCGGTTGAAATAATAAAAATTGTAAAGTGACTGTTTAGGTTCTTTTTCGCTATACCACCCTGATAGTTCATCTCTCATTTATTCTACTGTGACAGCCTTGGGACGCTGCTAGCATAACATCTGAAAATCCCTCTTTATTCTACCTACCCCACTTTTGTAATTAAATGTGAATAGCCTGAACGGGTGGTAAGAAACAGCGAAAAATACTTAAAAACTAGGATTTGAATGCTTTAAGCAATCAAGGGGTTGTGATGGTCTTAAAGAGAGAAATTGGGATCAAACCTCACAAAAGGTTGGAAACTATCGACTATAAAAATGGTACAGACTCAGATATTACTTTACTTGTGCTCCCTTCCACCCCAACTTGGTTTTCCTTCAAAGCTTCTCTTCTGGAGGAGGGATCAAATAATGTTGTCATTATTGACACACTATCCTCAAACCATGATCCAATAAGTGTAATTTTCTATAATTATTATGTTTTATGCCATGACCTCAATGCAGAGGCGTAATTAGGATTGAGAGGTTGGGTTGGAAGTTGAGATGTGCTAAAGGGTAAATAAATTATTCATAATTAATTTTGTTTGTGTGTTCATTCTTATCAATTTACTCAAATTCTTTACACTAGTGGTTTTTATGTGTAGCCAATATTAAACATAAACTAGGGTTACAGTTATCTTGGAAGTTTTCACTGACATAACAGCCCACTATGCTAGATTTTTCAAAAATTAATAAGTCACCATCTACCTGTATAGGATTTTTGTAAGATGAAACATACATTTCAGCATTATTTTTGTCGGAACACATAGTTTATAAATAGTATTTTGTTTAGTTATGAATGGACCCACTTTGGTGGTTGAATGATCCAAAACACAATTCTGCGTGGGTAATTTGGACCGCACATCTAAAATTTGGTATGGATATACTTCCTAAAGAAACTATTAGTAATTTATCAAAAAAATTTAGTTCAAACTACTTGAAACTCTTCTTAATTGTTTTAGCCTAATCTGCATATACTTTTTATAAATCTTATTCCAATTAAAAAATTAGGAACTAGCTAATTTGTGTTAACCTTTTAAACACAAACCTTACTAGCCAGTGTTTTTTTTTCTTTAATTTTCTGTCATTAGGGGTTGCAAAAGCAAAATAAATACAACAATGTTGTGCTACAGGAGAACAAATTTACTAAGTTCAGCTAAAATCAATTTTCAGAATATTAATGCTCTATTTTATATCACTTTTATTTTTTTATGGTTCCACACTTTTAAAAGTGTAACGAATGTTAATGAGTATGCACCATAATGTTTGATGCGTTTTTGTTACATTTTGCGAGCCAAATATTCACTCACTCGTTTTCAAATTTATGGGCACCATTTCCCCACTTCATAAATATTTACTGGAGAAACAGAATGATAGTATGACCTATTTAGAGTATGTATTACGTGTGTACAGAAATAAGAAAAAAGCTAGTTGACAGGCTTGGTTGAAATGTCTTTGAGAATAGTTAAAGTTGCATTGGAAACAACTTGTAAGAATAAAAATGCCAACATGGTAAGAATAAAAATGCCAACATGGACAATATCTCTTCATTTTGCCAAGGGAATTTTTGTTAATGTTATGTGATATGTGCTTATAACCCGAACAGGTAGTAAGATGCGGTGCTAATAATAATAATAATAATATTTGATATGGATTTGCAATTTTCTTTATGAGATTTTTAGTGAGCTTAGTGGGCTTATTTTATTTATCATTGAGTATATTTGAATAAAAATGCAAGCAAATCTATAAATTCATTTTTGGGAAAGGTCTAGTGTCCAAATAGATTAACTCAAAGTATAAAAATACTGTATTTATTAGTATTGCTCAGAACTTTAAAATAATAAACCTAAAGAGAGAGAGAGAGAGAGGCACACTATTAAAGGTTCAACAAACACACGTGGCAGAACTCCACCATCTTACACTGAACATGTAAATGTCAGAATATAAAGAAAGATGCATTGTGTGTGCGTGTTTGGGGTGGGGGCTCTGTACCCTAAAGCCAATAAGTTTATATGTTTATTCACAAGTGTTTATTAAGTCTTGAGGGGGAATTGTGGTGATAAAAGATAATTGTAGAAATATCTGGAAGGCTTAATGGGATCTTTAGATTTTCAAAACAATTTTGCTTATAAGAAATTCAAAATGTTCTTAAGCCTATATATATATATATATATATATATATATATATATATATATGAAATTGTTGAGTCTTCATATTAATGATTTATGTTTTATGTAACATTACATTCTCTTACATTTAAATGTTAAAAAGCTAAGAGCTATTTAGGTTCAAGTTATTGTTATTTGAGCTTAGCTTATCAGGAAGTACTTTTAGGGTTTATAACCTGGAGAAGACAAATAATATGGTAGACATTAAAAACTCTGAAATACTTTGAATTCATTGGAATTTTCAGATATGTTTGCAAAATAATTTTAAAATACAGATTAGAATGGCATAAACCCACTGTAAATTATTAGTTTTATTGACAATTCATAAGATTTTTTTTAAATGGCAACGACATATTGGCTTTTAATAAGTCTTATGTCAAGAAATTAACAGAAAACGATTAAAATAATGAGATTTTTCATCTTTTCCTTTCCATTTAAAGTAGGCTACTAGGAACATTTATCTTTTGGTCTAGAAAACATTGATAAGCAATATATTCATATTTGACATAAAAAAAACTTGATATGGTTATAGTATGCTCTACATAGCTACTGTGAGTGGCCAAAAATATAGCCTGGAATTTAACTTAGAACTAATTTTATAAAATATATCAAATTGATTGATGTTTTAAAAGCATACTCATTTTTTAGTGGGGAAAGCATGTGTTTTAGCTCTCACCAAAAATGGTTTGAAATATTTTTTAAAGCTAAAGTGAAGGACTTCTACCCGAGTCTTATGTTAATTTGCAAAGTATGGTTTCTAAATTTCATTTGTAAGTGGATTATTTATCATAATAATTGACCAATAAATTATATTGGTAATAGTGCCATTTCAAAAAATTATTCTAATTTCTTTATTTGAATTTATAGTCTACCTACCTAAAAATAGCCAGTTATTTAGATGGTTACATATAACCAAAAGAAGAACTGACAAATTTTCATTGGTCGAACAACTTTTTCAACAATTATGTTTTTAGAAACTTTTTGAACACATTCATCTAGAAGAAAAACTAAATCAAACTTTTACTTTTGTTTGTGTGTATCAATAGCGTACACAGGATTGTGAAGTGGGGGCCTGGGGGGTGTCATTGGGATTTTGGGGGAGATCCCCCCAAATCTCCAGGGGTTAATTTTTTTTACCATTATATACACCTAGAAGAATTTTTTTGGAAGGTTTTTTATTGGTATTTGTCAACTTGATCATTTATATCTTTACTATTATAAACGTGATAATCCAACAAAATAATAAATAATAAGGCCTAAATTAAAATTGGCTTGGCCATCAAATAGTCCTACTGTCACAAAAATCATCGATTATTTATAATAGGTAGATGTGTATTTCCTTATATTATTTGTAAAACACTTAACAATATTAGCTAAGGTCTATATGGTGGTCACATTTAGTTGCATACTGCCCCCCCCCCACCACCACCACCATTTTATTTTCTCTTTGGATCTGCATAAATCTCGGGGCATCCCCAAACTATGGAAGGGGGGGGGCATCAAGCCCCCTGTGGGTACAGTACTGGCGTGTATTAATAGATTATCATAATAATCACTTAAGTATACATTTAGAATTAATGATAATTCAGCAGCAACCTTAATGTATAACTTCATCTATTATTACTCAGAAATATTTCAATTTCAATAATTTTTGATGGGAAAAAATCTGGCCTACCTGTGGAAACAAGTTGGGTAGGAAACAATGGAAATAGCGGGTTTGGGAGAGGAAAGGATAAGAAAAAAAAGTTATTTATAACATTTGCTTTGCATGTAAACATCTATAAAATATAATTTTCTCTCCAACCACGCTCCTTAGAGAGAAGTTACTGAGTAAAGTATAATGTCATAGCTTAGCTAAATACAAACTAGTTCTATTCTGCTTCTGCTCGAACGAACGGTTGATGTTTGGTAGAGAAGGCTGCCCACGGGGCAGGACACCCCCCCCCCCCTCGATATTTTTGGTGCAATGTAGTCGAGTGCCTACCGAACATGTGTAGCATGTGTTCCAAGTATGTAAATGGCACACAGTATGTTTATATCCTCATGCGTTGGTGGGGAGGGAATTCTCTGCACAATACCAGGGACCATCCTTTCATCCCAGCTGACGTCACGCATTGTCCTTGTGACGTCAGCGGCGATCAGCTGGGCCATCGCTCCACGGTCTGGCCGTGACGTTCCTTGCCTCGCGTTCAACCAGTGGCGGCTCGCGAAATGTTCACCCAACACACAGATCTCTTCAGGACCGTTGGAACTGTAGTTCGTACTTTACAGTTCAGGGATCTTTAGTGTCGGTGACGATCAGGTACCGTCGCTCACATAACAGTTCGTTTTAAAACCAAAAGGGCGATATCCAAGACATAAAGCCTAGATTCTATTTTTTTTTTAACAAATTACAACTTGCCAAGAATATCATGAAAACAAAATATTTGTTTATCTGCATGTTCTTACAACTAAAATACTCTAATTGTCGAAAAAGAAAGCATCACCTAGTTTAAAAACTATAATAGCTTGTAGTTTAATGAAGTTGTGTCGACTGATAATTCATGTCTGTGCACAATGTCTAACTACCCGTCTGAGATATCCACCCCAATAGGGTAGGGAAGGCTAAGTTTGGAGAAAATGTACTCGCATTTTAGTGCGAAACCGTTTAGGAGAAACCACCCCCAGTACAACCAGTTTGGGTTCGAAACTCGATCCTCCCTGTCACCAGTAAACTAGATGAGAGGCGCTTAGAAATTTAATCAGAATTTTTTTTAGTCAAAATAAATCAAATATAACCTCAGTTGATACATTAGTTTAATTTTCCTACGCACAGGTTTATCAATCTCAACTTTTTTTAAATATATGTTAGATACCAAGGAAAATTTCACGATGCCCGTGACAAATTTTCAAGAATGGTCTGTATGTGTCAAAAATTAAACCAAAGGGATCTACTTAAACTTTTTTTATCCAGGCCAAAATAGTTCTTTACTTTAAAATAAGGACTTTTAACTCGCGTTCCTCTATAATATGCCCCAAAAAATCAATCTATAGCCAAGTGAACACGTTATCTAACAATTGGATTCACTTCTCAAAAGTAAAGCTAGTGGGTTTTTTTCCCCCTCAAGGAACCTGATCATTTACGTTTTCACACAAAGGAAAAGTCTAGACTCAAACATGCAAAGATTATATCTGCATGTCTACATTGAAAGGGGGTGGGAGGTAGTAGAATAGTAAAATGGGTTTCCTTCACGCCAACACGATATTTCAAAACTTCTTGTATTGACAGGGTTGGTGTAGTGGGTTGTCCTCCATTAAGGCCCGTTCCACGGCACGTGTTTAGACGGATTCGGCTCGTAGATTACATTATCACAGGTCGTGGGAACGATAGATGCGCTTTGGCTTGGTACGGCTCGGGCGTTCCCGTGAATTTTCGGTAAAATAAAGGCCTGTGATTATGGACGTGAAAAAAGTATCGATACTAGTATTTTTTTGCTCAATACTATTTTTCAGATACTTTTACTGATTTTTAATACTCTCACTCCGGTATCGGATTGGTATCGAAAGTAACAACTTTTTTGCTATCCTACCTCCTGCTGGGATTAAATGTTTACTATGGTTAAAGAAGGGTACAATATAGATATAAAAATATATCAATAGTCATATTTAGCTAATAAATAACTTTACATTAGCTAAATTTTCATATACATTTTAAGAGCTGGTGTGGTAAAACCTATTATTATATCCATCATACAATACCTTCCAAGTTCCAACACATAACGTAGACGTGATAGACTTAAATATATAATAAGATGGTTTAATCATTATAATTTTCATTGTTTAACTAGAAGAAGATACAATTATTATTATTATTATTATTATTATACAAAAGTTGAAATTATTACTTGATAAACAATTTTTTTCCAGATTAAAATTTCGATACGATACTACCTGTGGTTTGTCTGTTGACGAGCCAGTAGTGGCTTGGGCACCGTACCCCATTCACAGACACGAGTAGAGAAAATCACGCGTCTTGGGGATGGCAAGGCTCGTCAATCTACGAACCACGAGCCGTTCGCGACTTGCCATAACATGGCCCGAAGCTTGCTTTGTAACCTGGCCGAGTGTACTGGGAGATATTTTTTATATAAAAAAGCATAATAATCGTAGACATTTTATATCTCTAGACTATGATGATTTATGTGCCCTCAAACACAAAAAACGTGGGGTGGCTGTCTTACCTGAAGATAGAGCCAAAACAATTCAAGGTGGGAATGTAAGAAACTTGAGAAAAGGTCAGTGTTTTTTGCAGTTTTTATAGCAAAAAAAGTTTTGGCCAAAGTAAATCGAATATTGCTTCAATACAAACGTAGTTTAATTTTCTTCACAATTGTTGAATAATTGATATCATTAAGTTCTAGGATATCCTTGACAGACAGATATTCAAGAACTGTTGATATCACCATGTGAAGAAAATTAAACTCTTTGTTTCTACTGAAGTAATATTTGATTTATTTTTACCAAAAAAGTTTTGTTATAAAAACTTTAAAAAATGCCCTTTCTCACGTCCCCTACATCCCCATCTTAATGTATTTCGTTCAAACTTTATATTTATGTTATATGCTCATACCTCGAGGATAAACCTTGCCTTTAAATACAGTTATAGGATTAATGGGAACTGAGTTTTTTTAAATGAAATTTCTCAACAATTGCACTTTCATTTCTGTTCAAATGTATAATTTGGAGAGTGTTTTACGTGCTAAATAAGCTTTCTTTCTTATATTGGTATGTTAGGAGATGGGTAAACCGGCTGGGACTTAAACCTCAATCTTAGTCACCGGCAAACTGAACTAGATCAAGCCCGACATTTAGTCGGCGTGCCCACCGTTACGGGTGACCTTGGCGGTAAGCCCGATGTTTAAAAACAAAACACTGAACTGGTTAGTATCACCTGATGCGACGGTTGTCCTAGGCTCAATGCTAACAAGCTGACTCCGCTTAGCGCCCGCGAGATCTTTCGTTTCTTTTGTTTCCAGCTGAACTCGCGAGGGTGTGAATTGAAGAAGCCAATTAAAATCACTTGCTGGCGGTGTGTTGTGTGCCAACGTGAAAACATACCCGTCACAAAATAGTTGCGGCTCCGATGGACATTTGTTTGTCTACGGCCGGTGTAAGGAAGAAGCATACGAAGGGATTGAAACTGCCGTTAAGGGTGCCCCCTATTTGAGACCGTGTTCACACGAACGCTGTAACAATAGACGATGTAACGGACGTTAATTTTGACTGTTTTTTATTTCCGCGGTCCCAGAGAACGTTAGTGTACGGTGAAAAGTTGACAGAATAGCAAAATGGGTAATGTAGAAACCGCTGTTATGTCTTAACTTATAACTTTTCCCCCCATTTAGTTTCAGTTTTTACCTCGAACTCTTTGTTACTGCTTAGGCAAATTTCAACACTCCTTTTTTTATTCTTTAAAGTTTCTGTGGGATGCCTCTAATTAAAAACTAAGTTTTTAAATTTCGGGTTATGATAGTTCAATATCCATTGTACAACAATTCCTACAAAACTTTTTAAATAACTACTAAACGAACTATACTAGACATCAAATGACGGGAAGATCGGGGTTTGAATCTCGATCGGGTATACCGAGAGTTTTCTTCCAAAAATTGTTTTCCACGCAAAAGCGGGTAGACTTCCTATAAATATAACCTTCCTAATCCTTAAAACAATTGACGTAATTAGTACATAAACGTATAACACGAATGGATAGTAAGACGTGGTGCTAAAAAAAGATCAGGAATCAAACCAAGGTCTAGACCTATGGTCGATCATTTTAACCACTCATCAACGGTAACGAATTGTTGGCTTCGAGCGGATGTTACACCTGACTCGTATCCTCTAGGCCAAAGCTCATTCCTGACCTGTAGCATTTAGTATGGTTTTTAGACTTGTTTACCATCCTATTTCCAAACGAATGTTTGTGCAGAAATTAGAGATAGAAAAATCACCCTACCCGCATACCTTAGCTTAGTATAACACATCAAAATTCCAATGAAGCTATTTTAAAACCTTTCAGAAGCTTTATAAATAAAATGTTTGATCCTTTGTGAAATTGTTCTTTAGTTGTTTATTTCTTACGTTATCTGTCTGCCAGTGATTTCTTAACTTTTGACGAGTCAGTAGGTGTCTAGACAGATGTGTTTTGGCACAATTATTGTTGGTCTAAACTCTACATTAATAGCTACTCGATTAATACAATCATTTAATTGCGATAACGATGCTCTCCACTTCACCGTACTACCTTCTTTGTAAGGAGATAAGCGATGATAACGTTCTGTAACAAGGTAACGGTATTCATTTACATATCGCTTATTCTCGTATAGTTTGTTACCCGTCTGGGATCTATACATTTATTTACACTAATGGGTTAGAGATGAGGAAGGTTGACTTTAATGGAACTGTACCCGCATTTGCTTGAAGGAAGGTTGAGAAACCATTTATGAAAAATTACCTCAATACACCGGCTGAGATTAGAGCCCCTTCTCTCTTCCCTCTATCACTGTAAATTCAGACTATATGAGACTTACGCCTTAGTCCTTACGCACACCGATAGGGGTGGGTATTATTATGTAATGTTTAAGGACTCCTTAACGCATCTAAAGTTTGGTGTGTACTTTTGAGTCCTACAAATAATCTAGTTTGCAAGTCTTATACTAGATGTTCTGAAAGTACACTTAAAATTCATTAGAACATGTTACTTTTTGTTGGTTACTTTTTGTTGAGAGAGGCGTTAAAAATTAAATAGCGGGTAAAGATCTTCAAATATATATTTCCTCCAATCAAATAACCATGAAAGTCCAATTATGGATTGCGCACAGAAGATTGGCAGCTTTTTACAAACGCGACTGTACCTAATCGAGGTCATGAATTTAAATTATCATTTTCTGCTGGAGATATTGAGTTCTCTTTAGGTTTCACATCACATTAAATTTATTTAATTTATTTTGGTTATAGTTTTATTTGGTGTTGAATGGGGCGTTTATTTTTAACGTCGAGTGGGGCCATTTGCTTTCAACTTCAGCCTGCGGACTAGTGGCTGGATTCATTCGAGTTGAGGGGTGGATAGACTTCTGTTGCTTGATGAAGAGAAGGTGAAGTACATGGAAGCAGTTTTTGGTAAACTGGTCGTCAGGAGGGTTTGAATTGATCGACATCCAAACTGCTCAACACTCGGAAACTACGTGGCTGGCACGATGAGTACCAAATGATCGAAATTCGAAAACTACGTTAACCATGTGGTTGACACAAGAAGCACCAAGTGATCGACATTCGGAAACCACGTGGCTGACATAAGTACCACGTGATCGACAAGTCTCGAACTGACTAGTATATTTAAAATCTTATGGGAGATGGTGTGTCAAACTTGTATAAAGCACCCACCCGTCTCAAATTGAAAAGTCGTCGATAAAAAAAACTAATTAATGATTTAAACCATGAACCTTTTTTTGGATTATATATAACCCGCATCTGTGGACTCAAAGACAAAGGCGTCAGTCTCTCGACTTGTCTGGTGTGCCATTGACAGATAGATCAGAGCTCGAATCCTTGCCGGGAAATTTATTTTCCTTACATTCTTTCTCGTTTTCCTCTACCTAAACGTGGTTAGCCTACTTTTTCTTTCATTTCCATATTACCCTGCCCCAATTTTGTAAATGAGTGACACCTAGACGTGTTTCTTTCTATAGGGATAAGTTTCCAACCTGGAATCATAACGACCCAATGTAAGATTGTATAAATGAGGATCGAGGGAGCTGGAGGGAAAGTGTCAAACTACCCTAGTTCAGTGGTTTCCAATCTTTTTCAGGGTTTGAACCCATTTTTTTAAAATATCTTAGTGCGGTCCCTTGATAACCTACAAGCGTTCATATCCTAGTTTTTAAATTATATACAATGAATCTTACTACCCGTCAGGGATATCATTTAATTACACTTGTGGAGTAAGTAGAATGTAGAGGAAATGTACCTTTATTTTTATGTAGTGAGGAGTGACCGTTTAGGGGAAATCACCACCAGTAACCTCGATCGGAATTTGAACCTCGTCACCGGCAAATCAAACTAGAGTGATGTTAAGCCCGCCTGCTTTATTTAATTATTATAAATTGTTTATATAGTGGTTATATGAGTGCGAACAAAGTGTCTCAAAAGAGAATCAAAGATCTCAGTGAGTTGGAAGCTATACTTCACCCAATATCATTGCTAACGGAACTGCAGGTCTTATGGAGAAAAGATTTATCTTCAATTTCTCTCGTTTAACTGTTGCCAAATCTCCTAGTTTCAGTTATGCCTGAAGGTGGTGTGCTGGGGTAAGAAAGAGCTACTGGCAACTTCGACTAACCAGCGTTGTGAAACTTGTCTTATATTTAAGGAAAGATCACACAAAAACGAAAGAATGACAACTCTGTTTCCTAATACTAACCATGCAGTTCCCTCAGAGATGATATCCATTGTAACCCACCTCGGTGGTGTAGTTGGCTAACGCGTTAGTCGCGTTGAGCTAGACTGCTGAGGTTGGAATCTCTGTCGGGTGAACTGGGGGAGGTTTTTCCTACGTGGCTTTCCACTCTCCTTCCACGCAAATGCGGGTTTACTTCATCTAAATTCAACCTTCCCGATCCTAATTTATTAGCTTAATTATTACTTAAGCGTATAACCCGAACGTGTAGAAAGACACGGTGCTAAATTTTATATATATATATATCCATTGTAGCAGTGCCACTCGTCTGGACACGAGACTTGTCATGAGTATAGTAACCAAAATGAGCCTAATCAGTAAATCAAGTTTTTATCATTTTAACTGCTTATATTTCTTTTTGAATTTTGCACCTTCAAATAATCATTATAGCCTCAACAAGCATCGCGAGCCCATCCGAAACACGCCGCGACCTCGAACCCCCAGGTTGGAAACCACTGCCTTAGTAATTAAAGTGTTAACCTCTCGTTGGCTGCGGCCAATATCGCGGGTGTATAAGGCGAATGACGTAAGACAGGAGGGGGGGAGGGGGGCGGACCTCTGGAATTTTTATCATGTTCTCTCGTCGTTTAGGAAGCGGTTATACACTTCCGCAGTGTTGTGCCGGGCTGGGAATAAATTCTAAAATAAAAAGTGTGATAGTGTCGACCGCCACATCACTTGTGACCGAACAGGCGCGCTGGGGTCCCTAGAGCAGACCACACCACTCTCGCCCCAATCGAGATTACGTCAGGGGTGACCAAAAGCACTTTTTTTTTGCGATCCCTCTGTTGTATACCCCAATTATTATTTTTATAAATGTACACTTATGATGGATAAAGTAGCTAGATCTACGTTCACCTATTCATACGCCAAGTCATGTGAGCTGAAAATGCCCCTTTTGATATAGGTTTATATTACCAATTCTTTTAAAATATCAATAATATTATAGTAAAATGTTATCACTCTTGACCACAAACAATACATTTTTACTGCCTTGGAGTTGCTCCAAATTTCAATTCGCATTAAAATCGAAGTATACACTTCGCTTTCTCTGAAAGGTTGTAAGCAAGCTTACCTCGCTGGCTCACGCTGTGGCGCAGCTTATTATTATGCCACAGTCAAACCCATCAAAGATGAAGACTATATATAGCTTTCACCCTAAACGGAGTGTACCTACAAATGAGCCCTGAAATTTTCCCTTTGGTATTTGAATTCGAGACGTCCCAAGTTTTAGGGTTGACACTTTGGGTTGATTTATATTAAGGACGTTAACACCAGAAACATAGTTAAAACTAGTTACATTAAAGCAATAACTACGATACCATTCTTCTTTTTTTGCTCACGTATCGACTGAAGCGCTTGGTGGTTGAATGTGTTACTAACGTCGGGTTTGCTGTAGTCCATATAGTTATCACCATCAACATTGTTACCAATCTTGCGATTGGTTTACTGCAGTTCTATCCATTTTTTCCAATCTTGGGCCAAATTTTGTAATACTCATACTGGTGACTGAAGTATATACGGGACTGCCGTAGATTCTTGGGATTGTAAGGGGTCATCCATAAACCACGTAACGCTTTTTTCTTACTTTTTTGACCCTCGCCCCTCGCATGTAACACCAAGTTGACTCTCGACCCCTCCCCTGGGTTACGTAACTTTTCACATCAAGAGTGAATGTCATTATTTCATAGAGAAGGTTTTGTGACACTAAAACAAAGACTTATATTTAATACTTTTCAGAATCTATTTAAATTCATGAATACAAATGATTTCAAAGAGTTTTTTTTATCAATACCTTATTATGTTTATTTATGAACTTTTATTATTTTTTCAACAATAATTTAAGTATAGAATCTGTGCTACGTAACACTGTGATGTAACCTCCCTCCGTGTAATTCAATGTAGATATTATAGCTCCCACCTTTACTCCTCTCAACAGCGTTATGTGGTTTATGAAGTACCCCTAATGTGGTGGTTTCCGCTTGCCTTCCACATCGTAGTACTATGGCGCGAGCGCAAGAAAAAATTGGCTCTACTTTATCATCTAAAGGAAAACTATTGTAACCGTGAAAAATCTATAGTTGCTTATTATGATCAATATTTACGTTACTCGCCTCGGTGGCGTAGTTGGCTAACGCGCTAGTCGTGTTGAGCTCGACCGCCGAGGACGGGGAGATCGAGGTTCGAATCTCGGTCGGGTGAACTGGGGGGTGGTTTTTCCTAAATGATTTTCCACTCTTCCTCCACGCAAATGCGGGTTCACTTCCTCTAAATTCAACCCTCCCAATTCCTAATCCATTAGCGTAATTAGTACGCGTATAACCCGAACGGGTAGTAAGACGCGGTGCTAAATTAAATTAAATTAATATTTAAGTTTTATGTGCCACCGAACCCAAAAAAGTGGATCTTAAAATTATGTTGGTTCCTGACCGTGATTATCTTATACTATGATTAAAAATGTGATTTAATCTGTATTTTATTTTATTTTTATATACTTATTATGTATTACATTAATTATTTTAATAAACCTAAAATGTGTGTGAAATGTTTATCAACTACTTTTTTGAAATATTTTATTATTGGATTGGTTTGGAAACTTAGCATTGTAAAATATTCAACACACATTCGATTTGAAACAAAATCATAGTCATCCTAAAAAAAATTAATCAATTCAGGTCTGAACCTATTTTTAAAATAAAATATTTGATTCAATTTTTTTTTTAAGTATGGGATTCGATTAGGACTCGATTCGATAACACAAATTTAGCACGAGATTCGATTCGAGTAAGTTAGCCAAGATTCTTATTGGATTCGAAAGTTAAAATGATGTATTCGCACAGGCTTAAGGGAGGGTGTCTATGATTTATTGTAACCGAGTGTGACTACGTGTTCCTGGTCTGTAGAGAGCATGTTTATGACATGTCGTGTGTCATGGTAATCAGCAAGTCATGTAATGTCGAGTGTTCGAGTCCCTCGGGAATGAAAGAGACTCTAGTGTCAGATATTAATGGGGCGAGTCGCGTGCATCGCGTGTACAATATAAATGTGTGTTGTTGTTTTTTTAGTAATTAATGAACGGGTAATCCTAAAGGCATCATCAACAAATAGCGCTACCTATTATTTAATATAATAATAATTTAGACTCATGAATTTAAAGGAACAGGATGAAGAAAGTATTTTACATGATACATTGATAACAATAGAGGAAGAAATGGGTGTTTTTATCTTATCTAGCTACTTTTTATTTTTATTACTGCGTCTTACAACCTGTTCAGGATATGCTCTTAAATGATAATTACTCTTACAGGGCAGGGATAAGGGAGGAAGCATTTCACAGGTAACCTACCCGCATTTGCGTGGCAGGTGAAGGGGAAACTATTTAGTAAAAACTTACGTCATTATAACCGATCGGGATTAAAACTACGATATTCTCATCATCAAGTTAGCCCGACACGAGAGTGACGCCTTAGACCATTCGGCCACTGAAACGGGGTTCTCTAACTAATTCGGATTCTACACAGACGGATTGATTCTGTTCGTGGGAAATGTATCCGCATTTGCTTGGAAGAAGAGGGTAAAACCATTTAGGGATTAACGCCGTCGGTACAATTGGCTGGAATTCGAACCTTGACCTTCCAGCCAGCGATAAACCAGACTAAATGAATTTTTGTATTACATCACACACACACTGGTGCGGGTGAGAGGATTGTTAACTTAACACCTGGTCGGGAAACTATCGTGGGATTTTGGTAGGAACGACCTTTCAGAATAACACAGACACATATTTATTTGATGTCGATATTGATCACATTTTAGTATATTATTGTTATTATTATCATTATTTATTTGGCACCGCGTCTTACTACTCGTTTGGATTATACGCCTAAGTACTAATTATACTAATGGTTAGGAATTGGGAAGGTTGAATTTACAGGAAGTGAACCCGTATTTGCGTGAAGGGAAAGTGGAAAGCCATTTAGGAAAAACCACCCCCAGCTCACCCGACCTAGATTCGAACCTCGATCTCCCCATCCTCGACAGTCTAACTCATCAATAAACTAGCGTGTTAGCTAACTACGCCACCGAGGCGGGTTAATATATTATTAGTTTATTTTTATAACTATTGATAATATCTATCAAATGCGACAGCTGCCGATCGCATGAGTTGACATTTTAATTCGTAAAAGTAAATTTGTTAACTTTTTTAACTGTCAAATAAGGTTCTTCTTATGAAAATTTGACTGTAACTTACTTTACCGATTCAAAGTATGGAATATTACTGACCATCAAACTAGTCTGGTCTAGTTTTCCGGTGACGAATATGTTGGGGATCGAATCCTGATTGGGCGCGCTGAGATTTTTTTCATACGTCATTTGTTATTCTCTCTCCACGTAAATAAGGGTACATTTAATCTAAATTATACCTTCCGTATCCCTACCGTGTTAGTCTAATAAAATGCGTATCGCCATGGCTTGGGTCCGCGATCGAGTTATACTAACCGAGCGGCCTCCGGCGTTAATGGTGATAATGCCAACATTTGCCTCCAGCCGTTAGTATCAGTTTTCTAGACCGGAGCCGCAACCTATTTATTCAAGTAGCTATTCATTTGTCCTCACGAGGCTGAATTTGACCCCATTCCAGACCCACTGCTTCACAGATAATCTGGGAACGTGGGGGATCGAACCCGGGACCTCTATACCTGTAGTCAGGAACTTTGACCACTAGACTGCAGAGGCGATCCAAATGCATAGCTCCCGAAAGAATAGTTGATTGTTTCTTTTTACATATTTTAGATACAGTTTCTTCCGTCGCGTTCTTGCTATTGTAGAGCTAGGCGAGAGCCCGAACTAACTAGCTAAAAAAAGTCGTGTGCTGACATTATCCTAAAGACCAACAACCACAGTCCAATTTTAATTGAAAGAGACAGATCTGTACGTATTCATACGTCGTCATGTGATTATGAAGCTTCCATTTTTATTGGATTTCTTTTTAGAACTGCATCTTACTACCAGTTCGGGCTATACGCATATATACTAATTACCGGTTTACTATAGAGGCAGTGTACCGCATTTTCTTGCAGCACAGGTGGAAAACCAATTAGGAAAAAAACCTCGGTACCCGCCGACCGGGATTCGAACCACTTTCTCCCCGTCATTGGCTATTTGTCTTTTGTGAGAGTGACGCCTTAGACCTTTCGATCATCAAAGCTGGGTTAGCTAACTATAAAATAACACCAATATAATAGTAAAATGCTATCAATGTTGACATCAAAAAGCTCAAAAATGGGACTCGTCTCCCTCAGGGTAGCCTATGAAAGTCGAAACCTCGCTCTGTTCAGGTGAAGAACACACCCTCTGTATTTTAGATTAAATCAGTCGGTCAAACACAGACGTTCTCAAAAGTCACCATGATTAGTTAACACCCTACGCAACATGTTGTCGAGTTTTCAATAGCTGCGGCAATTCCTCCCTCCCTCTTCCCCCCGCACGCGATCCGACTTGTTCGACCGGGGTCCGACGCCACTTCAACACCTCTGGAGTTACGGAAAGAGGGTCCACATAGGGTTCTATCCTATAACCTCTACGCGCAGTGTACGCCCTTTAAAATTACCCTCTCAACCCTACTACTTAGATTAAATCGTTGATAACCTTGTTGTTGGACTTAAATAATTAACACAAACATATTGGCGATTATAAAACTCTCTGACGTGTCTTGCTTGCATTGAGGTAGGGATAGGCCTGTTACCTTGAAATTTAATATTTCAACACCCCTACCTTTACCAGTAATTTGTTTCGGTTTTCCCCCCTAAGGGTGTTTGAGCAATTATTTTTTTTTTTGTTGAAAAACTGTTTCTGCTTCCTTGATTGGCACATTTTTGGGGGATAGCTCCTTTATGTTAACACTATTTATCTAAGTATAAAGGTTTTAGGATAAATACATCAATACACATATTCAGGAAAAGGGGCTAGCGAAATCATTGTAAAAGTCATAATAAAAATAAATTGTTTAAAATATAGATGATTTAATTCCTTTATATTTAATTTTTTTGTAAACGCAGCCTTAAATAGGACAAACAGGAGCAGGATGAGTGAATTTGTGGAAACGCATCGCCATTCCAAATAGGTTGTTAAATGTATGTATGAAGATAGGAGGAAATAAATGGTCGCCCACTTAATCTGGTGGTGAACTCAACCCCTGTCGTCATTTGAGGAGTTGTGGCTGATGAGGGTATTAAGAGCTTCAATAACAAGACACAACTAGTCTCCGGAGCCGAGGGTCGACTTAAATTCTAGAGGACCCCAGTTCGTTCCCATGGGGCGTTTAAAGGGATCGCTAGTCAGGGACTCCGGAACCAGGGGAAATAAAGGGGCTGGCACCCGCCTCTGTGGCGTAGTTAGCTAACGCGCTAGTCGTGTTGGGCTCGACTGCCGAGGACGGGGAGATCGAGGTTCGAATCTCGGTTGGGTGAACTGGGAGTGGTTTTTCCTAAATGGTTTTCCACTTCCCCTCCACGCAAATGCGGGTTCACTTCCTCTATATTCAACCTTCCCAATTCCTAACCCATTAGCGTAATTAGTACTTAAGCGTATAACCCGAACGGTAGTAAGACGCGGTGCTAAATAAATAAAAAATAAAAAAGGTGCTGGCGGGCGCCCTCCTTCCCTTCCTCCGTTTCTATTTTTGGTGGACAAGAATTATCTTAAACCCCCCCTCTTCCCAATATATCCCATGTGTATTCAAAACATGTGTGTTATTTATTTAATAATACATTACTTTTTAAGAAATAAATATATTTTCACGTCGTTTCTTTTATGTCTCTTATAATTTTCCACTACTGTCACAACAATAAACGAGATAAAAATTTGTAATGTCAAGTGTAAATGTCCTAGAATATTTTTTTTAATCACAATGCTTCTCTAGATATAACACAGCAAGGAAGGACAGTTACAAAAGTTACCAAGACTACTCTCGTATAGTCGTGTGATGCAGGGCTACAATCTGTCACTTTTAATATCATCTATAATTAATTTCGGCAATACATTTACATTTTTTAAACGTCTCGTCCTAACATGTTCTTACTATGGTAAAGAAAATATTTAAAAAGTTCTACAAAAGAAAGAAAAAATAGTCTCGAAAATCTTTGAGACTTGTTCAGGGCTTAAAATTGACCCACGGTAGGACCCCCAAAACCCCGCTTCTCCAATTTGAAGATTTTTCACAGCCCCCAAGTTGGTGTTAGGTACGTTCTAGGGTTATGCTGGTGTCTCCGGATAGCTGTAACACAAAGTTTACGTTAGAGAACCTCTCTTGAGATTTCTGATACTTTGTGAGTCGTCCCGTTAGTTTAGTGCATTGGTTTCTATCCCCCCCCCCAACCCTTTTTTTTACCGTGGTCCATATTTTTTACCGTCAACGGGCTTAAAGAGCTGCGTAACTTAGACCACCAATGCGTTCTGTCCTCTGCCTCTTCCTTCAGCTCCCACAGTGTATAGTAATATATAAATAAATGTAACATGTTAAATATTTTCATATTTTCCTGAAATTCCAAGTTTATATATATGTGATAAACGGGTCACATGCTCCTTTAACACCACCGGAAAAAGTGTATTATGTTATATTTATTATCTATCATATGAATGTGGCAACATTCACTTTCTTGCCTAAGGTATGCCTTGGCTCGGTTTTAATACTCATCAATACGTCAGTGGTCACTAAATCTTTGTCCGTCCCAACTTGTCGCTGTAAAAAACCAGGCGTTACGTGTCGGACAGTAGTTTCTCCTAATGTCTGCCAACTCGGTAACAACTTGTGCATATCTGAGGTCCGCCGGGAAACTTGCCAAAATACTTTTGAGACCCTCGTACCGAGTCTTTCTTTGGACGCAACCAAGTTTACGGTTTCGAACTGCTGCTTCTGCTCCCCACCCCCTTTTCTCGACGACGAATACTTTTTTTTTTGTTCTCCCCCTCTCGCCGAATAATTGGCAACACGTTTGCTAAACGAGCGGGGTAGGGTGAAATTGGTTCTGGGTGGGCTATTTTCACTCTCAGCTCTAAAGGGGGGGAGGGGGGGAGAGAGCGGGAAGAGCTTTTTGTGTGGATTCTCTCTCCTTGAGATCGTGGTGGTTATCTAAGAGCTATCGCCCGATGTCCGTAGGGGGCATGCTATGCGAGGGGAGGCCTCTCGCCATTTGCGATGCGTGGACGGTGGATTGTCACGTGACATTTGGACAGTAAAGATGTCACCATTCAGACGTGCGCTTCGTTCGGACACTAAAGTGAAAGCGTGGGCATGAGAACTATTAAAGAGCTATCGAATTGGGTGATTTACTTATACCCACCCCTCTGACCTCTACCTTCAAACCTTTTTTCTCAACTTTTGTTTTATCACAATGTCTTATTACCTGTTCGGATTATACACATGCGATAACTACTCTTCTGGGGTAGGGATGGGAAAGGAAGCGTTTTATAGGTAAGCTACCTACATTTGCGGGGAGGAGAGTGGGAAACCATTTAAGAAAACCCACCCTCAGTAGACCCGACCGGGATTCGAACCCCGAAATCCCCGTGATCAGCAGGCCAGTCTAACGCGAGAGTGACACCTTAAACCTTTTGGCCACTGAAGTGGGTTTCATATTTATTAAAACCTATTCTTACACCTCGCGGCAAGGTCAGTCAGCCTTCAAGCAAGGAAATGCTATACGTTTAAACATATTATATTTTGATATAACCAAAATGGTAAAAACACTTGTGGCTAGCAGATATTTCATTCCTTAGCAGGTATGAACGAAATCCGGGAGTTGTTTTATTGTTTGCTCTGTGGGAAAAGTTGAAATAATGTTTAGCTACGGTTTTACATGGTCTACTTTAGATACCCTATAATGAGAGTAACGGGTCTAAATTAATAATTAGAGAGGCTATTAATATCTAACTCTCATCAGTGGATGCTTGTGTGTTAAGGCAGCAACCTATTCTGATTTGGTTTGCCTGTGACTGGGAGGTCGGGGTTTGAATCCTGGCTGGATGTACTGAGGGTGATTTTTCGAAATTAGTCTTACACACTATATATACAAAAGGGTAATAATACATTAAATATGCTTTATAAAATATTTTTTAACTGTCTACATGGCTAGATTCTAAAAAAATGGTGATTTAAATATATATTAGATCGCTTCAACAAATTAAATGAAAAATATTATATTGTGAAAAGGGGATATTTGAATAAGCAATGTAAATAAATAGTATGAAGTTGTATGATTGTATCACCAAATCATCATTACTATCTTCAATCAAGACTTGGGGCAAAAAAGTGTCAGGGGAACCAACTCGAGTGGATCTTGTTACAAACAAATAAATGATCACAAAATGCATGGGGGTTTTTCGTGTATTTTCAATCATATTGAATGTACCAAACGACTTGTCTAATTTCCTCTGCGGGGATATGTTTTAGACTGATTTTGACAAAAATGTAGCGTGTGACTGTACCTTGCGCCATGCCCTTAAATTGCTGAATTTAAAGACACTGTTATTGGTATCCAGGAAATTTCAAATACGAATTACCTATATGACTGGAATATTGAGGTTAGAATCTTGGCTGGGTGTACTGAGAGTGGTTATTCAACCTTCCTCATTCATAAACCATTAGCGTAATTAGTACATATGCGTCTAACCCGAACGGTTAGTAAGACGTGCCGCTAAAAATAATATTTCCTAAGCACCCGCATAGATGTCACACTGTCTTAAGACTGCGCACCACAAACTTTTGCCAGTCGCCTGCCCCTTGAGCATAAATAAAAAAAGATTGATAATATTGTAAATTGAAATACAACTTGGACTAAATTGTCAGAAGCGAGCTTAAAACATCAGGTGAATAAAAAAGGCCTTTTTGGGGCCATAGTACCCCGTCTAGCTCTTCATTAAAAAAATTAAACAAACGCTTATCATCTTGTAAAGTACAAACGGTCACTACAAATTTGAATAAAGCCTTAGTAATAAGCTAAACAAATCTGTGTCAGAATGAAATTAAGGGCAAGCCATCATGTCAAAATCTGCATTAATTTGTTTATCGCGCTTACTGTTATCAATACATTTCATGATAATAAAACTCAGTGGGACATTGTGTACCTTTAGAGGTACACGCACCACAGTTTAATACTGAATCTAACACCTCAGCTAAGCCGGTAGCCGGTTTTTATACTGAGCTAAGGGGCCCGGGTTCGATTCCTGACATTGCTGAAAAAGTATCATTGGGGAAATGTGGTTTTCCCTTTTCACAGTAATGAATTAACGGCTGGGGGCCGGCTGTTCTCCTATATTTATGTTAATTTATAGTTCATGTGCTGATATAATCAGTCGGTTCAGAAAGTGAATTTTAAATTCCTCATACAAATTAAATAAATGACTAACACTAATTTAAGGTAGGTATATATTGGGGTTGAACTTATTATTCATGGACTATTTTAAGAGCCTCTTATAAAATTCATATTCGATGCTCACCCCAAGTTCTCGTTCAACTAAAGTGCTTGTCTGCTGTTTGGTGTACTGGAAGAACGGTTGATCCCTCGGGCTACACTTAATTATTTACGACCCTAAGTAACTAATAACTAGCACCCCAAAAGGCTGTTTGCTTTTGGTTTTGTTAGGTTGGGGGGAGCGGGGCTCCATTTTTTATTGGCGGAGGAATGTCGGGTTTCATTGTGGCGCTTTTAAAGGTTATAAGTGAACTAAAAAATTAACCTATCCTAAGCCAACATAATGGCTAAACTGACACACCTTTTTAATGCCAAGTATTTTAATTTATAAAACGAATAGTTTTGCTAAGACTCAACCAGATTGCCTTGTTTATTCACCCACCCCCCCTCCTTCCTGGCGATACACATTAAAATTAAACCATTGGAGTAGGGATGACTAAGCTTTAAGCTTTAAATTAGAGAAAAAATACACCTCCATTCCCGTGGAAGTAGATAAGAAAATTCATTTAGGGAAAAACATCCCCATTACATCTGAATGGGATTTGAACCTGACCTCTTTGTCACTGGCAAACTAGACTCTATGAGGGTCTGATATTTAGTCCTCGTGACCACCATTACGGGTAAGTTCCTTATTACTCGACCACTATAATGGGATGCAAAGCACACACAAGTTCACTGTGCCGCGCGGGCTCACAACAAATGAATAGTGTGCTAAGAACAAGAAAAACTTTGAGAACCACCGCTCTAAAGTCTAGAGCAGCGTTTTTTAACCGGTGGGCCGTGGGAGTTTGAGGAAAGTTAAAAATTAAACGAGAAAAAAATTGACGATTAAAAATAAATCTTTTTAAATCCGTGATCAAAACAATATATTTTTTAATAACACAATTATTAGAATTTTTAGTTGCTTAACTTTTAGGCTAAACACAATCTTTAAACTGAACTTGTTTTTTTAACATTTCTCCTTAAAAACCGATGGTGTACTTTGACATTTATGGCGCCTTATTCAGTATGCCATGAGTTGAAAAAGGTTTAAAATCGTTGGTTTGGAACTACAAAGTTAAACACATCAAACTTTCTTTTCTTAATTATTTTCCTTATTATTTTTAGGCGTTAGCGCCTATGCGGTGCACCACTTAAAAAGATCTTGAATAAAAATATATTCAAATGGTATATTCAGATATTGTACTTGTCCGGACTGCCGGTTGCGAAGTTAAAGGTCGTGTGCTAACAACTTTCTACAACATATACCTGTTCTCAAGATATTCTTTGTGGTATGTTTTTAGTTTTATTTATCCACTCAATCCAAGGTGAAGCTCACGGTTCTCTTTGTTATCTGAACGATTGGTATGTGTACTCTGTTACGATTAAATACAGACCCCTCTGGGAAATATAATGGAGGTTATAATTGATCGAATTGGTTTATTACAAGCTTACTCAAATGTTGGCATAAATACACTTTTAGAAAATATAAACCTTTTTTTGCCATCAATAATGAATGATAACATTTTACTATTGTATTACAACCCGCGTGACCGAATGGATTTAGGCGTCACTTTCTTGTTAGACTAGCCTGCTGATGACAGGGAGCTCGGCTTTTGAATCCCGGTCGGGTCTACTGATTTCCCAATCTCCTTCGATGAAAATGCGGGTGTATTACATCTAAAATGCTTTCATCCTCATCTCTACCCCATTATAGTAATTATCGTGTATGTGTATAACCTGAACGCGCTGATAAAAGAGAACTATTTTATTAGTGTTATTTTATAGGAATGATATATATCAAAAGTAAAAGCTGCAGACCTTAAAAATTACTTGTTTAGAGTTTCGCGTAACCCAAAATAATGAATGGCCTTATGAATTAATTGTTCATCCATCATAATTTATTAGATATAGACAGATGTTACTTTTAAATTGTGTTTACAATATTGTCCAATAACTTGTATATTTTGCTATGTGGGATTTTGGTGGAAGGAACTTTAATAAAACACATAATATATTTGCACTCAACATAAAAAATGGTCTTTCACTATATTAGGCAGCTTTCAAGAATTAGTTAAGCTCATTAGCGGGGAATGGGAGTCGAAGCTTTGATTATTTTTGCTCACAAGGTGGAAAGGGAGGTTTGGGGGTTCAGAACAATGTTATGTAAGACGCAGAGACGGGCAAGAATGGCGCAGTGACCCAGCCACCCTGGATGGACTCAAAATAATTATTAAGTTTCTAGACGTGGAGTCAAGGACCTTGGTCATCAAATTAAAAGTAAAGATATTTTTAATAGCTTAACTATAATCATTCATGTATTAATTTAAAATATTTTTTATAAATTAAATTAAATGTAAATCAGAATATTTTTTATATAAATTTGTAACTTTTTTAATGTTACCTGTTTGGTACAATAAATTTAAATTCATTTTACAACAGGGTGTATTGTATTTGCATACTTATTTTACATCTATACGTTAATAATTACCAGATATTCATACATTGCATAAAAATAATGGTTATTTCTGTGAACCAATTACAAATAAAGTCAACACATATAACTTAAGACCGGGGGAAGGGGTTCGTGTGTTAACTTAGTTTCGCTTACAAAGGAGGGGAGGAGGTCCAAAATTGAAAAGAAATGCTTACATAATACTTAGTAGTGTTCTTTATTTCATAGGGATATCTATAATATCTACGAAAATTGATAACTGCAGATCATATGACTTGTACAAATATATTCAAACTGAGCTAGTATTTTTTAGAAATATCAAAGTTCCTTCCTATTTGACTCAATCTGTAACTTTTGTTGTTTGATGACTGTAGATTAATATATTTTATTTCTTCTCTTTTCAGAGCTGCCCACCGAAGAGGGTGAGTACTACATTTTGTCCTCCCTAGCACATTTTCTTTGCATGTGTTGCCCTTATATGGAATAGTCTCAGTTTCATCATTAATTATATTAACATTGGTTTATAGACAAGTTGGTAGTGTGCCCGACTCTGAACAGATGGGTCGGGCTTCAGACCCTACTGGCTGTACTAAAGTCTGTTCAGCGTAGGAATTGTTTTCTGAAAGGTCTTTTTCCTTACCGGAAATCTATTATATAGTAGGATATTGGTAGGGGAAAAAAACCTTTCAGAGAGTAATTCCTACCGTGAATGGAGTATAGATAGAGGTGGCATCTTTTACATCTTCCCTCCAGGCAAACTTAGTTAAATTCCTCTTATGTGAGAGTGATTAGGATTTCACTTTTAGATGCAAGGGATTCGGAGCTCACTCATATTTGCTTTCATTTGGAGTTAACTAATTTGTAATGTCTCAAGTGCTAATAAATCTTGAATCTTGTTTGTTAAGCACCTTAAACACCCATTAAAATTAAAATAATTGGCCGAGAGGTTTTTACCCCTGGTTGAATTTAGTGAGTTGTATTTTAGCCATTAGTTTCTGTCATGTAGCATGCCTGTGAGGTGTCATCAAAGTAGCATATCCCTCCACTTTGTGTACTTGTCTTAACTCCAAGTAGAGCAGCTAGGCCGCATCAAGTTAAGCCATCACTAATCGAGTTACTCTTCCTTGGTGTACCATTTGGCAGATATGCTGCCAAGATTTAGTTGGCAGGCGAGGATTTTTAATCTTAACACGATTTTTTTTATGTAAAACTTAATTTAGAATAAGCTTTATTTTTACTAGAGCAAAAAAAGTTAAATTGAATTCATTTTGTCAAGTTTAATTTGGATAACAAAAATTGAAATAGGTTTTTTTTTATTCAGGTGCTTAGGTACACTCGGCTACCCCGAATGGTAGCACTCTTACCATAGTGGAAAAGTGCGAGGTAATCTTGCAAACTTTCATTATAACCGAAGGGTGTACTTCATTTACTTGAAAAGTTTACCATGCTTGATTCTCTTATCTTAGGTATCTGTGCCCCTAATAGCGGCATGTTTTTTTATTGTTGATTTTTAGTTTATTAAATCATTATTTGCTACCCATTTTTTTTAAACCAGGGTGTACATAATATCAATACTTTATTTTTTAAATTGTTTTGCTTTGTACATGTTAGTGCATTGCATTCTTCAAACCGTTTATTCTAACGCCAATGTGTAAAACAAAATATAAAGATTCTCAAGAAATTATCAATATTTTTAACTTTTTTTGTTCTTCTAAAAGGTACCCAATAATTTTTTTAAGTAGAGATGAATAGAGTTTAGGTTTATGTTATTATACAGTTTCGCTATACTCAACACATAGTAGGTTATTTATAAACAAATGTTAAAATGTCTGTCCATATTATTTAAGTCTAAAAAAAGATAAGTAGGTAATATATAAACCAGAAACAAAGTAAAACACCCGCCCAGACTCGCGGCGCCCTCTGCCCCGTCCTGACTCACGGTGTCTGCCGTCTTGCGGCGCCTTCCGCGGCTTCCGTCCCTCCTTGACTTGCGGTGCCCTCTGCCCTGTCTTTTCTCACGGCGGCTTCCGTCCCTCCTTGACTTGCGGTGCCCTCTGCCCTGTCTTTTCTCACGGCGGCTTCCGTCCCTCCTTGACTTGCGGTGCCTTCTGCCCTGTCTTTTCTCACGGCGGCTTCCGTCCCTCCTTGACTTGCGGTGCCCTCTGCCCTGTCTTTTCTCACGGCGGCTTCCGTCCCTCCTTGACTTGCGGTGCCCTCTGCCCTGTCTTTTCTCACGGCGGCTTCCGTCCCGCCTTGACTTGCGGTGCCCTCTGCCCTGTCTTTTCTCAGGCGGCTTCCGTCCCTCCTTGACTTGCGGTGCCCTCTGCCCTGTCTTTTCTCACGGCGGCTTCCTTCCCGTCTTGACTTGCGGTGCCCTCTGCCCTGTCTTTTCTCACGACGGCTTCCGTCCCTCCTTGACTTGCGGTGCCTTCTGCCCTGTCTTTTCTCACGGCGGCTTCCTTCCCTCCTTGACTTGCGGTGCCTTCTGCCCTGTCTTTTCTCACGGCGGCTTCCTTCCCGCCTTGACTTGCGGTGCCCTCTGCCCTGTCTTTTCTCACGGCGGCTTCCTTCCCGCCTGACTTGCGGTGCCCTCTGCCCTGTCTTTTCTCACGGCGGCTTCCTTCCCGCCTGACTTGCGGTGCCCTCTGCCCTGTCTTTTCTCACGGCGGCTTCCTTCCCGCCTGACTTGCGGTGCCCTCTGCCCTGTCTTTTCTCACGGCGGCTTCCGTCCCGCCTGACTTACGGCGCCCTCTGTACTGTTTTGACCCGCGGTGGCCTCCGTCTTACCTTGACTTTGTACATTTTATATATTAACATTCAAAAAACCGCGCCAGAGTTCTAGGCACTCATTTGAGTTAAACTATTTTATTTTAATTCTCTCGTTGGTAAAATGAACATACTTGCCAATTTTAATAAACTTTTTTGCCTCCTACTTTTGTAAACGAAATACACTAGAAAACAAGGTATTATATTTGCAAACTTTTGAAGAAAATTTCTTGTGCTACCAAGAAAATTTGATTTAAAACCCTAAGAAGTAGAAAAAATTTCAAATCTATTTTGTTTGGAGCCTTGAAAGCTTGCCTCCGCAACGGCAAGTCAGTACTCTGCTGAGGATTTGGGGATCTCTGGTGTGGTGGTGCAGTGGCCACTCGCAGAATGTCCTACAACACTCGAACTCGAGAGCTGGATTCGACTGCTGCACAGGTTTCAAATGGAAGAAGTACAGTAATAATAATTGGTCATGTCCTGTTTTCCACATGGACAGATGGATGACTAGCGGCTAATCGCCGTTTATTTGAGTCCGGTGAGCGTTCCACAGACTGAAGAATTGCCTCCTCCACTTGAATGGTCCTGCGACGTCGCGACTTACCAGCGTTGACTATCACAGGTGCAAAGGACCGGTTTCCCTCAGGCGACGATTCACTGTCACAAATGCCCTTGGATTCGGATGTCGCCGGACAGGAAAACGTGCAGCGGCAGTGGAATTCATTCGTTCCTTACCGTAAATCAGAATCATCTCGGTCAATTCCCTTTTTGTGTATTGCTACCCCATATTAATGGCAACTTCAAATCACAGTAGCTAACTGAGTGCGATTCTTGCGCATTGCTACCCCGAAATGTTGCCTTATCTCGATAACAAAGCAGTCCCGGCAAAATGTTGTGACGAAACCTTGTTTCTTTTTCAGTGTGGAGTCCACAGAACCACTTTATTATACATAATTACGAATCACCCTGTATACTTTAGCCATTCATGAAGGAGTCCGAGTCTTGGCTTGGGTAGCAAATGCAACTTGAACCAGATTTTCATGGTGGTGGGGTTTTTTGTATTCTACTTTAATAGACATTCAAATTGAGAAACAGTTTCATCATATTTAAAACAGCATGAAAAAAAATTCGTTCAAAAATTTATCAAAACTGATGCAAATTCTTTTGTTGTCAAATGAATAACGCAGAAAACCGCAACTCGATAAGTTTTCATTCTTGTATCTATTATCCCCGTTAAACGGTCGAAGTAAGGCTCTCGGGTCGCAAGTAAGTATAGTTAGTGAAAATATCATCTCCACCTTAACTTATTTTGTGTTGAGTATAGTGAATAAAGATAAGGTGTTCGCATCTGTGTAATTTTGTGTGACCTTTTTCAGGCAAGTCCATATTTCAGTTGGTTTTGGAACAGTTCGACGATCTGTTAGTGAAAATTTTATTGCTAGCCGCTATCATCTCTTTCGTAAGTAGTATTTTTATTATTATTTTGCTAACTCGTACGATTATACAGTATGATTTAGATAGTAAGGAATTTTTTTGTTTGTGCAGAAATAGAAATTAAAACCATTTTCATATATTCATATGTCATTTCATGTTATCTGCAAATGTCACTTTTAATTAATTAAATCAATGTGCTTAAAATTTACTTATCAAGTTAAATTTTATCAATGTTGAACGAAAAAACATAAGTTTTTAATTCTTAAAGTTCCTTCCTGTCAGAATCCTGCCTTTTTACAAACCTATGTGCTATATGACGGTATCGCTTGTTTTGAACCGATTATTGGTAGAAGCGACTTTTTATTTTCTATTTATAGGCCCTACATTTTGATAAAATTGGTTTTTATGCTGGTTGCAAAGTTTCAAAAGTTACTTTACGTCAACCAAAATGTACAATTAGATATTTTTTAAATATATACACTGAAACAAATTATAAACAACTACTAACAAACACAAATCATGAAAGCTTAGAAATTGTATTTTATAATTTTTAAAGTTTTGTAAGTTAAAAAAATAATATCGTGCGAGTTAACTATGAGGGCTTTTTTTAGTAGCGCTACAAACTTTCACAGGTGGTCACGCCGTCTAATACGTTAGAATCGAAGTATACCATATTGTGAACGTTGAGGTTCGAATTTTGCTTAGGTACACTGTATGGTTACATTTAAACTCGGTAGCTTAGCTACCTCCATTTCTATTAAATATATATATTCATATAGGCATATGTGTATAACACAAACTGGTAGTGAGGCATAGTGGTAAAAAAAAGTTTATTACTAACGTGCATGTCCGTGGTGACGTCAAAGTCTGGATTGTGTTTTACCCAGAAGCAGTCTACACAGCGTTCAGTTCATGAGAACAAACTTGTAGGGGGGATTCGGGGAATTAGAGTCCTTTTAATTGAGTTATGTCGTGTTCATACTCGGGTCCCTATATAAAATTACCTTCATGAATAAAAATAATAATTAAAGTAGAGTGGTCAAAGTTGTCAAAAGCTAGCTATAGCTGTCCTTTATCTATCAAAAATACTATTTGAAAAAAAAAACTATCTTACCATTAAATTAGAGTTAACAGCATTCTGTAGTACTTCCCCCTTGTTCAGCGCCATAATATCCTCTGGGCTCTCCTTATATTTACACTACGTAGAGTTAGTGTGCACGAATTTGTGTGGAAACCATTCAGGGAGAAAAAAAATTCGCTTTTGAATTCTGAATTTATTCATTAATTTAAATATATTAAGGCTGGGAACTTTTGATTTGGATTATTACAAAATGAAAAATCTCTTTCATTACAGCTATGTATTTAAGTTTAACTTCATGTTATTGTTTTCAAATGGTTTGCTGTTCAGTGGGTGAAAAGGGGGGCCAATACCCTTGTTGCCCCCCCTCCCTTTCAGGGTGTACCACTGACTGATCACATGAGGTCATGTGCCTGGCTCGAAATATGAAATGGCCTGTATTGGTGTTATGGGAGTCGCCCGCACATGTTTTTATCACTTGTGTCGTTCGTCGCGTGCCCGTAATTAGGCTGCTGAGATAAGATGGGTTAGGAGAGAGTATATGGGGTCATCAGGACATGTTCCACGAGAAATTAAAACAAAATCTACTCCGCCATTGTTAAAACTAGAACCGGTACGCTTAAAGTTAGGAATGAATGGCAGTCGTTAAACTGGGTCACCTTCGCCTTTATAGCATACCTTCTTCAGCCTCTTGATGTGCCAGAACCACATTTTGACTCATCGGTTCAGAATGTCATTTGGTACTTGTCCAAAAGCTAAGATAAGATAATATAGCTTAGAGACGAACCTATATATACCATAAGTTAAATATGTTTGTAGAAGTATATTGTGAACAGTGTAGAAAAAAACTGTGAAAAAATTCCTCTTAAATGAAAATATCCTCTTAGATAATTTCTAGGAACTCCAATGTTCATAAAGACCCTCCCCAACTTCGGCATCTCTTTTTTTTTTTTTACATAACCTTGTCCAACACCCATAATATTTAAGCAACAACTTCACACATATACTCCCTCAAACTAAAAACGTTAAGGTAAGGATGTAGGGAACTCAAGAAAAGTTCTGTATTTGTACCCTTTTTATATCAAAACTTTTTTTGTCAAAATAAATCAAATATTGTTCCAGTATAAATATAGTTAATTTTCTTCACTTTTCAACAGTTCTTGAATATCTTTACTGGAGCTTAATAACCTGTTCTCTTCATTTAAATAGTTTGTATATTCGATATATTCAATCTGTTGATATCACCATGTGAAGAAAATTAAACACTTAAGTTTGTACTAAAGCAATATTTTATTTATTTAGTTCAAAAAAAGTTTTTCTTTAAAAAGATGCAAAAACACTTTCCATCTCTCTTTGTCCTATACATCCCCTCCTTAATACATCTATGGATGTGTCGTGTAAAGCTTGTAACGCAACCACCGTCTTTGTGGCCCTTTGTCGCACGACGGAGCGCATATAATTAAAGGGTGGTTTCTAACACTTTGCGCTATTCTTTGCACTTTGGAATAAGGAAACGTTAAAAATAAAGTATTACGTAAGCACCTTAGGGGGAAGGGGATTTACGAGGTTTGCTTATTTTTTTCTGACAAGAAAGGAGGGGGGTGGTCAGAACAATTATTACGTAAGACAGAGAGAGATTACAAGAATGGCGCAGTGACCAAGCCCCCCCAAATCGACACAATAATTAAGTGTCGAGACGTGGATTAAAGGTCATCAGATTAAAAATAGTTTAGAGTTTTCTGTAACTGTAATAATTAATATATTCAGTAATAACTCCATTTTTATTAGTTGAAATAGATGTAGGCTAATTAAAATAAGTTTTTAACTTCACCTATGAGTATTTAGTACAGCAAATTTAAATTTATTTTATAACAATGTTTATTGTGAATATTTTACAGCAATAATCCACACATTTATGTTAATAATTATCATAAATTTATAAATTGCATAAAAAATAATTATATCCCTGAAAAAAATTATGTAAACAAGACGGGGGAAGGGAGGGGGTTTCATATTTTTGCTTACAAAGAGGGGAAGGGGGTACAACGTTGGTCTTAATTCTTGTATTTTCCAAAAGTGTTTTTTTTTACCAGACTGTAGTGAAAGAGTTTAACAATACACTCACAATCTATGTAGACAGATACTTGTGTGGGCCCAATACTCGCCGCCACCTTGACCTTTCACTCGCTGAGAGCTGCGGGCAGAGTACTCGCGTCACCTGTACATTAGCATCGTGACCCGCGTCAACATTTTCCTCCTGACTCTGAACTCTGAAGGTCCCGTGCGCGTTTCTCCAAGAAAATACTTATGTTAGCCATTCAACATGCACACATTTCACTATAGTATAGTTACTGATATCTATCGTGAGTGGAAGCTGCCGATCAAATAACCTGACGCATGAATAAGGGAAGATAGACTAAATCTTGTAACTTTTCTAGCTGTCAGGTAAGGGTTTTTCAACGAAAATTGGACTAAATAAGAACATAGTAGGAATGATAGTATACGGAAATGCCGAACTTTACTAAAACTGCCTTATATATTCATATACGTCAAGGGATCCATTTGACTCTCTCAAAAAAAAATTTTTTTGGGAGAGGCTTGGGTGGGAAAGGAGGGAATATAACGAAACAAAACTATAATTTCGGTGACCTAGCTGGTCTTTGGGTTAAGTGCTCGCTTCGGGAACCGATGTTCGTGGTTCCAAACCTATCTGGGGTCGATTGATTTTTCTGGATCGATAAAAATCCGTAGCACGACTTTCTTCGGAAAGTAAGTAATATTTAGCACCGCGTCTTACTATCCGTTCGGGTTATTCGCTTAAATACTAATTACGCTAATTGATTAGGAATTGGAAGGGTTGAATTTAGAGGAAGTGAACCCGCATTTATGTGGAGGGAGAGTGGAAAACCAAGGAAAGTAAGTAAAGCCGTCGGTTCCATGTCGATTGTGGCATGTAAACAAACCCTGAAGATACTGATAATACCTTACCCAGTAAAATTTGTGGGCCCTTTTGCTCTCATCTTTAGAAATTGTGCTGACATAATCAGTCGGTTCAGAAAGTACACGTTAAATACCTCACATATGAAGTGAAACGCCTGATCAAAAAATGTGTCCTCTGCACTCGACTCATCATACATAAGTGCTCGTTATTCTTAATATGTCTTCAGCTTTTATTAAAATTATTTGTGACTTAGAAGAATGAAAATGCCCGGCTTCCCCCACTTATCCTCCTCTCCTGTCCCCTCCTTGGCACGATTTACAGCTGTCACTTTGATATCAATACCGATAAAATCGTATAATTAGTTAACTGTTATTTGAACTCGTGCAATTATATATTTTTATTTACTAAACTAACTTTTGATGATACCCAATCAGAGTAGAAGAACTTTTTTTAAATAGAGAAACTGCTTTTCAAATTTCACCATGCCCATGACTAATATTCAATAACGATGTAGATTACATCATTGAGAACGTTCTTAATGTATCTACTGAAGCAATATTTTATTAATTTTGCAAAAAAAAATGCTAAGATTCCCTTTCAACCCACCTTAAGTGTGTAGGTGACCCGAGAAAAGGTTAGTGTTTTGCAGTTTTTACTTTTTTTTTTGTCGAAATGAAGCAAATAATTCTTCGATCAAAACATAGTTTAATTTTCTTAATATGGCGATATTACTAGTTCTTAAATATGTCATGGGTCCTGGAATTTAACGACAAACTTTGTTTCTTCATTTAAAAAGTTTCTCATCTAATGCCGCTATGACCATGACATATATTCAACAACTGTTTATATCGTCCATGTGAATAAAATTAAACTATGTTTGTACTGAAGTCGCACATCTAAGTAAAAAAAAAACTTGTGTTCGAGTTTTAAGTTTTTTAATTGTGTAAGCTGCGTAAGTCCTTTAGTGTATTTGCTGAGAGGCATGTGACCTGCATCGGCCACATTTACTGACGTCTGCCAAGTTGCATGGCGCTTAGCGATGCAAAACGGTAAAACGAATGTGTGTACGTTAGCGAAACACTTTCGCAATATTGAGATTCTGATTCAGTGCATTAGATACATTCCAAGCCGTTGATGTACTGAGGGTTAGATACTTGAACCAAATAAACAAACTGAGGAGTTGAGACATTAATACTTCAGCGACGTTTTGAAATATCAGTTAAGAGGGGGATATTTTACACTCAATTGACTGCCTGCCTGACTTATGAAATATGTGCCGTGGTCCCCTAACTGTAGAGTGCGCCCACCATGTACCCTCTTTAAAAAATGTGTGTTTAGTTTTAGTGTAATTGTTACGGGTAGTGTTCGAAATCTGGATAATGTCGAGATTAGCCGGGATATGTCAGCATCAGCCAGGTGCAATGGTTAAGGTCAGAAATATAAAGTAATTGATCTCACTTATGAAACCATCCGGATAATATCGACACTAGCCAGCAAGACTTGGATAACGTAGGAATAATATTTGTAAAACTAAGCACTTTTCAATACGAATTTTATTTTGAAACGATATTCAAAGTGGCCAATAAAGTGGATCGTAGCAATGCCATAGAAATTGCCACTATCCAAGTGCGGGTGGTTAATATCAATATTGTCTGGATAGTATTGACTATCCGTGCTCGAACTTTACCGTGGCATAGTCACTGATTAGTTCGAATTTTTGAAAGATTCGTTCGTAGTGGCTCTGAGGAGAAGAAAACTGTGAACGTGTCCACCTTCGTGGCTTAGAGGTTTTTCATAGGAAGGGCTTATCGTAAAATTACTTAGCGAACGTATCTTAATAGTGGATTTATTTGTATAATGGAACGTTTATAAATTTTCCCGGAAAAATAACTTCGGCTCATGCGACTAAACGCTTTCCGAATCACGAACGCGGACACTGCTAGATTATCATTTATGAATAAAAATTTCAAACACCATTTCATATATATATCAGTACAGATTTTATAAATTTCATCGTCTTGCGTGAGTAGTCCCGTCTTTCCTGGCTAGTTTAGCAGGTATATTGTTATAACAAACTATCTAAAGTAAATAAAATACAGTACAGTATAAAATTAACACAGGTTCTACTGTAAAATATTAAACATACAGAAAGAAAGAACATTTTGGACCCCTCTTATATATTAAAAAAAGTCATGGATGAAGTGTATTTTTCTTAAAGTATTGAATGTAAAATTTCCTTTTAATAATTCATCCATGGAAAATCACGTGTTTTCAGAAATAATGTCAATATATTGCGCTTCAAAACTTTTTTTTTTCTTTAAAAGATCAACTCTCCATCCTTTTCACAACATCAGGTTGCCAGGAGTTTTTCTATAGTTAGTTTTGATACTGTTAGACAAGGGGTAAAGAAGCAAGCGGTAGGTCATATATAAGCCGCTTGTGCGTATTAATCCACACAGTGCCAGTAGAGTAATATAACATTACACAGTATACAGAACACGGAGCATGTGATATCATAGAAAAACAGTCCGTAAATTAAGAAAACTGTATCATTGATATCAAATCTTAAGCACCAAAGGTGCAATCATCTAACTAAATCGTGTTGCAAATTTAAAGGTCTTACTTATCTCATAAGTATAAGAATCATATATAATCAGATCACATAACCAAGTGCGTAGTAGGGTATGTACGCGTCGTCATCATCATAAAACCCCGTATCATTATAATTAACGCCTAATCGTGGGGCAAACATCTCAATAAAAACATCATCATTAAATAACATACAAGATTCACCTTTAAAAAAAAGTGAGGACGTTTTGTGTATGGAAGCAACGTTTACCATAAATGTTTCATTTATCCGCTCAACGATTTCAACCCTGTTTTATTGCTAAGCATATGGTTTAACAGTTAAATATTTTTGTTTGTCATAGTTTTATTTTCACGATTACTTTCTAGTTTGAATACCGGCTGGATGTACCGAGTTTAAAAAAAAGTTTCCCACTCTCCCTCCACGCACATGAAGCTGCAATTGGTTATCCAATCGCTATCGCTCCCTAATTCGTGTGAATATGTCAATGTGGAGGGCCCGGATAGTAAGTAATCCGTGGTGCTAAAAATACCAATATCCTGTTTTCTTCGAGTCCAATCAAAAATAACAAAAAAGGTGTTTTTTTCTTCATCTCGCGGTTTATTCCTTCCCTTCATAAAGATACGTCTCTCACGAAACGACTATCCTGATAGCTGTGCGCAGTAAATCTCTGCGCAATCTTCCAGGTTGCGACCTTGTAATAAGCGCGCTCTGCTCTCTCGCAGATAACGTCTTAAGACTGAATGAGGTTGAACGAATTAGTTGTTTTATTAGCAGTTTGTAGTGCCAAACTGCCAGTGTGCTAGTTATTTAGCGACCAAAAGAGTCATAATACGAACCTCTTGTTCATTCATTTACTGTAAAGTATATGACAAAAAATAAATAGACCTGGGAAAATCACAGGCATAGCCGCCAGCTGTCCCGGATTTTCTCTAGTACATACGATATAAGACCAACCACTTAACGATTTACGGTTTCTTTGAAATATTTTACAATCTAAAAAAAAGCTTAGTATCAACTTTATTTGCCGTGGAAGTTCCATATTTAAAGTAATCCAATTTTCATAGAAAAGTTACTAAATCTATTTTCAAGCATTCATACCTCAAATCGTATGATCGGCATCTGTCATTTATGATAGATATTATCAATACCTCTAAAAATTTCTTAATGATTTTCTAAAATGTTTTCAAAGTCGTCCACAGTAAATATGTTTGTATTTTCTAAAAGTTTCTTTTTGCCACCATTCGCGATAATGCTAATAATGTTTACAAGGAGATAATGAACACATTTTGTAATGATACAAATTTTGATAATTATTTTACCTTACTAATGAAGGTAAAGATGAATAAGGCCCATTTAGTATAAAATTAGCTACATATTTAGGTAGAATTATTTATCTTGTGAGAGGATGAGAAATTACACTGTGACAATTCCCATTGGAAACTGATGGGGAATCGAGCCCATGCCTGCTGAGTTGGTCACACTACGTAATTGCATAGTCAACTTTGCCTTTGATTAACTATTTCACTTAACGGGACAGTCGATAAGTTACAAATTAATGGTTTGTTCATATATAATATATTAAACCTATATAATATATGTACATATATATGTATATACACTATTTATATTAATTTAAATACTTATATGATTAAATATATGATAATGGCCATCTATATTATAATAAATGTATTATTAGGCATTAGTCATTTAATTTTTTTAAATTATTTTAATGATTGTATAATTTTAACGTATATTGATTAAATTCTTACTATACCACAACAACAAAAATTAAAAAATATACAATTAGACGAAAATTGATGAATAAAAAAATCATCTCATGCTGGTGAGTCGGTCAAACTACGTACTTTCATAGTCAACTCTACATTTTGATTAACCATTTAATTAACGGGACGGTCAATAAGTTATAAATTAACTGTTTGACCACTTGAAGTACTTTTTTTTTTAAATACCCAGTCATACTTGAGTTAAATTGTCTCTAACAGTGAAGCCTTGAACATTTATTTATAATAGGATTATGGTAGTAGAAAAAAAAACTCCATGGCGTCAGACCGCAATTGAGACATACCGACCGAGCGACCGCCGATTTGTTTGAGAAAATAATGCCGACTTTTGTGAGAGAGGGTGTCATGTGGTCAGCACAACTGACCCTCCTGCCGTTAATCTTAGTTTTCTAGACCGTAGCTGCCACTTATTTATTCAAATAACTCCTCATTTGTCCTCACGAGGCTGAGTTAACCCCGTTCCAGACCCACTGCTTCACAGAAAAATCTTAAAGTGGCGTGGATCGAACCCGGGACCTCTGGACTTGTGGCCAGAAACTATGACCACTAGACCAGGCAAACGCTTATATAAAATACGAACAATTTATTTTAGCGGTCGTTATTGTTAACATTTCACTATATTTATAGTATTATCTTATATTAGAGGCATTTATACTATATATCTAAAGTGACAGCTGCAGATCACACGACTTGATGTATAAATACGTAAAAGTAGATCTTGTAATTTTTATAGCTGTCAAGGCCCTTCCAATGAAAATTGGACTGTAGCTACGTTCTAAGTTCTCACAAGCCATCGAAGTAGGTAATGTAAACTGGTGCGTACTACTGTGTATTTAGTGTTTAGCTGATCAGCTGACAGAAGGTTGCTAACGCGCATTCTCTTGAATTAGAGGCTGTGTACGATTATCGTTCTGAAACCCTCTGGGCTATGTCCACAGTTAACAAAGTTACTTAAACTAATTTAATATATTCATACGTAAAATCGTGTAACCTGCAGCTAACACTTGTAGTTTAGTAAAATGTTATTAATGTTTACCACAAAAAATGTTTTTTAAAAGTTTCTTCATATCAAAATCCTACCATACTTAAATCAATAAGCTCTATTAGATGCTAATAAGTTGTGTGTTTTTTTACACATTGTCTTGCTACCCCTACCGGGTTATCTGCATTTAGTTACACTAATGGGGCACTAATAATAAAAGTAGAATTTTGGAGAAAATGTAGTCTCCGTGGTGGGAAAGAGAGAAACTACTGGGGTATTAGGAGGGAGAAGGGGGTGGCTTAGCAAACCAGGGAGAAATTCAAATCCTCTCACCGTCAAATAAGACAAGAAGAGATTGACATATTTTATACCCCATGCTAATCGTTGCTAGCTATATGATATTTGTAATATAATATGTCGCTCTATGAAGAGCCTTTCTTAGTAATAGAAAGTTCCAATCTACTTTAAGTACTCGTTCGCTAATAGGTGTGCTCGGTAACCGTCACTTTATGGCATTGGTGTCAATTTTGAGTTGACATCAGTAATATTAATATAATTACATGTCATGATGAGCTACTTTTTTTTTTTACACTACCCAAAAGGTTTCACCCATGTCGATCCGACTATGTTTCATA
Source organism: Timema podura (assembly GCA_033556935.1). NCBI lineage: Eukaryota > Metazoa > Arthropoda > Insecta > Phasmatodea > Timematidae > Timema > Timema podura. The sequence goes on along the minus strand of JAVRXN010000009.1, from coordinate 76,053,208 downwards.
CCTGCATCCCATTGTCGGGCCATATGACGATTGATCCCGCTCTTAGCGGTTTATTAAATATATTTTCTAAGACAGATAAGTTACATTTTAAGTATCAACGTCCCTTTCCTCTGCTTTCCACTTTGCGTAGCATAAATCCGGATGATGTAGTTTGCGGTTTGATGGCGCCGGATACAGCGATCATAAATAATATACTCTCCCTTGAGGCGCATTTTCCACCCGTCTGGTTTGACGCGTTTCTATATGTTTAGGCTGGGAAGGTTGCATTTAGAGTAAATGTATCTGCATTTGCGTGGAGGGAAAGTGAAAAACTGTTTGGTAAAATCCACTCTTAATACACCCAAACGGGATTCGAACCCCGAGCTCCCGGCCGTGTCCTTCTTCCTCGCAATCGATTATAATTGATATGTTGCTACGTTTATTGTTTGCCTGGTTGGAGCTTAGGTAATATCACTGTTTTATCAACGCCCGCTCTCTGTATCTGCCCCATCTCGATTTACTCAAAAGGTGGGGGTCGCGTCAGGGTCTGCAGCTAATCGATTCTTCGTCCACAGACCCTTAGCCCCCCTCCACTCCGCACCGACACAATCTTTTTATAAAAAAAATATGTGAAAAATGGAAGAGATTTTTCTTTACTTGCCTTAAGTCTATTAATGATGCAATCTAAGGTTCGGAGCTAGTACGGTATTTCAAAAGCAATGTACTAGCATTTGCTCGAGGGAGAGGTTGAGAAAACCACAGTAATGAATCACATGCATAAAACCACTCCACATTACATCCAGCCGAGATTCGAACCTCAATCTCTAGGACATCAGAAATCTAGTATATTGGTACTTTGAACTTGACGGCATAGACCACGAGGATACCAGTAAGGTTGGAGGTGGTTCAAAAAATTACATATAGCTGTAAATACTTTAACTTTTTTAAAAAAACTCTATGACGTCAGTCTGTTGGCGGATATAGTGGTCATGTGGTCAGCACAACGAATTCTCCGGCCTTTAATCAGTTTTCTAGATCGGAGCCGCTACTTTTTTATTCGAGTAGCTCTCCTCATTTGTCGTCACGAGGCTGAGTTGTCCCCATTCCAGAACCCTGCTTCACAGTAGATCTGAAAGAGCCGGGGATCGAACCCGGGATGGCTGGATCTGTAGCCAGGAACTCCGACCACTAAACCACAGAGTCGGTCACATACAAAAAAGAAATAAAAATCCTTAGGTCTAAAAATAACCAAATGATTAAAATCTAAGTTACCAAATTGTAAACAAATATGTATGATAGGGTAGAGGGGGAATCTTAACGATCCCTTACGTTGGAGTTGGTAAAGGGGGGGGGGGGGATCAAGTAAAAATAATGTACAAAAAAGCCCTAAGAAATTTAAGGATGGCCCCTATTTAATAATCTCGATGGTTCTTGAATATTTGTTATGGCATTTAAACGGAAACTTTTTAAGAAAAAAAGTTCTGTTAGCAGATGGTACATGACAAATATTCCAGAACTGTCGAGATTACTATTAGTCGATAACTGTAAACTGTATTAACTTGAGCAATATTTTATTAATTTCGGCAAAAAAGTTTATATGTTATAAAAACTATTCTTATATGCCATGTTTCTTCCTCCAGTCACTAGTTCCAAAGTTCTGTGACTTTTGTGTACGTACACCAATGGCGCTAGGCTGGTTTGTTTGACTTAGATACTGGTGGATTGACGTCACGATCGTGCGTTTTTTGTTTGGTTGGTGTAGCTAACATACACGCTCTAAGCATACAGATAATTTCCAGATCAGACACAACACCTAGTTTCCCTGCCATTAATTAAACGTGATCTTATGTCCAAGACTTTGACTGACTCGGTTAGTGTATATTTAAGGGGCTTCCAGCAGATGGTCCGCGATGCCTTTTTTGCGGCCCACGAAGTTCTGGGAAAGTAGTCTACCATAGTAATGATGTTTAGCGAGAAACTACCATAGTAAATTGATGTTTTTTAGCCGAGAAACGGAAAGTTTTGACTTAAGTGGTAAAAATCCATGGGAGATCGTCACTCGAATCTTGGTCGGGTGGCTGAAGTGGTTTTTCCAAAAAATTGTTTTCCACTCTCCCTCCACGCAAACGTGGGGTACACATCTTGTAAATCTAACCAACCTCATCCCTAACTCATTAACATATATATCACATATGCGTATAGCCTGAACTAAAAAAACCTATTATCGATTTTTGCATAACTTGACAAAAATTAGCCACTAGACTAGTGGATTCAATGGTAGCCCTTGAACACTTTTAATTTAGAAACCCCTCTTCTAGCTAGTACACACACACACACACACACACACACACACACACACACACACAAGATTGGCCTCACGGATAGTATGTCCGACTTTAACTCGGGAAGAAATTTATGACTTAAATCCGAACGGTTGTATTGTAGTTTATTTTTTCTACATTTTTTTTTAGAATGGGGACTTAGATGGTAAAATAAACGCGATAAAAAAAAGAATTCAGTGGGCCTACGTCACTTCCCTCTGAAGACGCGCGCGCGACGAGAATCTTGGTGCGTTGTCAGTTTTATTACTCAAGTCTTGAAGTAATAGGAATTGGCGGTTTATCAGTAGCGCGTGACGTCATACAGTGCTAATTTTATCCAACGTCACCATTTAATGCTCTACCGGTCGCCTTTCTATCGGCGAATACTCGCTCGGAACGTCTGTTATTTTTACACTGACACGCCAGCGTGTTTAATAACTATGATCAGAAAGTGTATTACTACGTTTAACATGGTTATGCGAGCTAAGGGCAGTGTTTTGTGTTGTGGTTTTTTTTTTCAGTTTTTATAGCAAAACTTTTTTGGCATAAATAAATCAAATATTGCTCCATTGGAAACATTGACTTTAATTTTCTATTACGTATGTAGTAATCTCGACAATTTTTGAAATTTTGACATGAACATTGTGTTATGTGGTGAGAAACTTTTTAAATAAAAAGTCCTAGTCTTAATTCTTAATTTAATGACGCCCATGACAAATATTCAAGAACTGTTGAGATTATTATGTATAAACAAATTGAACTAAAATTATCTATTGAAGTAATATTGAATTTATTTTGGCCAAAAACTTTTATTATAAAAACTACAAAAAAAATCAGGCCTTAATTTATGCTCCCATCTATCCCATCTTGGTAACTAATTCCAAACAGATTTTTTCAGGGGTTGTTTAGAGTAAATGCACCCAACCATCCCTTTGTGGATTCATAAATAATTATGTGTGTGTATGAAGGGTGGGTGAATTGAATAATTTTTTTTCCGTGATACTACCTGTTCAGGTTGTACGCAGATATGATTATTACTCTATTGGGGTAGGGATGAGGAAAGGTGCATATTAAAGTAAATCTACTTACATTTAAGTGGAGGGAGAGTGGGAAACCATTTATTAAAAACTATCATTATACTCGACAAGGATTCAAACCCTGATCTTCCAATCATCAGCAGGCCAAACTAGGAAGTCGTGTTACAAGCAATTCATATTGGAGTCAAAATACAGTTTTCACACGTTATGAAAGCATTCTAAGCTCCTAGTGATTTTCAGTCTATAATTGTGATCTCCTTTTGTTTTATGTGCCTGTTCAAACAATAATAAATGAACACGTTGATAATGTTCATATAGTGAAATGCTAATGTTTATTCCACTCGATAGTATGTAATTTATGATATTTGTTAATGAGAGTTTGTTGTGTGTGTTGCAGGTTCTCGCGTTGTTTGAAGAGCATGATGGCCAGCTCACCGCCTTTGTTGAACCTTTCGTTATCCTGCTTATCCTCATCGCTAATGCTATCGTCGGTGTATGGCAGGCAAGTTGATTGTGTGTTAGGATGGGGCATTCAAACTGGTCTCCTTGAGACTACATTTGGAAATGATAAGAATATATTAAATTATCATTCTAGTGTAACGTTATTTCTACCATTTTTTAATGAAAAAACTTTTATTCATAACAATATTAATTATTTTATTTAAGACAATTTTATAGCAATTTTAAAGGGTTAACTTAAACCTAAAGCACAGTTTAGTAGGCCTAGTATTTGTAATTTTACAAAACTAGCACAATATTAGTTTTACTCTTAATGTACACCTAGAGAATTTTTCTGCATCTTTTAGTTTTTACAAAAATGTATTGCTTTTGTGTTATCCTTAATACTTGTTAAAAGGAAATACTATTTAAATTTAAACTTTTACTTATGACATTTTGATTTAAAATTAAATCAATACAAGCTCTATATCCTTTATATGATTAGTTTAACTGTTGTTTGTTTCTATCTTAAGTTAATTCTTTTCAATAAAAAAAATAGTCTTTCCAATCTTACACAATTATGAAATAATATTATTTTTGATTCTCATATGAATTTTCATAATTTTTAAACATAAGCTGATGACATATTTAAAAATTCATTTGTTCTGAACACTGTTCAACATTTGAATCCATGTCAAGGACAATTTTTCAAAATAGTTTTACCATTGCAGACTTACCTTTATACAAGTTGTGTACTAAAAGATATAGACAGTTGGTTCCTTGCTTTCAAAACTATTTCTAAAACAAAGTCACCTTTGTCAATTATACCTGATAATTTCTCCACTAGGCTATAATAATTACAATTATTGTATTTGAGTTACTCAATTTGTTTATTGGAATGGCCTTTCTTTGAAAAATATTCGTAAACATTGTATTGCTTCACAAACATATTTCACCTTCTTTTCGCTGTCTGATTGGTCTTTGCGTGTTGACTTAGATGTACCATAATGACAGGTGGGTTTTCTTAATTTACATTTTAAATGAACTCCATGATACTAATTTAACAATACTATTGTCCTATCTTGGTATTCAAATCACTTCTCACATACTCATTTTAGGTAGACATGCATTAACTGGATCTCTCTATAATGGCAATGTACTTAAACTAAGTTTTGTGATCATAGTCATTTGGTAGTCATCCGAGCTCTTGATCTCGATGGTTAATAATTATATAAAAAAAAGTAATTGAGTAGGTTATAAATAAAAAATAAAAATATTTGAATAATGAGAGCCAATTAAAATTGACAACTACTTTATTGTCATTGAAAAGAATAGAAGATAATAAGGGTATGATGTATTTACAAATACCTGAATCGTGGTCGAATGGTCTAAGGTGTCACTCTTGAAATAGACTGGACTGCCAGTGACTGTAAGATCAGGATTTGAATCCTGGTCGGGTATATAGGGTGGTGTACCCTAAATGGTTTTCCCCTATCCTTCCATACAAAATGTGGGTACACTTCCTCTAAATTCAACATGCCTAATCCCTAACACATTAGAGTAATTAGTACATATGTGCATAACCTGAATCGGTAGGCGCTGTAACAGCGCTAAAAAAAATTACAACGCTATACAAAATAGTTGAATCATAAGTGCACATCAGTCTTCTATTTTCCTTTTTTTAATATTAACTGTGTAAATATATAAAAATATATGTCTTCGCTTATCAAATTAATTAGTGAAATATTGGTGGTAATATTATTTTCCAAAATAAGCACTTAACAAATATTAGTTATTGTATAGCCATATTCTCACATTGAAAATTAAAATATATTTTTGGTCTTTTAACAGGAGAGGAATGCAGAGTCTGCCATTGAGGCTCTTAAAGAATATGAACCTGAGATGGGCAAGGTCGTCCGATCGGACAAGGCCGGAGTCCAGAAGATCCGAGCCAAGGAGATCGTCCCTGGTGACGTTGTTGAAGTTTCAGGTACCATTGTTTTTCTTGTTTTACTGTCCGACAGCCTAGGTAATGATTTATGTTGTTTTTGTTTATGTTTTTGAGTGGGTCAGAACTAATTTTAATATTTATTCCATTACTGGTAAAATTGTCTCAAAAAAGTTACATAAACATATGCTAAATTATGTTGTCAATAAAATCAAACACACTTTATTTTTAAAGTTTCCATTATTATTAAATTATTAGGGATGGTATCTGAGAAAATATCAAATTTGATATTTAAAAAACTTTTATTTTTAATTTTGGAATTTGTTTTAGAGCTCTAATAATACGCATTGATGGTTGATTATAGGAGAAACTTAGTAACTAATTGTTTAATTAATTTTTATCTTTGTTTTCTATTCTCCTCTAATCTTATAAATTTTTCCAAGATTCGGATTTGTAAAATGTAGGCTTGTGCGGGAATGACATTTTAACTCCGGGAAATTTTCGGGCGGGAAATAACAATTTTCTGTGGGAACAAGAAATATTTAAAAACTAATTTTTGAATTTAGGCCTTAGTTTTTCAATTATTTAATATCAATCAAATTTTTAGCTTTCACATTTATTGAAAATAAAAAAATAACGTGGTAAAAATAAAATAAACAAGTAGTTCACTGATAAAATTAGAAGCCCATGGCAGCTTTGTCATACAAAAATTACATTTTACAGTTTCAAAAATAAGTTAAAACGAAGGAAAAAAGTTAATTCAATTCTAGTAAATCAATAATATATCAAATTGACATTAAATACACATACAACATTGATAATATGTCCTAATAGTTACTAAATATAAAAAAAAATTAATATAGTCCATCATTATGCTGTAAGAACACTAGTTCAACATGTTTTGGTGTGAGGGCCAACTCTAATATTCTGGCTGAAGAAAGTACCCTTTCACTAGACTCCTTTGTTGCTGATATTCCCAGGTATGTGTTGCTGGCTTTTCAACTCTTGCTCTAGCATTGGGTGTTGAGAAAGGTGCCTCAACAACCCTGAATGAAGTACTACCATGATTATTTTTTTAAATTTTTGTCACAATTTATACATTTTGCAGACACTTCTTTATCTTCTCGTTTTTCAAGATTTTCCCACACGGTTATAGCTTCTTTGAACCATCTCCTGGAATAACCATGATGGAAACTAGGCAAAGATAATATACTTAAGAATATGAAAATATGAAAGAGAAAATAACATTGTTTGCACTCGCGTAGAATGTTTACTTATTCTTATTGTAGACTAAAAAAAATACTCTCTTCAAAATATAGATTCAACCGAATAAAGCAATCGTCTTAATACATTTGAAACAAACTATAGTTTTAATTTACGTTTCAAAATCAATTTTCCTTTTTATGAAATATGTTCAAAAATTATTAAAATCGTAATAGTTTCTGAAATGAATTTGAAATTATGTTTTACGTGGTTGGCAGCTTGATTTTCAACAGTGTTGTCTTTAAAAACATGAAATGTAACCACAAATCAAGCAAAATAAATATTGTTTTCATGTTCTCTACACATTCACGTAGTTTTGCAAAGTATAATTTGATGGTGACCTGAAGGTCTAGGGGTAAGGTGTCAGACTTCTGTGCTGAGGGGTCCGGGGTTCAATCCGCGGTATCGGCACAGATTGCCAATCCCTTCCTTCACCTCTGACAAGATGTGTATTAATCACAACTTGTGAATGTGAGGAATGTCAGGCCTCCACCGTGGTTCGGATTCCACTAAAACTGTAGGTCCTCCATTTCATCTCACAATCACCCTACCATTACACATTAGCGTAAGGGTAGTAAGACGCGGTGCAATAAAATAATATAATAATATAATAATATAATTTGATAGAATGATGAAAAAATACTCGGTAAAATGATACATTTTGATTGAGGGAAGATCTGATATTTTAATTTACTATCACTTCCAGAAACACTATTTAAAGATGACTGATCCACTATCATGAAAATGAGAATGACTACCATGTTATGTCCAAACAAACATTCAAGATTACTTTATTACCAGCAAAGAAAATACTTAACTTTAATAAGTGATTTTCGCTTCATCCCTTGAAATAAATGCCATTAATGTTATTTTATTCAATAACTGCACAATGTTCATGTAATAGCTGGAATATTATAAAGCCTAGGCCTACTTTGTACACACAACCTTATGTAATCATGAGTATGGCATACTAAATTTTTTAGCACCACATTTTACTAACTTTTCGGGTCCTACACAGTGAACTAAGTTACTTAAGGAAAAAATTATTATTGAGACAAGACTAAAAATGAATGTTGTGTGTATTGAGATACCTATATTTAATTTTTAAACTTGACTTTGTTAGTCATAAGAAAATTGGTATTTTTCTCCAAAATATCCGGGAATAATTAGTTTCCCGCCCGAGTTTCGAGAACACCCATTTTCCCGAATTTTTTCCTGAGGCTCGGGATCCCGCCTAGGCCTAGTAAAATGTGTATTCTACCAATCTCTTACTATTATTTTGTCTTGATCACAGAGAAAATTGATAAAGAATAATATTAAATCAAACAGTGTCCCACTTGAAAGATATATTTATAATTGCTTTTATTTGTTTAATTCGATTGATTTTTCATATTTGTATAAATTATGGGCCATTTCTCAAGACAATATTTTTGTCGGCATCGTAACAAATTGTGCCAGACAATGGCTCTTAACTCTAGCACCACATTAATGATTGTTCGTCTCTGTTGTGTCATTGCAGTGGGAGACAAGATCCCTGCAGACATCAGGTTAATCAAGATCTTCTCGACGACAATCAGAATTGATCAGTCCATCCTGACTGGAGAATCTGTCTCCGTCATCAAACACACAGACCCTGTACCTGACCCCAGAGCTGTAAACCAGGTCTGTATTCACTTGGTAGTTCAGGAAACTCGAGGGCTTCTGAATTAAAGTAACAACTATATGCTATTGTTTTCATATAACTTACTCTCATTCATTTTAAAAGCCATTTAAGTTTGTTCCTTTTATATGTTTTGATCTCTCTTTCCTATATCTTCTTTCATATACCTCAATTATCTACAAAAACTATTTTTTTAAATACAGTTTTTTCAATTTTCCACTGTAATTTTTAATGGTTTGATTAATTTTTACTAGGGATCTGGCTCTCAAATCCTTTAGGATATGAAAGTTTCAAGGATTCAAGAAATTACCAGATTAGACTCATATAATTTTTTAAATACTATAATTTTTCAAAACTTGAATTGTAATTTGTTTTATAGCTTTAATCCACCGTATTGGTAGTTCAGACTTAGTATAATTAGTTAACATCCAGATCCCAGACCATTAATTTAACACTTTACTGAATGTATGGACATTACACAGGTGGTCCAGCGACTTGGAAAACAGGGAAAAGTCAGGGAATTGGCCTAGTCGGGGAAATGTTAGGGAATTTGATCAAATTTCTGGAATTTTCACATATTCACTAAAATAATAGGACTACGCTACTTTCATTTACAATAAAATAATTGTCAAAAAACATTTGTCTTCACTACGAATTTATTTTAGTACAGTTGTACATCTTGAATATACTAATCTCAGTTCTCAAAGTCAACATGGGATTTTCATCTAATCTTTCCACCCCTCTATCATGTCTTTACCCAAAGTTGAGTCTTTAGTTCATTAGCCTGTGTAAGACAATCTCTTAATGTATAAATATTATCTAACTCAAAGCTAACTTGGAACTCACGACCCATTGCTTTAGGCTAACAGCCTTTAACCCCTTCATAGTATGTTACAATTTCAAAGTGTGTATGTGTCTAAAAATATTATTACATTAAGTTGAGATCTTAATACAATAATGTTTATAATATAGTGACAGGAAAAGTTGGAAATTGGCATTGGAAAACCTGGAAAAGTCAGGGAATTTTAAGATATAGTTTGGCTGGACACCCTGTTATAATCAACGGATTATAGTGAAAAATGTTAACAATTTATTATTATTTCTATTTTATATCATTCCAATATATTTATATTTCTTTCCTCCTTTGTTCATTATTTTTATCAACATTCAGATTAAAATTTAAGATTTGGTTTCTTAGAATAGTAGGTTTGACCCAATTCTAATTTTTAAATATAACTTATTAAAACACTTGAATAAATATTACTTTATATATTTGTAACTGACACCTTAGCTCAGTCGGTAGCTTGTCTGCCTACTGAGCAAAAGGCCCCAAGTTCAATCCCCAGCATGGCTGAAAAATTTATCATTGGGGAAATGTGGGTTTACCTTTTGCCACTGATAAAATAATGATCAGGGCCTGGATGTTGTGCCTATCCTAGTCTTAAGTTTGATTTAAAGGCATATGAAGCTACAACAGGCCTAGCCAGCCAGTAGTAGAAAAATATATGACTCGAATAAAAAACTGACCCAGACCACAAGTTGGAAACGGTAATGGATGTAAAATGTATATATGTGCATATATAGGAATAAAATATGATTTTATGTTTACAGGACAAGAAAAATATTCTTTTCTCTGGTACCAATGTTGCTGCAGGCAAGGCTCGTGGAGTTGTGATTGGCACAGGACTGAACACTGCTATTGGTAAGTGGTTGGAGAGACTCTGGATCACTGGTTCCCAAAGTATGTTGTATCGCCTTCTGAGGTGTGGTGAGATTACTTAAAGAGGCGGGTAAGAGGCCAAGGGTTGGCAGGGGGTGATATTAGACTCCTGCTAAGTAACTTCAAACCAACATCAATGAACTTCAACATCCATCACTTTAAGAGTTTATTGAATATCACATGAAGTAGTTAATAAATGTGCCATGTGGTGTCTTAAGAAACTTTCTAAATTACTATTAAACTTTGAAAAGCTGGTATTGATGGCTAAAATTCATCAATTTTTTTAAAATTAATTTCAATTAAAAGCTTTCGTTGAATTTTGAAGAAGAAAAAAAGTCATTGAATGTTATTGTGTTATTATTTTCCTTATCAGTTAGCACAAACTGCCATTTGGGATAGTTAAGGGGGCACTGAGGATAAGTTTACACACCCAAGGGAGCGATGGCCCTAAAAAGTTTGAGAGCCTCTGCTTTAGAGGTCTGGAAATAGAAGTGCCAAACTGTATCAAACCACATTAGTGCAAAAGTGGACTTTGCACACCTTAAAAAATTATTCAACTTTCTAATTTGATACTAGGAACATATCTTGAATAGTGTTTTAAAATTGTCTAGATGAATAAGGAATCACATTAAACCAACCTTTGGGCTGCAGTACTACAAATCAACTTTCCGAATATCAGAACTTGAACTATAATCTATTTTTCAGTTACTAATTATCACCCCAAAAAAAATTAAAAACATATAAATATTTGAATAATATTTTCATTTAAAAAATGTTTTTAATCGTACTAAATAACTTATTATTAAATTCATACTTTAGCTTTTTTATCATATATATATACTAAAATCAAGCATGACTTGCCTTGTTACTCGGAAGCTTTCTGCAAAGCTCGTTGGATCTTGTCCTGTATGACAGAGCTTGAGGTACAGACCCTATTAAGACAAGCTAGAATCATTAGAAAGATTGTTGTTTCAATCATTTAATGGATTATTTTATTTTTAAATAATTATATCATAATATGTCATATTTTTTTGTGATGCATTTATCAGTTTGTGTGTGATCAGCTCTTCCTATAAACACTTGGTAACTACTCAATCATAATCTTTTCTTTGTTATGTTATGCTTACCAGATGAAATATTATTTCAGGTAAGATCCGTACTGAGATGTCTGAGACTGAGGAGATTAAGACACCTCTGCAGCAGAAGCTCGACGAATTCGGTGAGCAGCTGTCCAAGGTCATCTCTGTTATCTGTGTGGCTGTGTGGGCCATCAACATTGGCCACTTCAACGACCCAGCCCACGGGGGCTCCTGGATCAAGGTATGTTATCAGCTGTGGCAGATAGGTTTATTTTTCAAGGGTCACTCAAACAATCCACAAAATGAGGGAAGGGATGTTACCTAGTTTTTTGGTAAGTTAAATCAAAAAGCGATGTTATTATAAGCTGTAAGGTATGTTATTATTTACATAAATAAGAGTCGAATTAGTATTCATTAAAAAAAACTAGGATAAAATTATCTAAATTTTTCGTTCATATTGTGTATTTAACTATTTATTAACATAGTCTGAGAAAAATCAAATATAAATATGTGCAAAACATTTCACGCATAGTAATATCAAACTTGATATATCAATATCATTACCTTTGAGTTTTACAAATAGCACTTTCAAAATAATCAATTATCAACTTAGGCTTGGACCAAACGAAGAAGATAATTTTGTCAAACATAACCACCTGTAGCACCTGTATTTATTAATGTCCTTGTTGGACCTAGCATGAAATCTTTTAAAAGCTGTAAACAAAGAATCGATCTATGAAATTTATAAATTGCAATGTGTTAAACTAGAAATTGTGATTTTGAATGCTAATCTCAGATAAAAAAAAGCTTAAATATCCTGAAAACACTCATTTTTTCCTGTGATCCATTTTATACCTATAAATAAGTAAAAACTGATACTATCTATAGATCAGCCTTGGTATAGTGTTATATCACCAGTGCTACTGCGTTGAAAATGATATTGCATGATGTGGTATTTGCCAAATTACAAATAAATTGTGTTTATTTAGAGAAAAAAAAGCTTAAATTCGTGTTATTCATGTGAAAACAGTAGAATTCATGTAAAAATTTGTTTTATCGCAAATATGAATTTTGCATGTCCCTATTTATATAAGAGTACATTTTTTTAAGCATAAAGCAAATGGCAAAAAATATTTGAACTTGATTTTGCTCTAAGAATATTTCATATATTTGATTCAGTATGCCTCTAATTGTTAAAATAATTCATACACCCCTAAATTATTACTTTTGATATCTATTATTATTGGACAGTGTTCATTTCTCTTATTAAAAGGTTTTGTGATATTTTAATTTGTTATCCATTTGAGGTGTGCGAAGTCCACTTTTTCAACTAGAAGCAAACTCGAATCAAATATATGATATATTCTTAAAATTTGAAAGTTTTTAGTAGTTTTAGGATTGAACAAATATATTGAGGTTACTTAAACATAAATTTATGTGCTAAGTTACTCAAAATTGTTTTATTACACAATAGTATATAATATTTAATTTTATTATTTTATTACTATTATTATTATTATCATCATCAGCACAGCAGCTAGCACCGCGTTTTACCTCTCGTTTGGGTTGTACACACGCTAATGTGTAATGGTAGGGTGATGTGAGATGAAATGAAGTTTAAAGCGGGATCCAAACCAAGGTGAAGGCCTGGCATTCCACACATTCACAAGTTGTAATTAATACAAGTCTTGTCAGAGGTGAAGGGGGGGTTTGGCAATCTGATAAATCTGTGCCGGGACCTAGGATTGGACCCCGGACCCCCAGCACAGAAGTCTGACACCTTACCTCTAGACCGATAGGTCACAACTTCATTTTAATAGAATAAATTAAATTATTATCACAACTGTCAAGTCATTTCTTTCAGGTCCCCCACCCCCATATTAATATTAATTTATAATGTATACAACAGTTCAAACTTGGATTAATTGACCATAAATTGAGTATTTTAGCTCCCAATATTTGATTGGCGAAGATTCGGAATTGTTGAAACCGAAATTGAAGCAAATATTTGTTTCAAATCTTCACATACCCCTAATAGTCATCATTGCCTTGAAGAAAATTATTTAAAGCATGAGATACAATAATGTTTGTACTTATCCTTAGGGGTGGGCGGGCATTACAAAATTAAACTCGGCACGGGCAAATTCAGGCGGGCCATTTCATTTTGCAAACAACTTTGGTCACAGGCCTATTCAATTTTAAATTGCAAGTTAAAACAGTCACAAAATTTAAAATGGCCCGTTTCCTATTTAATGTTCATTTGATGCGTACTTTTCTGTTTATGGCCCAACAAATCTGGCTAGTAATAATAGATTAAAGAAATGTAAAGAAAACTAATTTAAATTAAGTTTTCACAAGCATAGGGCCTACAAATCTAAATGTGGAAATGTTGAATTTGTTATGTTGTTCATTGACAAAGAAAATTAAATCGTAGGAATCTTGATTTTGCTATGTTGTAGACTTGTAACTAGTGAGAAATGTTAACGTAGTTTTGTTGAAATTAAACATAATAATTTATGAATTAATAAAAAATAATACTTACCTTTGTTTAATATTAGTCGAATTAAAATAATTCAACTATAAATATCAGTTACACTATTTTTTTCAAATTTGAATTAATGGTTAGAGCTAACATGGTATCATATACTTACCAAGTTCTTGAGATGCCCGATTTATTGCCCGCAATTTCGGGTGCCCGACTACCCCTACTTATCTTACAGTAATAAACCATAATTGACTATTATCTTGCATAGTAGTGTTGGAGGTTAATCTTAGTGCACCTGTAGCACCCCTTCACAGCTAGTATGAGATAGATTCGTTCACTGATTTATTATTAATCTGTATTTGAGAGGTGACACAAAGCTTCTGGAATTTTTGTTGTAGTTACATGATGAAGAAAGTAAACTGTAGATTCAACCTTATTATTTGGTATGTGTGTGTGTGTGTGCATGTCAGGGTGCCGTGTACTACTTCAAGATCGCTGTTGCATTGGCTGTGGCTGCTATCCCTGAAGGTCTTCCCGCTGTCATCACCACTTGTCTAGCTCTGGGCACCAGGAGAATGGCCAAGAAGAACGCCATTGTACGGTCCCTACCCTCTGTGGAGACTTTGGGTTGCACCTCTGTTATCTGCTCGATAAGACTGGCACGCTAACCACCAACCAGATGTCTGTTAGCCGGTCAGTTGAGTTTGAATATTGAAGTTTCATTTATATTGATGATAAAGAGCAGTGTTTCCCAAACTGGTACAAGGAGGATTTCAGGGATTATGCTGCATACCATATATATATATTAGTAAATTTAGTAAACAAATTAACGCAATTTTTGATGTGATTTCTGGACTTATACAATTTACTAAAGTTAAGTTAACCATATTATCTTCCTTAGATGGATACCGAAAATTTCAGCCACTTTTATTTTACAGCTACCTACCTAGTCATCACAACTATTGAGTGCCATTAATAACAACTGGGAAATATTTTTGTTATTCTCACATACAAGACTGTGGCTCACTTTTATTTATTGAGATTAGCTTGAATATTTCAACGTTTTATTGTGGAAGTAGTAATTAAAATTCAGGTGATGATTTTATCACCTTAGAACTTTTTTAGTTAATTTTAAAATCTATATTTAGAATACTTTTGTATTCATACCAAAAATGCTCGGTTAAAAATACACAATTACAATAGTTGCATTTACCCTAAGCCTTTTATTTTACCTAAAAAACATTAATCAACATTTATTAGACAAAATACTATTATTTAGTTTTTATTTGGAAAACTTAAATGCAGTTTATAAATAAATTAATATACAAATTATGTATGCTTTTTTTTTTCCTTAAAGAAATTTTACAATATTACAGAATTTAAATTTTTGTTCAGACCTTTAAAATGCAATTTAACAGTTTTTATTTATTTTTTTATTTTCCTGACTCTATTAGAGAACAAATTGCATTAAGCTTTTTATTGTATCATCAAATTCTTTTTAATTTTTTTATTGAAACAATTGGGAGAAGGCTAATCATAAACTAAAATTCTAAATCCAAAAAATAAATAAAAGCTTAAAGTAGAAAGTTATTTTTAAATTTTTTCCTGATTCCTGTCTCAGTACTGCGAGAAATTGATATTTCCCAGCTGAAAATTTCCTGAAGTTGAAATAACATTCCTGCACAGGCCTAGAATAAAGAATGTATATGTATTGCATATTTTCAGAGACTGTTATTAAAAACATATATCATAATGTTCTGTTTAGAGCATTAATCTTTGAGAAGGTTGAAGGCGGCGATAGTTCATTCCATGAATTCGAGATCACTGGCTCTACTTATGAACCCATTGGTGACGTGTTCCTCCGCGGCCAGAAGGTGAAGGGCTCAGATTTTGAAGGTCTGCATGAGGTTGCCACCATTGGCATCATGTGCAATGACTCTGCCATTGACTTCAATGAGTTCAAGCAGGTGAGCCAGACAATGAATAATTGGACAGATAAAATGCACTTAAACTTAAATTTGTTTTATTGAATGATCCAAGAATATTTCTTATTGTGTTTTTTTGAACACACTATGTAACATTGGCTTACTTTAGAGTTATTTTGTTAAGTTTTCTTAAATCAGTGTTTTGATCAAAAGCTGGATGCAATTTTAGATGGTGATAAAGTTAAAAAAAAAGACTCATCTATTACTATTAAATGTTAACTGTTAGAAATATAAACAAAAGAAAGATGGTACCAAACAGCTGTGTAGAATTAGACATTGAAAGTAGGATAGAAGTGCAAGGCCTACACAGTATAGTCGGTTTTATTCTCTTCTGCTGAAGAAGAGGACTGATTGTTTTTTGTTGTTGTGTTTTATTGTGAACTTTGAGGCCTATAGTTTTCTGTTAAGTGTGTAGGCCTTTCCCCCCTATTCTCCTATGACTGTTTAAAAATAATTTGTGCTAGGAATGCATACTAACATATACTTACTAATGCAAGCTACTTAAATGTCTCACAGGCTTTTGAGAAGGTTGGTGAAGCGACAGAGACTGCCTTGATTGTGCTGGCTGAGAAGATCAACCCCTACAACATTCCCAAGGGTGGTTTGGACAGGCGAGGATCTGCCATTGCTGCTCGTGTCGACATGGAATCCAAGTGGAAGAAAGAGTTCACCCTGGAATTCTCCCGTGACCGCAAGTCCATGTCTTCCTACTGTATTCCTCTGAAACCCACTCGTCTTGGCACTGGCCCCAAGTTGTTCGTCAAGGGTGCACCTGAAGGTGTACTTGACCGCTGCACACACGCTCGCGTTGGAACACAAAAGGTAACTTCATCCATTTGTTAGTAATCCTTTAGTTTATGTTGGTGCTAAATCCTTTTTTTCATTTCAAAGCGAAGCCAAATTAAATTATATGGAATATTTTATAAGCCAAATGGAACTTGAAAGGGTTAAATAAAAGTTTTATGTTGAAAAAAATATTTTGCATGATTATATTTATTTATATATATATATATAAGTAATATTATAACTTTAAGCATGAAATATAATTTATTATATGACAAACACATACTATCCTAACTGATAAATTAAGTATTATTAAGGTTTATCAATAAAATGAATTAGTGCCTAATGGCTTGGAAATGTACAATGATGTAAAGTATATGATAGTGAAGGAAGCTAACCTGTAAGGATAGTTAGGTTAGGCCTAGATAGGAACAAACAAACCTCTCTTCATGTCTTCTTAAACTTCCACACTTTCCACTTTTTCAAAACTTCCATAGTTGCACAGTAGTTTGAATTTTCGAGAATATTACTTTTTCATTAATGTTTCTTCATACAAAAAATAAATATTTACGAAAATTCAAAATAACGTGCAAGTGGAAGTTTGAAGAAGTGGGAAGTGTAAAAGTGTAAGAAGAAATAGAGAAGCGTGTTTGCTTATATCTAGGCCTAACCTAATGATCCTTTCAGGTTGACTTCCTTCACTATCACTTTACATTATCGTAAGAGTGTTCCTACACTGTCTTGAGGAAAAGTTAATAAAATTGACGTTTTAATAAGCTAAAATTTCCCCAAAATATGCTTCAGTAACTTAATTTATCCTATAAGAAAACGTAAGAATCAAACCACTATAAATTTGAGTGTTTCATATTTTGTTTATTATTCCTTAGTTCATGATCACATCTTCTGTTCCACTTCCATTCCTCTGTGCACAGTTGCACATGCACATTATAATCATGCATTATCATGTCTTCTGTTCCATTTCCATTCCCCTGTCCACATTTGCACATGCGCGTTGTACAGGCTCTAGTTAGACAATATTTTAATGAGAAAGTTACTTCAATTTAATTTTTGATACATATAAAAGTTGATGCTGATACTTTAAAATTAAAAATAATGTGACTAAAATAATATATCTAGCAAACAATATGAAATAGTAAATGCTTTTTTAGTATAAATGTAGTAAGTTTGGTAAAATATGTTTTGCAATAAATAAGATCAACATTGATTTTAAACAGGTTAACCAACATAATTCTATAACTAAATAGTAACTAAACTAGAGCTAGTTTTGTAGCTAAACGTATTAATTAATACAAGTTTTAAAGACCTTAAGTTTGAAAACAATATAAACAATATAATCTTGATAATTACATTTTTAATTTAACATAAATTATTATTTTAGAAAGGGACTAGTAAAAAGAATCATTCAATTATTTAGTAATCTTCTTAGCTATTTTTATCTTCATTGCTTTGTTATGGCAACACAAGTAAACAACTCAATCAAGTATAATTCAAAATGGACGACAATATTGAATAAATTTATCAGTCGAAAGTGATTTTAAAGCTCTAATACATTATTAATGTGAAAATTGAAATTAATTTTTAACAATTTGTTAAATAACCGAATGATTTATAAATGGAAATGCTGACATTATCTCAATTAAATAGACTATGCTTACTATTGTGTTTTAAAAATTGATTATTAAGTACATCAATTGGAAGCACTAAAATGACGAGCCTACAAAACTTTTGATCTCGATCTCGAGCTTAAGCGACGAGCTGTCTGAGGAAGATACTATAATAGCATGGAAATATCGAAGTGTGTGTAAATATGTGTTAGTGTTTTTACTTTTATTTGTGCACTACCATTTTCCTAATATTCTATCATTTTATTTATTACAAAAAAATGAATACATTGAATCCCAATATAATCAGAATGTCCTGGTTGTGTGCTTTATGGAGCTTTATCCAATTTAATGTTAAATACTCTTGGTACATTATTTGTTTTAAATATTGACTATTTTTAAATTTCCTAACGTTTGTGTGAACAGGTGCCTTTGACCGCTACTCTTAAGAACCGCATCTTGGAACTGACAAGACAGTATGGTACTGGCAGAGACACACTCCGCTGCTTAGCTTTGGCTACTGCTGACTCACCGTCGAAGCCTGAAGACATGGACTTGGGTGACTCTAACAAATTCTACACGTATGAAGTGAACCTGACTTTTGTGGGTATCGTAGGAATGTTGGACCCCCCTCGCAAGGAAGTGTTTGACGCCATCGTGAGGTGCCGCGCTGCTGGTATCAGAGTTATTGTCATCACTGGTGATAACAAGGTACACATTTTCTTCTTAATCTTAATTTTATGTTCTTGTGCATCGACAAATGTTTAAAAAAAATTTACTATCATACGTTCTTTTTATTTACTTAACTACTTGTTCGGGTTATACGCTTCACTATCATACTATTCTCGTATACCTGCTAGTAAATATTCTAAGCTCTAACTGTATTAATAATCACTGGAAATAATTTAATATGTAAATAGATTATATTAAATTTAAACTAGATAAATTTACATTTCTCAAAATCATCAAGAAACTTTTTTTGAAATCTGTTTTAGCAAATTAAACTTAGATTAAGATTTAATATTTGCATTCATGTATAATAATTTGTAGTCAAGGTATATGTATGTATAAATACTTATTACATAAATATCCAAAACGTTGCTAATATTTAAAAAAGAAAAGTAGAATAGACATTTAATGTTGAAAACTAAATACACGTGGGGAAAAAACACCCCACATTTGGAGAAAGTTGGGAATTAAAAAGATAAAAGCCCAGATTTATTATGTCAAGCCTCACTGGTCCTGAAAATCTAAGATAGCCACTATTTACACACATGCACAATATTATAAAAAAATATTTTATTCGCCAGCCTTGATGATATTTCCCCATTTAATCCCTGTCCCAATTTTCTATACCACCTTCATTATAAAGATTTAACAATATTTTTATGCACACCATTTGTCAAATTATTGTTAAATTGTGAGTTTAATTTTAAATTTGTGATGCCATGTTAAAGCCACTTTATGTATTGTAATGATTTCTTTAGTGCTAAAGTTTTAATGCCCATTTGGGCTATTCTCACAGCATTTAATTGTTTTAATTGACAATTTATAATATTTGAAAAACAATAATAGTGTATTTCAAATATTACTTGTATATCTTATGTTACTTTCACTTTCATTGATTATTAATTAGATTAATGTGTACCAGTGTTGTCGGAGGGACGTCCTATTATTAATAAGTTTTTATGGAATATTATACCAGATGTGTTAGCTGCCAAAATTTGAATTGATTTCAAGTGTGTGTACAAAACTATAGACTCAAAATTCATTTTATAATTCAAACATATCTTGATTTATAGGCGACAGCTGAAGCTATCTGCCGCCGTATTGGAGTGTTCACAGAGGAGGAGGACACGACTGGCAAATCCTACTCTGGCCGTGAGTTTGACGATCTCCCACCTCATGAACAGAAGGCTGCAGTTGCGAGAGCCAGGCTGTTCTCTCGAGTGGAGCCTGCCCACAAGTCTAAGATTATTGAGTTCCTACAGGGCATGAACGAGATTTCTGCTATGGTGAGAGAACAATTGAATAATTTTTAAGCGAAAACTATCAAAATAATTGTTGCCAGAAGGTGATGTCACAATTTTAATTTTGGATTCTCAAACTACTTTTTTCATTAATAAGTTTCTTATGGGTTTGTTTTTCATCATTTCCCATATTTTATTAAAGGAGAAGAGGCTACCAAATGTCAAAATTAAATTTATAAAAAAATTATATATAAATACTTATGAGCATATTATTTATTTCCAAAAGTTTACTTACAAATTTTAAAACTCCATTTATATTAATTTTAAGGCGTATCAGTCTCATTCTTTTGCAGAAGAAAGTAGAACACTTGACCAAACTATTTATAAATGCTGAAGGCTATTATATAAAAGAATTTTGTGTGCCCTTAAAATGACATTGATGTTTTATTATTTAAATTTGAACTTATGAATCTTCCTCTTTTTAATTTGCTACTTTTAAAATATTTTGCTCAATGGAATTTATTATATCAAATTACAAAATGAGGTTTTTTTAAGTAAAGGATATAATGTAATCAAACAAATTTAGCTCATAAATGAAAAAAATATAATTTTTTAAATTAAAAGTAGAATTTCCATGCAAGCCGGCAGTATTCTACTAAATAAATAGAAGTTATTTAATCAATTTTGAAAAATAAACATTATTAATCCTTTTTTATATCAAAATTAGTATTAAACCTTCTTAACCCTATTTGTACCACTCAAAAATTAATCTCTCGTTTTATTTCATAGACTGGTGATGGTGTGAATGATGCCCCTGCCTTGAAGAAGGCTGAAATTGGCATTGCGATGGGCTCCGGTACTGCTGTAGCCAAGTCCGCATCCGAGATGGTGTTGGCTGATGACAACTTCTCTTCCATTGTGGCAGCCGTTGAGGAAGGTCGAGCCATTTACAATAACATGAAGCAATTCATCCGATACCTTATTTCTTCCAACATTGGTGAAGTAGTCAGGTATGTATAGTGCTTGCTCAATTCTAGTTTATTTGCGATTCTTGAGGAACAATTGGAAATAATGTGCCCTTACCTCCTTATGTGTATTCAAGTATCAGGTTTTTCCTAGTAAAATTAATATTATTTATTCATATTGCTTAGATGTTCCTAGATCATCTGTTTCGAAATAAGAATAAATATGCTTGTTTAATTATCACTAATTTTGTACGCTTGGCTGTCATGGTGGCTGACATTTACGGTAGTTCACAGCAGACATGTTTATTGGTTAGATTTTTTCTTAAAGCCAACATAGTGTTTTGTTTAGTAAATAAAAAAAAATTTTTAGCATTACAAAATAAGTCTACCATAATTATTATTTTCTTAAGTCACGATAAAATAAATACCACTTTTAAAAATTCCATCCAGAACCACTGAAAAACTGGCGGTCGTCTTAGATTCGTGGTCGTCTTGGATTTGAGCAAATACGATATATTTAATTATTTTTAAAACTTGAGTTTATTTGTTTATAATTTTTTCACAAAATAATTTACTTCTAAAAAAAATATGTTTGTACTTATTTATAGTTTATGCATGGATCTATTACAGAAATTCAACTGGGGATATTTATTTTACTAATAAATGCTCTATAGTGCTTGATTAAAAAATAATTTGGTTTAAATTGAACTCGATTCAAAGTGAAACATGCCTACTCACACACCCTAAATTTTTTTTATCTTTGTGTTATGTAATTGGCCTTTCTCTACCATTTTTCTAGTTCCATCTCACCCATCTTTGTCTTTGTTCACAAGTTCCAACCCACTTTCTGCATGTTAGTACATGAGACACTTGTCATGCTTCTAGTATTTTCCTGACTGCTGCCCTGGGTCTTCCCGAAGCTCTCATTCCAGTCCAGCTGTTGTGGGTGAACCTGGTGACTGACGGTCTGCCTGCCACTGCTCTGGGCTTCAACCCCCCTGATCTCGACATCATGGATAAGGTATGCAAATTATAATTGGGCTTTCTTATTTGTAATATTTTGGTATAATTGATTAAGTACTGTATATATCTAAAGAAGTTTTGACACTCGACAGTTAAAAAAACACAATTTAGCGTTTGTCTAATATTTTTCTTGATTTTTTTTTAACTCAAATTTTATTTAACACTGGTTATGCAAAAAAATAAAGAAAATTAAGGGTTAAGGAACTAAAGCTAGGGCACTAGGTAGTAAGATGTGGTGTGGACAAAAAATAATTTATTTAACTTTAGTTCTTAATATATTGTTCTGATTGTCAAAAATGTTAACCAAACCAAACACATTATTGTGAATTCCAATACATTTCTCAAACTCATACAGTGGGAACTGGCCCACCATGGCTAACCAAATCAATAATATCACCATGCCTCAATTATAAGATAGTTTTTGACTCGCTAAGAAATAAATATTTATAAAATAAAAATGAGTTTTATTTTTATTTATTTTATATTTAATATTATTATTATATCTTCATCATTTTTTTCTTTTAATATGTTTACTCCCTCCCCCATGTAAATATTTATATTGCAAAACCACAGTCTAAGCTCTGAGAAATCTTTTTTCATTCCAACAGTCTAACACAGTGTTTCCAAGAGTTTCTTTTAGAATTCAAAATTTAGTAGTTTAGTGTTTGCTTTTACTTTACTTCCCTCTTTTTACTTTCTCGCTATCTTACAGGTATAGAAAGTATTGTGATCGTCAAAAAAATCGAACTCAAGATTTTGATAGAATCTCAACGTTTCATGTCCCCCCCAAATTCGAAAACGTATTTTTTGCATTTCCCTCTGTCTGTACCTCACTAACCCAATAAGTCCTAAAAATTGTTTAAACGATCTAAAACTTGGTATCTAAAACTTGGTATCTAGGGTTTTCATAGGGTTGCCCTGAGGGGTTTTTGAAATTGGATATCTAACCCTGAAATTAAGGGTAGTTTATTGAAGGACAAAAAGAGAAAAAGTCAATTTTCTCAAAATCGGCTACAACGATTTTGATTAAAATTCATATCCATTTGTTAATTAAGATTATAAATAAACTGGCTAGTTTCATTTTCCCATGAAAATGACTTTTAGCGTACTTTACAGAAGCGGAAATTTCCGTATCTCCGCAACAATTTGAGATACTAAATAACTTATCATTTCAAAATTGTAGTACTATTAAAAATAAAAAGCTTTTATATGAAATATACTTTTATGAACCAAAAGTTTCTGAGATATTGGCAAATATAGTAATACAATTTTGTGAGCTTTAGTTGTAAAGAGATGCTACTTAAATTTTAATGCAATAATTCTCCAATGCTATAGAATAATTAAATATAGCCTAAGTAAGTCTCTCAAAAAGTTTGTTATTTTTCCTTTAACCTCATAGGAGAAATGTTTGTATAACATTGATCTATCATAATTTATAAATGAGGAATTTAATAGCATTGCGATGACTTGAAGATGTGCAACCCCTATTAAAATTTTAATACGAAGGGATGACCCTTGTGGATCCAATATTGATCTTTTTTATTGGTCCCAAACATACAAATGAGGACATTAATTCTTTAAAAATAAATTTATAAAATTAAAACCGGGACTCAAAAAATCTTTTACATAAGTATAGTGCAATTTATGCTTGGGTTACTAGTGTATATTATTTCGTTTCATATACATTACAAGTTTTGAGTAAATATCTCCATTTTAAAACAATAGAGCGAGAAAGTCCGTGCGGAGTTCCGTACCATTTATTTGTTTGATAAAGGCAACAAAATCGAAATATTACTCTCTTTGGGTTTAAATGTGTGTGTAACTGCTTGACTACTTCTACTATATAAGACAAAAGAAAGGAAGTGGATGTCACCGTTGTGCATTGGATTCTTCACACATTTTTCCTCTTTCCCTATTTGGGCTTTCTTTGTTAAATTTTCACTTACCAGCTTATTTATATTTTTTATTTATTTTTACCAATTTTACAATTTACATTATTATAAAATATAGTTCTAAAATAATTTACTCATTCTTTAGACACTCTAACATCAAGTTTTTGAATGCATTTGTTTGTCACAACCATCATTATCAGTTTATAGTTCCAGCGAACCAGGTATTCATTTTTGTGTTGTACCAGCTCTACAGAGAGATGTTATTCTATTCTATACCTTCTTTGGGCCAGTTTCATAGTCAGATTTAGTACCCCTAAAGTGCGAGTCGATACTAAATACAGGACGACACCTACCTAGACCAAAATGGAATGGGCCAGTTTTGCATATGAAACTGGCCCATTCCATTCATTTTCAGGTAGGTGACGTCTTGTATTTAGTATAGCGCCGCACTTGAGGTGTACTAAATCTGACTATGAAACTGGCCCTTTATCTACGCCTCTTCCATTTTATCTTCAAATACTAATTTTCTCAGTTGATAAACTTGACAGCATTCCATTGGCTGTCTCCTAACTACTCTCTTTGTTTTAAAGATATATCTTGCTACATTCTAAATGTTAGTTGTAAAATTGAAATTGCATGGTAGATGTATCTTTTCCTAATCTATTCAATTTTGTATACAATTGAATTCATTTGTAAATACTTCACTCAAAATGGGGTAAATTACTGATTAAATTTTACTACAGAACTTTAGTTTAGCTATATTAAATACATTTTATTAAAATTGACTTGGAACACACAAATTTGCTGAAAGATTTTTTTACAACTTCAAAGTGTCTTTTAATTTCAAAACCGTCCTACGTATATTCTATATTCCAATATTCTTACAAAGTTTAATGTTTTTTTATCTCATATATTATTGTGAAACATCATGTGGTATTAATTTTTTTTTTTCTTAAAGCCCCCCCGCAGGGCCGACGAGTCTCTGATTTCTGGTTGGTTGTTCTTCCGTTACCTTGCTATTGGAGGCTATGTCGGTGCTGCAACTGTGGGTGCTGCTACCTGGTGGTTCATGTACAGCCCTGAGGGACCTCAACTGAACTATTACCAAGTGGTAAGTGAAATAAAACTTTTCTTAAGTATGATCAAGTCACAGTAAGATTAAATGAGGCTAAAATATTAACTTAGGGCTGGGCCGATGCCGATTATTAATCCGATTATTGGCCGATTATCGCTGTTTGAATCTCCAATTATTTATGCCGATTATTCAAAATGTGTGGGTATATTTTAAGTCCTAAAAAAATAATATTTTATCTCTGCTCTCTCGTATGTGATCTTTGAATAATTAGCTTGTTCTTAGCGACTTAGGTTTGAAATAAACAACACATTCAACATTCCAAACAAAATATATCAAATAAATATATTTACCATAGGTCTTTTTCCAATTTATGCACATTATTAGAAATAAAAATACTCACAAGTAACAAATCTAATAATCATAAAATAAAATATTAGCAGATTGGTGTTGTTTTATTTCGATTTGTTAAAGATGCCCAAAAAATTAAACATCGGACGTAATAATCTCGCACATGCGCACATTTTGTTTTAAATGGAAACCGTTTTTCTTTTAATGCAAATACAAAACTTTCCACAGGCAGGGAATTTGTTTCGCTCATATTTTAATATGAATTTAATTAATATATATTAATATTTAAATTTTACATTTTCTTTAATAGTTAAAAGTAAATTAAAATAAGTTTTAAAGTATTTCTTAAAAAAAACACGAAAAATAATTTTTGTTGCACATTATGTTATTTAATATTTATTTTATCATATTGAAGTAGAGATGGGCAAAATCATTATTTTAAATGAACGATTCATTGTAACTGGTTCAGTACAATGATCCGTTGATTTTGACCCGTTCACCGTTCATTCGATTTTCTAAAGGTAGTTTTTATTTAAATGTAGTTAAAACAATGTTATTTTTCATTAAGATTATTTAAATTGTTAATAAAAATATCGGATTACTGTTTAAAAATGGGGATGCTTTTTATTATACTTTTTTTAAGAAACCACTTCTTTCTATACGATATTAATATTTAGTAGTTAAATTATGATGGAATGCTTAGTAGAATCACAAAAACCTATGTTATGATATATCTAAATCACAATTCACAAAAATATTAAGATTGTTAAAAATTGTTTAGTATTGAAGTCATATTTTAATAGACATTGGATGTAAAAATTCCTATTTCATCTAAAAATAAAATAGATGTAGGGCTATTCTCTTTGTGTGCAAAAATATGTGTGCCTTGATTATTTTTTATCATTAAAATTAAATTTAAATTTGCTGATTATGATTTGTCTTTGTCTAATGAAAGGGTCAGTAGGCCTATTTAATCATAAATGTGAAATCATATTTTAATTATTTAACATGTACCGGTATATTTGCTATTTATTAATGTGATTTGTTTTTGTTTAACGACAGGTTCACTTGTCCTAGCAATAACAATATAAAATAATAATTAAACGACCTTTACATTTTAAAAGTTTCTATTAAAATGTTATTAAAACAAAACTATATTGGACATTTTAAAACTAGTAAAAGTAACTTTTTTTGCTTTAAGGGTCATTTTACTTTATACACTTATTAAAATTGAAAACAAAAATAATCGGCATCGGTGATCGGCCTAATCGGCATCGGACTAATCGGCAAAATAGCTAATCGGCCCAGCTCTATATTAACTATCTAATCTTGTGTGTTGTTTTATTTGTATGTGACTTTTTCTACTTTAGAAAGGAATAAGCAGATAAAAGATTGGTAAATACTTTATATAATTCTTAAATTTAAAAAAATTCATATTTTTATTATATTTGGAAGAAAGCACAGAAAAGGTGATTAGAAACACATAAGAGGAACGATTACAAATTGGCTTTTACAATAAAGAGAAAAACACACTTCTCACTTTACGTTTCCGCCATTGGACAAAGAGGTATTAGCTGACTCTTGAAGAAAATGGATCATTAACACACAATCCCCTGACAGGTTTCATTCCATAGGAACTCATCACGAGGGAGTGTGAAACGGGCAACGCAACTTTCTAAAAGAGGAAACAAAACAAAAAAATACTAAACAGAGAAAAAGAAAATATTTAAAGAATGATAGGACACTTAGATAGGAACATGTAAAAGGAATGGACATTGGGGATTGGGCGGTAACAATTGATTTTCTTCAAGATGCAACCATTACCTCTTTGTCCAAATGGCAGCAATGTTAAATGTGAACTGTGTTCTTTTCACTGTAAAAGTCATAATGTGTTAATTCCTTTAACTTATGTATATCCACCCATCCTGTAATTTCTTCCAAATATTATATATTTACCTCTGAAAGAGATGAGATTTCCCTTATAGAGAAAAATGCACATTTTTTAAAGTTAATTTATCAGTATAGCTAGAAAGCATTATTAGATTTGTATTTTCTTGCCATCTTATTTATACCAAAAAGCAGCAACTCCATTATCCCTTCTCCTACCTCCCTTTCCACCACCACAAGCAATTGATAGTCCAAATACCGACTATTGGCTGATAATGCAAGGTCAGTCCATATTAATGTTTTTTTCTCTAACCACTTTTCCTCTCTTGAACATAGGTTGTTTTTTTTCACATTTAAACAATGGTTTTATTCTTATTTGTATTAATTTCAGTTAAAGTTTTTCTATATTAGGGGTGTGAGAAGCTTCAAAATAAATATCAGCTTCGACTTTGCTTTGAAAAAAATATCTGGCTTTGACAATTACAAATCTTTGCCAATAATGGTCATTCATTGCCATTATGAACTGTTTTGTACAATAAGTGACAATTTTCAAATGGAAAGAATCTGAGGTAATTGAATTGTAAGTTGTGATAATAACTTGATTTATTAGAAATAAGCCATATTCAAGCATAAAACAAGCAACAAAAAATATTTAATCAGCTATTCAACTTTGAGATTTCATATACTAGATTAAAGTTCACCTCGAATTGAAAAAGTCGACTTTACACATCCCTAATATATATTTATAAAAATGAAGACATTGTTTGGTATAAGATTTGGGAATATATTTTTAATACATGTTTGCCACCGCCCTTGTTTATTTGTGTGGATACTTTTGGGTTGAATCTTTATCTACAATTTGCTATGTAGATTAGAGTATTGATTGTTAGAGTCTCGATAGTTTGAAACTCGGTGTAATCTGAGGTAGAGATGTGCTCAGCACACATCCTTTTACATACATGATCTGACTAGTAATGATGACTTTGAGAAAATTCCACAATGAAATACTTAAAAACATGTATTAATTTCATTTTTACTGTCTACTTTGTGTAGTTCAAGTTTTTCCTAGTTTGAGGTGGGTTTGGTCCCGTTTAACTTGAACTATCAAAGACTACTTTATTTTGCTACCTATAATGAGAGTTTAAAAAAAAACTAGAACATTTCACGTTTAGCCAGCTATTTCACAAAATTTCTTTTTGACACTTAGTTCAAACTATTATTATCGGTAGTCAGTGAAGCTTGTAGCTTAGTTCTTTTATTTTGTTAATTTACTAGCTGGGAAAAATGTGCAACTCTTAACTATCAATATGACCTAATTGTAATAAAACTGAACTGAATTTGTGTTCTGCCAGATCAATTATATTTGCAAGCCTTTTTCCTTGTTTCCAAAATGGTTAGCCAGTCCGGCAGCCTCCATACTATCAAACTGTGTATGTATAGCCATTAGCTAACAATACGTTAACCTTGTAAGCGCAAAACACAATACTTATTTTATTGTTAGATTTTACCATGACATTCATGACACTCGGGACATTGCCATTGCTCAAGCTCATCTAGATGCTTAAACAAGTGTGTTATGTTTCAGACTCACCACCTGGCGTGTATTGGCGGCGGAGAGGAATTCAAGGGCGTAGACTGCAATCTGTTCCATGACCCCCACCCAATGACAATGGCTCTGTCGGTGCTGGTTACCATTGAGATGCTCAACGCCATGAACAGGTGCGAGTACTAGACATTACCCAATTAAATTGATAGCAAAGGAAGAATGGTGCCAAACAACTATTTTAAATTAAACATTGAAAAGAGAATAGAAGGGAAAGGCCTACACATTTACCAAAAACTTTAGGTCTCAGAGTTCACAATTAAAAACAAAACACTTCATTATGACATTTTTGGGGTATTATCAATGTTTAATTTAATACTGAAAGATTAAGTTTCATTTCTGTTTCTCAAGCTTATTTTATTGTTTTATTGTTTTGTGTGTGTGTGACAGCTTGTCTGAGAACCAGTCTCTGATCGCCATGCCCCCATGGTGCAACCCCTGGCTGCTGGGATCCATGGCTCTTTCCTTTACACTTCATTTCGTCATCCTCCACGTTGAAGTTCTCTCTGTAAGTTTTTACACCTTGACCATTGTAAGTTCTGAATACTTAAAAATATGTATGTCATGTGTGTGTGTGTATCACACATCAATATATGATAGTTGTCCACAGGATCATTCCTAGAAGTAGAACCAAATTCATTCAAGGGAAAGTAACCTTATTCCCTGGGTTTGATTCCCAAGTCTAGGTTGTCATTTTTCACTAAATTCAATTTTAAAATATGTTTTCTATAATATTGCTGAATAAATATATTCTTATAAAACATATACTTTCAGACTTGATTGAAGATCTTATCATTATCATTTGTAGATAAGGATGTTCATAATACATTCGACTTAGACAGTGTATATTTTATATTCATTAAATAGAAAAATGACACTTGTCATGAGAATCAAACCGAGGGCCGTAGGTTCAGTACGCCAATGCTTTTACCTATGAGCTATCTAGGAGTTGTCCTATGCTCAGGATAACTTTTCAAAATGATAATAACGTTGGTGTACTAAACAAAAAATCCCGTGTCTGATTACTGTGTCTAGGTGTTATTTTTCATAAATTTTCAATTTAATGAATACAATTTTAAGATGCAACTATAACCTTAACCAACAACTTGTAATAGTTTGGCTATTTAATCTATAGTATATTTTATGATTGGATTTAAAAAAAAAAGATTCAACAATTTGCATAGCAAAATAGAGAATGCATTTGACTGATAGTGTCCTAAGAAACAAGATTTGGGCATGCCTTGAACAGAAAAAAGCACCCGAAGCCCTCATTAACAAAATAGAGATGCTAGTTCGCCTTGTCAGAGTTATGTTTGTATAAGAGACTGAAACTCAAGAACGGCTTAGATGAGTTTTCAGCTTTCAAATAACAGGTTTCTTATGAAAATAAATATTTGTTTGAAGAAGTAGAAAAAACACTGGAAGTATGAAACTGGAGCTGGTTAACGATGATGACGATGACAACGGTAAGATATTTTAAAATGTGTTAATATAATTTACAAAGTAAATATAATTTTTCAAAACTTTAAAATTGTCCTTGTTGGTTGTTTGAAAATTTAGCAACCATACATTTGATATTACGTCAGAATATTGTTATTTCCTAAGAAATTAGGCTCTGCTTGAATTAGTTTTAGTTCACCAGAAATGTATGCCTATTGCAACAGCTCTTGATGCTTATGAAATGTCATTTAAAATACAAAAACTACACAAAGCTCTATATTTTTTTGATGCCATCTTTTCACTTGTTTAATTACAAAATATAAAACTTTGTGTAGTTTTTGTATCTTAAATGGCATTTCATAAGCATCAGGAGCTGTTGGAGCTATTGCAATTGGCATACATTTCTGGTGAACTAAAATTCATCCAAGCAGAGCCTAATTTCTTAGGAAATACCAATATTCTGACATAATATCAAATGTATGGTTGCTGAAATTTCAAACAACCAACAAGGACAATTTTAAAGTTTTGAAACATTATATTTACTTTGGAAATTATATTAACACATTTTAAAATATTTTACATCAGGCCCCTTTTTCAGAAAAATAAAGAACACTGACCAGACTGTGGCTAAAATTTGATCATCGTTACTTGGATTCTGTTTGGACTTGTATCTTGATTCATGAATGTAGATGAATATATTTTTTAGTCTTTTTGTTTTTTATGCTTTTGGTTAAAATAAAGATGACTGTTGTGAATATGCATGCGTGGGGTGGGAAAGAGATTGTTACAAAGGGTGTGTCTGTATTTGGATAACTAAATCAGTGCAATTTGTTGGGAAGCTCTTGTGATACATCTAGGTTCTCTGTTGCGATGTCACGAGTTGAAATTGAAATTGAAATTGAAATTATATGTTTGGGCATGAAGTTCTTTTAGTTTTTCTGTGTTAGTGTATTTGGTATCAAAATTGTGGTCATTCATTAATGGTCAAAGTGTTCCTGGTAAATTAGATTTTCTTTGAAGTAATCATCATATTAACCTTTCATAGGTTACTCCTCTTATGTTAGTCTGCTGTGGAATGAGCTGAAAGGTTGGTAAATTTTGCAGGTTCAGTATTTTGGTTTGTAGCATAAGTAAGAACCTTTGGTCTGATGTTTGTTATTGGTGTCTTTGTCGAACAATTTAAGTTGAACCATATTGTCTTGGAAATTATGAGGGCCTTTGATCATGGTCCTATTAAGAAGATTTTTTAAGAGAAGGGAAGGATTTGACCAACTTAGATTTATTTTAATGATTACAGTCTACAATAGTATAACTTATCACCCATCACACAAAATATTTTCATCAGAGCCTCAAGTCAAGGATCACGTGCAATTGAACCTTATCTCTGCAACACTCTGGTTTGCCCTAAATTGCCCAGACCAGCTACCACCGACAACAAATTTCAGGGCAAAGGTTTTCCCCCACGTAACAAACCAAGATGCAGTATCTGCAAAATTTACAAACCTTCCACCTCACATGACAGCAGACACACACACACACGCACACACATGCACGCACACACGAGCTCCCTATGACTGCCTCACAGGAAATATCACTTGTGAACCAGTTATAGTGCCACCACTGTGTTGTTAAATATTTCGGGCTCACCAGTCACTACAGGAACACTCGGACAACGAATGTTTACTCTTTTGATACCAATCACAAGTTTGTCGAAAATAGAGATGGGAATCTGATTGAGTGGTGCAGCAATTCATACCCTATATGTTCACCCATGATGCATTGCAATGCACACATAAAACATTTGAGTGCTGATAAGGCAGAAATCTTATGAGTGCATTAAAGCTGGTTATGTGACTCTGTTTCTGTTCTATGCTTGTTTTTCGGCGAACGTGTGAATCCACAGATCCTATAAAAACCAGAGCCATTTAATGCCCAGACACATAATTTAGATTTTGAATCATGCTATAAAGCACCGAACTAACACAATCCCTCCCCAATAATTGAAATGCTTCGTTGGTGGTGGCATGTTCACTAATACATAACTAAATCCTTCCTTTGTCACACCCTGAAATAACCCCATCCTTCACCATTGTGAAAAAACTCTTATCTATATTCAAGAATCAAGACACAAGCTTAAACAGGTAACTACAGAATCCTAGTATCAACGATTAACTTCTAACCATAGTTCAGTCAGTGTTCTGCTATCCTCAGCTGAATAAGGGGCCTGATGTACCCTGAAATGTATCATTAAATGTGTTGTTGTGTTTTAATCAAAGACTTTGATACCTATATTTAGCTGGTCAACTTCTAACCATAGTACAGTGTTCTGCTATCCTCAGCTGAATAAGGGGCGGATGTACCCTGAAATGTATCATGGCATGAAATGTGGTGTTGTGTTTTAATTTAAGACCTTGATGCCTACATTTATCTGGTAGACTTCTGATCATAGTTCAATCAGTGTTCTCCCATCTTCAACTGAATAAAGGGCTTGATGTTCCATGAAATGTGTTGTTGTGTTTTAATTATAAACTTTGACACCTACATTTATATGGTTAAGGTGTAATCTTTGCCTTTCTATCCATTTTTTATAGTTTATTAAATTTTTCTGTATTATTAATTGTTAGGATTTTGACGATTGTTTTGTAAAATTGACTAACTTGTGTTGCTTGTTCAGACTGTGTTCCAGGTGACTCCACTGGGAGTTGACGAGTGGGTTACGGTCATGAAGTTCTCCATCCCTGTCGTCCTCCTGGATGAAACCCTTAAGTTTGTTGCCAGAAGGATCACAGATGGTGAGAACCCCTTATTAAGCGTGCACGGGATTATCATAATGTGGGGGGTGTTCTTTGCCTTAATATTGTATGGTCCCATATAAAACTTTTTTTTTCTCTTCCGTGAAGAAACTTGTGAGGGATACGCTCTTAACCTGGAGGACCTGGTATGAAATGTTTGTCATAACCGACATGACACGCAGAGTGCTATACAAATATATTCGTCTTAGTGTATATATATATATATATACATATAGTGAGTTTGTATTTACTCTCGTCGAGACTTGAAGGAAATCAGTGATGCAGAGGACACAATAGATAAATGGGGACATGGGGCCACAAGTCTAGGAAAAGCGTTTATTTTTTGTTTTGTTTTTTTGTATTGTTTTAATATTATGATACCCAACCAAGAATAATATGAAACCTCTTTTTCCTCCCTCTATTTATACAAGTGCGATGGGAAAAGTGCAACATATAAACACACACATTTTTAGTCAAAAGTATCAGTTACAAGTGTAGTGAATGTTCTTTTTTATTTATTTTTGTGAGTTATAAAAAAGTGATTTTTTCTCTATTTTCTAAAAATTAATTTTTCCTGAAATATTATTTTGATTTTTGAATATACTTTTTTTTAATTATAATTTATACTTTGATTTGTAACTAATTTGCAAGTGTTTTTTTAACCTTACCCAATTTTTTTTTTTAACTTCATCCTTTTCTAAAAGGCTCCTTCCCCGTAAAGCGTTGACCTAAGAATAGTTTGCATGGAAGAAAGTAATCTGCATGGGGCAAGTAAAGTATGGTTGTGTTTAATGGGTTCGCTAGGTAGCATTAAAGGGTAGACTAGCAAAGGTAAGGTAGTAAAGTATAAACTTGAATTAAGCCAGCGACCAGCATTTATGTAAATATCATTAGACTTTAGATTTTCAAATCTAATTACCAATATTATCTTCGTTATTTTCTAATTTATTTTTATATTTATGTTTTGAATACAATCATAAATTAAATTAACTTTTTTTTATCTAAACAACCTAAAATTTTATAGCTTACTGAGAAATTGATTTGGGGTGCAATATGATACATTGCAACCTTACAATGATAACTGATCTGGATACTAAAACTTTGTTTTTGGTAATCTTGATTTATATCCAAACAAAGAAAATCTCAATTTATACAACTTTGATAACTTATGTTATAGATGCACATATTTCTTTTAGTAAGAAATGTGTATGCTAATATTAACAAATCAGATTTTAATGCATATAACATATCACAAAAAGTAAAGTAATTAATTTAATTATTTGGTTAACAGTAGGTGGAAGTATCTTTTTGCATTTACAATATTTTATTTAGTAACTTAGTTGTTTATGGTTTGCTTCCTTTATCCTTTTTTTATGTTTATTTTATAACCTCTTTATGTTTCCCTTTTGTGTTTGCATGTTTTATTTATTGTTGAGGTTACAATTTAATGCACTACACAGGTGAGGGGGACCAGTGGTCATCTAGCAAGAAAAGTGTAGCAAAGGGACGGGAAGAAAGGAAACCAGGCTTTAAAAAGGCCGTAAACGTTGGCAAATCATTGTGGAAACCCTAACATTAAAAGAATGACAGCTTTGGCAGACAAAGCCGCATTATTCATTGAACATTTTGGAAAAGAAAAACTTTTTTTACATATATATTTCAATTAGCTTTTCTTTTTTTTTTTTTTTTTTTTTTTCTTGAGTGTGTGTTTTGGGGAAGAGGGTTCACGCCTGCCAGACAATTTTAACACCAACCCATTGGCCTATGAAAGTGCATGCTAACTTTGCTGTCACCTTAACAACCTCCTCAGCCAAGTCATTTTTTGTGAAGCCGTTGCAACTTGCAAGTTTTGTGAATCATTTGTTACTATGCAAAAATCTTGACCTTATCTTTGTGCGTGGTGAGTGGTACATAAAAACGCAACAAGAGACTATTTTGGTAGTTTAAAACACATATATTAATGAATTTTGATACATACCAGCCTCCTATGCACACTGGTGAACATTCAAAGTGGTATTTTAGCTGTGTGTAAAGGGATTTGTTTTTCATTTTGTAACTATCAATTTCTTCCATGTGTCAACCAAGACGCCTTTGTTGAAGCAGATCAATGTGATTCCAATTATTAAGGTATGATTAGGCTTGGTAGAATTTTTTTTTATATGTAACCAATTCTTCAGATTTTAGTTGATAAACCGGATTGATTTAATTTGTTCATTTTTATAAATTTCAGTGTTGTAAACATTTGACATTAATGTATTTACTATGGCTACATGATCTTTGCAACAGGTAAAATGTAAGATTGCTTCACACTAGAATAGTCCATTCACATATTATTTAGTTTAGTTATTAAAAATCAAATGGGCATCATAATATAAAGGTACTAGAAAGTTTTAAATAATATAATTTCAATAATAATTGTTCAAATCATTTACAACATTTTTGTTGTGCTTGTAAATTTTCAAAATAAGTTATTAAATACAATAATTGATGAAAAATATGACTAAATATATTGTTTTGACAAAATTTACAACAAAAAAAAATCTTTTAAGCTTTTTACTTAATTAATGGTTTTAAATTAATTAGAGCTGTGGGGAAAAAAATCCTTAACAAGTAAAACATTGTGTAGCACCATTCAGAGACTTTTGGTTTGAATGCCAGCGTAGACCAGGAGTTTTGAAGTCACTTGTAATGGTGATCCTAGGTACTACTAAGCTTTAACTCACGAACAAATCTGAACTTCATTTTAATTTTAGCAATGTATTTAAAGACTTAACCAGATTAACTGGAGTACCTTGGACAACACTTTTCTTTGCTTCAAACAGACAAAAAAAAATTCATTTAATTTTTTCTGACCCAGTTTTTAATAACTTTAATAAAATCTAATCAAAAATTTAAAATTCTAGCTTTGAGGTGCACATATTTGTGCATAGTAGCTACTATTTTTAAAATGTCAACCTTCTGTGTGTGTGTGCAATGCTCATGATAAACAGATAAACATTCTTCATTTTCCTAATATAGATAAATTCTTCTGAAATATAATCCTACCAAGCCTAAGAGTAACACCAATGACTTCCCTTGCAAGAAGCCACTGTGTGGTTTTGGTGTGTGCATCTTTAGTTTAGATTGTTGTATGGCTGAGGGTCAAGGTCATCATTTCATGATCGATTGCTCAGGATAAGGCCGGGACAACTCAAAACTTAGTATCAAAGACAGCTTCCAATGTCTAAAAGAGGTTTATATTTATTGTGAATCTAGAAGAGCTCATTAGTTTATTGCCATTGCAAAGAAATGAATTAAACCAAAATCATTTTAATTCTTCTTTGCAATAGTATATTTGAGTTGTTGGTTCTTAGCTCTCGAAACATTGTTGTAAGTATGATTGTGGTTTTGTGTCAGTCTGTATGTGCGTGTGTGATTTTGAGTTGGTAGTATATAAAGATAAAAGTATTATTGAAAACTATGTGATGCATTACTTCATTTATTCTCCATGAACGAGAAATAAAATAATACACCAAGTGTTTGTAAACAATTTCACAATCAAACTGGCGGGTATAATGTTTGGACAGTCAGTATTTTTACTAGTAAATAATTTTTGGGTCTGTTTTACACATTATTTTCATGACAACACATTTTTCTAAAGATTTATGTATTGTGCTTCCAAGTGCCGCAATGACTTTATTCTAAATATGCATGTAGATTTATATTTGATGATTACAATATTCCCCAGTTTTGAAAAGTGAAATGTTTATTTACATTTTAACAAAGTGATAAGATAGAATTTTAAATCCCAGTTGAAGGGAAAAAAAAAGAAAGAAAAAACTTGTAAATAGTCATTAATGTATATGTGAAACTGTTACAAGGAGCTTGTGTTACTAATAAAAACTAATGTTTTAAAATAGTTTCAAATTTATATTTAATATATTACAAGAATTTTTAGTAAAATAATTATTTTGTTTGCTTGCTTGTTTTTACAAATACAATATTTGTTTTCCCTCATCCATCCCAGTGTTTCAAAAGTGTTGTGATTTCTGCTTGATTTGTTTTCGTGCGTACTATTGATCTAAAATTGTACATAGTTCTGCCTATGCAAACAGATGTTCCAAAATGTACTATTATTTTGAATGGATTCTCATTCCATTCAAGGTGATGACAATACCTTTCTTTAAACTAATATAATGTATATGATATGGAAAGAAGCAACCTGGAAGTATAATTGGGATAAATAAGTCTTAGTAAAAACAAATGAAATTTTTTCATTATTTATTCACACTTCCTTCACATTACAATTATTCTCGTGTATTTACACATAATTCCAAATTTCTAAAACATTCCTTTATCATCGTTTAGTCTTCTTCTTCTTCCAATGATAAAGGAAAAATAGCCGAGAATTAAAAAGATGGATATTTGTGAGAGAAAAAATAAATTGATCATATAATTGAATTGTGAAGAGTGAAGTTAATTTGTTTTTATGAAGTTCTAACCTAACTATTCTGTTCTTTTCTTATCACTTAAATACATTATTTTATGGTGTTTCTACATGGTTTTCATATATCTTGAAAGGATAGGGCAATTATTCGTTTATTCACACCATGTGTAAGCTTTTATATTTAAAAACAATTCCAAAATGCATTTACATTTCATATTTGCATTAAAAGTATGTAATATTGCTTATTGGATTGGTTAATTTAAAACTCCATTGCTTTGCTTCTTTTTAACACACCATTTAAACCACATTATCACCCTAACGAAAAATTGATTTTTGAAAATATTTCTTTCTTGAAATCATAGACAGATGAATGTGCTTAGGTGATTTAAAATATTTTTAACGCAAGGTAAATATGTAGAAAATTTGGCTACATGATAAGGTAATGCTTTAGTACAAGCCTCACCTTGGTCGCAATAGCTTTTTTTTTTTAAGATAAAAGCACCTGAGCACAAATTTCAAGTTGAATACTAGTACATTCCGGACCCTTCCAAACACTTATTTAAAAACAAAATGGTTTGGAAATCATTCCCTTCATATGCAACTGCCATATTTTTATTGTTTGCAAAAAATATATCACAAGCATTTATAACTTTTTTTTTCCTTGGAATGCAACCCATTTTATACTAGAGCTTGCTTATTGTTTCCCCGCAACATTGTTTTCCCACTGGATTCCCGAACCTTTGCTTATCTTTGATGTATAAGTTCAACAAGGAGACACATTTCTGATTTCGGTAAGACTTTTGGTGGGATTCTTTTACAACAAAAGCTTCCTTAATAATTCTTAACTTTCTTTAATATGGTTTTAACTATCATTTCCAAAAATTAAGGATATCTAATGCAACTGTTGATGAAGTTATTTTCTTTTGGGGGCATTCAAGTATTACACAAGCACTTAAAACCCTCTTTGGTGTCCGGATGGTATAATGCACCACTCTCGCAGTAGACCAGACTGCTGATGACGAGATCAAGGTTTGAATCGTGTTCGGGTGTACTTAGGGTGGTTTATCCAAATTGGTTTTACACTCTTCCTCCACACAAATGTGGGTACACTTCCTCTAAGTATAGCCTTCCTAATCCCTAAAACCGTTAGCATAAATATTAGTACATAAGCCTATAATCTGAATAAGTAGTAAGACGCGGTGCTAGAAAACCTGAGGGAGGGGGTTTTGAGTTTAGCTTATTTTTGCTGCCAAGGGAAAAGGGAGAGTCAGAACAATTCTTAGGTAAGACAGAGAGACAGGCAAAAATGGCGCAGTGACCTAGCCACCCCTATAGGACATATCATAATTAAGTGGTGAGGTGAGGATTTAAGAACCTTAGTCATCAGATTAAAGTTTTTTATAACAATAATAATCACTAATAATACTTTTTTGAGTTTTTTCTTATGTTGCCTGTTTAATAGAATAAATCAAAATTCATTTTACAACCGTATTTATTGTAAATATTTCACACCATTTATTTACAAAGTTAATAATTTCCAAAAATGTATAAATTGCATAAAAATAATGGTTATTCCTGTGAAAAAAATTACAAAAAAGTAGGCAAATATAACAAAAGAAAGACTGGGTAAGCGGGTTAAGCGATTGCTTATTTTTGCTTACAAAGGGGAGGTCAAAAATAGCCCATAAAAAAGGTGCTTACATAATACTTGAATGACCCCTCTGTTCAATACATCCAATGTATTAATAATTAATGTGAAGTATGAATTTATAATATATTGCAAAGTGGTCAATTTGGTTCTGAGAATTTGTAATGGACAGCATTGCTTTAATATCATAAAGAAAGCAATATAACAAGTTGATTTTATTATTATTATTATTATTATTTATTTTAAAGTCTGATATTACCACAAGTAATGGATAGAGACCCTGATTTATGGTAAATAAAATAATTGGATTTTGTTAAATAAAAAATTATACTTTGTAATAAAAATTGACGATAAAATGGCTATTCTGTCGAAAAAATTGCTAAAAAAAACACTCATTTAAGTGATTTAGTACGATGGATAGAAAAATTATGGCTAAATTTCTCAATGATTGGTTATATGTATATTAAGAAAAACAATTGTAGTGCAGTTGGTACTATTTTTTCTGGTAATTCCAGTCAAAAAAAAAAGCCAAATTACAATTATTATTATTGTGGCTGCTTCTTGGTAAAAATATTTAGAGTTTTGATATTGTTAATTGGTTAGTTATCATTAACATTTTCAATGATATTGTCATTTTATATTGCATTTAAAAGGCCAAGTAGTCAATTTCACAAAAAGATCAAAATTAGTTTTATTTAGCGTGTGTAAAATACATTTAAAATTGCTACAATTAAATTTAAACATATTTTTCTATTAATTTTAATGTGCCAAGTGAAGGTTCGTAAAAACACATCTTTTAATAACTAGGTTGTCTCCAGTAATGGCTTATTTTAAGAGGAAAGGGCATAGATAAAGTGCATCTAATTAGCATGGAAAGGAAATAAGAAAACCACCCAAAATGTACTTGGCCAAGATTAAAACCTTAACCTTTTCACCATCACTCCAATTCATTGAAATGAATTATATGAGTATTTTGAAGAACTAGATTAAATATTATATTAATACTGGCAAGTTTATCTAAAGTTAGACTTTCACCCATTAATCGTAAAGTAAAATACAGACTATATGATTTTCCAATTAACTGAATTACCTCAAACAAAACATAATCTCACCTCTCTTAGCCGAGTCAGCCCAAATGATGATCATTCTTGTTCACTCTCATCTAAACTATTTTTTTTTTATCAAACCAAATTTTTTATCATTGGAATAACCTAATTTAGATGATCAGCGTTTTACTGTATTTGGTTTGCATCAAAAATTAGGTTGGGAAGGGTTGTGATCCGGACAATCAAATTATTTTTATGCCTGGTATAAAGTAAAATAAATGGTAAACTAAACTTAAACAATAATTTTGGATGCAACTTTATATGCCAAGGTATTAGGACAGTCTTTAATACAAGTTTACTACCCTCAGAATTATTATTATTACTGAAGTTAAGGTTTATATATATTTTATGCTAAAAGTATGCAATGAGCCATTAATGCTTAGCAGAAAGATCTGATTTAAATTGTGACATGCAAATCTGACTCGGTATATTCATTTTGCTCTGCATTTGTTGAATAAAAAGTCCCATTAAAAGTGTTTAGTAGTTGATCTGTTTTTACTTTGTGGGTTTGTAACACGATATGTATCATAAAACACACACATTACAATACTTAAACAGTATAATCATTTAATTGATGCATTTTTAAATAAATATCAGTTAGACATTTAAGATCAATTGATGCTTAATTTGGATAAAATTCATTTATTCCTTTAATGAAAATATTTATAGTATATATCATGCTTTTACTAGATTATTTAGCTTCAAGGCAGAATTTTACACTAGCATAATTCCTCACTAACGATAGTTTAATATATAAATGTTACCTTAAAGCTATAAAATGTTGAAGTTTGGTATGTTATTATTGAAATGTCTGTATATAAATATGCATAATTGATTAATTTGTGTTACATCACATCTAATATGAGAAGCAATAATTTCTCCAAACACACACAATTCCTTGACATGAATAAACAAAACAACTGAATGTGTTTGTACCCATTGTAAACATAATAATAATAGTGACTATTTAAATCAAGTCATGTAGGTGTTGTGAAGTTTTTTGACATGTAATAATCAGCATGCCAAGTTCCTGTGTGGTGTTTCAAGACTTACCCCCTCTCTTTGGACAACTTGTCATCTGGGCAGATGTAAGTATACTGTAATTCATTCCATGCCATTTGTTGTTTTAAGAGCCCATCTCACCGGCTATCTTGAAACAGAAAATGTATTGTAGTGTGGGTTTTTTTTCTGCATTATTTGTACGACAAGGGTAGTTGGGATCCGTTTAGTAGCTTTTCATTTTAAAACCATTATTTTGCAATTTAGTTATATTTTCAAAAATATGGTAAAATGGTTCCACCTATCTCGATTCCAGTGTTATTTCAATACAGAATACAGAATGGAATGCAGAAAAACACACATGATGATTGTCTGTTAACTGTTACCTAACAATTACACACTATCTACGGTAGGAGAGGTCATGACAGCTAGAAGAAGGTTCTTTATTTCAATCATTGGCTAAAAGTAACAAATGTTAACCTATTCAGCAATAATTATCTATAATATATTAAGACTGAGCACATAATAATTATTTCTGAATAGATTGACATTAGTTACTTTAACCAATGTTTGCAATAAATAACCTTTTGCTAGCTGTCACCACCTCTGCTACCATAGATGGGGGTGAGGCGGGCTAAGTATTTTATCATCAAAGCAAAACAATCAACCTTCCTCTCAAGTCTTATATAATTTATCTACAATATTGGCAAAACTTGTTGTTTGAGAAGGACTTTGCTTTAAAATTAGATTTAATGTACACATAATAATTGTGTGAGAGCAGAGTTGGGAAGTAGGCTATTTTTTTTTTTTTTTTTAATTAACTTTGCTCTGTGTACTTTGTTGAAATTCAAATACAAAAGATTAAAGAATTTATTGGAATCCGGTCATAAACTCGCCATTTTTTTTAAACCTGTATTTTTTTAAAACTATAAACATTAATTATTGGGAGGTGAATTTTGAGTTCTTTACTATGCCCTAGTTTACTCAAATTTGACTAGATAAAATAGTTAATTAAAAATTAGTTTTTAAATAACTAATAAATCTACCTTAATCAAGGTACATAGTTAAAGTTGTAGAAAGATTGTGTTTGTTTTATAATAAACATGTGTATTTTATTGGCTGGACTACTTCGCAAACCAAAATAAATATTTTTGTTAAAAACTTGCCATAATTTACACATTTTTTAAAATAATATTTTTAAATGTGTGGCTGAAATTTTTCATATCTTTGCATTAATCATTACTTAGGTTTTAATGTGTAGGATTTTAATAAAAATTGAACCAAAGAAAGTAACACTTAGCTGAGCCTGTTATACTTTTATCAAAAATAAATCAAAGATTGTATTATTTCATTCACTATTAATAATAAAGTATGGTATAAATGTTTGATGTCATTTCATTGCTTTGATTTCAGCATTATGGTGTGTTTATGTAATTTTCCCTGGATTTGAATGGCATGTGGAGTGCCCCTACCCACACTATTGATTTTGAATGAGATTCAAAGTATTTATCAGTCTACCCACCCTAGTTACAAAAATATTTCATTTTTTACTAACTATGATAAATTTAGGGCATTTGTTTGAAACCTACTATACCTTTTGAGACGGTTCCTATTTCTTAATGCAATGCAAAAATAACTATCAACCCTCTAAACCCTTTTTTGATATGTTTACCATTTCTCCACTGAATGCAAAAGTAAATATCCACTACAGGCTTGTTACTAGAGGAAGTAGGGCTTACAGGACTGTATTAATGAACTGTTCCCTCTACCTCATTAGCAATTTGATCAACCACATACAAAATAATGTAATGAACAGGTGTGTGTGTATGTTGGCTTTAAAGCACAAGCAAATTCCTGAATGGGAGGAAACAATTTAAAGTACAAACAGTCCTGTCAAGCATTGATTTCCTTAGTAATAACCTATGTGCTAGCTACCCCTTCTCCAGAGATTACATTAGTAGCTGTGCAGGTCAAAACATCAGGAAATAATA
Organism: Timema podura; assembly: GCA_033556935.1. NCBI lineage: Eukaryota > Metazoa > Arthropoda > Insecta > Phasmatodea > Timematidae > Timema > Timema podura. The sequence continues at coordinate 76,009,723 of JAVRXN010000009.1, read as the reverse complement.
TCACTCTTTTGTTACCGGAGTATTATAATTTATTTTTTTATTTAAAGTATCAACACAATTTCGCCTCTAACTAGGACCTTTATACTTAGTTCTTTTTTCATGCACAGTGCTATTCAAACCCGAGCTGCTTGTTTTGTTGATACATTTAAGATACTATTGGAGAGCTAACTAATAAAATCATCAAATTCTTCTTTTCAATGCTTAGTTAAACCTTTCATCAGTTTAAACATTTTTTCTTGATGGAAAATTAAATTGATTTTCAAAGCATTGAACAATTTTAAATATTGTTCCTTTTTTATTTGGATCAAACTAAACAAATAATTTGAAATTAAACAAGAAGAGTTAAAAATATAAATCATTTGATCATCTGTCATCTTTACTTGGGGACCAAACCTGTTAATCAAGTTTTTATGACTTTTCTTTTTACTCTAGAAAGTAGTGAGTAGCAACTATGTAATCTCTGAGTTTACCTGCACCTACCTGTATTTTAATTAACATGTCCTTTCTTCTGGTTGATGCAGTTCTACATTAAACTAATGGAGTGTCCCCTACCTCCTAGTTGTGACTCCACCTAAAATGCTGTGTGAGTATCTTAACTATGTCACATGATATACTGTTCAGGATGCTTCTTAAGAATATGTATGTCAAATGGGTTTTACATACATTACATAACTTACCTCTTCACTGCTCCTAACTCAAGGTTGTAGAATGGTGGATGTCAGGAGGTCCAAATCACAACTGGAATTTTTTGAACCTTCTTAAAATTAGCACTTATTCCTCTAAAACTATATATTGTATAGTTAATGAATCATTAACTAAATTTTTATATTAAAAAAATCCATACATAAAAATATACAATGCCAGGTGATTGATTAACAGGCCTGGATGCCTGCTTTGGTGGTCGATTGATCTTAAGGCAGGGGTCGGCAACCTTTTTGGGCCCTGATTCGATCTGATCACCCATTGTTTCTCTACCTTATTTTTGCTCTCATTTTTTATTTTTTCATTATCCTTCAGAGAAGTCATCAAAGTCTAACTAGAGATTTTGACAAATGTTGACATCTCATGACCCCTTGGTGTCTTTCGCGATGCTATCTGTCTGTGTGCCTGTATCTCAGCCTAGAGCCAAGAACATTTTACTAATCGGGGTAAAACTTGGTACTGGGGTTTTTATAAGATTCTCCAAGGAATTTTTGGAATAATATATATAACTTTAAAATTAAAGGTAGTTTACTGAAAGGCGAAAAGAAATAAAATCAATTTTATTGAGATCCCATTTATTGATTTTGATTAAATTTTGTATTTATGCACCATTTGACATTAAAAACGAAATTTAAATGGTCATTTTTCCATGAAAATGTTTTAGAATATTTTACATAAGCAAACATTCCAATTTTGATAATATCATAACCTACTTATTTAGTTGCTGATTGTAAACACAAGTATTAGCTCGAATACATCAGAATCATACCAGCATACTTATTTCTAATGAACCCCCTGTGAACAAAACATTTTCCTACAACTGTGCAGTGTTTACTTGTAAAACCTGATATGCACAGATTTTATTTAATTATATAAATAAAAGGTGTGTGGCTGTGTTGCCTAAAATAAGCGTTCCTGACAAATATTTTAAATAAGATTTTTTGTTTTTAACAGCCCTTGGCCCCCCCCCCCCCCCCCTCTGTACAGACGTTTTTGTCTTATGCATGATGTCATATTTAGGTACAATCTTGTTTACCCTCCATTCTGAGTACAACAATTTTATTTCATTTCTAGATTTTTTTTACCCATACTCCTAAGTTTAGTATAATTTCATACAAAATAATTAACCGTTAATTTAATTGAATTTATTTCATTAAAGTATTACTCCCTTTTCTGGTTCAGGTAATATGCATATGTACTAATTACACAAATAAGTTAGGGGGAGGAAGGTTGAATATATAGGAAGTGTACCCACTTTTACATGGAGAGTGGAAAACCATATTGGAAAAACAACCCTTAGTATACCCGACGGGGATTAGAACCCCAATCTCCCGGTCACGACAGTCTAGTCTAACACGAGAGTAACGCCTTAGACCATGTGGCCACTGAAGCAGGTAGAATGCTAATTAATTTATTTTCAGACTCATATTTACTCAAGTAATTATTCTTTCCTGGTATTGTATTCTTAAAATAAGGCAACAAGACACAAGCAAACATTTACACTAAATTAGAGGTGCACAGGTTTGCATGTGCTATTTTTTTTATCTTCATCTTCTATACATTCATTGTTCAGTTTAAAATCTTGTACTGCTTATCTATATTCAGACTTTGACACAGCTAGTAGGTGCTGTTAGGGTCTAACTAGTAATATTTTTTAACTCTCTCTCTCTCTAAACAAAGTTCAACTAAAACTTGAAATATTTTAAATAAAAGTAACTTTGTTTTTTCAGCTTTCATTTCTTCTAGTTATAAACGCAATCAAATATAGAAATGATGTTTGAACAAAAAACAAAACCCAAGTCATTTTATGTTTAACTTAACACAATGATTTACTTGTTTAAACTCTTTAGTAAAGACTATAAGTAAATAATGTGCCACTTTTTAAATCCTTACACAAAATGACACAGTAGAGCACATAAACTTGAAAAATAGTTAGGATGGTAGGATGTCTTGCCTATGAAAGTTTACAAACATTTCTTATTTATTCACCATTCCCTTAACTTGAGTTTTTATTATATTAAATAGTACTCTCTGGCCTAGTAGCCAAAATAGTTTATATTAACACCATTCAATCTAAAAAGTTGAATTCACCACCAACTAGATTGTTTCATACTAAAGTAAAAAAAAATTGATAGTTGAAATCAACCTGGTTTACACCGGTCTGAACTCAAACCATATAAGAATTTAAATGTCGAGCAGACCTAAATTTTAACTCTAAATTTTCTTTTTAATCAAACATAGGTCACGATATTTCTTGTCAACTAGAAATCTAAAAAATTATGTTATCCCTAAGCTAACTTAATCTTATAATCAATTAGGAAAAGTACACAGCGTTACATAAGGCAACACTTTTCTTTTTCAGAACGAAAAAAAAATATTCTTTTCTCTTCCGAGTTTTTAATAATTTTAAAATTTCAGCCCTCTCTGCTTGCGGTAGATATCGCGCAATGCTCATGATAGACAAACCAACTCTTTATTTTATTAATATAGAGAATAAAAATATATCAAGTTTTAATGTTAAATTATTAAATCCTCTTAATTACTTTCGCCAATTTTTTTCAACTAAGCTTTTAATTCATAAGCTCTTTGCATTGCCATAGCTGACAGTGCAATGCTTCTTAGCAATAAGCTGTGCATATTCATATTAGTCTTACAAAACAAAATAATTTGAGCTTTTTTTTAATACATGTGAAAAATAATCAAATGTCAAGTTTGTTGTTTCATTGGTATGTTTTGCCAAAAATCCTCTATATACAGAAATTTGAATGTCATTTGCTCAAAAAATACCTATTTTTATCGACAAATTACAAAATTATATTCAACTATCTTAATCATCCATTTATATATTCATTATATAACATGTTCAAGTGTCTGACTAAATACTAAGCAACAAAAAAATTAGAATAAAACAAAATATAAGTTTCATATAAAAACAAAATAAAACCTTTATTGACTTATATACATGTAAAAAAAAGTCCCAGAGTTAAACTGTCTAAAAAAAATTGAGCAATCAAGTAAATAAAAATGAAAAAATAGCATTGTTTTAGCCGTTTGTACATATTTTAAATTTTCATATTTTTCTCAATTTATGAACAAAAGAGTTAATATAATTGTCAACATATCTCAAAGAAAGATTAAGATAGAGTAACTAATTAATTTAAGGCTAGCTCTATAGATTGGCTTTTAATAGAATAAATTATGCAGGTTTCAATTATGAATTTGTTTATGCAACATTTTATGTGACCCATAAAATCATAATGTCATTTAGAATAATTAGTTCATATGCATGATGCCATCTTTCCTACTTTGACTTTTATCTTTAAGGATAACTTCTTCCAATACCTCTTTCCTATACATCTTCTTCCCAACCTTTTGTGACTTTTGTAATCAATTTTGTGTGTGATTCATTTTCACAGTGGACAAAGCAGTGCCTCGCTAATGGTGAAGCGTTCCTTATATCTACAAGTTGGATGGCAATTGGTGACTATGGAAACCATTACAATCAAATCTATCTGAATAAAAAAAAACTTTTCATGGGTTGGAATCTGTCGTAACAGTCCTGTATGCGTATTACATGAAGCAAACTGATGCAACATGTACATTTAAAAAATTCCAAATGTTTGTCCTTCAGTAAACCTTCCTTTGTATATCATGTTTTAAAAACTGTCGTGTGTACTATTTATTTTTCTGTGGCTTTTTATAATTTATAAAAGAAGCTTACCCATTTCTTTTTATTCATTTCTTCTAACTTCTTTTATTACCATCTTAAGCTTTTCCTCCCTCTCTATCGCACTTGGCTATTTATAAATATGCCATAGTTACATACCATACCTAAAACAACTTTTCTGGCATTTGATATAGTTGCAAGGCAGTAAATGGAGTTTAATAAGAGGTGTTTGCTAAAATTGCGTGTACTTTGCAACTATTGCCCTAGTAGTGGTATAAAGAAAGAAATTAGGGTAACATCCTTTTGCTCTTATATCTATGTGTACTTGTTTGTAAAACAATTTGCCCTACTTTGCCTCACTTGTATGTGTTGTTATGGTTGGAAAAGTAGTTTTGACCAAGTGAAAGTAAATACTAAACCATAAAAAGGTTGATACATTGACCTGGCTGGTAATAGCTTTAAATGGCACCAACTCCAAACATCCTCAAAGGTAACAAGTAAAAGCTAGATCAATTCCATAACTTTCCAAAGCATAAAGAAGGGGGGAAAACCATGTTTATTTCATTTAATACTCTACAATTTTAAAGTAGATTGCATACCATAATTTCTTGTTCCTTTCAACATTATTTTAACAAAATATTGATTTTTTGTTTCTTTTAATCATAAAGACTTCCACTTATTTACGTGTGTCTAGGACAAGTGTTACTTCACCCCCCCTCCCCAAATTCACTAACACCTGAGATATTTAACTAACAAACTCTGGTATGTCTCACTTCATAACACACAACGTTCATTAATGTTCTGTGTCTCATTACCTCCTCACGTCATATGTTCATTCCCATCAATGAGGTGTGGAACTCAACTTGCGCCTTGGACAGGCTCGCAAGGTTGCATTTGCATTGACCCAACCAACACCACCTTTCTTCCCTCCTTTCCCTCAATCTCTGTTGCAATGTATAGATCATGTATTTATTTATATCATGTAATGATGAAGATTACGTTAAAACAACATGTTCCGTCGTCTTCCTTCCGTTGCACAAAAGAAATATCAGGACTTTTTTTAAACAAATCAAATGACTTCTTGGAAAGTCTGTGATGGTGTGTGTGGTTTTCATAAAGTTAAACAGTAATAATGCCTTTCAGTATCGGTGTCTATTTTTTGTGGTGGTAACAGAAATCTAAAGTGAATATACAAATAAGATTTTTTGTTATATACTATTGTGTAAATATATAAATAGAATATTTATTTTAAAATTGTAGAAGCATTGTTACTGCTGACTTTAGGAGTTAAAAATTCACAGGATGAGTACTGGGCGAGAAGTAAATAAATAGTATTAGTCGTTTTGTATTTAAAAAACAAAAGGAATCTGCTCCTTCAACAACTTCTCAATGTTGTGCCTCATGCACAGCAAAAGTGATTTTTTTTTCTTTATTCTAAGTGTGTGTAGATATGAACTAGCCTTGTGATAAGATATTGTAATTTTTTTTTTTACTTATATGTTATTTTAATAAAATCACTTGAGTCTTTCTTACCTTTTAAAGTACTTTTTACTTATTCTCGCCCAATGACTCAACTTAGTCCAGATTTCTGCTCTGGAATAAAAGTTATTTTTAAAGTAACTCGTGTTTTGGTGAGTGAAATAAATCCGTGCATTGTTTTCATGTGAGAATTCTTCTCCTATTGTTTGTTATGTACAGAGAAAGTGAAAAGTTTTGTACAAGAAATAAAAATCCAAGAATATGTTAGTAATAAAGCCTTGTACTGGGTTATTTTTGTTGTTTTTTTCTTTTCCATTCCATTATTTCTTTATTTCCAAACACTAAAAGTAAGGTTAAGCTTGACAAAAAATAAAATGCATGTTTAAATATCATTGTCCAAAATGGCTGGCCTCTCACCCCACCCCTACACTGCAGCTTACTACCCATTGGTTATACACTTGCTGCCATTATTCATAATTAATTTTATCAAACTATACAGGTTTTATGTATCTATTTGGATTGATAGAATTGTAGGCAAAAATAATGTGTGTGGAGCAGTAATTTTCTGTAAAAATAGAACTCTTGTTTTTTGTACTATTTAGATCTGATTAAAAATTGGGGTTTATTTTCATGCATAATGAACATATTTGTACTAAACATATGATTAAAGTTTGTTTTAATCACAACTTGTGAATGTGTGGAATGCAAAGTCTCCACCATGGTTTGGATCCCTCGTTAAACTGTGTCATCCATTTCATCTCACGATCACCCTTCCATTACACTTTAGCCTTAGTGTGTACAACCCGAACGAGTAGTAAGACGTGGAGGAATGCCAGGCCTCCACCGTGGTTCGGATTCCACGTTAAACTGTAGGTCCTCCATTTCATCTCACAATCACCCTACCATTGCACATTAGTGTAAGTGCGTATAACCCGAACAGGTAGTAAGACGCGGTGCTAATCATAATAATAATAGTAAGACGTGGTGATGATAGTAACAATAATAATGTTTGTTTTATTTATTGAATGTATTTGAGAGAATTGAAATTCGTAAAAATCTCCCAAAAAAAGTAACTAATACAATTATGAAGACCTAAACTTCAAAACAACAATTTTAAGCAATTTATAATTAACATGGACCTGTGTAGTTGGGAAGGTAACAAAATCACAAAAAAGGACAGTTATACTATTATAATCAACATACTAAAACAAGTATATAGACATGGCAAACAAAATAACCTTTTCTTAATGGTGCCAAGCCTTACACAACTTTTTTTCAATTAAATTTTAAATATTTTTACTTAGGCAAAAAAAAATAATTTAAGGTTAGAATTTGAAAACTTTATACTTTCACATCAAATCAATAAAATCCGACACCTTAGCTCAGTCGATAGTCGCTATCTACTGAGCTAAGGGTCTCAGTTTAATTCCTGGAATGGCCGAAAAATTATTATTGGTGAAATGTGGTTTACCCTGTCACAGTGATGAATTAATTGCTGGGGACTGTATGATGTGCCTGTCCTAGTCTTTTAAGTTAAATTAGAAGGCATATGAATCTACGACAGGCTAAACCACCCAGTAGTGTAAAATATATGGCTTGGATAAAAAACTGGCCAAGGCCACAGTCTGGAAACAGTACTGTATGGTAATGGGTAAAAAAAATTAAACCAAAAAAAGATGAACGTCTAAATTTAGTGTCAATAAATTGGAGATGTGTTGTTTAACACTGAAAGAAATAAATTGTATTTTCTTTCAACTCTTAATTCACAACAGCCATATCATTGTCAAAATGAAATGTACCAATAGAATGTAAGGCCAAAATATTGGTTTCAATAGATAGGTGTTTAAGCATGCAACCATTTTTCCTATTTATAGAGCTGGCCAAATCAATAATCTCATATATTGGCATCTACAATGTCGAGACCAAACAATTTTTGGTACCCCTAAATTGTGTGTTATAAAATTTATACTAAATATAATGGAACACAGAATAAATACTGTATCAAGCATAAGCACAACCAAATACTAATTCAAACTTAGGCATTTATCTAATATTCTTATTTTCATATTTAAAAGTCAGATGAATTTATTCATCTGGGCAGGAAAAACTTAAAGCATAATACTAAGAATTTTAGTGTCTAGTTAATGTGTTTCTATAGTTTAATCCATGAAAAAACATGTAAAGTTTGATAAAAATTAGTCAAGAAAAGTTAAAATGGCAACCATTTTGGGTGATGGCTGTTACAAAGTCTTCACACTTTTAAGATGGCTCTCCTTCTAAAACTGCTTTGAGTTGAATAAATGTGTCAAGTAGCACCTTCTTAATGTAATTTGATGGAATATTTGGTCAACAGCTTGTAATAATTGTTCATTATTACTAAGAGCTTGATATTGGTGGCTGAAACATCAGAGATGTAGTTCCCACCCCCCCCCCCAAGTAAAAAATCAATCTGGTACCATAGTTTGTTATCACTCTGTCACTTTTATGAATTACAAAATAGTATACCTCAATATTTTAAGGGACTTTATATTATTATTATTATTATTATTATTATTATTAATTATTATTATTATTCTTGCAAAAGTGAAAATAATTCTAATAAGTGTGCTGGTAGGAAGGAGAGGAATTACCTAAGGTTGAGGTTAAGGCCTGTTTGGACTTGGTGATATTTGATGTGCCAGTTCCCATATACTTAGTTGTGAAGGGTCGCAGATATCTTTATTAAGGGATTTGAGCACCTTGGGGGTGTAGCAGTGATTAAAGTCCAAAATATGGGTTACAGGTTAATCTCTATTTTTCATTTTTGTGTTGTGTCTTGGTGTTTCTCTTGAGAAACCAACGTATTGTGCTCGGCACTGGTTTCATTCAAGTTACTAGATGAGGTTTTCAGAATCAAACTTATGGTCGCCTTTTATAGGGTGATTTATTTTAGTTGTGTTGCTGGAGAAGGAATTTGTTGGTTTGTGTATGTTGCAGGGGGTTCACTTGCAGGTAAATAAACTAGAGATTTGTTTGGATTAGGGTTGACTATTTGGGTCAGAAAGTTTGGGTTTTACGAGTATACTGCGCAGATTGGTTAGTTGCTTGTAGGTTACTCATGGAAGCTCTGTGAGATATTTTGTGTAGTGACGGAGGAATGAAGTATGGAGAAACATGTTGAGTTTGTAGCCCTGCTGATGACAGGGATATTGAAGTTTGAATCCTGGTTGAGTCTACTCAGGGTTTGTTTTCCCTAAGTAGTTTCCCACTCTCCTTCCACACAAATATGGATAGATTACCTATAAATGCTTCCTTCCTCATCGCTCCTTATTAGAGTGATTATCATATATGCATATAGTCTGAAAAGCTAGTCAGAATTGGTGATAAAAAGTAAATTTAAAAAGTGTATTTAATTAATAATGTAAAGAGAAACTATAAATAATTCATAAGGAGTTATTGTTGTAGGCTTTTAATAAGTTTTTAGATGAATTTTTTTAATTAATAAAATAAAAAATATTTCTATGATGCCAAGTTTGAATGACTTTTAATCAATGTAAGTGGGCTTCCTATAAAAATATGGGTTAAATATGTGAATGGACTGGGCAAGTAATAGAGTGTAATGCACAAAACTTTCTCAAAGCGTGAGTTTATGCATCATAATTGGATGTATTTATTAAACTGAATGGAACTAATGTGTGTAATTTTTTTCCATTTTATTGTTTGTTTGACATAATAGAATAACAATTGATTTTTTTTTCAGTTTAAAAAAACTATTACATAAAGTACAATATAAATTATATAAATAAATAACTAGTGTTTGATCAAATTAAATGATTTCATTTTATCAAGAGTTTTCTGCAGTTTCAAATTATGTTCACTGAGTAGTTTAATTCTCACCTTGTTCGCCTTAAGTTGACCTTTCATGTCTTCCATTGGGTCACCTTGTAACATAAAACACAAGACAAGAACATTTGGTTCAGATAATTTAAAAGCTAAAAGTTTTGCTTTTAAGTAAATAATTGATAATACCTATTAAAATGAGTAGGCTGTCTTATTAAATTATGAACTAATGTTAGTCTTTTTTACTCTGAGCTTTTAAGCTTAGTTGTTACAATCTGCTATTTAGTATGATCAGCGGGGCCCAGACTTATATTTGCTTGAAATCCTATAATTTTTTAAACGCTTTGAAATTGGCAAAATAGTTTACTTTATCTAAAGATAAAAAATATGTCAGTGTTCAAAATCGCATAATACATGGTCATAGGTTTGAAAAACATTTAAAATATACTTAGAGCCGGTCTTATGACTACGAGCTAAATATTGCTATTGGGAGTTTAAAGTTAGCTACCAGTTAAAGGTTATCAGCCACTTTAATATTTTATGATTTTATGAACTGAATTTATCTGCTGGATAGCTATCTGTAGGATAAAAATATTTTTACCTAGAAAAAGCAATGTTGGTACTCTTTTTACTGGTGTGTGCATGCGTATAAGCCCAGACACAACCACTATAACCTAGTGAGTGGCGAGAATGTTTAACATTTGTTAAATAATGACGGTTAAACGAGTGTAAGGAAACAGATGGCGTGACATGGGCGCAGAAGCCAAGTTGTCTTGCAAGTGCTAATTTCAATGTCTGCCAAAATGTGGGCAGTAATTTTGTACAACGTTTACAAAATTTCATTTACTGTACTCACATTTAAATAATTTGTTCTTATACAACTCTACAAATAGATTGTCATTTTTTGTAAAAGTATGAATTAAATGTTTTAAATTTATATATAGCTAAAACCTGGGCCTGTGCTTACTTAACATGCAAACCAATATCTTTTTTTCTACAAAGCTCAACATTTGTTAAATAATGGCGGCTAAACGAGTGCAGAAAACAGGTGGTGTCACGTGGGCGTAGAAGCTAAAAGATGCCTTGTTTAAGTACTAATTTCGATGTCTGCCAAAATGTGGTTAACAGTTGGGTACAACATTTACAAAATTTATTTATTGTACTCATATTTTGATAATTTGTTTTTATATAAATTTAACTCTACAAATAGGTTGTCAGTTTATATAAAAGTGAGCCAAGATTTATCCTAAAAACAGATTCTGATAGATGAAACCTCATTAAAAACAATGTGTCACTATGGCAAAACCATTTTAACTTTGAGATAAAAGTTATCAGGTACTTGAACCTCATGATAAAAATGTGATGGATAAATACATTTTATCTGGCAGTCACAAGACGCACTTTTAACTTATCCATTCGATAGAAATATTTATCTACCAGATTAATATTTATCCAGGAGTCATAGGACCGGCCCTTAGTTACATGTAAATCAGAGCAGTAGCATACCCGCAGGGGGGCTTGAGGGGACTCGAGCCCCCCTACCGTAGTTTGGGGTTACTTTGCGATCCACGCAGATCCAAGATAAAAAAAATTGGGGAGGGGAGTGAATGACCAGTTAAACTTTGTGAGCAAAGAAAATATCAAATGCCACACATCCTTGAGTTGATCCTAGTAGTCCTAATTTAGAAGTGGCTTAAGTCCTGAAGATTGTTGCAGGTTTCAAATCTCCCAGTTTCACAGTGGCTAGACATTTACCTATTATAAATAATCGTGATTTTTGTGACTGTAGGCTTATGTGACAGCTAAGCCAACTTTGATTTAGGCATTATTTATTATTTTGTTAGATTATCATTTTACAAATGTAAAAATATAAATGATCAAGTTAAAAAAATACCAATAAAAAACCTTCCAAACAAGTTTCAAGGTGTATATTATAATGATAAAAATTTTGCCTCCGGTGGTTGGGCCCCCTTCCTACTTCGCAACCCTATGTACGCTACTGAATCAGAGCCCTAATGCTAATAATCACTGTTCAAAAATATACTAAACTCTGGTTTGATTCGGCTTTTCTTCAGACTTAAATCTTTTATATAAACTTTTTTTAAATGAATGAATTAAAAAAAATCAATTTTCATGATGGCAAACTACTTTTGCCTGATCGAAAAATGTTTTAATAAAGTTTATAATTTATTTCAGGATCTTTGCGAATGTAATTGTAACTATTACCTTTACATGTAGGGGTGAGTAGATTTCCGTTAAGGTCTGGGTATTGAAGGAGCATCGCTTCTCTTTCCCCCATATCTTTCAGTTTTCGCTGCAGGTCTCCGACCTTTTCATTCGGGTTCTTCTTCAATCCTCTTTAGAAAACAATTTAAAACATGGAACAATATAAAATTAATATGCAAACTTTTCAATTTGCTGTCAAAAATACACCTGACAGGCAATCAAGTGTTGACTGAAAAGATGATTTGGATATCAGCAAAACACAAACATCACAATCAAATATATACATCAATGAATAAGGTACTTAATGTGCTTTTTACGAATGGTGTTACAATAATCACAGTCCTAGTCAACACAACAACTAAGAACACCCGATGTCATCAAACATCATAAATTACAATAAGTTTGAGTAATGAAAATATAGAACAAGAGGACTGTTACAAGTATGTACTGTACTGTAACGTACCTTAGAGTAAAACATACAAAACTAACTAGGAGACAACAAAGAAATGTTGTAGAAAAAAATAGCAAATCTCAACTATTCTAAAAAGACGACCTTGATGTAAGTGGGGATGCTTTAAATCCATATTCCCTACCACATAAAAAACACATGTTAAACCTATCATGTGATATGATAACACTGCAGGTTGCAATCCAATCCCATATAAATAAACTCAATCAAATTCAAAATCAATCTATGAGACATATTACATGAGCAGTTTTTCACTGCCCCCGTCACAGCGCTACAAGCATACACCAAAAATTCCTCTCTCCATTTTGATAATAAGAAAGAAGTCTCATTCTATATTAACAATTATTAAGAAGACTACCTAACAATAACTATTGGCGAGTATACAAATAATTCCCAAGAATACTAAAAAACCAGATTTAATCCATACAAATAGTCAAACAGCTGCATCAAAACTATAAAATTAATATAGGAAAAATATACAATCTAAAGTTTAAACTATACCCTACTAACAAAATAGAAATTGAACATAAATCTGAGTTGGAAGAACAAAAACATTTAACAGACCAAAATAGACTAAAACAAATTGCGTTGAAAACAATACACAACATGAGGGGTTATCTTTCTTCTCCTAATGCCTTCATCGCCAGAAATCAATCCTGTTACATTACTTTTCTCAGGTTCTCTTTTCATTTTTGCACATTGTTCAACATGGGATTATTAATAATTACGTTTAACCGTAATTTAAAAACACTTAAACATCAGGTTTATTTTATAATTAAAGCACAAGTCTATAAATTATGTTTAATTTATTCAAATGGAATGACACTCGACTATCCAGAAATTATCACAGTCTGAATGAAAGTTTTTTAATACGTGGCAGCTTTAAAGTTTGACATTTGGATGTTTACGTGCGGCACACTTTACCTACAGCGGAGATGCATGCCAAGTGAAGTTGGAAGAGCCATTTTCCTTGTTTATAGTCAGACAAGAAGGTGTCTAGAATCTTCCAATTTCATGAGACCCCACCATTATTTCTTCACATTTTAGAAAAGAGAGAAATAAAAAAAACACCAAAACAGTTATCTGGGAGTGACTTGTGTCACAATACTCGGAAGAGGGGTGGAAACTTGGTAACAAAACTATGATTTTAAGACAGTGAGACAGAGTCTTCTCAACAACAACAAAATGAAAATGACCATCCAGGTTTATTAAACCAGAAGAGAAGATTTAAACAGACTCATTAAGTTTAATATTCTAAAACTGTCCATTAACTTGAAATATATTAAGGGTGGGAACTTTTGATTTGGAATATTATGAAAGGGAAAATCTATATCATTACAAGCAGATACCCAGAAAATGGCTAAATATATATACAGCTACTAAATATATATAAAAATGTTGTGGCAAGAGTGTTACATTAATTATTCTCCTCGCATATTCCCTTTAGATCAAACCCAAACTATTTTGACGGAAGAGTTGTAAGCCATAATCTCTACTTTAACGTAACTCTTCTACCATGTAGCATCCTTTCAGAAAGCAGTAATTCTCAGTGACGCTCTAGTCAGCAAAACAAGTTGTGTTGACCAAACTCCTATGAGTAGAAAAATATTTGCTATCCACTATGTCATAAAACAACTTTAAGATATACATAAAAGTATGCATTTCTAGTGGATTCCAGCACACTGCGGAATACAAGGTAATAAAAAAGTTAGCAAAAGATTAAAAGGTACAACAATTCAAGACTAGCCAAAAATAAATATCACTCTCCACTGCAAAGCTTATCAATAAGAAAGCCGTGCAAGCAATATAAAAAGAAAAAAATTTAAAATACAGTATAAATAAAAATGGAAGCATCAACCAAACGCTCGTCTCAGAAAGTCTAAGGTTATCTGGGCTCGCTATTTTCTGGCTATATACAGGCCATGATTGCTTTGATTTCCACTTCTACAGACTTAAACTATATTTGTTCCTCCTGTATACTTTGTAAAGAATCCGATTCGACAATGGATAAGGATAATCTAGTTCACTGTAGCACTAAAGAGAATGGTCCAATCCATCATTTTTTGGATATAAGAAAGCAAATGGAAGGACTGCATTATGTTATGCTGCAACCAACCGACCAAAAAGAATAAACTGGCATATTAAAATAGGGTATACATCCCTACTTAATGTTCAATATATATAATATATATATATTCAATATAAGGGCTAATTTGAGATATAATTTTGTAGCTTTACATAACAACTGACCATGGGAATTTAATTTTAAAATATTAATACAATAATAAAAATAAATTCAACAGTATTCCAAGCTTGTTTTTCATTAAGTTACCTGTTTTTTCAATAAAGTTTTGTTAAGATGTTCAAGCTCATTGCTGAGCATGTTATTGTCTTCAACCATCTTGATTTCTTTTTCTCTGAGTGCTGTAACTTTACACTCCAGTTCAGAGCGTAGTTTTTCTAATTGGTTTGTATTTTGTGTTAATTGTTCTTTAAGCACCTCTTTCACTTTCTCATCTTTGGCCCATCTTTCCTGCCAATATGCCGCCTCATTTTTTTTAGCATCAACTTCTTCACTAGCCAATTTCAGTTTTGCCAATGCAGTTGACTTTTCATCTCTCAGAGTTTCATTATAATTCTGTAGAAGTGTATTCTTTTCATCTGAGACAGTATGGGTTTTGATACACAATATTATTATATCAACAAAATATATCACTGTACTCAACTTCAGTAAAGCTCTACAAACTTTTACACAATGTACACTGGTACATTAATAGATTTGTCAAATAATTATAATTTCTTCTGTTAATACTAATGAATATCAGTATCTATAACGTCTGAGGAGTGTAAATATTAAGTAATGGCCCTCAAACTATTTTATAGAGGGGCTAAAAAATCAAATATTTAGAAGAAAAGAAATTACTATTAACTGCCCTAATGGAAAGAATTATTAAAAATGTATTCACAATTTTTTTATTCTAACATTATTGATTATGGGTTAACTCTATCACATTTGGAAAAATAAATATACATAGTAGGATTTTGGTAGGAAGAAACATGTATAAAACAAAAACAAATTCTTTTGCTGTCAACGATAACATTTTACTATATTATTAGTATTATTTTATAGGTATTAAATATCAAAAGTGACGGCTCTGAAACCCATAACTTGACATACGGATACATGAAAGTAGATCTAGTAACTTTTTCTAGCTGTCAGATCAAGTTCTTACTATGAAAATGGGACTGTACATATTTCTTCGAGCCTGTCTTAAATGATACTTTTGTTGTGTTACTTAAAAACTAATTAGTGTTGCCTACCTCTTTCCTTCAATTTTGTTTCAAGGTGTACACAATCTTCTTTACTTTGCTTGATAAGTATGTCATATTTAGTTTGCAAAGTTATTTTATATTTTGCTTCCTCTGAAAACAATCATGGCCAAATAAAAAAAAAATTAACGATATTAACATCATTTAAACTATGAATATATAAAAATGTTTAATTTTTGTGTGACTATTTATTACCTCTGCACAATATATAGGGTTTCAATTAAAAATCAATAGAAACTATAAAAAAATTTTTTTTTTTTAATTTAGCAAACATATCATAGCTATAACCATAAGTTACCATCTAAATATGTTTTTTTCAACTGCATAATATTATTTTCCAAAGCAATGATCCTGTTCTTATTGAAGAAGTTGTCTTTCTCAGAAGTTGCCTGAGTGTTCTTGAGTAGTTTCTGAAGGTTTTCATTTGATTTGTTACAGCTCTTCAAAACTTGATTAAATCCATCAACATCTTTTAAAATTGCTGTGATCCAAACATTCATCACATTCCATTGAGTCATACGAAAAATTTCATTTTTCACTTTCAACCTAAAATAAGATATAGCCCCTATTAACCTTTTCACTTACTTTCACTGATCATTTTTTACAAAATATTGTGAAATTATTATAAGCTCATGGGTTCCAAAAATAAGTGGAATCTAGAATTTTTAAAGTAGGCCAAGTGGAAAGTGTTAGTTATCCAAGGTATTTTCTACAAGTTGCCCATGGTGATAAAATATTTTGTACATAAAAAAACAACATTGTTAAGCTTTTGAACCAATAACTACAGTAATCTCCTCTGATTGCTTCAGTCTTCCGCCATTCTACACCTGTATCATTTGTTCCTAGGCATAAAATGTTAAGTCCTAATGTTGAATTTCTACCTTTATTATTTAAATATTAATCTGCCCTTACATCATGGTCAAAATTTATTGGAACCGCCCAACCCATTTTAACATGATGATGGGGAAATCTGTCTAAACTAACATTGACAGTATCGGAACCAATTACAACGTAAATTCGGAGGATGAAATGTTTAATTCAAAAGCTCTCAAGTATCAGGGTCATCCCATGGAGGATAGTTTTGGTAGTTAAAACCCATCCAAAAGTAATTTTGTATTCCTCAATGCTTAAGCTAGTAGCGTATTGAGTTATAATTCAAATTCATCACACCCACAATCCCAATTAAGTTTTTTAAAACACTTAATTTGCTTCAAGAAGGATTTAATGTTTAAAAATGCCTTGTCATATCTTATTAGGGAACTTCATCGATAGCCTTTGCAAGTAAGATAATACCTAATCCCCCAGCCCTTTCACTGACACCCAAAAATTCTAGCTATGGTTCTGTAAAGTATGTTCGCTAAAATTAAAAATCAATCCAATAAAGTTAATATAATCACATTAAACATATCAACTTTAAATGCTGATAAGAAAATTAAAACTCAGTTCATATATTATTTACAGTGAAAAATTACACCTGGACACGAGAATCGAACCTGGGACCTGTGACTTAGTAAATTAATGCTCTAACCACTGAGCTATCCAGGAGTCATAGTGTGCTCAGGGTAATTCTTCACTCATATTTTGAGGCAGAGTCTGTGATGGACATACTGGAATCACAGTTATATATGATTGATCAATTAAGATCACGAGCTATCAGATAACGTAACCACCTTTGATAATTGTACGAATGCACATAACATGATGGATTAAATAACCATGCTATTATATTTGTTAATTAAAGTTTTAGCCGCATCTAAATATCATCAGTTCATATTATATGTATAGTATATTTTGCTCATGTCTCAGGATAACCTGTCTAGCTTTCCATAATTACAGAGATTATATGAATAGAAACAATTTGTAATATATTTTTGAATGCCAGTTAGTAATTGTTCCAAGATGAGTGAGTACCTCATTTGACCCACATGAGATGATATATTATAGCTCTTGGCGTATTTCTCTATAACATCCACTAAGCTCTTGACCATTCCTTCAGCCAGATGGCAGCTTTCACATACAACCAGCGAGTGTTGCTCTGTCTGAGTTAATCTCGAAAGCAAGGTGCACTGTTTGCGGGGAGACAACATGATGTGTTCTGTGCCGACAGCGCCCTTTGGAAAAAATATAATAAGTAAGAAGTTTTGTTTTCTAAAAACATTATAGTGTGTTAGTGTTTCATCAATGACACATATTTTATGAAGCCCGCCCACTTTCTACTGTGAAAAAGAAAGACAATACCAACATATGTTTCTGTGATGCTGTATTGTTAAGAATGGGGGTAAAATGGGCACATAGGCATTAATACTAAGCACACATGCACAAACTAAACAATAAGGTAAACCTGAAATAAAATATTTTTAACTTTGTTAGTATTATATTAGATATTAAATTGTGAAAATGTTCAAAATGGAAAAATGGATATCAAACATATATAAAAAAAAAATATTTAAAAAATTGAAAATAATTTTAATTTATCAATTTCCAGGATAACAGGTGTGAAACAAGTGCTTTATTTTAAATAATACTGTAGAAATTGAGTATGAAAATTTCCAAGTTGCTTATTTCTATTTTCAAATAAAAGTACATTGTAAAATCATAAAAATATTACCTCTAAAGTCTTATAATGGGCAACAGGCCATAGTGTAACATTTATGAGTACCATAAAAACAATTCCCATAAGTTTTACATCAGTGCCGTAACAAGGTAATAATTAGTGTGCCCCTCTCCCCTTCTCCACCAATTATAAATTACTATCCTTATAGAGAGTATGGCAAATTGTTTTAGGAATTCATTCTCACCACTACCTTGCTTAGTTGTCAGCTAAATGGTTTGAAACACCTATTAATTATGAAGCAGAGTGGAAGTCATCTTGATTATAGTCACATAAAACAGACCAGTTAACTTGAGGGTATTAATAATAAGTTATTTACCTAGCGCGTCTGACATCGCCCTCAGACGAAAGATACTAGGAGTGGGTTCTCCTCTTGTTTTCATCTTGTTATGGCTCTGGTGACAGCTTACTGGGTAACTTACCATTGTTTGCTTAGTGTAGATAACTTTCATCAATACTAAATATTATTTTGGTAAAACTACTAACTAAATATCTTAGGCTACAATGTATCAGGATCTAAGCATGCTTTACTTGTATACCATTTGCAGAAGAAATTGCTGTTCCAACTTGAAGGTTCTATCACAGCACAGTTTGGTCAACATACCAAGGGGCATGCTTCGAGACAACTTGACATGTTTGTGTTTCTCTCTGTTTTCTAGGGATAGACAACTTCTGTCGAGAAATGCCATTAGTAGATACAAGAGAAAATGGAATCTAAAATAGAACAAAATGTTGTTTTATGTTGGGTTTTTTTTTTTCAATTTACACAAAGGTGTTAGCAAACTAGTTTCTCTACATCAAAGCTATAGTTGAAATATTGACACTCTACAAACACAAACACACACACACACACACAGTTGGGAAATGGATGACCTATTATTCGGTCGATAGGATTTTGACATCTCATTGCTGCTTTCAAGGAATTAAAACTCAGAATATACAAAACAATAATTTTACCAGTTGTTCTCTATGGGTGTGAAATGTTGTCTCTTATCTTACACAGTGTGTCTAGTCACCATATATTATTCAAATATTATTTTTCAAGATCACAATTTAATGAATATATATTCAGACACATACATGTTATGAAATTATGTCACTCTATGCAGATGTTAAAAGTTATCAACCTAAAGAGAAGGGCTTTTGGGTAGTCAATCTAAGTTTGAACTCAGTAAGATCATCTTGATACTTTAAAATATTGTCTCACACAAATACAGCTTAAAATTGTTGTGAGACACATTCTGTTTTAGTTTCTTCTTCCTATACGTAATCAATTCTCACACATGCGCATAATAATGACTCAACTTTGGTTAAAGACATGCTGTAGAGGGTTAGGAAGACCACTTGAAAATCACTTGTTGATTTTGAGAATTGAGATTAGCATGCTCAACAGGGAAAACTGAGTTAAAATAGATTCCTCAGTGTGTATTAATTGGAAAAAAAAATTGTTATCTTTACTATTGTAAATAAAAGTTGCATATTTTTTTAGTTAAAATGTGAAAATTGCAGAAATTTGCTCAAATTCCCTGACTTTTTTTAATGACTTTTCCCTGACCAAACAAATTCCCTGACCTTTCCCCGATTTCCAGGTTTTTAGGTCATTGGAATCCTGTAACATGACAAAAAAAATTTGTGTGTTCAAAAACAAGATGCTTTGAAAGATATATTGTTCAAAAAAGGGATTAGTTTACTGGGGAATGGAGGAGGTTACATAATGATGAGTTACATAACCTGTACTCATAACAAAACATTGTTAGGATAATCAATTCTCATAGATTACAGTGGGCATAACATGCAGCGCAAATGGGAGAATCTAGAACCATGAACAAGGTATTGACTGGCAAACCCAAAGGGAAGAGATCATTGGGAAGACCTAGACGCAGATGGAAGATAACATTAGAATGAAACCTGAAAGAGATTGGGTGTAATGAGGTGGACTGGATAAAACTATATATATTTTTTTCTATTACTTCAGGTAATAGTATATTAGTGTTGGTTGCTTATATTACTGGATGCTATTTGGTTAAGGTGTTACACAATAAGACTCTTAAAAGAAAATGTATCCTTAAAATCATACCTGAATGAATCTAGAAGCATTCTATATTTTTATCACTATATGTATAATATATAGTATATAGTAGATATATATATAGTTTATAGTAGATATATATAGTGATCAAATATATATATATATGTATAATATATATATATATAGTGATAAAATACACTATATATATATAGATAGATATTGTGATAAAATACACTATATATATGAACATTGTCTTTTAAGAGTCTTATTGTGTAACACCTTAACCAAATAGGATTCAGTAATATAATCAACCAACACTAATATACTATTACCTGAAATAATAGAATTAATAGTTTCCTACTACAATAATTTTTTTTTTTTTTTATTTAGCACCGCGTCTTACTACCCGTTCGGGTTATACCTTAAGTACTAAATTACTTTAATGGATTAGGAATTGGGAGGTTGAATTTATAGAAGTGAACGCATTTGCGTGGAGGGAGAGTGGAAAACCATATTAGGAAAAACCACCCCATTCACCGACCAGAGTTATTCGAACCTCGATCTCCCAGTCCTTGCGTTAGCTCAACAAAACTAGCGCGTTAGCCAACTACGCCACCAAGGCGGGTTTTACTACAATAATACTTTTACTGTAAGCTAAGTTATTTTGGCATTACTTAGTATTCTACCATAAGTGTAAATGTAAAGTCCTGTTTATACATGGTACACGATATGTATAAATTCTGTAAAAGTTGAATCAACTTTTCTTAAGGACTGTAGTCTAGTGGTCAAAGCTCCTGGTTAGACATCCAAAGTTCTCGGGTTAGATCCTCAGCACTTCTAGATTTTTCTGTGAAGTGGGTTTGGGACGGGGTCAAACTCAGCCTCGTGAGGACATATGGGGAACTACTCAAATGAATAGAAAGTGGTTGTGGTCTAGAAAACTGAGGTTAATGACCAGAGGGTTTGTTGAGCTGACCGCATGACCTCTATTGCAAATGTTGCCACTTTCTTCACCAACATACGGCGGCCGCTCGGTCGGTATAGCTCACTTGCGGGTTGACACCATATAGTTTAAGGACTGTTGTATATGAATAAAGCCGGTAGATCAATGAGGGGGATTTTGCGTATTCAAACCCCCCCGAAATTTTCATGAAAAAAATTTAATTTTTAGTTTTATTTATGTTCAAAAAACACTAACAAAAATTAATTATACAAGTATATATCTTGAATTGAAATATTATGTCTTGTTACATGAAAAAACAATAAAAAGAGCTTCTAGACTAAATAATTAAGGACTTGCCTTGTGGCGACAGGATATAAGGAGGCTTACGTATTAAACCAAACAAAAACTCAATTTTAGAACAGTTTCTATTGATGATAAATTGTTTTTCTAGATCGTCAATTGAAGGATGATCCCACCAAACCCCCCCTGAAATTATTGGCTGGCTACGGCCTTGCTATGAATGGATATGAAGATCCATTCAGAGATAGATAAACAAATGAGCATTGATGTATGAATTGAAATTAAAGCCACTATGTTCTAAACATACCATGTTTTCATTTATCTACCTTGAATAGCAATTCATAAAAAAAAGTTTAATGTATTAAGAATATTTTTATTTTAATGAAAACACTAAACAAAAAATAAAATTATGAAAATGTTGATTATTATCTTGGAATTTTCTGAAATTTTATTTGTCTTATGGTTGACATGAGAACACATGATCAAGTAAAGGAAGTCTGCACAAAATTGGAATTCATAAGGACTTGACCTTGTGGTGGGACAAGGACTAGCCTAATATTTAGCACAGCGTCTTACTACCCGTTCGGTTATACGCGTAAGTACTAATTACACTAATGGTTTAGGAATTGGGAAGGTTGAATTTAGAGGAAGTGAGCCCGCATTTGCGTGGAGGGAGAGTGGAAACCATTTAGGAAAAACTACCCCATTCACCCGACCGAGATTCGAACCTCGATCTCGACCTCGGCGGTCGAGCTCAACACGACTAGCGCGTTAGCCAACTACGCCACCCAGGCGGTTGACTAGCCTAAGGATACAGAGCTTACAAAGAATGTAGACAAGGCTTTAGGCCTACTACTATTTTAGTTAACAGTTGGCCTAGCTTTGATGATAAATTACTTCAATCTGCTGGAGAATCGTTAGTGGTGAACATAATATCAGAAATTATTTTGGGATTGTGTATAAACCGAATGGACATTAAGACGTAGATCTAAGAAAAATTGGAATTAACTTATATTATGAAAATTAGAATTCAGCTAACCTGTCACAAATTAATTCTAATAAAGTGGTATAGAATTCTTCTTTACATTCAATATGTGTTTCAATTATGTTCATTATGTCTAATGTATCACTTCTTTGAGTAGGATATCTCCATGAAAAGCATTCAACAGTGCCAATTCTGGAGGTAAGTTCGCCAAGAACAGAACATATTTCATTTAAGTCATTTAACACAGACTGGATAATTGGTTCACTGATCTTTGTCATTGATATATAGTTAAAAATCAGAAACGTGAGAAGATAAAAAATAATATCATGCAGTACAACAGTTATTTTTTAAAAGTGAATGAAACAACTTTTATTTTTTTTCCGAGTCTATGACATAACAATGTTTGATTTGGAAACAACCTCCAAAACAAACAGCTGTCGTGATATTATACATAGGTCGAAGACATAATGCAAACTTTAAGGTATTGAATGAAGACGTTCGAAAGCAATATTGCTTTGTTTCCTAATTGTCCACTAGTTTAAATACAATAATTAAAGATTCGTCTAACTTGAGTAGATAAAAGAATATTGAAGGTTTTATTTGAAATACAGTAGGGCCCAGGTAACCGCTGATTCAGTATATTTAATTAAAGAAAAAAAAATGTTTGTAAGTCACAATGCCTACATCATCACCCCACTTTATCTCTTCATCGTGGGCATTGTGTTGTGCTATCACCGTCATCATATCTACTATCATCATCATGTGATCGTCACAGCAAGAATAATGGACTATAGTAAGCACACTGTAGTGTACATTACACGTTGTTATTATTATGTACTTTATTTAATGTTGGTAATGTCTTACTGTGAATAATTAAAATTTACCGTATTTATGTATGTTACATGAATATCACGTTATATAATAGTTCGGTATTATCTGCGGTTTCACGTAACCGCTTTACGTCTAGGAACGTATTACCCATGAATATGGGGCCCCTACTGTAATATATATATATATATATATATGTAGCACCGCGTCTTACTACCCTTCGGGTTATACGCTTAAGTACTAATTACACTAATGGATTAGGAATTGGGAGGGTTGAATTTAGAGGAAGTGAACCCGCATTGCGTGGAGGGAGAGTGGATAACCATTTAGGAAAAACCACCCCAGTTCACCCGACCGAGATTCGAACCTCGATCTCCCCGTCCTCGGCGGTCGAGCTCAACACGACAAGCGCGTTAGCCAACTACGCCACCGAGGCGGGTCCTACTGTAATTCAAATTCCCAAAATTTAGTGTGATGGAAGAAGACCCATTTGGATTTAGAAAGGGAAAAAAGAACCAGAAATACCATCGGGATGCTGAGAATAATTTCAGATAGAGCATTGGAAGTTAAGGAAGAGGTTTACATTGGTTTAATCGTCCAGCAAAAGGCATTTGATATAATGAAGGGGAAGAAACTGATTTAAATACTGAATAAGATTGGCATCAACTTGAGAGACAGAGGGCTAAAGCTTGAGTCACACGCTCACCGAAAGATAGAAAACAGAATCTGCGCAGTAATTCACACACTTTAAGTTGAAACATGATGCATTGCAACGCTTTAAAACAGCTAAGTATCAACTTATTTTATTTTCTAGTGGATAAACATATATTTTAGATCATTGTCCCGATGGTTGTTTACAAACTATAATGCTGTGTCGTGGCATATTTAATACATCAATAAACACGCTTTACATTAACGAGTTATTTCAAATATCCTCACAACGGCCAACGAAGCTGTCTGCTAGCTTCTGGCTTTAGAGCGCATGTGTTGACATAATACGCATGCGCACTAATTTGAGATGGTTGATTCTGAGATTTGATTGGTTCTCCTTTACTTAACATCTCGAGCAGAGCGATCAAAGTAGAGAATAGTTGAACTTCATCGGAACAACTCGCACCGGTTAAGCGGAAATCTTGTGATTGTCTTAGAGGGCGTCACGTGACCACGTTTCTGTTCTGTGCTAATTTTTCTGTGAACGTGTGAATCCACAGTAATTGTAAACCTATACCAGGGATAGCAAGTGAAGGTGAGGCTGAATTATGGAAAAGCCAACAGTGTAGAGATAGGAAGAAAAATAAAACAGGGATTTGTCACCCAGTCTGTTCAACTTGTATGGAGAGTGGCTGGTCATGAAAGACCTAGAAGGAGTGGCAATTTCAAGATAGGAGAAAGAGTCATCGACACTATAAAATACGAATATGATCTAGCACTACTGGCCAAAAATAAATAAGAGTTACAGGAAATGATGAACCAGTTGTTGGAGATGGGGGGGGGGGGGGCTAGGGGGGTAATGGGACAGAGATTAACATTGAGATGTCAAGCAAAAGTGACGGGATTAAAAAAAACGAAGAGCCGCTGAAAATCATAAATGGAAACCAGGAGGCGTAAAACATAAAGTAGTTCAAGTACCTTGGAAGTCTGATGACAAAGGATGCCTATTGCACCAATAAAACTAGGTCAAGGATCATCATGATCAGGGAAGCTTTCAACAAGAAGAGGTTACTGCTGACCAGCAAGTTGAATTTGGAACTGAGTAAGAAACAAATGAAATGCTAAATTTGGAGCATCGCGTTGTGTGGAGCAGAAACGTAAGCTCTTAAGAAGAGAATTAGAGAGATTTGAAATGAGGTGCTGCTGGAGAATACTGGAGAAGATCATGTGGACAGACAGGGTGACAGATAAAGAAGTTCTAAAAAAAGTGGGTGATAAGAGAACTATTTTGGATACGAATCTTCAATGCAAACTATATCGACCATATCCTTAGGAGGAACTATCTTCTGTACGACGTCACAGAGGAAAGGTCGAGGGAAAGAGGAGCTTAGGAAGAAGGAGGATTCAAATATTGGAAGTCT
This sequence comes from Timema podura, assembly GCA_033556935.1. Lineage (NCBI taxonomy): Eukaryota > Metazoa > Arthropoda > Insecta > Phasmatodea > Timematidae > Timema > Timema podura. The sequence continues at coordinate 75,984,263 of JAVRXN010000009.1, read as the reverse complement.
TGAAACAAGAAAATTCTGGGAGTTGAAGACGGAGGTAGGGGACAGGGTGCATTGGTGGTCTAAGTTCACTAACACAGGAATGGACCTGTTGAAAGACCAACTACCAAATAATGATAAAAATATATATAAGTTTATAAATACTTCATACATTATTTCATACACTATGAAAATACAATTTTCAATAAGCTATATCTGACTTTTCATAAAATACTAGTATTTTGAAATATTCTAGTCCTTCATATGATATAAATAAAAATATAAAGCCTACAGTACCTATTACAGTAACGGACGGTAGGTGATTGAAAAAATTAAATAGGAAACGTAAAGGTTCAGCATTTAACTAAGTAATGATTTGATAAATCTGATCAATTATGCATTTAACAACTATTATTAACCATAATTATAATATTAATAAAGTTTTCATTATTTTATTTTTGTGACAAAACTATAATAGTTTTAGACCATTTCAATAATATTACTGTTTTACTGAATTAATTTTTTTATTATGAAAAAGTGTTTAAGAGTTAAGGTTTAGTTAATAGCTATTTTAAGCTGTACTTGGTTTTAGTCAGCTAGAATGAACTGCAAATTATTATTATTATTATTATTATTATTATTACTATTATTATTATTATTATTATTATTATTATTATTATTATTATTATTATTATTATTATTATTTGTTCTATCTTATAACAGGCGCATTCATTTTTTCAGTGAACTTAGACCCCCAGTGCACCCTCTCCTCTGTCTCTTCTATCAGCTTCCAGAATTTTCTTCTTTCCTTCAGTCATCCATTATTAATTGTATATTACATAAATGTATTTTTAAATAATGATAATTATTTTTCTATCTATAAAATTTCAAATAAATAATAGATAGCACAATGATATCTCTTTCATGCCTAAATAGTATAGATATTTCTTGAACGGTTGGCTACTCTGATTGTCAAATAATGAGTCGAAGTCGAGTCTGGAGTCTGGACTCTTGTGAGTCAATTGACCTTGGGGATAAAATATAATTATATATTAGTGTTTTTATTTGCATTAAAACTTATTTTTTTGTGGTACGTCTTAGCTACTAGATAATCTCAATAATTATTTATAGTGTATGAGGTTTTATTTCTGCAGTTTTTATTTTCTTTTAAATTTCAGAATGAGCTGATTAATAAAATTTCTCGGATTTTAATATGGCCTAAGTTAAGTAGGGTTACAAAAAATTCTGAAAGCCCTGTTTTGGACAACGCCCACATTGTGTTTCAGGAATTAGTGTTCTTTGTACTATATATTATTTCAATTTGCTTAGACACTTTAATGATTTGTAAAGTGGTTAATTATACCTAATAATGTTTAATTTGTTTGTTGAGTTGAGAGATATATTTTGTCACTAATTGAATCTTAATTATTGTTGGTATTTCAAATTGAAAAAAAATAGTAAACTTACTTGGATAAATAAATAGGCAATCTAGGTTGCACCATATCATTGTATTCACTGTTTTGTTCAACTGCTAATGCAAAACATATTTAGAACTAGCTATATTCGTTTTTCTATTTTTGGTTTAAAGTTTAGTTTGCTTAAGGTGGTATGGAAGGCTTGGCCTTTTGCCCATAGTTTTAGATGCAGGGAAAGAAACTACTTCCCCTGACCCCATGCGATTAGCCTGCCTTCCCCCACTCTTCAACTCCAAAACTGTTCTCCACCCCTGTATATTGCATGACCTCCAACATTCCATTCTACCTGGAATCGTGAGTAAGGGGAACACCACTAGTCTAAAAATAATACACCCAGGCAATTGGTCTGATAGGCATTTTGTCATCATGACAGTTTTAGCGCTTTATGACTATCCATTATTCATTGATATAATGATTGGCCACTAAATGCTCACTGTTGTTATAGTTAAATCTTAGTGGTATTGTGCCTGTCACTACATTGTCAACAAGCAAATCTAAGATTGGGTTAAGTAAGGTGAATTAAAAAAAATGTCCTTTTGAAATACTGAAAAACTTCGAATAGGCCAGGCGTCAGAGCACATAAATGTATCAAATCTTTTAAAAAAATTCAGAACGCTGTAAACTGTTTTGATTGCTTTATTTTGGAGCTATACAAAGATTATAACAGTTACAAAAATGTAAAAAAAAAAGTATGTATTTGGTTTATAGCTCAGAAACTATTGGCTCTATAAAAATATATTTCTAATAACATATTTTTATTTTTAATATAACTTCAACTTAACAACAATAAGCTATTTCATATCCCAAATAGTTGCAAGTTATATAGAATCGTACTTCTACCTTCCTGCCAAATTTACATTTTCTACAGGAATCACAATTAAAAATGTTAAATTTTCAGACTTTTACAGATAAGTTTTATTTAGGCCTACATTAGTTTTGAAAATTTGTTTGTCCCAACCTCTTTTTCCAACTCGCTCTTATTGACAAAATAAAGCTTTCATGCACTGCTTGACATTTAAAAATAGTTTAAAATGGGTCTTGTCAAAATGAGATAAGATACCACGAAGTTAATAACCAGACCAAAATTCTGATATATTTTATTTTGCCATTTTTGTCAAAATAAAACCATCATGCATTGTTTGACCTAATTATAAATAGTTATAACTGGTTTTGTCCAAATCGGCAAAAAAAGATGGAAGCTTATCGCCGGAAAAATGTATGATCACTTTGTATTATTATATGAGGGAGGGGAGCTCAAAATATACAGAACTAATATAAACAACTACATCCCAGTGCAGTATAAAGCTGAAATTTGGCAGGCAGGTGAAAATTCTAAATCCAAATAACTATAAGAGTCAAAATATTTTAAAATGAGACTCCATAAAATTTGGGTGAGAGGGAAGAAGTAAAAAAAATATTTTTAGGTGTGGTAGAAAATTTAAATTTGGCTGACAGGTAGAAGAACAACTCCATAAAACCAAATAAGTCTTAAAATTTTAGTTGTTAAGCAGGAATTAGAGAAATGATGATGTTGGGTTGGGGGGATTAAAATTTCCAAAACTAATAGAAAAACTACTAACAGAACGATTTTTTTGGTATAGTTGAGCTCTTACAATAGAATTCTTTCAATTTCATTTTTTTCTTTTTTTGGATAGTAAATTTTAACTATTCCTTTGTGTTCATTGCAACAATGCCTCCACGTAAAAGAGCCACTGTTAACATGTTTGCAGTTGTACCTTAAATTTAGGTATTTTTTCAGTTTTTTATGCCCTTAGGTTTATCTTGTTTTGTTTATTAGATAGTAAACTAAAACTATTTTTCTAGTTTTTGTTTTAACAATGTTTCCACGTAAGCAAGCAAATTCTGATGAAAGGGCCATAAAATAAAAAAATAATTATTCTGTATCCTTATTATCGGTAGTTGTTAATATGTGGCTTCATTGACACATAAAAAAAAATCCTCACCTCATACGTATCTGAAATTGTGGTTTCGGTAGTTTAGGAGATTCGCTAGGAAAAAAAAAAGCTTTTTTACCCAACTTAAATGGGAGCGAAGCCGTAGGCAAACTTTAATACTGTTGTTTATGTCCGAAATTTGAGAAAGCTCTGTATAATACAATATTTCATTTTAAGATTCACTGCAATGTAAAATTATTACTACTATACAGTAGGTTGAACTGTTGAATGTACAAAAAAAAAATAGAAACTTTAGAAATTATTGCTTTATCATTTATTGGGAACGTTGAAAGGTTGATATTTAGATGCTGACAAACCCCATCTAATAGACTGGATTGCATATTAATTTGTTTGAAAGAAACTAAGACTAATAATTGTGATATAAAATATGGGTAAATTCTCATTTTATTTAAAAGGTGATACACTTTGTTAATAACACCTCTGACATTATGTATATATAATAAATTAGAATTTTAAATTCCTGTTCCCTTACCTTGAGAGCTCACAGCTTATAAGTAGGGACCTATAAAATGCCAAAATTACATTAAAAGTAAAAGTAAGACTAAAATTTATAGCGCCTAAAGGTCTGACTCACAAAAAAAAGTTTGATTTATTAAGTGAGGTATTTTAAATTAATAAGCTAATTATTCTCCCTTTAATAATTGTCATTGGGGATCCTCTTTCCGGCCAAAAATATCTTGAAAATAATAAGGTCTAGGAAGCTGAAATTTGGTAGGCAATCATTTATTACCCCATAAAGGTGCATGAGTACCTTAACGACCTAAAGTTCCCATAGGGGGCCCCCAAAATAGGTGGTTTATCAAAAAACCAAAGTCGAAAAAATCTAGAAGCCCAGAAGATCTAGAAAGCTGAAATTTTGCAAGCAATGCAGCCTCTAATCCAAAGTTTAAAAATTAATATTAATAACCATTTTTCGGTGTGTTAGAGGATTTAAACTAGGTCATCAGGTATAGGGACACCTTCAAATAACCAATACAGTCTGAATTTTTTTTTAGAAAATACCACTAGAGAATACTGGGTGAACCATTTCAGTGGCAGCGGAACTTAATTTGTTCGGGTGTGGTGCGGGTCAAGGGGGGGGGGGGATCAAAAAATTAGGAACTTGCTTCCCTCTTTCTTTCCCTGATGAATGTTTGAAAATTGGATGTCTTGAAACGCTATGTGGGGGATTCTCTGAAAATTGGATTATTTTTATAAACCTATTGAGAGTATTAGTGACTAAATTATATATTTTATGTTATTTTTAATTGAAAAATAGTTTCAGATCATTGGACCACTGCCTACAGCGATTTAGAGGTGTAAGATGCTAAAATTATACTATCGCCAGAAGAGTCAAATTGGTCTTTGCTTGTTAACATCCCCTTTGTAATTTTTATTTTGAAAATTCAAATAAAATTTTAATCCTAAATATATATAGCTCAATTAAAAATAAAGGATTTTCATCCTCATGTTTGTCCTACAGTTATAATATTTGTATCTTATCTATTAAATAGTAGGCCAATATTACAATGTGAATATGTTTAGAAGGGAATTGAAAAGACTATGTATATGGTCACATAGAGAACACAAATTGAGGACAATAATTTAGAAATGAATGCATACAACCTCTAATTTGACAAGATTAATGAGTTTAAATATTTAGGAATAATTTTATCTAGCAATAACGAAATAAGAATGGAAATGGAAACAGGCATATTCGTGTGAATTCGATTTCGCCCTTAAACACATCCACTCTAACCTCAGCCTTAGGCAAAGATTGCCTTTTCAATAGATTGCGTTTGTTTATTCACTCAATTTGCGAAATGAGTTATGTTTGATTACAAAGGCTTGATTTATTGATTGCCATAATTGGTTTGGAATCACCATAGTTAGCTTGGTAGCCATTTGCACAGGTGCCAATAGAATTGTGTACAGGGATAAATCGGCTTTTTAACACATTTCAAGATTAACTACTATTTTGACATAATGTCTTAATTAACCTGCTTTTCACGTTTTGTCACACAATTAAACCAATACAGGATTACTATTAAAAAACAATTTAAGACTCGGTTAATTTTATAGAAGAATAAAGCTATTTTATAAATTACCCTTGAGAAGAGCGAGTATACCAGCTAATTTATTTATATACAGGAAATTATAGGTAAATATGGAGGAAATGTGCCAGTATTATCCTAAAGGATAGGAAACCACATAAAAAAAACTCAATGTATCCATACGAGATTCACACATTTACCTTTCGAATCAAATTTAAAAATAACAGCCGTTAATATAGTAATATTTTCACTAGGATGTATCAGAAGCTTGGACCTTTGATATCCTTATCTTCACTCCCCATAAATAAACAATTCAATACAATGTTTTATAAAATAGCAAAATTCTTGCTGGTTTAGTTAAAAAAATAAATTATGCCAACATTATGATACATTACATGTTGTATCAAGTTGTTGCTTAATCAATATTTGGGTACCAATATTATGAAACAACAACAAAATATAACATCAATTAAGGTTTACTTCTCCAGTAATCCATAGGATGGTCCAGTATACGTATTTTCTTTGGTTTTACAGAAAGATGTAAACGCCCTGATTTTTTAGCTGTTAAGTAATAGGAATCTTTATAAACTATAGATGAATTTTCTTCATCCATGACTAAAATGTATCTCAACAATTTTCAATATTTTACAGTTTTATCTTGTGTTTTTTTTTTCATAAAAACACATAAATAAAAGAAACACAACATTCTTACATTAGTAGGCATACTCTGTATTTTTATTATGTTTTTAGCACCTCGCCTTATTACCCGTTCGGGTTATACGTGGATGTATTAATAAGGTTAATGATTCTAGTGATTAGGGAGGTTATATTTATAGGAAGTGTACCCACATTTGCGTGGAGGGAGAGTGGAAAACATTTTTGTAAAACCTTCCTAAATTCACCCAACCAAGATTCGAACCTCAATCTCCCCTTCATCAGCAGTCTAATTTACTGTGAGACTAGCACGTTAGACTACGCAGCCACCGAAGCGGGTTTTATTATGTTCAAATTAATTTTAATAGTGGCTCCTATTCAACGCTAGTATATTAGATTATTATAAATATAAATAGAATTAATACAATAGTAGCAGCGACAATAGAACAATACATTATTAAAATATTTGAAAGCTTAGATAAAACTACTATGAACAACATTAGCCCTATTTGAAAGTGCAGTAAAAGTTTGATTTACTCTACTTGAAACAAAATATATGTGACCTCACCCCAGTGCGCCTGAGAGGGCTGAAGGGGAGAGTTAATCCTTTCCTTGTACCTGCACAACTAGCCCTTCAGACAAAAAGTTGACAGACATCTTAGGTTTGACTTGATGTAGGGGTAGGCAGGCCAGTAATGGGGGTAGGTAGGCATTATAGTAGAGTTCCTGGCAGACAGAACATTTATGAACTAATTCACACTAACTTTCTTAGATAAGTACAATGATTCCATCTGGTTTATTAATTTGAAAAAAAAAAAAGTACCTTTATTTGCGCTAAAATCCAATGTTTGTACTGAAAAAAATTTGATCCTACTCACAAGGGGAAAAAGGCCAACTTTGCATCATTTCGAGAAAGTAAGCGGTTTGTTTGTGCTTTTCTTGGCCCTTCCATTCCACCTTAAGCCCTATCTTTGTGTAGTAATACCATTAGCTCTACCAGGTTTATGTGTTTACAAATTCCCAATCTGCAAAGTCTTTTGATTAAAGAGTACAAAAAGAACATCAAACCAAAGCAAAGATGTGTGCCGAAAAATTAATAGTAGCATACCTGTTAAATGTTTATTGAAAAAAGATATATATATATATATTCTGAATCTAATCTATCTTTTTACTCCATTTTCTTTTTCCCTGCATTTTTCAGTTGCTATTCTGTCAAAATGTGTTGTGTATTATAGTTCAAATTTACATTTGATAACTTTAATGTTGGTATTTGTATCACCCTTTGTCAATGAAAATGTATATATTATGTCTCTTTAACGAATAAACTAAACTAAAACTAAAAACTCCATTTTCTCTTTATAAAACCCCTTAGGTATTAATATGAACATTGTCTAGAAATAAAATGTTAAACCATAAGCATAATGAAAACTTTCACTCGTTACCTGATAACCATCCTACTGACTCTGTGTATACACAATCAAGATGTTAAAGGTAGTTACAATATCATTTGTGTTTATTCCCCCCTTTAATTTCTTGTAAGCGTATAACCCGAATGGGTAGTGAGACGCAGTGCTAAAAAAAATCTTGTATGTATTATACAAACAAAAGCCTAATTTAGATCCTTATATATTAGTTCTTAGGCCAAATGAAAATGTTATCTAATAAAATTAGTTTCATTTATTTACCAGGAGTTGATTTTTCACAAGCATATGTTTGTATTTTATTGCAGATTTAGACAGAAGATAAACTTACCATTTAAAAGCACAAATGGCTGACTATATTGTGAGTATAATTTGTAGCCTAATTATTATGGGAATAATTGTTTCACATAGTGCTAACTCAATACAATTCTAGTTTAGTAGGAATTACATTCAAATGGACATTCCTATCACCTTAGGATATTTTCTTGAAACTGCAATCACAAGTAGGCCTAATTAATTTTTGTTTTTCTTACATTTTTCTTTCAAAAGAGCCATGCATGGGTTTCATTAATTTAAGTTTAAATATGCTGATATATTATAACCCAAAGGTTCAGTGTTCAAATCCTTGTCCAGATCACATTTTCACAACTGACATTTTGTTCTTTTATTTTAATTAGGACCTAAATAAGGCGTATTTTATGTTTTGAATACTATTGCATTAACTATTATATTTACATGCTGCTTCTCAAATATTTTTAACAGTACACTTTGTGGTGACCTGGCGGTATAAGGTTAAGGTGTCGAACTTCTGTGCTGGGGGTCATAGGTTCAATCTTTGTTCCCGGCACAGATTTATCTGATTGCAAAACGGTTACTTCACCTCTGACAAGACGTGTATTAATCACAACTTGTGAATGTGAGGAATGCCAGGCCTCCACTGTGGTTCGGATTCCACGTTAAACTGTAATTCCTCCATTTCATCTCACAATCACCCTACCATTACGCATTAGCATAAGTGCATATAGCCCGGACGGGTAATAAGATGCGGAGCTAATAATAATAATAATGATGATGATGATAATAATATTGATGATGATATTGATAGTTATAATGATGACAATGATGAAGATTATGATGATTATGATTATGATAATAAATTAATAATACTACTAATAATAATAGTACTAATGTTAATGCTACCCTTTTTATCCTAAAAACTAGTCTTTAACTTTCTTGTTTCCACTGGGGTGCAGTTCATATGGTAGGGTTACAGTGAAGCTTTGTTAAAAGTCCACGTCTGTGGAGCCAATACGCCAAACTTTCTACTTTGGCTCCTATATGTGTTTACTGTTCAGTTCGGACCTCAACTCACTCTTTCATAAATTGCTTAAGTATAGTAATAACAAGTTTTATGCAGTAAATGCTCCAATACTGATTACTTATTGAGAAGTATCTTTGCCATTGTGAATTTATATTTGAATAAATTTGTCAATCCAAATTACAAATATTGGTCCTAAAATAAAACCATATAAAGTCAAAATGATATATTTACTATATACATTGTTATAATATAAGTCTTTATTATGAAGCTGGAGTCAGTAAATTTTTACCAACACCGGCTCTATCCAAAACTGCTTACAACTCCGACTTTATGGGGTAAGACTGAAATGATTTCACTGTAAATGGGATAAATCTCATTTTGGCTTAATTCGCATGAAGAAAATTAAGTTTCAAATGCTCACTGCTTTTTAGCCGGAGCCTACTGTCCGCCCAGCCTCAGGGTTCAATGCATCAGATGATGGTATTGCATTGAGGGCAGCTATGAAAGGGTTTGGTACAGATGAACAAGCCATTATAGATATCTTGACTCAACGGTCCAATGATCAACGACAGCAGATAGCTTCATTCTTCACAAGGGAGTATGGTCGGGTAAATATATATTGGTTACTCGTTTATTTGGAAATGTATTTTAAGTTGGTGGTGGTTTAAGCAACTTGTTTTTTTTAATGCAGATGATCTGCAGGGTATATTGTTCCTAGTTCAGATCCAGGAGCTGAGAGCTTAATATCAACTGGTTGCAGACTGTGGGAATGGTTTTTCTAAATCATGTTTTTCAATTCAACTTCCAGGCAAATGCCATTATAGTTTATTTTACTTACCACGTTTACTAAGCTCTTAATAACCTTAAGCCCACCAAAGTTAGTTGTTTGCGCCAAGAAGCTCAGTTCCAACTTTAAAAGCCAGGGTTCTCTCTCCAATAGTGTGTTTTATCACCTCCCTCCCTTCCCCACACAGGCATACACAATTATTATTTATGTTCTCTTTTCAGGTTAATATTTGTGCCCTTTCTTTTAATTAATTCTCTTCATGCTTCCTTATATAAATATATAAAGTTTTTGATCCAATTCTTACCACCCTTCCATTCTACTAATAGTGTAGGGAGGAGAAAGGTAGCATTTACAAGAAATATGCCCCCATTTGTTTCGAGGGAGAGTGGGAAACCATTTAGGAAAAATCACCCTCAGTACACCAGACAGGGATTTGAACCTCGACTTTCTTATCATTATCAAACCAGACTAGTTGAGCCGAATATTTAGTGTGTAGGAATGCCCATCATAGACTTAACCTTAACTATTAAGTTAATTGAACGTTAATTGTATTTAAGTTAACTGCATCATGATGTCTTCAATTTAAAAACATGAGGATAACCTTTACACTATGTTTTGTGACCATTAAGTGATCATTAAGTTGATAGTGATCTCGGCATTACATTGCTGCCATTTTGTTATAATGTAATCTCACTGTCAATTAGGTAGTAATATAATGTTTTGGAGGCAAGTTGCAAGATTTGTCCTACAATTATGTTGGCCTGAATCACTAATAAGCAGCATGGTATTAAAAAGTAATAATTTGAATAAAATCTGAAAGAAAATATTTCAACATTGATTTTAAAACTCATGAATACTTTTTTTTTTAATATTTAATATCCTTTTTTAGATTTTGAAGTAGGCTAAATATACCTAATCTAAATATATATTCCAGGACATAATCGATGACCTCAAAAGTGAATTGGGTGGTAGATTCGAGGATGTGATCATCGCTTTGATGCTTCCTCCTGCTGACTACCTGGCAAAACAACTCCACAAGTCCATGGAAGGTATGGGCACAGATGAACATACAATGGTAGAGATTCTCTGCACTAAAAGCAACAGCGAGATACAGCAGCTTGTCGACGCATATGAAAGACGTGAGTTCATTTAACTATACTAAATACCGAGCTACGGTCCAATTTTTATAGCAAACTTTCGACCACCAAGATTGATTGAAAGCCACTACCATTTTCATTTTAGAAACTTATTTTATTTGATCGATTAATTAAAAAGCATGTTTTGTCATTTTAACGTGTTATATTTTAACATGTTGGTTTTGTATTTTTAACGTAGTGTATACACCTGTGGTTTTATTTTAGCAGGTGTATCACTTCTTTTATACTAATAGGCCATTTGAGCGCTCCTATGGAGTGTCTCAAATGAGCACTTTCTCATATTGAGACTTACTCTTTTTAATTGATAGACAAATTTTAATATTGTGTGTGTGTGTGTGTGTGTATGTATATATATATATATATATTTTATTCCACCTGCAACAGGTGGACTATGTGATGTGGCTCTCCTCTATGGGGATTTTACTATGTTTCTCTTATTGCTAAAGGCCCTAACGGCCTCATTGTGTCGACGGACCTCAAAACAATAATAATGATGATGATGATAATGATAATAATAATGATAATAATAATAATAATAATAATAATAATAATAATGATAATAATGATGATGATGATGATGATGATGATGATGATGATAAATAATAATAATAAAAAAAATAAAAAATAAAAAAAATAAAAATAAAGCCATCAAAAGAATTCAATAATACTTCCTATAAATAATACTTCCTAATGGATGAATGTATAATTTCTCTCTATGATATTAATTAAATGTACTAAGAGTATAAATACAATTATAATATTTTTATTCACACCATTCTGGAAATTTGAGTTTCCATTTTTCATATAATGGGTTTCCTTTGAAAACCAGACTGTACTGTACTTTCATATGCAGAGTGTCTACCATCTGGGAAAATCAGGGAAAACTGGAATTAGCCGGGAATTTGAAGTAGTCAGGAAAAAACTGGAATAAGTCGGGAATTTGGTAAATTACAGAAAATATCCGGGAAAATGTTGTTTTACTTAAAATATGAAATATAATAATCACTAACGCAGTAATTTACTATGTGATTCAAACTATCTTTTTTTTTTTATAACTGTGTAATATGTTTTCTAATTTTTCTAATTTCTAGTAAATTATGTTAATACAAATAAAACAAACTGTTTATTTCATTTTTAAAACTTATTATTATTATTCATAAAAAGAATTAACAACAACTGTGTGTGGGGGAGAGGGGAAATAAAAGGGTGTGACATATTTTTGAGTCGGGGAATTTTAGGAAATGATCAGGGAAAAAGTCGGGAATTTCATTGGTCAAGTTGAGTAGACACCATGATATAGTATCACCCATGAATGTCAACAAATGGTAAAAATGATAGATTCGGTAGTAAATGAGTAAATGAATAGTTTTCCCCCTTTTTTTCTTAATTAGCTATTTAGAAAATGAAACTAACAGTTATAACATATTTCACAAACAAAATAATAGTTCAAAGCTTCAAATTGTACTCTCTTCAAAATACAAACCGTGAGATGTCACCAGCGCACACACACATTGCATTCTTTATATTAATATCCAGAGTGTTTCTGGTTTAATCCGCTTCCACTTGTCTTGTAGGACTTCCCATAAGTGATTTTGGTTAGTTATTTGTACTTTTTGAATACATCGATCCACATGATCTCACAAAAGTTTGATTGGCTTACAATCCGAACTTTTAAGGTGCACAGATTATTTTATTGAGAATATTTTCATATTTATTTTACTCATTATAATTACTGGTGTACAGTCGTTAAGTTTTTTACGGGTCGTCTTGCTGAACTGTAAATCCTTCTCAATGAAATCATTTGGCACTTAAGAATGCTATGGTACTGCTTTTGATCGATGATACCAACTGCATCTCCTCCGAAGTCTCTCCAGAATGGGACAGTCTTCATGATAATTGAGGGTAGGTTTAATGTTTTGTGCTTTCATGCGAACATAAGCCTTATCCTACATTTTGCACCCAATAATTTAAAGTACAATTCATTAGTAAAAAGTACCTTTTCCCACTGTTCAATTGCCCAGACCATACTGACCAATAAATTATGTTTTTAAGGTAGAATTTTTTTTTTTTAATATATGTGAATTCATTGAAATTAATGAGTGGTAATCTACGCCAAGTGATGTGATTTGAAGCTGTCACTTTTGATATATATTACCAATAGCTATAAAATAATAACAATAATAGACTAAAATGTTATTGTTTGTTGTAAAAAAAAAAGTTAGGTATTTCTAAAGGTTTCTTTCTACCAAAATCTTACTTTATAGTGCCTTCTTGCTCGCTTTGTGTTGTTGAAATGTTTGCAAATGTACTGAAATGTTGATCTTATATAAAATTCATTTTTGTAATGTAACTTCTGGCTTTTCTTTAATTATATATAAATTCAACTTTTTTTTTTTTTTTTGTGGCTACTCTATCTTGAAATTTAATACTGCTGCATGTCTTGAAAATATATCTAGTGTTTTTTTGATTAATTAGTGTAAGCTGGGACTGACCATAACATGCAGCAAGATGCACAACAATTTATAAATAATGGGTTCTGAATAAGGATGGTACCCTTAAATCCTTAAGAAAATTTCAAGAGTCCAATTAAAAAAAAAAAGACCGCTAATATTGCGTATTGGTGGTTCAAAAACAATTATAACTATAGAATGAGCTTAACAACCAGGCCCCAGACCAATAATTTAACACTTAACCGAATCTATGGCTTATAAGAAAGAATGTTAACATTTAGTTACTATTTGTATTTTCTTACATTTGGAAGAAGGTAAAGGAAAGGTGGATAGAAACATATGAAAGGGACGAACACAATATGACTTTTACAGTGAAAAGAAGAACACAGTTCACAAGTTACATTGCTGCCATTGGACAAAGAGGTAATGGTTGCCTCTTGAAGAAAATCTAGCGTTAGCACCCAATCCTCCGATCTAGGTTTCATTCTATTCAAACTCATCAGGGAGGAGTGTGAAATTTGCAACACAACTTTCTAAAAGAGGAAACCAAATAAAACACAAAAGGGAGAAAATGTAAAATTGTAAAGAACGGTAGGACACATAGATAGGAACATGTAAAGGAAAGAACATAAAGGACAAAAACAGGAAAAGGACATTGGATGTGAATATATAATATATCTCTACAAGGAAAACCTAACAATCAATTTTCTTCAAGAGGCAACCATTACCTCTGTGTCCAATGGCAGCAATGCAAAGTGTGAACCGTGTTCTTATTTTCATTGTAAAAGCCATATTGTGTTCGTCCCTTTTATATGTTTCTATCCACCTTTCCTGTGCTGCCTTCCAAATATAATACATTTACCTCATAAAGCGAAAAGATGTTTTCCTTTTAGAGATATATATTTGTATTGTCTATAATTCTATTATATTTATATTTCCTCTTATGTTCATAATTATTTTTAAGATTCAAGATTAGGGATTCAAAGGTAAATTGGTGATTCGGATTCGTAAGATGATGGATTCATTCCTACTCTTAATTCTGAATGGCCAGGAACAATTTACAAGTAATCTTGGCAGGCCAACCCTATCTATCCTTTATGATCTGCCACTGATCTGTAACATGACTATATTCTAGTGACCCATAATATTACCTTTCTTATTGCAGTGTATGACCGCCCATTAGCAGAACACATGTGCAGTGAAACATCAGGGGACTTTCGTCGCCTTCTAACGCTCATCGTCACCGTGAGTCCCAAGTTATCATATTTAATATATGCCTTTTAGTGCTCATTTCCTCTATTCTTTTGCTTTTCTTATGTCTGTCTTTATTTTGCTGTGTGCTCTTATTTATTCAACTAACCAGATTTGTCTTGTCTATTTCAACGTTTTATTCCTGTGTCTTGTTTTTAACCATAACCATCTCTAAACCAGTAGCGCGGTGAATATCAACTATTAAATATTTTTCTTAGTTTGCAGGGTTTTTTTTTAATATCACAAACATTTTTATTCTAATACATTTTTAGCTCTAGTCTTGAAGGAAATAATACATTTTTAGCTCTAGTCTTGAAGGATTTGGCTAGGCTAGATAAACATTATAAAACAATAAATATGTTGAAAAGAAGAGCTTCTACTTTAGATATCTCCAGCCATTTAGAAATATATTTTTATGATTTCCCATTTCAACTAATTTGTTGAATATAATAGTATAATGTCCATATTTGCCATTGTGTTGGTGACTGACTTTTATATCACTAAAATATACATTGTTTTAGCAGTTTTTGCATCTATGGTGTTGAAACTATATTTTTCAAGAACAAAAATATGTGTAGGATCTATAAAACAAACTGGGCAGGTAGCAAGTAACTTTTTTCATCTTTGAAGTGATGACTTCCCAATCTATAGGTTGTTAACTTAAAAAAAGTATTTGAGTAATTGATGGCAGTTTATTTTGTATTCCATCAAGGGAGTAAGACGAGGGGGGTAGAATTCTTTGTCAACAAGTAATCTAGCAGCTTTGTGTTCTTAAATAAGATAGATTGAATAAAAGGTGAGGTTGTTACCTGATTACAAGAAGGAACTTCTGGTTGATTATGAAGTTTGGCAACAGTTTATTTTTTTGTATGTTTATGTGGATATGTATGTACGTACATGCGCACTTGTGTACAGATGGAAAAATTCCTGAAGAAAACCTTTAGAAAAATGTAAAGCTTGATGAGAATTGTTAATATGGCTGCTCAGATACCTTAATATCTGACTTTCAAGCAGCATCTAGTAAAAGTATTTGGGGTTATTTTGATTAGTTGTTCTCTAGTTGTGTTACCAATGATTTCTCACTCATCAGATCAAAGGTGTTCTACTTTTGTCCAACGCCCTGGCACCTTTTGATAGAAACTAGGGATGCATGAGACTTGAAAATATCTCAATTGAGACAAAAAAAAAATTCCCAATCTTGGCTCGAAAGTTAAAAATGAATCTTGAAAATTTGAGAAATTTGAAAAAAATTGTAGTGGCAAATAAATGTCTAACTAGGCTGCACTTTTTTCCCAAAACAGCCTTCATTAATAAATGTTTTTGTTAAATTGTTTTTCATTATTGATCTTTACATTATAAACTGTTACAATACAAAATTAAACTATAAATGGTATACATCGCAAATATCATTATTTAATTAAATGTATTTTCAATGTGTTTGAGTTATATATACAGGTTTGAATGAACTATAATCCAAAGCAAGTGTCAGTCCAAATGTAAAAAGGAACTTTGGCACTGTATAAACTATACATTTGATCTGATAAACATAGTAAACATTTTTGAACTTACACAAGAAGTTTTCTCGTCTTGATTTTGTCTCGAATGGAAAGTGGTCCTCACACATCCCTAATATAAACATTTAAATAATACTGAAAATTGCTATTTTTACTCTGAGCTGTTATGTTGGGATGACTAATGTAACAATGTTGGTCAAAAGAACCAATTTAAAGTAATAACACAGCACTCACAAATAATTATTGAAAGCTGAATGTTGGAAGACCTGTTTGAAAAACTGAATAAAGCTACGAGTAATCTCTATGACTAAACAAGATCTTATGATTTTCTGTGACGGACCAAATATCACTCATAAAGTCACTCTATTTAAACAGTAAATTTATAAGGTTGAAAGGAAAATAACCCTTTCCTTATATAAGATGATTTATAAAATATATATTCTGCACAACACACACCTCAAGGGGCTATGAATTGTAACTTGTAAGTTGTCTTGGACTTAATAGGCCTACTTGTAATAAATCATTTCTTCAAGAGCTGGTGTCTGACTGGAAGCATTACACCGTAATTCAGGTAGAATTTGGTCTTCCACAAAGTATTAACATTAGAGGTTGCTTCTGGTACACATAACAAATATCACAAAAACGTAAGTTGTGTAATCTATTGCTAAGAACAATCCTGTAATAATTTGTACAACTAAACACATCGCTAAAAGTGATAAAAAAATCAGGCTGTGATATTTGAGGGATTAGGCAACAATTAAATGAATATTTACCATGTTAAGGAGAGGATGGTAAGCTCATAAATAAAAGTAGCTAAAAAAAATAGCTAGTTTGTTGGAAAACACTTTTGTTGTCTTGATTGTTTTGTCAAGTACACATATTTACACGTTTCAAAGGACTGTTCCAAATTATTGACTAAAAAGCAAAGATAGTATCAAATAAAAGTTAAATACATGTAGTTTGTGTGTCACAACTTGTCTTTGGTAGAATGAAGCGAAAAGTAATGTAGACTATTTCAAACATTGAAACTCAATTTTTCTTTTACATTTCTATGTATAACCCGAATGGGTAGTAAGACGCGGTGCTAATAATAATTATTTTACATTTGGAATGGAGTTTCTTATTTAGTGTATTTTTCCCCAAGTCACTTTTTTTAAGGTGTTCAAGTACTTCTACCAATGATGTAATGACTGTGTGGACTACCAAGTTTTGTTGAAATAAACTTGTTTGACCCAGAATGTTTTATAAACATTTAATTACCCGCCTCGGTGGTGTAGTTAGCTAACGCGCTAGTTTTGTCTAGAGCTAGACTGCCGAGGGCGGGGAGATCGAGGTTCAAATCTCAGTCGGGTGAACTGGGGGTGGTTTTTCCTAAATGGTTTTCCACTCTCTCTCACCACACACATGTGGGTTCACTTCCTCTAAATTCAACCTTCCCAATTCCTAACCCATTAGTGTAATTAGTACTTAAGCATATAACCCGAAAGGGTAGTAAGACGCAGTACTAAATAAATAAATAAAAATAAATAAATAATTTTTTAATTGTGTAGCGCAACCTCTATAAAGCCCTGATAACATTTGATCTCTGTAATTCAATGCTTGAGGCCAAATTTTTTTTGTATGTCCAACACGAGTAAAACCATCTTTTATTTTTTCAAGTACATGCACCAATGTGTGTAACAAGTTTGTTCAAAATATATTGATTAGTTTAAAAGCCACAAGGAAAATACACAGACATGATATTCATATTATAATTTTATCCACAATATAGACACAGCCCAAAATTAGGCCTACTCTTAACTCTTTTCTCTCAAACTTTCTGATTTTAATATAAAATTTATCTCAATAAGGAAAACCTCTTTTCGCTCTATGAGGTAATTGTATTATATTTGGAAGAAGGTACTGCAAAGATTGATCCATCTTTCCAGTATTTTCTTTCAAATATAATATGTGTAATTGTACTAAATAAATTTCAAAAATTGATGGTAGTGAAATATTAATATTTGTTGATAAAAGAAATAAAGTTTTTACTAGTTGTTGTGAAATCGTATCAATTATTTAATTTTGTTAATGTAATAGCAGTAAATTGAAACTTTTCAGAGTCGAAGTTCTGCTGCACAGCAGGCAGGCTCTACTGCAGCTTTGCAGGTAACTAATAAGTACTGTAGTGTTGGCCTTAAATGTGTGATATTTAAACAATATGGTTGCCAAATAAAAGTTAAATTCAACATACCTACCTAAATACACCCACTGATGGATCAAATGTATTAAGAAACT
Source organism: Timema podura (assembly GCA_033556935.1). Lineage (NCBI taxonomy): Eukaryota > Metazoa > Arthropoda > Insecta > Phasmatodea > Timematidae > Timema > Timema podura. Next base: position 75,965,971 of record JAVRXN010000009.1, on the reverse strand, counting down.
TAATAGAATATTAGTAGTGAGCACTTTAAAAAACACAAATAATGCTCATATACATTCTACGATCACTTTTGTGTCTTTATTGACATTCCTAACTACCAGAATTAAGTTCATACCTTTATCAAAACCATTGACCCGTCATTTGTGGTGTACATTAGCCAAGGTTGAAAATAATATTTTTTGTAATACAGTAAAGGCCCTATATAGTGCGGTTGTCAGGAGACATCCTTCACCGCCGCGTTATAGCTTATCTGGGGTATACCGAAAAGTGGCCTATAGAGTGACACAAGATGGAGAAAAAAGACTACAACATAATGCATTAAAATATGTAAATTTAAGTCATCAAGCTTAGAAATAAAACATAAAAACTTAGCGGTTAAACCCTTTTCTCCGTATAAAACATGAAATGCGCTAGTTATATTGTCTTCAGCACAATTGCTCTATTTACTTAAGCTCAACAAGTAAGAATTCACTAATTCATAGATTAATAATGATATTTTTTTTCAGGAGACATACTCTTCACCGCATTATATCCGAATATGAAGTATATCAGACTGCACTATATCAGGCTTCTACTTTATAAGAGATTTAAAAATAATTACTGTGTAAATTATTTGTTGTTTTTATTTATTGAAGTATTTTTAATAAAAACCATTTATGATCATATATCAATACCAACCCAAGCACATACATTTATCTCGTCCTAGTATTTCTATGAATAGAAGAATACAGGAAAGAATGATAGAAAGTAATAAATTCACATTCAATGTGGTTATTACAATGAAAAGTGTAACATAGTTAACACTATTTGGAACCCAATGTTAGGTAATGGGTCTTGGTTGATTGCTAGCCTAGAACATAAATCAACACAGAATATGTACACTATTTGGAACCCTTGTTTAAAGGTAATGGGTCTTGGTGATTGCTAACCTAGAACATAAATCATCAACACAGAGTAGGTATACACTTAGTTTATATTCTTTATCTGATATAGCTGCTATTGACAGTGAAAGTTACTTTTTTTAATGTGTTTATTTTTATATTAATTTTTTATCTCTACAATTCAAATATCCAGCATCACTTGGATAATCTTGCTGGCTAGCCTTCCTGTTTTTTTAAACATATTTTATAGTTTGGTAACATTAATAGGGTGTCCAGTGACCTGTAAAACGGGAAAAGTCAGGGAATTTGATTGGCTTTCTGGAATTTTCACATATTCACTAAAAATTACGCAATTTTTATTTACAATGGTCAAAATTGCATTTTTCTTCCAGTTAATACTCACTGCTAATCTAATTTAACACAATTTTGTCTCTGTTGAGTATAATAATCTTAATTGTTAAAGTCAATATGTGATGATCGTGTCATCTTTCCACCCGTCTCCTGCACGTATGTTGCCAATGTTTAGTCATGATTATGCGCATGTGTGTGAATTCGATTACATTATAGGAAGAGGTAACTAAAAAGGGATGGGTTTCAAAACAATTTTAAACTTATTGGTGTAAGGTGATATTTTAATGTCTCAATATGATCTAACTAAAATCTGTTTAGATCGCACTACCCAATGGCCCATTGTTATAGGATAAGTCTCTTCATTGAATGACACAATTTCAGAGTGTGTATGTGTCTAAAAATATTATTGCATTAAATTGCGATCCTAATAAAATAATATTTGTAAAAAGTGAATGGAAAAGTTGGAAATTGACTCTGGAAAACCTGGAAAAGTTAAGGAATTAAAATATAGTTTAGCTGGACACCCTTATTACATTTGATCAAAATAGGTGTTGTATTTCTCAAGTTTCAGGATTTTGTAGGCTCTTTAACCTGATTAATTAATCCTTAAGTTTGGATATGTTAGTGCATTTTTGAGGCAAATGATGTGAATAAAAAAAATGTGTTAACTTACATGAGATCTGAAGGTTGGAAATACCTAAAAGTTTATATATGATCACAAGCGAGATGAATCCACCTAATCTTGCCAATAATTAATTTGTTTGGGAATATAACTTGTGTCTAAAAGTGATAGTGCACGGCTTTATACATTATGTGAAATTTGTGTTGTTTTTTGGTCATTCGTTTATATTTTAATGGAAACTTACATGCTTATGTTTGAATACATAAATGTTGTTTGTTTTTAACTATTTATTATATAATTTATTTGAAAGTGTTATTATTTAAATCAAAAAATCTGTTTCTAAATGTGTTAAACTTAGTGTTGATTCTTATGTTAATCCTTGTCTTTTACAATTATTCGCCTACTTTATTCTAATAATTAAAATTTCATAAAAAATTATTTTTTATCATTATTAATAACTAGCAATCCCGCACGTTGTGACCATCAACAGATATAATGCATTGCCATGTGCTGCCATCTACAGATTCAAAATGAAACATCTCTTAATCTTGTTGTCTTTCTCTGTTTTCTCCTTGTCGATTTCGTACACATTTTTTTTTCCGGGGAGGATGCGGCATATTTTATTACAGATATCTCTGAAACTTAATTCTAAACCTAATTAAAAAGCTAATTAAAAATATAAAAATTCAGCTTCGAGATCCATATCGCACACATACACTTCTTTTTATTATTATAGATGGTTCATAAGATACATTATACCTATTAAATTAATATTTTTGTGTATAGCCCAAATAGGTTGTAAGATGTGCTGACACAAAAAAAGTATTTTTATTTATATTTGAAGGGACTAGTGATATTTTTAAACTATGGGTGATTATGACTAGGTTAATACTAAATCTCCAATTTGACGGAGCTTTTCTTGACCATACTTATTGATTTTAAACACGTTCAAAGAAAAAATATTACTAATTTCAAACAATTTTGGCAAAGCCAATTGAAAATAGATTGGTCACATTAAATCCTTTTTGTGATTAGTGAAATTATTTGGATCAGATAATGTAAAATAGTTGTTTCATTACTCTACTCTCAAACTACTATCAGATAACTCGTCTATTTTTTCATTTATGACTTTATTCATGGTCAAAGTATAGCATTGAAACTTACAGTTTTATCTATTAGCTTCAATATGAAATATTCACACTGACTAAAAGTACAGTGGTTATTGATAGATGGCATTACAATAACTTATTAAAGTTAAATGTCAGTTCATACCTGTGCCAGGTAATGGGTTGAATTGACAGTGGCAATGTGTTTTTAAACTGACTTAGTCCTTTAGACTAGAAAATATCTATATTATTGATTACATCTGTATTATTCATTTCAGTGATATTTATAAAAGATATTTCTGTGGGGAAAATGTGTGAATTTGTTATTATTACATAAATAATGAATAGAATATTAATATCATCTATGCTTTAAAAAAACTAAATATCTGCATTGCTAGTCATGCGATTATGCAATATACTTTGTGTTATTGGCTCTTCCCATCTCTTTCTTGGCCTTTCTCGCAGTATTTGTCCTACATACTTCATCTCGGTCATTCTCTTTGGCATCATCCTCTTCTTCTTATCCTTATTAAATGTGCATACAATCGGTCTTGCTTTCTCTTCTATCATGTACTGCCTATACTCCCAATCTTTCTTGGATTTTTCATTCTTTATCCTGTTTCTTCTTGTGACAGCTAACAAGCTCCTCACAAACTTCATTTCCATCACCTCCACTTTCCTACATTCAATGTCCATGTTTCTGCTGGATATTTGATAGTGAATACAAAGTACGCCTTATCAAGAGCACTTATCTTCTCCATAGCAGGACTCTACCACACCTATAGATCAACTCCCCCTCCTTCCCTCTTCTTATTAGATCCTCTCTACTTCCACCCTTTGCCTCAATCATGCTGCCAATATATTTTACATTCTGTACTTTTCTCAGCTCTACTCCATCAAACTTTATAGCTTTATTAGTTAAGCCTTACCTTCTTCCTTGTCATTACCGTCACTTCACACTTGGTCATGCTAAATTTTATTCCACACTCTTTCACTTTCTCATTTCATTCCTATAGCTGTTCCTGTACTTCCTCTTCCTTCTCCCCACATACCAACAAATCATTGGCAGACATCGTTGATCTCATTCTTTCCTCCCTGAGCTTCCTTGCCACTTTATTCATAACCATCAACCATTACAAATAGTATTGGTGAGAGAGCACTCTTATGCATCCCTCCATTTTTTATTTGGAACCACTCCGTCCACACCTTCTCCGCCTTAATACAACTCATGTTATCCTCTTACATACTCTTCACAACTATTCTTTCCACTTCAGCCTCCTCCATCAATTTCCAAGCTTTATTTATATTCACACTATCACATACCTAGTAGTAAACCCTTTAGAGAAGAAAAAAACACTTATCAGTACACCCAACCAGGATTCAAACTCCGATCTTACTGTTACCGGCTATCAAGTCTAAAGCAAGAATGATGCATTATACCATGCGGCCATTGATGAAGGTATTACCATAGTTTAAACAGGGTTGTCCAACTTTAAGCTGGCTAATGGCCTCATTTTATATTCCTAGACAGTATGCAGGCTGCACACATAGAAATTAGGCCTATACAATACTAACCTTTTTAGTTAACTAATATAATACATTAAAAGTGTTATAATAATTAAATACAGTACAGCACATAATATATATAATAAACTATACACAATTTAAATCTGATCGTGTTTAAGGAACTCCTGGATGACGTTATTTTTTTAAAAACTTTCTAATGCATTGCGGGTCGCAAATTATGCTTCCGGGGGCCTCCATTTGGACAGGTCTGGTTTAAAATGACTTGAAGTTTGAAACTATTTCAATAGTGGAAATAATTATGACTTGTTCACAGTGTTCATGACACTTGGTAAATTGTAAACTTGTGTTCTACTTCAATTGAATGTACACACTTTGCTAGTAAAATGTATACCTTTCATAAACAGTAGGAGTGTATGTCCTAAATAAATGCGCTTATGACCTCATTACTACATTACTAGAAGGTGCTTGGAAGGTAGGAATCCTGTTGAGTATCAGTGAGAGTTAAGTCAGTGTTATTTGTTACAGGGTGTGCGTAATGATGCTTCTCTTGACCCTGCAAAAGCTAAGGATTTAGCAGAGCAGCTATACGCAGCAGGTATATTTATGCTTTGATTAGTTTTTTACACCATAAAATATACATTATTAACTGTATTTAGTATTTACTCAAATATAAGATTACTCCCCAATTAAAAAAATCACCAATTAAAAAAAAATTAAATCAGTATTTATCTTGCCTACATATACGAAGAGGTTCAATGTGCTTCAAAATTGTATTTATTTTATATGTGTACATGCAGTTTTTATGGAAGGGTAGCAGACTTTTCTAGTTGACCTATGGGGTTAAAGTTGTAACCACGGGTTGGGCTCCTTTTGTTACGAGCCATTCACCGGCCTCGTTTCTTATCTTACGTCAGGGTGTCGTCTGGAAAGCTCTCGTCGATTGTTTTTAGCTATGTTATATTGAATTGCATTGATAGGATGTTACTTTAAGAAAAATACTTATTCACTTGTTGGTATTTATTTAAATGCATACATACTGTATTGTTTGTTACATTATTTAACAATTGAACATGTTGATAATATACATTTTATAACGATAGTTCAAAACATGGCTGTTCCACATGATAATTCAGCGGGAAAGACCAGTTAAAAACACGTCTGTTTCACATGACGATTCACGGGAAAGACCAGTTAAAAACGCGTCTGTTTCACATGACGATTCACGGGAAAGACCAGTTAAAAACACGGCTGTTTCACATGACGATTCAGCGGGAAAGACCAGTTAAAAACACGTCTGTTTCACATGACGATTCAGCGGGAAAGACCAGTTAAAAACACGTCTGTTTCACATGACGATTCAGCGGGGAAGACCAGTTAAAAACACGTCTGTTTCACATGACGATTCAGCGGGGAAGACCAGTTAAAAACACGTCTGTTTCACATGACGATTCAACGGGGAAGACCAGTTAAAAACACGTCTGTTTCACATGACGATTCAACGGGGAAGACCAGTTAAAAACACGTCTGTTTCACATGACGATTCAGCGGGGAAGACCAGTTAAAAAACGTCTGTTTCACATGACGATTCAGCGGGGAAGACCAGTTAAAAACACGTCTGTTTCACATGATGATTCAACGGGGAAGACCAGTTAAAAACACGTCTGTTTCACATGATGATTCAACGGGGAAGACCAGTTAAAAACACGTCTGTTTCACATGACAATTTAGCGGGGAAGACCAGTTCAAAACTATGCCGTCTTTCAAGGCTTGGGTCTGTATTCCCCGTAGTTTTGTACTCTCAAACCCAGGTTACTACTCGATTTGTTTCCATCTACCAATGGGGTTATTTTATCTGAGCAGGAAAACTAAAAATAAGCATGGCTTAACTATGCACCTGCTCTTAAATACTGTATAATACTACCTGGAAATAAACCATGCTTCAAATACATGCAGCTAAAAGAAAGAAAAATAGAAACATGGCTGTCGTTTAGAAAAGATGACTTAATTTAAAATAAATGAAAAGAAGAAAAATGAACATATTTACATTAAAATATGATTTTAAATATTAATAAGGACAGAAAAATCAATGTCATTACAAAGTTTCAATCTCAATAAGTTAGATATAATTTTTTATATTTTAGTTACTCTCACTACATTCACGAACATGTGAAACTCCTGAAATGTTTATGCTTATTTGACTTTATTTTGTTTCTAATGCAACCCTAAGTCTAATCTTTTGGTTGAGTATCATTCAAAATAATATGTTTATCATCAAATTAATAATTAATATAACATGTGCTATATTGTCATAAACTTGTCTGCTATAGGAGAGCTGAAAGTCGGCACAGATGAGGAAGTTTTTAACAGAATTTTGGCACACGAGAGTTTTCCTCAGCTTCGCCTCATATTTGAGGAGTACAAGAATGTAACTGGACGTTCCATTGAGCAGGCTCTTGAGTCGGAAATCTCTGGAGAACTCCTTGAGGCAATGCTCGCTATTGGTAAGTACTTGCTAGATTCCTTCATCAACATTATGGTACTAACACATTCTAAATTATCTGTCTATAATATGATTTCAAAATTATATGCAATATTAAACATGGTTTTATTACAATTAATTTGTTGAAAAATGACACCTGGACACTGGAATTGAACCCAGGACCTTTGGCTTAGTGTGCCATTGCTCTACCACCAAGCCATCCAGGATTAGTATCATACTCATGGATGAACAATGCCGTAATTTTAATAATTTGCAACCTGTGTGTTGATATTCATGTTTATTTATATTAGTCTATTTGAAGTAAAATTAGTCCTAAGAATATTTTTTCTTTCTTTCACCATTTACAAGTTTAACCACCTAATAAATATTCTGAAAATTGAAAAATGACACCTGGACACGGGAATCGAACCCGGGACCTTTGGCTTAGTACGCCAATGTTCTTTAATTCCTTCCATTCTTCTCCTCTCACTTTGTACATTTGAAAAATTGTTACTAATTTAATACAATCATCTGAGCATTTAAACTTATGTTTACGTTTTGTTCAAGAAGTTTGGATGATTGCCAAAGATTTGTATTGGAAACATTTAAAACTCAACCTTTACTGTTTTCAGTTGAGTGTGTTCAAAGTCCCCAAATTACTTTGCCAAACGACTTCACTGGGCCGTGGCAGGTGCTGGTACTAATGATGGAACTCTTATCCGCATCATTGTGAGCCGCAGCGAAATAGATCTTGGGAACATTAAGCGCGAATATGAACGTTTGTATGACAAGACCTTGGAGAGTGCTGTCAAGGTAACCTTTGTCAACCAGACATTATTTATAATTGCTACAAATTTCAATTAAATTAAAAACTTAACAATTTCATAATGAAAACCATAATAGTAAACACTGTAAAGTAATGTAAGTTAATGTGATGAGTAAGGAACTCAACCTGAGAGGATAGTAAGATTAAGGTCGACCTCAATGGTCCTGGGGTAAAATGCTTGCCTCAGGACCTGATGTTTGTGGGTTCAAACCCAGCCAGAGTCGACGGATTTCTCTTGACAGATAACAAACCCTGGCACAACCTCCTTCGAAGGGGAAGTAAAGCCGTCAGTCCTATGTCGATTGTGGCATGTAAAAGAACCCTGGAAGGTATGTGAAGGTAAAATACCTTTCCCAGCAAAATTTAAGGCACTTTTTAGGGTTCTGCGATCATGGGTTTTTTCATTCGAGTCAAACTCGAGCCGAGTATTTATAAAAGCTCCCGAGTTCGAGTATATTCATAACCTTAAAATGTTAAGAATAAATATTTATTTTAAAAGTAAAATAGTATATTTAAAATTTCACCAGTCAAAACAAACATAAAATATAAATATCACATCTTTATAATTTGAGATTTTAAAAATATATTAAAACAACACATTTTCTTAAATTAATAATGACACCCTTTTTATAATAGTAAATACTTTTGAAAAAAAAAAGTTTGAAAAATGGAAATATCGGTTTTTAGATTAGAAACATTTTTAAAAACATGAGTTAAAAATAAGAACAACACTCAAATAAAAATATAATAGAAAAAAATTTATAAGTGAATTCAATACTCATTTCTTTATGGACATTAAAATTTCACTAACAATTATTATTTAAAAAAATGTAATAAAACTTACCTTTTAATGAGTTAATATTTCCCCAAAATATGCTTCTGTAACTTAATTTATCTTATAAGGAAATGTAAGAATCACAGACATTTATCATTTTGTTTAATAGTACTTAATGTAATAATCTTGTGTAATCACATCTTCTGTTCCAATTCCATTTCTTTATGCGCAGTTGCACATGCGCGTTGTATGGGCTCTCACTAGAAATTATCTTATTGAAAAATGTATTTCAATTCAATTTTTATTAATTCTTATAAAAGTTGACGTTCATACTTTTAAATGAAAAATAAGTTGGTTTAAATAATTTTTCTAGTAAACATTACAAATTAGTAATTTAAATGTGGTAAGTTTGGTAAAATATTTATTGTAATGTTGATCAACATTGATTATAGACAGGTTAACCAACATAATTCTATAGCTAAATAGTAACTAAACTAGTACTAGTTTTGAAGTTAAACATAATAAATTAATACAAGTTTTAAAAGTTTAAAAACATTCAATATAATAAATTTTCAATGTTGAATTTTTAAACTAACTGAAATTATTAGTTTAGAAAGGGACCACGTAATAGTAGTAAAAATAATGAATATTCAATTATATAGTTATTTATTTAGTTATTTTAATTTTTATTGCTTTGTTATAGCAATAGACGTATACAACTTCAATCAAGGATAATTCAAAATGGATGACAATATTGCACAAGATTACTGATCGAAAGTAGTTTTAAATCTTTATTACGTTATTAATGTGAAAATTGATATTGATATTAACAATTTGTTAAGTTACTGAATGAACTATAAGTGAAAATGCAGATATTATCTAAATTAAATAGCCTATGCTTACCCTTGCGTTTTAAAAATGGATTATTATGTACATCAAGAGCAAGCTCGAAAGTGATGAGCCTACAAAACTTTTGAACTCAATCTCGAGCTTAAATCTGAGTACTCACAGAGTACTAACACTTTGCTTTTGCTCATAGAAATTCTCATGTTCAGATATAATCAGTCGGTTCAGAAAGTGCATGTTAAATACCTCAAATAAATGAAAAAATATGAAAATGAGTTAGATTAAGCCATGTTAAAAAATAAATGAACTTATTTCTTCATATAAATAGAAAAACACAAACATAAAAAAAAGTTTTGAAAGATAGATTTTTCCAAAAATGGTTTGCATTTGTAAAGATGATCAGAGTTTGGAAGTTTTAAGAGTAAAGAAACTAAGAAACAAGTTTATCTGTTTTCTTTTAAGAACTAAACTAACTATCCTTCCAGGATGGCTTTCTACTCTATCACTTTTTATTTCATTCAGCATTTTCTAGAGATGGGTCAAATCCACTATTTCTCTAATTAAAATCTACATTTTATTATTGAATCTTGAATCTAAATCCTAGCAAATTGTTAGAAATTTTAATGATTTACAAATAGACCTACATTACACATTATAGGCCTAAACTCTAAATTAAGATTTATTTCCATCATTCTTTCAATTTTAATCAACCCCAGCCACACCTCACAAAATACAAGTTATAATCCAGCCAAATTAAACAATTTAGACTCATATTATTGTTTAAAAATCAAATCATTCAACATTTGAGTGTCTTTTAGTTATTTTTAAAAGTGTTGAAAGAATGAGTTAAGTTTCTAAAAAAAACATGTGAAATAAACAAACAGATTAGGCCTAGTTACCTTTTGATAAACTTTAATCAACATTTAAGGATTATAATTAGAGATGGGGCGAATCCACTATTTCTCGAATCCGAATATACATTTTATTTTCGAATCTCGAATCTCAAATCCGAATCCTAGCAAATTATTAAAATTATTATTATTATTAGCACCGCGTCTTACTACCCGTTCGGGTTATACGCACTTACGCTAATGTGCAATGGTAGGGTGATTATGAGATGAAATGGAGGACCTACAGTTTAACGTGGAATCGAACCACAGTGGAGGCCTGGCATTCCTCACATTCACAAGTTGTCATTAATACACATCTTGTCAGAGGTGAAGAAAGGGTTTGGCAATCAGCTAGATCTGTGCCGTGACCAAGGATTGAACCCTGGACCCTCAGCACAGAAGTCTGACACCTTACTCCTAGACCACCAGGTCACCAATTGTTAGAAATTTTAATTATTTACAAATAGACCTACATTACACAATATAGGCCTAAACTGTAAATTAAGATTTATTTCAATCATGCTTTCAATTTTAATCAACCCCAACCACCCCTCGCAAAATACAGGTTAAAATCCAGCCAAATTAAACAATCTAGACTCATATTATTGTTTGAAAATCAAATCAATCAAAATTTGAGTGTCTTTTAGTTATTTTTAAAAGTGTTGTTAGAATGAGTTGAGTTTCTAAGAAAGCATGTGAAATAAACAGATTAGGCCTAGCTATCCTTTGATCAACTTTAATCATCATTGAAAGATTATAATTTATTTTAGTAAGAAAGTAAAAATACAAACGGATATTTTTAATAAAGACTAAAACAACATGCTTAACAATTAAACATACATTGGAAATAGTGAAATCATTAACGCCTAAGTATGTTCTATTATTATTTTATTATTATATCCACTATCTATCTTCGCGTAGAAAACAAGAAATATATTCAATTCTTGCGATATATCTATTTCTGAGAATACATTCTATTTAAAACACGAACATAATTTCGACTCCAATATGTTCATTCCCATTTTATAAGGCAGGACTACATTTGAATATTTTTACAATTACTTCAATAACATATTTAAAAAAATAATAAACTCTTAATTAAAATCAATTTAAAAACAAATTATGAATTAGCAAGTCGTTATTTGATTCTTAAAACTCGAGACCGGTACTAAGTGATCAGATTACCAGAATCGATTTTAAACAAACAATCGATATACAATACGTAAGCCGGTAGGCGTAAATAAACAGTTTTATCGATGTCTCACTGTCAAGAGTATTTATTTTTCATGAAACCTAACAAAATGTCTAACTTAAGGATCGTATGCAATAAATTGGGGTTATTTGCATAGTTGTAGATAATTAAAACCAGTTGGGTACTAAGAATTAACAGTATCTTTATTTTAATCATCACTCTCAGGAGTAAACATAATATACATCATGGCGGCCGACTTTGTATTGTTTGTAATGGCAGCTGACTTTGTATTATGTGTAATGTGTTCTTATTTCTGTTTAAAAAAAGCAGTAATTCGTTTTATTTCGAGTTTATTTGTAATTCTGGTTTTGATTTTCGGTTTTTGAAGAGTTTTAATGTGTTGATTAAAGTATATACAAGATCGTTCGTGAGGTGAAAGTTTTAGAAGTGAGCATATGCCGAAACGGTCGAGTCAAAGTTTCCCATAGAGGCGGGAGGGTAGGGTAGTAGACACATAAGATTTTCCACACCTAACAAAAATTTTTTTTTAATAATGATTTTATTCATGCAAATCTCTTGTCCGACAAAATAAAGATTACGGATTAAGTTGTGCTTTTCAAGTAGGCCTAACTAAGTTAATTTTTGAATTCAAAATATGCTTTGTTTATGAGGTGAAAGATTCGACCATCGAATCCAGTAAAACATTGAATCCTCAAATCTCGAATACTTGTCAGGATTCGGTGGATTCGAAGATTCGAGTGGCCCATCTCTAATTATAATTTATTTTAATAAGAAAGCAAAAATAAAAATACATATTTTTTTAATAAAGACTAAAACAGCATGCTTAACAATTAATTAATGTTGTAAATAGTGAACTCAATAATGCCTTAAGTATGTTTTATTATTATTTGCTTATATATCTATTATCTATCTTTGCATAGAAAACAAGAAATATACTTGATTCTTGCGATATATCGATTTTTGAGAATGCATTTTATTTAAAACACAAACATATTTTTGACTCTTGAAATATGTTCATTCCCATTTTATTAGGCAGGACTAAGTTTGAATATTTTTACAATTACTTCAATAACATATTTTTTTTTAAAAACTCTTGGTTAAAATCAATTTAAAAACAAATTATGAATTAGCAAGTTGTTATTTGATTCTTAAAACTCATAGCGCTTACTAAGTGATCAGATTACCTGAATCGATTCCAAACAAACAATCGATATACAATACGTAGACCGGTAGGCACAAATAAAAAGTTTTATCGGTTTCCGACTGTTGACAGTATTTATTTTTCATGAAACCCAACAATATATAACTTAAGGATCATAATATGCAATAAATTGGGGTTCTTTGCATAGTTGTAGATAGTTAAAACCAGTTGGGTAGTAAGAATTAACAGAATCTTTATTTAATCATCACTCTGGCAAGTAAACATAACATACGTCATGGCGGCCGACTTTGTATCGTGTATAATGGTGGCTGACTTTGTATCATGCGTAATGTGTTCTTATTTCTGTTAAAAAAAAGCCTTAATTTGTTTTATTTATTTCGAGTTTATTTGTAATTCTAATTTTGATTTTCAGTTTTTGAAGAGTTTTAAAGTGTTCATTAAAATATTTACAAGATTGTTCGTGAGGTGAAAATTTAGAAGTGAGCATGCGCTGAAATGGCCGAGTCCAAGTTTCCCATAAAGGTGGGAGGCTAGGGTATTAGGCACGTTAGATTTTTCACACCTAACATTTTTTTTAAATAATGATTTTATTCATGCTTATCTCTTTTGTCCGGCAAAATAAAGATTACGGATTAAGTTGTGCTTTAGGCCTAACTAAGTAATTTTTTAATTCAAAATATTATGTTTTGTTTATGAGGTGAAAGATTCGACAATCAAGTCCATTAAAACACAGAAATCTCGAATACTTGTCAGGATTCGGTGGATTCGAAGATTCGAGTGGTCCATCTCTAGCATTTTCATAAAAGTTAAATAAAAGAAAATTGATAAACTACTGTTGAACATGTTTTGTAGATTTGCTTTAGTTTTATGTTGATATTATTTGGGTGTGTCCTACTCGTGTGTTACCATATTTAATATTTCACTATAAATGTGTTTAGGATGAAACATCTGGGGACTACAAGCACACACTCGTTGCTTTGATTGGTGGACCTTGAAGCTGTGCACCTTTTTATGAAACATGAATCTCTTCTCTATGGCTTTAGGTGTGCAGGCCAACAATATCCCAACTACTCTTATTTTTTATTGAACATTTTCAAACGGCTTTGGATGAAATTTTCCAATACAAGTACAGTGACTGGTGGAAGTCTTTAGTTCTAAATATGAAACTCCAACAGAAAAACAATATTTATTTAACATAAATAATACATAAAAGACCCTTAGTATTTTTTACTATAAGAAATAATACATTTACTATTTTTAATATGAATCATTCCCAAGTATTAAAATGGATTGTTTAGTATTGAAAATGTTGGATATTGGCATAAATGTTGCTTGAAAAGGCTTAAATATTTGTAATTATCAGGGTATACACATGTAAACTGAATTACTCCTGTTTTGTTTCTTAGAATAATGAATAGTTATAATTTAAATAGCCAAAAGTATTACATGTTCTTTAAACTTTATTTTATATAAATGTGTCAAATTATAAACATATATTTTACAAGCATGTGTTTAGGAATGTTAGTGTCTTGTGCATAAAGTTAGTGCAGTGTTGGTGCTGTTGTGATCTGTAAAAGTGCAATGAGTTTAGCTATGAAATGTTTTCTAAACATTTTTTGTAGATCTGTTACGTAAAATAAAAATATATACCTTGTTGGTTAAAATTCTTTGTTGTGAGTTTATTTGTAATAAAGTGTATGTATATTTAGCAAAGTCCAACTAAGATAAGTAGTACAAGCAACATGAGACATGCTAATAGTTTACTCTTGCTTTAAATTAGGAGGGATAGCCAGCACATTTACCTGAGTGATACTAGAGTAGAAATTATTTGGATAAAACACTAATCAGACACATTTTTAAGGACAAGCTTTCACTGTCACAGGCGGCTTCATCAGGTCAAGAGATTAGATTAATTTCCTTGGTTTGATTTCAAGGTTGATTGTCAAGAGCCGATTGTTTTTCAGTTATAATTTCAATGTATGTATGGCAACACTTGGCTTAAATATATAGAGATAAAAATTAAAAGTTGTGTTATATAATAGTGTTTTTATTAATTTTGTGAAAAACAATAATAAAAAATAAGTGTGCTGGTTGGAAGGAGTGGAATTCACCTGAGGTTAAGGTCAGGGGTAGGGTTGAGTGATTCAAGGATTTTTACATCTAGATAAATGTCTCCATTAAACCAGTACTCTCTATTTTGTTAACAACCAAGATCTCTGATCATTAAAGAAACTACCAAGTCTAGAATTAGGCTGTGGGGGTGTTGCAGGGAAATGAACCCGAGATTTGTTTGCATTTGGGTTGAATAGGTGGGTATGTAAATGTAGTTTTACAAGTAAACTGTGCAAAAACTGTACCATATACAATACAAAATTCACTCTCCAGCAACATAGCTAAAATAAATTATTCAATAAAAGGCCACCATAAGTGTGATTATGAAAGCTTCATCTACCAAATGAAATGCAACCAGTGCCAAGCACAATACATTGATCTCGCGACAGGAACACTAAGAAACAGAATGAATGGTCATCAACATAAAACAAAAATGAAAAATAACCCTCTAGCATCAAATCCAGAAACCCATAATTTGGACTTTAATCACTGTTACACCACCAAGATGGTTAAATTCCTCAAAGATAGCTGCAACCCTTCATAACTAAAGATATGGGAACTGGCCCATCAATATATCACCAAATTCAGACTGGCTTTAACCTCAAGCTTAATTAGAAATTATAACTGAAAAACAATCAGCTGTTTACAGTCAAATCAAGAGCATCAGTCTTCTCTCTTGTGCTGTTGAAGCTGTGACACTGTAAGTTTGTCTTTAAATCTGTGTTAGTGTTTTTTAGTGTTCTAGCTAAATTTTCTACTCCAGTATCACCAAGGTAAGTACGCTGGTTATCCCTCCTAATTTAAACCATGATTCAGCCTAGTGTTCTATTCCAAATAGTTAACTCTTAAAGAAAATTGTCTGATATTGGTCCTCTTCAAGAGGTAATGCAAGGTGTACACTTATCGTTCAAGGTGAAACGGCAACCTCTCAGGATTAATGGAATGTACAATACAATTTGCTTTAAACTAATAACACTGATAGATCGTATAAAAGTAAAAGCACTTTAGTAAGTTTAATTGCGCAGTTCTTGACCCTTTCTGAAATGTAATGATGGAGGGAAAATTAGGTTGAAAGATTGAGTGGTATTGACCAATTTTCTTTCGTTATAATTATTATATCATTGTTGAGTGGTGACAGTGCAAAGTGACAGCTGTGTCCTTTTTCCTTTGATTTATCACAAAGGTTACTACTACCAGACTTATCTAAAGGAGGGTAAGGAAAAAAGAGCAGCAATATTCCAAAGACAATGCTTCATAAGTCACATTGTAAAAAAAAAACTAGGTTCAAAAAAAAGTTATAATATAATGGAACACATAATAAAAACCACTCAATTAAATTAAAATATTTTGTGTCTGAAATTTTGAACATTAGACTGTTATTATTGGCTTAGTCAACCAATGAAGCAGGTCACTAGGTAGGCCTACTTTTCTAGATTTTCTGTAGTGAATTGTGTTTTATTTTGAGATTTAATGTTGATTTTTTTATAATTTGAAAAGCTGAGTTCTACTTCCATTTTGTCAAGGGACTAAATTTCATGGTACTTCATTTACATTCAAATTCATTCTGGAACCTATACAACTTGATACCAGCTGATGAGCTTCACATTTCGCCCCCAGATTCTGAAAATATATTTGATGCAACCCGCAATAGCTGCAATGGTATGACCTGGTCTAAGCAGATTAGACAACACCACTTGAGTTACTTGTCCCTTCTTATTCCTTCTCGCTCTTTGATGGTTGGCCTTGAAATCATAAATATGT
This sequence comes from Timema podura, assembly GCA_033556935.1. Lineage (NCBI taxonomy): Eukaryota > Metazoa > Arthropoda > Insecta > Phasmatodea > Timematidae > Timema > Timema podura. Next base: position 75,949,422 of record JAVRXN010000009.1, on the reverse strand, counting down.
CACCAGGGGTTATTGGCATATTTGCTGCCTTCCACCTTTCTCGAGTCATAGTGGCAAGTTTGACGAATGATTACAGGGTTTCTTTCATTGTGCCTGAGTGTACATGTATTTAGAGTGTGCATTGTAATAATTATGGAAAGAAGATTTTATTATTTAAAAAAATGGCCCCACGAAAGTTTAAAAATGGTGGGAGGCATGTAAAAAGCAAAAGAAATAAGCATTCCAAAACAATGATACGCATTTACGAAGAAATTCGGAAGGGTCAAATAGCTGATAATTTAGTGAAACAACTACATGATATATTATATACATTTTCGGAATATTAATTTTCTTACCAATTAGCTATCCAATCTAAAATTATGACTGGTAATTAATTCTTAACATATTCACTATAGTAATATATTTTTTATTGTGAAGTATGTTTTGAGTTCTTTCAAAACTGCCATATGGGTTTGTACAAATTGGCATTCATTAATGTATGAATAAAATTGTATGACTATGGCTACATATGGCCTAACTTTAATAGGTTTGGGATAAATTTGGTATGTACAAAGGCAGTAGCAGATACAGAAAAAAAATTCATGAGGGGTACCATGATACAATTATTATTATTATTATTTAGCACCGTGTCTTACTACTTTTGGATTATATGCTTTAAGTACTAATTATGCTAATGAGTAAGGGATTGGAAAGGTTGAATATAGATGAAGTGAACCCACATTTGCATGGAAAATCATTTAGGAAAACTAACCCGGTGTTTCCGAATGAGATTCGAACCTCGATCTCGTTCTCGGCAGTCTAGCTCAACACGAATTTAGCGTGATAACTAATTATGCCATCGAGGTGGGTACCATGATACAAATACTGTAATTATATTACTACTGTGAATCCTTTTTAAAAAAATGGGCTTTTAGTATTTACCAATCTTAAAAACAAACTAAAAAAATATATAATAAGTTGTACAAAGAGTTTGTTTTTCAATATATAATAATAATTAAATTTCTCAGAACATGAAGATTAACATTTTATATGTTTTATATATGAGGTTGCAGCAGTGAAAGTCATGTATTTAGTTTTATAAAATGTTAATTTTCAAATTTAATGTTCAGTTGAATTATTTGAGAGAAGTGAATAAGTTAACAAAAGTTTACAAAAACCCTAATTGAAGATTTTTCGAATGTTTTCTGTATGCCACCAATTTTTGTTTTGTTTTTGTATCCAAAGAGAATTTTGATAATCTTCAAAATGTCAAGCGAGCACGTTCTCCAGTGCCCCTACCCTGGACTGCCACTGTTGACATAGGCATCCATCGAGAACCCAATTTTTTTTATCTTCCTCAGACTTGCCAATTTGTAAATATTGGCTGTCCAAGGATTTAAAAGAATCATTTCAGGCATGTTTGTTGTTTCAAAAATGACATTTACAGTTTAACTCAAACTTTAAAACTAGATAGTCCTACACTCCATTACTAATTATTCAAGGCTAAATTATTAAAATATAAAGAATTTTTATGATTGTATAACAATTACAAACTAACCAAATGGACCACTTTTATGAAAATTGGTATGCTTTAGAAGATGTGTCATAAGATATTTAAAAAGTATATGAAAATTAACTTTAATATTTTGAAATATATTGTAGGGGAGGCCACATTTTGAACACACAAAATAAATAAAAATAATGGATCCAAACGTAAAGTCACTACACTAATAGCGACTCCCTAGCTAATTATTTGTTTTTTTGTTTCAATAGGCCACCGAAGCAGGTAAAAAAGTAGATTAACAATAAATTGTGTACAAACAGTGGCGGGCCCAGAAAAATATGACAAGAGGGGCAGCATGATTCAAATAATTATACTGTTAACATACCCTAGTTCTTTCTAAATATATTAATCTGTTGGCTATATATAAACGCAAAATTCCTCACTCACTCATCACTACATCTCCTACTTCCCGAATAGCTAGAAGGTTGAGATTTGGCATAGCTGTATATCAGACTACAAATTAGAAATGAGAAATTTAAAAATTGGGGTCTAGGTAAAGGGAAGGTGAGGCTATTATTAGAGAGAAAAAAAGAGCTAACAATTAAAATTTTGCAGACAGGTAGAAAGACAACTCTGGGCAAATAAAAAAATCTTAAAATTTGAAATTTCTAAGAGTTAATTGGAAAAAAAGGTTTGGGGAGGTTCAACATTTCAAAAACTAATAGTAAACAACTACTTTCCAGTATAGTAGAACACAAATTCAGCAGGCTGGTGAAAAAAAAAAGTAATAATTAAATATAAAGACAACTCCAGATAACCATATTTATTTTAAAATTCGAAATTTATATATATATGAATTGTTTAAATGGGAAGAGGTGATAATCTAAAATTTCCAAAACTAATAGAAACAATTACTTTTCCGTGTGGTATGAAACTAAAATTGAGCAAGAAAGTATAAAGAACACTTCAAATAACCAAAGAAGGACCTAAGATTTTAAAGAAAAGAAAAAATAGGGAAAGAGGGAGGGCAGTTAAGTAAAAAAACACTTTTTGATGAGGTAGAAAATTTAAATTGGCTAGGAATGGGAAGGATTACTCCAATAACAAAATAAATTTTAAATATTTACTATTTATAAAGAGGGCTGGTAAGATGGGGGTTTTCAAAACTCCCAAAACTAAAACTATAAATTACTTTTCAGTGTAGTCGAAGATTGAAATTGGTCAGGCGGGTATTAGGATCACCCGTAACAGCCATCAATGTCTGATCTTTAAATTTCTAATGATTAAGCAGTAGATGGGTAAGGGGGGGTTTCCCTCATAATTCCACTAACTTTATAAAAACACTTTTTGGTGTGATATAAAATAGAAGTTTGACACATAAGTTAATCGACATTCTCGGAGAGCCGAATGTTGTCTGAACATACCTGACAAAACAACAAAGCAAAATCATGTCATTGACAGCTACATGAGCTAGTATCTCTATATGGACCATTTAACAATCTTATAAGTGACAGTCACAAGCTTTTTGTTTTATTAAATGTTAATACTAAACTTTATATTCAGTTCTTTAAATGAGAGAAGCTAAGTCTACATAAACTTATTGAAATTTCCGCGATTACTATATGGCAAACATCAAGCTAAAATCCTTGCGAGGCTCATTTGGGTCAGTGTTGGTTCAGTATTGGAAACCAGTGGCCTAGTCTATTGTGAGAGTGACTCTTAGCTTAGATCAGTATTCTCAAACTCAAATTGGTCGAAGAGCCAGAATCGGATTCACAAACTTGTGACGTGTTGCAGACCACAACCATAAACAAACGTTACTTCTCTATGGCATTGGGAGCTCTATAAATTTCATTGCCGTGCTGCACCTATCTCTATCTTGAGCTAGTTCTATCCAGTCCACCTCATTACACCCTATCTCTTTCGGTCCATCTGTGCCTAGGTCTTCCCAATGGTCTATTCCAATTGAATTTACTAGTTAATTATCCTGAACACGGTTCTAGATCACATCTGGAAAATATATATATTTTTTAATATTTTAGCTGTACATTTAATGGTTTTAAATATATAGTATAAAATAACTAATATAGAATCATATTGGTGGGAACGTAGACTAAACATGAGACTAATTTGGTCTTATTTTCTGTTGATGGGAGGTTGTAGTTTGAATCCCACCCGGATCTACTGAGGGAGGTTTTCATAATTTTTTAACAGTGTGTCTCCACCCAAATATGAATACCTATTCTCTAAATTCTATCTTACCCATCCCCCACACCCAACATGATTAAAATGTGTGTATTGAGAACGAGCAGTTAGCTTGCAGCACGCACCCCGAGAGACCAATGCAGCGAGTCAGTAGTTCATACATGTTTATATTTAACGTGCAAAGACCACCACTTCAGCTCAATGGCGAAGTCTAGCACCCCAGGACATCTAGGCCCAGGGCAGTTTCTAGGTCGGCACCTAAAAAGCTCCAACCTCTCACCCAGAAGTGTGAGATGATCTGAATCAGGCGAGAATTAACTCCTCCTCCCCTACCAATCACTCACTGGTTGGACCGACACTTGGGGACTAGTGCCTTTCACCTATCCAGGGTGGTAGCCGGAGCTATTTACTCCACTCACAGAAGCGACCTTTAGATCCCCATTGTAACCTTGTTACAACATGAAAGAGAAAGGATTGTTTTGGCTCACCATTTCTGCCCCATTTGGCTGGTCTGCAACGAGGCTCCACACTACGTACGCATCACGGCTCGACTTGTATCCAACTAAGGGGCCGTGGTTCGATGCTCGCCTCCAAGCCCGCCTCGCTCAAGAGAAACGAACAAGAGACTGTCTGCATGCGCAGATCTGTGCGCGCCGACAAAAGTGTTTTGGTGTTAATGGTCTACTGACCGGCGTGCAATTTAAATAATATCCAGATCGAGTGAGCATGTTCCAGAAACAGTGCACTCCCCTCACCCCTCTTCCCATCCGTGCTTCCCGCGCTGTGAGAACACGTGATTCAAACTATGTGTATATAATGGCAGATCTCTATAGCGAAGACACACATTTCTCTGCATTCTTTTGGTGAGATACTTAGAGTTTAATTAAGATTTAGTTTATTTACATCAAAATTCTGTTTGGTTTATGATGGATTCTAAATTACTGTTTCGGCAATATAAACATTAGATGTAGCTTTTATTATTTTTTATGGGACTGCAGGATTTTCCCTAGATGTCATAGTTGCGCAGTCGAACTTAATGCAATTATTGTATAGGCTAACTCGTCTTGTCGCTTCACGGATGGTTCGAAATTTATAACTCCACCATCTTGGTATGCGAGCTACCTTTTGGGATCTTGTTGAATAATGGCATTACTTGTCAAATTTAAGAATTTTAGTCTATTGAAGATCTCTACTTGTTGTTCAAATCTGGGGCCGCGAGCCCGCGCTCTTAGCTTGTTAATTATGTTAGTCGTTAGGTTAGTTAACTTTGAAGATCTTCTAATATGTATCTTTGTTACTTTTTATTCCACCTTGTAATGGCTATTAAGATGAACCGTTTGCCTAGGGTACTTTGTCTTTTACAGTAGTAATTGGAGAGTCACTAATGGTGACTAGTATATATCTTTATGATAGCTCTTTTTGGTCTGCAGGTTATCATTTCAATACTTAATTTATTATGGTTATACTTCGCATTTTGAACAGGGTCAATTTAAATAGATTTTGTTTGTAAATTCTTTGGTCGGCCATCTTAAATGATTTGGGGCACAACCCCAGAACACTATTTCGGCTTTGTTTGTTATGGTCATTTGGTATTATTGTCAGCAACTAACGCTGAGAGTGTGTCTCTCTCTTCAGAGTGTTATTTATTGAATGAATAAAAAAAACTCTTGTAATCAACTGCCTTTTATTTTATGGTAATATGGACCACCCAAATTAAAAGGGGGGATTACACCACTCTTTCCGTGTGTATAGGAATGGGATTAAGTCTATTGCGCATGGGAAAGTAATTCCACTACTCATGCGTACGAGTGGAGGCACCCATGATCTAGCACAGCGGTTCCCAAAGTGTGCTCCGCAAAGCATCTCCAAGTGCTCTGTGAATAGATTTGAAATACAAATAAATAAAACGTGACAAGATATCAAAACTGTGAATTTGTGTATCCATGAACGTGTATAGGTAAGTATTGGGTAGAAATTATTTACAGACTGCACTCGGTGAAACCAACAGAGAGACTAGAGGATGCCGCCATTTCACTCCATCTCTCTGAGAACTTCGCCACGTTTTCAGATACGATTGTTTGCTTCGACACCTTTCCAGAACTGGTTTGGAAGTTTCTATTGCATATTAAAAACTCATTTCTTCGCACCTTCAGCCAGTTGAAGTTCTGTCAGTATACAGTCGCGAGTCGAAACAAATCAAGTAGCAGTGCAATGTTATTTATTTGAATTTCGGAAAAGCCAACCTGGCATAGGAGCAGTATAAGTGCTTGAATGATTTGACATCAGATTCTGCTGTAAAAGAGAATTTTGCATTTAAGCAGTCACTATCAGAATTTTGATGTCAGCTACGAGACGAATTTGAAGTTTTGTCAGATAGAGTGAAAATAATCCTTCCCTTTGCAATGACTTACTTGTGTGGATCAGGATTCTCTGCCTATGTGTCTACTAAAACAAAATATCCCGGCTCAACGCAGAGCCAGATATTCAGTTGCAGCTGTCCCAAATTCAACAAGATATAGCCACATTGTGCAAATCAAAACATAGCAGTCCCATCCATCTCATTGGAATTTAAGTTCACGACCTATACTCTATCGTTAGTTAATTTTTTTGCAGCCATAAAAATGGTTTTAACACTATCTGTGTGGGTAACAACATATTGTGGATTTACATTACCTGCTTTAAATTCTTTATCGAATGTGTTGCTTTAGGTTAATTTATGTTTTTGGTGGTTGTTTTGCGTTTATGTAGTTAAATTCCTTATTTCTCGGAAATTAAGGGAGAAAATAATTTATAATGAAATAAAACTTGATGTTTAATACGCCCAAATGTTTAAACATTCGTTTCCATCATGAATACTGCTGTAATTCGGTTTAGTATCTATCTATGTAGAGTCTATGTGAAAATATTGTCGCCCTTATACCAAGACACTTATGTGCAAAATTGTTGTTTTGAGAAAACAATATTTAAAGTTACAATTTTCAATGGCTTTCAATAGGAAAAATTAAGTTTGGATCAAAATTTAAGCTATTTAGAAATCTAAAAATAATTCGTGCTTTTACTATACGATAAAATATTAAAAACTTTAAAAAATGCAGTTAGGTAACTATAGCAAAAATGAATGTGCATGCCTTTAGCATCAAAGCAACTATAGTACTCCGTGACAAATTTCTTTCCTGAAAAGTGCTCTGCGATTCAAAAAGTTTGGGAGCCGCTGATCTAGCACATGCACTACTAACTGTCCAAGTTATCACCGAAGCTCTAAAACTGCTCACTGCACGACCGGCAAGGCCTAGGCCTGCCACCGCGATCACTCTTCAGTGACCACACTTCACTGCCCCACATAGTCCAACCCATATCTGGGCCGCCACCACGAGTAAACTCATGACGTGGTAATGATTCATACAATCAGATTATCACAGACGACTGTCTACCAGCCACTTCATGCCCCCTTTACCCCTTGCCTTTCCAACCATTCCAACGATTTTAACAGCCCGCTTGAACACACAATTTTTTGTTGTCAATGGCATGGACCGGTGACATCCAAACTCACCATAGCCTCAGCGACATAAACACTCTCTATAGGACTTCTCTCGAAATAAGCTCTGTTCATATAACCTTAAGTTTGAGTTGATTTTCTAACAATTTTTAGCCTAAAAAAGCATTTTATTTATCGACTTTTATACTGAAATACAACTTTTTACATAGTAAAATCTAATCATTATTTAACATATTCAGGTTTTAAAGCTTCTGAAAATAATTTATATAAATAACAAAGAAGCATAATAAAAAATTCTAAACATAATAAAAATTAAAAAAAAGTCTATTAGACTGACATTAATTTATCATTTTTTTATTGTGACAGAGAAATTAAACTCTTGAGATATTAATTAGATTAATTCACATTGTAATTTGTTTAAATCTTAAGCAACAAAATTAAAAGTTAGTTTGGAACAATGTAGTAAAAGTAATGAAACCAGAATTTAAATTGCAATACATCCATATTGATTATTAAACCTTTTATCAAAATCATTCACAATCAAAGCCAGTATTTACACATCCATGACATATTAAAATAGTATTGCCTGCTTTTTTAAAAAACTGAGCATTTATTTAAATTTACAAAAATATACCCTTGAAGAATAATGTACAATTTTTATCTGGAGTAAAAAGCTTTAGACAATAGTGCCAAAATAGTAACTACAATTTTTCATCAGACTCCATGGATTTCAAAATTATATTTTTATTGATACTCAAAAACATTATTTTTCTATATATATATTAGTTTGGCTTTTCAGTTTTCTTGATGAAGTCTTTATAACGCTGGATGACTGCATCCAGTGATTTCCGTGGATTGTGAGATTTGGGTTGATCTTTGTTTGGGTCCTGGTTAAATTCCATTTCACGAGCATCTTCTCCAAGTTCTGATGGTTGCACGTTGGGTGCAAAAGACTGTATGCTCACCTCCGCAGAACTACTCTGCAGTTCATAGCACAACGAAGTATCGTTGTCTTCATTTCCTGGCAATTAAAGACAATACATATATAATTTTATTGCTATAAAGTAGTGGCGGGAACAAAGGCAAAGTCAGAGACTATTCAGCAATGAACCTAATTTTGTGAGTGTATTGATTTAATAATTTCACTAGAGAATTCAGGATTTATGTTTCTTTCGACTCCAATTCTTAAACGTTTTTTTTTTTACTTGTACACTGCTATCCGATAACCCATTTATTGCTTTAGTCATGGTCAGAGTATAGCATTGAACTGATAGCTCCATTTATCAGCTTCAATGTGAAGTATTTGTATCGACTAAAAGATCAGTGGATTTATGGATAGATGATATTACAACAACTTATTGCAATGAAATGTCAATTCTCGCTCACACCAGAGAATGTTTGGTAAAGTTTTACAATTAACAATTTAAATCTTTTTTCCATTCATCCAACCTCAACTTACACATATGTTATTGATTTATATACCGAAAACAATTTGTTTGGGAAACTAAAAAGTGTAAATAAAATAAAAATATATGTCTATATGTCAAACACAGCCATGTTTAGATTGTGCCAAGATCACTAGAGCATAAAGGTTATGCATGTTGGGAAACATTTACATTTTCCAGTACTATGAAACTGCAAAATAGCTAATATTGGTAACAATGAAAAATTATCAAATTCTGAACATCCTGTTGTTTATACCAAAACTTTCATTTACTGGGATTTGAGACCTAAGAATTGAAGTACATAAAATTGTGATATTAAGATAGATAAGAATTGAAAAAATGGAGTTGACATCTTGTTATTTGATCTAAAGTTGTAAAAATAGCTTATAAAAACCTAAATTCACTTACCAACAAATTGTGAATCAGTAAAAGGCTCAGTGAATTTGTAAGGCTTTCTAGAGGATTCCTGGAAATAAAAGAAAATTAATATCAGCACTACAAACTAATATGATAGCTAAGTCTTATAGACAGTGGCTCTTTTTCAAACAAACGCCATAAACTGTTTCCAGCCTGTGGCCGGATCAGTTTAGTAAAATTCCTCCTAATTTGTCTTTCCTAACACACTTTCTGTTATCTGCTCCTCCCATCTTTTTCTTGGTCTCCCATGTGGTCTTTTTACTACAAATGGCAATATCATAATTTTCTTTGGCATCCTTTCCTTCTCCATCCTCATTAAAGGCCCATAGCATCTCAGTCTTTCATCTACTATTTCATGTACTCCTTGTACCTCCACTCTTTCCCAGATAACGTCAATCCAAATCTTGTTTCTCCTCGTGACAGCTAACATGATCCTTACAAAGTTCATTCCCATGGACTCCACTTTCCTAGTTTCTCTTACATTCAATGTCAATGTTTCTGCTGCATATGTGACAATTGGTACAAAGTACAATACTTCCCTACTACATAGCAGGGCTCTTACACACCTATAAAACAATTCCACCTATTGACCTTTTATTAGATCCCCTCTACTCCCAAACTAACACTATGATACAAAGTATTTCCTTTGAGATAATTAATATGTTATCATTTTCATTAAATAAGATTTTTTGCAATAGTATATTATTATTATTATTATAATTATAAATTAATTAATAATTAATAATATAATTATTATTATTATTATTATTATTATTAGCACCGGTCTTATTCCGTTCGGGTTATACGCAAATGGGCATTATCAAAGTAGTCTTAGCCAATCCATATAAAATCAAGAATGTTTTCAATTATCTTCAATGACTCTTTTATTTCGGGATGGGAACGGAATGGGAAATTAGCCAACATATCGGGATTCGAGACGGGAAAATCTTAGATTTAAAATATCTTGTTTTCTAAACTAATATGGAAAGACTTGTTAAAGCTATAATATTATTAAAACCCGCTTAAGTGGCTGCATGGTCTAATGCCCCACTCTCCAATGGACTAACTAACGATGACGGGGATATTTAATTTGAATATGACTATTATTATATTATAGCTATATATACATGATTTTATTTTCTAACCCGACAGAGATCTGAGCCCTGATCATTCAATACTATACACTCACACACTTCAGGGCCTGGATTCACTAACGGGAGCAATTCTGCTCCGGCACAACTTTGCACCCAAATACTCCCAAAGATGCGCATTATTATTTACTCCATTTCTGTATTCACTAAACAAGGCGCAAACTGGTGAGAAGATTATGGTGACATCACCATAACCGTAATCAATTTCACTCTTTTCAACCAATCCTTGTGAAGAATTTACTTTCAAAGTCAAGGCTACTTTATTTTAAATCCCTAATGAAAATGACAGCAAATACAAAGCTTTCAAAATATTTTGCTTGTAAACTAGCAATAAAATTAGAAGCGGCCTCTTTCTGGGTGCTTTACAAAAACAAATTAGTACATTATTTAGTAATTATTAATAGTATTAGTTTAAAGCTTAAGTTACATTAATAAAACATTTATAGAAACTTTAAAACTTATATTAAAGCTATACTAACTGCCATATTTAGTGACGAGATGACTTTGGACTTGGAGGAATACAAACCTCTTTGGATCAAGACAAAGATTACACATTTCGTGGTTTTGTTTTATAATAATGCAAGAAATGCGATTGCGTTGTTTGAATGTAAAATTTCAACAAAAAAGTTAAGTAATTGCTTTGTTACCACTATATAAATTGAAACAAATATTGTGCTCGACAGACGTATGTTATTTAATTTCTTTATTATTAATTGGATTACAGTTAACTAATTATTGTATTTTAAGCCATAACGATGATATGCCGCCATTTAAATGTATTGAAGTGACAGTTGTGATTTTAATAGTTGCGCCTACTCTTGTAAAGGTGGCAAATAAAAGGAGCAACTTTGCTCTCAAATTACGCCTGCTTCTTTTAGTGAATAGGGATCTGGGCACACCTTTCAAACTTGCGCTGGGCAACTATTTGCTCCCGTTAGTGAATCCAGGCCCAGTTGTTCTACTTGACTGAGCTATCTGGGATATCCTTACCAGCATGACATTAAACTATATAAAACGTCCAGGGCTTAGTAGGTAGAAAGGACAGCGCATAAAACTGTACAACCAAAGGTTCAAGTCTTGTTCGGGTGCGTCATTTTCTATTTTTCAACACACCTATATTTACACACACACACACAACAACACACACACACACACACACACCAGTGGTGTCGTGTCAGAGCAAGCAAGGCAAGCAGTGCTTGCCTTTGCTTGAAGATAAGTAATTATGTTATTTTATTTTAGGTTTGAAAAATATTCTTCAAGCATCAATGTGTTTGAAAGAAATTTTCCCGCACATACCAGTGACTGTAACATGCATGTAAGACGTGCACTAGTCCATTATATGGTGGTTGAAAGTCTATATTTTTTCGTCTTTCAACCCATAGCTCTACCTAGTTTAGTTCTTATTTGTGACGTCATAGATTTAGGATTGGATGAAGGGAAGAGCGGTGGGACTCAGGTAGGAATGTAAGCAACAAAGTTGCAACTTTTCAACAACGAAGATATGCACCAAGGTTGAAGACTAGAACCGAAGAAACTGAAAGATACTATCACATACCCCTCTCAAAACACAGAAGTGACAAAAGTAAAAATTTAATCGGGTGGGAATAGAATTAAAGAAGTTTTGCGTAAATTTACTGACCCTGGCCCATGCCTATGTATCTTTTGTGGAGTTTGTTGCAGCAGGTTCTTTTACAGGAGTTTATAAAACTGTGTGAACTTGTGGCAACAATCCCAGCATCATCAGTTGAGAGATCATTTTCAACATTAAAAAGAGTAAAAACATCTTCCAGAAATACTATGGGACAAAATAGATTTTTTGGTTTGACACTATTTTCAATTGAAAAGGGTATGCTTTTTAAAATGAGGAATGGACTTTCATGAAAGAGTCATAGCACAGTTGTATATAAGGAGAGAGGATGGACTTGACTTACAAACACTAGAAAAAAATATGGTGAGTATAAGATCATTGATATAGGCCTACATATATAAAATTTCATTTAATATCTAAAAATAATCAAATAAACCAAATATGCTGCAGGTTGCAATATAAGTGAAAATTTAAAAATATATAATTTTTTATTACTTATATTATGTATAATTAATGTAATTAACTAACACACAGTTGGTTTACATTTAAATATAAACATAAAATTTTTATGTATACTTAATTTAAAAACTGTCAGCCTTAAAGGAGGCAGAATCGGGGTGGGAGACACAGGTGGGAATTTCTCCTCATTTGTTAAAATAAAGGGGGGAAGATATGTTCTCCCCCACTACCACCGCATCCTCTTAAATATGCACTATATGGATTCTAGTGTGCCTTATGTAAATCACGGAAAAGGACACCCAAACCCACAATTATCATAAAAAAAAAACCAAATGAGTTATCTTCTGGAAGTATATAAATTTTTTTTTAATTCAGGAGGGGGACCCTGGATCCCCTCCAAATCCCCCTTCCCAGCTTGTCTAAGAATTTTGGTCACGAGACGCTACTGATACACGCACAAACACACACACAATATATTGATGAAGAAATTACCTCTCCTAAACCATCCCAGAAACTGTCTCCAGCCCCTTCATATCGCAGTGGGCGTGCTGTGTGTGTCTTCTTGCTTGTCGAACAGACTTGCTTGAGGGGGGCAGCTCTATGGTTGCGCACACTAGTGCTCACGCTGAGCTGCCTTGGTTGCGAAGAAATGTGACTAGTGTCCGGAACGTTAAAGCAGGAATAATCTTGTCTCGGGGCTGGACCTTTTCTTTTGAAAAGATCAGGAAGGGGCCCTATCAAGAAAGAGTCCCAGAGTCACGAAAAGATAAGCATTATATCCCTATGGCTAAGTAGATTTTTGGTTCAATTCTGGGTGGTTTGACAAAGACATTTACTATTGGTATATAGCCTGAGTGTTTAATATCAGCAGTTAAAGTTTGTTTGCTATATGCTGATATAATTTATTTATAAAGTGTGGGTTGAATAATTTAAGTATATGATCACATTGAGAACACAGATTGGGGTTGATAATGTAAAGATTATTGCAAACAATATATAATTTGACAGAGTTAGTGACTTTAAATAGTGAGGAAAAATTTAAACTTGCAATAACAATATTAGGTTGGAAATTAGAAAAAGAGATGACAGTTGGGAAATGCATGCTATTACTCGGCCAGTATTGTTGACATCTTGCATGCTTTTAAGAAATGTAAAACTCAGAATATACAAAACAATAAGTTTACTGGTTGTTCTCTATGGGTGTGAAACGTGGTCTCTTACCTTACATGATGAATAAATGTAGAGTGTTCAAAAATAAGGTGCTTAGGAAGATATTTGATTCAAAAAAGGGATGAGGCTATTGGGGAGTGGGGGAGGTTACAAAATGATGAGTTATATGCCCTGTACTCATCACAAGACATTGTTAGGATAATCAAGTCTAATAGATTATGGTGGGCAGAACATGAAACGCAAATGGAAGATTCTAGAACCTTGTTAAGGGTACTGACTGGCAAACTCAATGGGAAGAAACCATTGGAAAGATCTAGACGCAGATGGGAGGATAACATTAGAATGAACCTGAAAGAGAGATAGGTGTAATGAGGTGGAATGGATAGAACTAGCTCAAGATAGAGATATGTGATGTACTTTTGTAGGTGTAACCTGAACTTTTGAGTTCCTAATGTCATGCAAATAAAATCATTAAAGCATCAGGAAGTAAAATAAATAGTCCTATTATTTTTTAAGTCCCAATTTTAATATCAAATGTTTGAAAAAAATAATATTTTATTCTTATCTACCTTCATTTGGATAAATAAGGCTTGAGTCATCATCATCATCATCCTCCATAGTACAGTCCAGTGGAGGAATTGGCTTCAAAGATATTTTTGAATCCGGAGAAAACATAGCAAAATTAAAGTCATCTTTATCTCCATTGATGTCTGAAGACACAAAATAGTTTTATTAACTAAAACAATGAATATTTAAAAATAACACAAATTAGCAATAGTCAAACATATATTTTAAATACACTGAAGAAAGTGTTAATGGATACTTGTGTGTAAGTCTGAAGTGAAGTAGTGAAGTGGTAATGTGGCAAAGGGGTGAAAGGGAGGGTAACGAGGTTGGTATAACAGTGGAGGGGGGGAGAGAAAAAACAAAAGTATTAAAAATATAGTTAATAGCACAAAGAATTAAATTGATTTGTCTCAACAAGAGTACATACAGGTTCTGTGATGACTAAGAAGAAGGCTTCAGTACTACACTCTACACAAAATCTCGATCTTCCTGTGATACCACCTGTGACATCACCAAACATTTTGCCACACAACACTCCTCAATACTAGCCCTAAAACTAGGGACATGCGAGACTTGAAAATATCGAAATAAAATTAAAGAAAAAAAAATCCGATCTCGTCTCAAAAGTTAAAAAATGAATCTCAAAAATTCGAAATAATGCCCTAAGAAATTAAAAAAACAAATCAGTAATTTATTATTTCCAATAATACCCACAATAACCCAAAAACAGCTTTCATTAAGAAATGTTTGGTTGTATTGTTTTTCAATGTCAAACTTTGATAATACTTACACCAAAATTAAACGGTTTCATCATAACTACCTATCACTATTTTATTAATTACATTTAAAATGTGTATAAGTTATATCTCAAGTGTTTGAATGTATAAGACAGTCTAGAGCAAGCGCCAGCTCAAATGTCAAAAAATAACTCTATAAACTATATATTTACTTTAATAAATATAATTTATTTTTTTTACTTTCAAAAGGACGTTTTCTCGTCTTGTTCTCGTGTCTCAATACTTTTTTATATTCTTGTCTCGAAATGAAAAAACGTTTTCACATATACCTAGCTAAAACATTTTGATACCACAGCATTTCAACTAGACTGGCAGCACTACCAAGATCTAACCTCTTATAGTCTCCATTTTAAGGTTTAATATCCGATTGGGTCCATCACATCTATTGTTTAAGTGTAAGAGAAGATGGTAGCTTTAACTTAATGTTATTTTATCCCATTTCTGGTCTCCATTATAACAGATAATTGTTCTAATGGCGAAATAAGTGATGAGCTCCATAAATGTAATCCATCTGTGTCTCCCCCTTAAAGCAGGAAGGGGTTAACACATTTTCAAGCATTCGAAGATGATCCTGCAGACACAACTCTTTAAGGCAGCATGTTAAAACCTTCAGATCATGGTAGGGATTCTCCTCATATGATCATGTGGTACCAAAACCCAGCCTCACTTTAAAGAAGCATTTGTTTGCTTCCCAAACCCCCACTGCTTGTGTGCAAATAAGAAAACATTTACCATATAAAGATAGCAAAGTCGAGCATCATTACCATCCAATTATAAATCTGCTCTAAATCTATTTCCCAAGTCAAGGAGTAGGGCTGTACACCTGCCCTCCAATCCTTGCCACATCTCCAAAACAATTGTCCCTAGCCACCCTTTTTCCGAATTATGACACCATACAAAATTCAAATAAGCAACAGACTCCAACATTTAAACACACTTTCTTTAAATCCAACATTTTGATTCCCGACAGCCACACCACAGTTATAAACCAGAACCTGTAATATAAAATATTAAGATGTAAGGGTGTGCGAAGTACACTTTTTCAATTCGAAGCAAGCTCGAATCTAATATATGAAATATTCTCAAAACCTAATCAAAGTTCGAATATTTTCTTTTAGTTGTTGTATGCATGAAAAAATATTATATTGTTGTTATTTAAATTTCTTGGAAAATGTTTTATTGCACAAATGTTTGTTATTTTTCATATTACTCTGACAAATCAAGTTACTATCCCAACATGAAATTTTATTTCTTCAATTTTTTTAAATATAAATATTAATCCATAAAGTATAAAACAGCTTAGAATGGCTATAATTGAACATAAATTGAGTATTTTAGCTGTCAATACTTTTATTGGAAGCTTCAAAGCCAAGATGAAGCAGATGTTTTTAAAGCTTCGCATAATCCTATAAAAGGACGGAAAACCACAAGAACCCCAATTAGATCCAGATTGAACATCACAGCTTTATGTTAATTCTCAATGACTATTTTAATTCAGAACTATCCCGCATCCGACCAAAAATTTGCAAAGACATGGATCATTGGGTAAAGCACAAATTAAATGCCATGCTGGGTCTAGCTTACTTGGGCTAAATACAACAAACATAACACCCAGTGTCAAAAACATCAATGGGTGATATTGCACAGAGGACAACTACTGGCTTTTCCCTCTAAATTGTTTTTCTTCTTCTTGAGCTTTATCACCAGTGAAACATCTTTTAAATATTCATTGTTTCATTCATGGCTGATAAGTACACCTGCATACACTAATTACACAAAATCTTGTAAACCCACCTGAAGTGGAATTTTCAATAATTTTATTCATGGCGGCCCAATACATCTTCATATACCCATCATACATTTCTTCTAGCTCTAGAGCAGTTTGAGCCGTCTTGTTGATCCATGAGTCTATAACCGACTGACACCTGTCGATTTGTTCAGAAAGCCTGGGAGTCTCTTGTTGTACACTGGAAAGTTCCTCTAGAGTGGTCTTGATAGAACCCAACTGCTTTCGAAACATGTCAGTCAGTGATACACAGTTGGGTTGAACAGTGCCCTATAGGTTATCAGGAAAAGGACAACTTATATCAGGAATTTGAAAATAAAAACTATCAAAACAAACAAGAAAAGTTTAAAAATGTTAAGAGTGTTTGAAATTGGTGAACAAGTAGGCTATTATGTTTTACTTTTCATGTTAAAAAAATGAATTAAAAAAGCGCTCCTAAGTTTCTCATATGTTTAAAGACATTCCCACAAAAATAAGCAAATGGGTTGTGAATTATCTCCGCATTAAAAAAAATACATTATTCCTTAGCTATTCAAGTTAAAATCAGCTTGGTGTTAAATGCAAAAATGCAGGATAAAATTAAATATGTATATCTCATTTGGTATTTTAATTTTTAAATTTTTAATTTATCTGTCATAATGAAGGCTAATGCATGTTGACTGGAACAGCTAATGTCTCTTGCTAAGAAATCTAAACCTGGACAATAGTTACAAACTTGTTTTATTTGGTGTCACAATAAAATGTTGAAGTGAATTTACCTCCTCTTTAGAGTCAAGCATAAGATGTTGCCTGGAAAGCCAAACAGGGGAAGTAGAGTCCTCTGCATGTTTGAAATACTTCAACACTGTACGAAAATTGTCAACAAAACCCTGGGTGGATTCTAAACTCTTTTGATGGTCTTGCTGCAATACTTCCACCTGGTTGCACATTTCTAAACAAAATAATTAGGTATGCAAACTCCTTGAAACATTGATACCCTTCATTCTTAATATAATTGAGAATCAATATTAATATTGTAATTTTTGATACCTTGATTTTTAGCTCTCAAATGTCAATCAATTAAAGTTCTAGCAATTAAATGAAATGGCAAAATTAAGAATGGTTCATTTATATTTGTTTATTCTGTCCTTTATTAGTTTGCCATTTCATTTAAGTGCTGACAAATTGTAAATGTACTCAACGTAGTTTAATTATCTTACAAAATGAAACATTAAGTTTTATTTTCTATCGATCCTTTATAATTTTTTTCTAATACCACTACTCTCTTCTTCATACAGTTAGAAATATATTTGTGTTGATGAAAAATAATAGGTGCATCATGATATCGTAGCATGCATACCCGATATATATATATATAAAATTTCTTAGCAGTCAGCATCATTATCACTGTCCTAAAATAGCTAAAGATGGATTGAATTCAAACCTTGAACAGGGCTGTGGAGTCTGAATCAATTTTGGGTGAAGTCAGAGTTGATAAAAATATAATGACTAACTCTGGTTTCAAAATAAGAATTTATAACAATATTATGGTAACTATATAATAATTTTATATTTTTTTTATCCTTTAGGACCAATATTTGTGATTTGGATTGACAAATTTGTTTAAATATACATTCACAATGTCAAAGAAGCTTCCCATAATGTCATTTGTATTTGAACATGTTACTGCAGTAAATTTGTCATTACCAATTAATTTACTTTAGCTATTTCCAAAGGAGTCTGAGTCAGACAGTAGGAAAATAGAGGAGTCGTAGTTGAAAGCTTGGTGTAATGACTCCACAGCCCTGATCTTGAATCAAAACTTAGAAAACATGCCAAACATAATACAAATACTTTACTTACTCTAGGGCACTAGGAACTCGAAAGTTCATTGCACACTTATAATTATGCCATACATCCCTATCCTAAGATAGTTCTATCCATACTTCAGTACATTAATTCTCAAGTTGCTGTAGAAAAAAATATTTTTTTTTTACATCCATTACTGTTTTCAGCCTATGGCCTGGGTCAGTTTTTTTTGTTCAAACCATATATTTTCCACTACCGGTTTGCTAGGTCTGTCGTAGCTTCATATACCTTATAATCTAACTAAAGACTAGGACAGGCACAACATCCAGTCCCCAGCCATTAATTCATCACTGTAAAAGGGTAAACCCACAGTCCACCAATGATAAATATTTCGGCCATCTCGGGAATAGAACTCGGGACCCTTAGCTCAGTAGAGAGACACACTACCGACTGAGCTAAGGTGTCGGACTGATATGATTACTAAATGTAAATAATTTTTTGTTATATTGCATCATTAATACATTCAGTTAAAGGGTTCCTGTTATGGTGGGCACCTGGCCTTATCGTTGAGATAATCGAGTTTGATTTGTTGGAAACGAGAAGGTTGTGGTTCAAATCCCACCTGGGTGTCTGCAGGCACCTGGTTTTTTCTTATTTTACTCCAAACAAATGTGAGTACTTTTCCTAAAGTCTACTGACATCATCCCTATTTCATTACTGTAATTGAACTGTACAGGGGACAAAGCGGGAAAGCCATATTACACAAATTTTCCAGCACGACGACTTTTATATCTCAAACCCTGTAAAGACCCTAGCAAATACCTTTTTTTAAATTAATATTAATATGACAGAGACCAGCTCCTAACCATGATCTAAAGTGGATTAGAGCGGTATCATGATTGTCTAAGAAATGTCAGTACTAGCTCAATTCAAGTTAAAATTAGATTTTCCCCCTTTTTTACCTGTACCCTTAAATTAATAAAATTATGTGCAACCCAAATGTGTTGTGAAACTTGGTAAAAAAAACAGATTTAAAAAAGTCATTTATTTAGTGCAATTCTTGCTATAACAACTTTTCAAGGAAATTATAAGGTTTTTTTTTTACTAGACTAATTGAAATACCTGTAATTATGTCTTCATCCTCAACATTACAAAGTCTCTCTTTGAGCTCTGTCGGTAGGGGTAATAGTTTGACCAGAGCTTCCAAAGACTCTTTGCCCTGTACAATCCTCCTCCTGATTTTCTCTTTCTCTTCCAGTAATTCCCTGTAAATATACCATCAAACAATCTTCAATCTAGATAAACATGTTTTTCAGACAAATATACTTAGTATTGTGGTGCATAATAAGTGTGTGTGTGCAAACAAGGCACTTGTTGACATTTAAAACCAATGAGAGTAAATTATATTTATTTATCTAATAATAACTCATTCAACTCTTTAAAAAAAATCCTTTTTTTGAAATTGAGATGTTTTAAGTAAAAAAAATTAAGAAAAAAATATTTCCTAAAGGATTCAGGTATTCAAGGGTCCCATCCTTAATTAAAACCTAACTATATAAATTAAAGGAAATTTTTTGTTAGTTTTGAAAAATGAGTATGTTTTAAAATTAAGATACAGCTAATTAAAATATTAAAATAAAATTTAAAATATCTCTTTTAAAAATGTCAGTAGCACTAATAACGGTGCTAGTCTTGCATACCCATGATTATATGGACTAGTTTTTTAATTCAATGCTGTATGTGCAAACTGTAAATTTTATTTTTAAATGGTGAATAAATGTTTACGATGGTGAGATTGATAGACAGGTGAATATATCTCAGAGTAGTTGGATGTATGTGGACAATTGCAAAGAATGAAGTAATATCCAAAGAGGAAAAGATGGCAATATATAAATATGTTTTGAAGCCATAATTGTTTTATGGATTTGAAGCATGGGTTTGTCAAGAGAAACACAAGAGCAAGGTGAATGCAGTTGGAATGAGATATCTAAGAAATGTATGTGGAAAAACTCGTAAGGACAAAGTCAGTAATGAATGGGTATTGAAAGAGTGCGGTTTGAAAGGGAATCTATTAGGTCGATGTAAAAGAAGTATCTTTTGTTGGTTTGGGCATGTTGAGAGGATGAATGTGGATCGAGTGACAAAGAAAATATATGAAGGTAGAGTGTGTGGCTCAAAAGGAAGGGGTAGGCCATGTAAAATATGGCTAGATGTTGTTTAAGCAAAGGGATTATGCAAGGATAAGGAAGTGTGGAGAAATTTAGTGAGGATGGATTAAGAATGAAGTTGGGTTTTTTTAGCTACATGCGGTTTCTTGCCTATAAGGGAATGGCGTGATTAGATATATATGTATTAATTTGATGAGCAATTTTTGTTCATATTCCAAGAAAATCGTGTTTTATTAAATTCTTCTTCTTAAAGGCTTTACCTAAAGGCTGTTTGAAAACAGCAAGCCAAGCTAGAAAAGTTCTAATGACCTTGCCCAATGCATATGGGAATGTATCACACCACCTTTTCCCTCACCCACAAATATAGGTCAATGAATTTGGGTGTTTACATCCCAGGGCCTGCTGAATATGAATCATAAACAAAGCAGTGTTTCAACTACTGAAGAAATATTCTAGATCACAAAGATTATTTTTAAATCTAATTTAGTATAGTGTAATCACACGGCCTAAATTGTGAGGTGTGCCTGTTTAATATTGTTGTGCTCTGGATTGTAAATGATAAAACGAGTATTGCAAGAAGTTGTGATTTTCTTGTAAACAAAAAGAATATAATATAACTGATAACATAAAAAGACTTTCAGCATTCCTTACCCTAAGCCAAGCAAGGACTCAGAATAAAAAGTTGTTTATCCAGCTAACATGGCTAACTAATCACCATCGAGTCTAGGGAGGGTTCACTCTACCCATTTTGGGTCTACGCAGGTTAGGATGCTGAGACATTAGTTCCTATATTGGAGGGCTACCGTTTGAGCCCAGGGTATCGAGGTTCAACAACCGTGTAGGATCACCTTCGTTCTGCCACATGCTTTTAAATAGTCTTTTAAATTCTTTCATATCTTTTAATATCGCTTATCAACACCAAGTTTTGTAATAGTCATAGTAGTATAAATAAAAACCACAAAAACCCAAGCCAAACATCAATTACAAACCCACACAATCATATATCCCCCCCTACCCTATAACATTTGCTTTAGTTATGTTATTGTTCTTTTGTGGAAGGTGTTATTAGTTACGTATCAAGTTTAATATTGTGTCGCCACTTGTTATAATATCCTTTTGTAGCATGTTAAATGCACCCCGTTGGAACGCCATTTGTTATATTATCCTTTTATAGCTCCTCGGTTGGAAGTAATTTATTATAGTTTATATTATGCCCCACAGTAAGTCGTCATTTCTATTGCGCAACAGTGCGCTTTACTTATGATGCCTCCTTTGTCTTATCACTTAACCAAGAGAAATGATAACACTTTGCATAAAATTTAATATTACTTTATTCCGTTAAAAGAAAAAACATGTTTATGTTTTTATTTAAATTGAAATGCGATCATGTCGAGGGCCTAGCGACTAATTATCACCGAGCGCTTAAAATATGTCCATTTAAGACCGAACACACGTCCGTCTGTAATCACGACTGATTTCACAGTGAAGAAGAAATTTCAAAACTACTGTATATATCCCAGCTCAATAGAAGCTTCTAGAAGGGACATTTTCTAACGGTGAATTGCACACCTACAAACTCAAAAAATATACTTCCTGCGTGGAGAACATTCTTCCAAAACAGGAAATTACTTTAAAAGGTCTTAACTTGGTTGGATTTCGTAAAAAAGGCATTAACTGAGGTTGTCCATTAAGTGCTGCCATCTCTGACCTCTGAGTAAAACAAACTAATAAATTATTTAGAGGAAGACGTGATTTAAGCGCCAAGTAATAGATTACGAAATTTAAATAAAGTAAAATATGTTTAATTATATGTAAAATTAGAATGATAAAAAAATGTTTGAATATATAAATAATTAGAACGATAATATGGTCAATGCTTTCAAATACTCCTTATGGTCAAATCAATTACATTACAACCCCCACAATCCTTGGCAACAACACATCCTGACAACCAAAGGTCCACATTTGGAAGGGTGGTGACAATAGTAATATTATATAAGATAAGTACATATAATATTTGTAAAATAATAGTTTACGTAACAAACTAAAAATTATACACTAAATAAATATTGAATTATGTTTATGCATTCTAGGCACATGTACCATCATGTATTTGGCTACCATATTTACTGCCCATGGATTATACACGAATAGGAATAGAAGAGAGTTAAGAGTCACAATTAATTGTAGTAGACAGTGTTTCTTGTTTTTTCTTTAGTATGAGATATTTATGGAGTATTAACCACATCATTTTGGTTGTTTGAAAGTCATAGTTTTTTGCGGCATTTATTATCGAATTAATGTATTAGTTATTGTGATTTTTTATAGTATATATCAAAAAATCCCAAAAGCTAGGATTGTAATTTCACCGTTTCAATGATTTAGTAGAAAAAGGTATGAATAATGAATAAGGAAATAAAACTTAAATGTTACATTCAAAAGTAACTTAATATTTTGTATAAACAACTTCACATCAATTAATCAAGATAAGATTATCAAGATTCCAAAGTAAATTAATATTTTGTACAAACACCTACACATCAAGTAGTCAAGATAATCTTGACTAATTTATGTGGAGTGTTTTATACAAAATATTAAGTTACTTTTGAATATAACATTTATGTTTTTCCTTATTTATTAATCTTAAATTTTTCTTTACCAACAATTAACCATGAATATTATTAAAAGAAAAAGGTATAATAAAATCTCTTCCATATGATTTTCTTACAGCAAAAGATATGTACATATGTCTTAGCACTAAACCAATGATGTAGCGATGGTGTATTGATGAGAGGAAATCTCCCCTTTGTTACCTTTATCACAGTTTATGTATCTAGATAGCTTCTGGACAGGGACATCGCACAAAATATATTTGGGGAAGAGAGGGGTGGGGTGAAACAATGAATTTCCCAGCTCTATTACTTAAATTTGAAAAATTCCCAAGTGACCAAGTAAAAAGGGTAAAGGTAAGAACAAGGGGGGTGGGGGTCAAGCTGTTTTTGAGGGGTGGCGATTGGTTTTCTTAAGGCTCCTTCAAATATAAATTTAATAATTTTAGCTACCGTGATCAATATGAAACCTTAGCTCAGTCGGTAGAGGGACTGTCTATTTAGCTAAGGGTCCTGGGTTTAGTTCCTGGCATGGCCGAAAAATTTATCTTAAATAAAAGTAATAAATTTGTATAATATCCTAAAATATTTTAGTATCAATAGAAAAAAATATGTTTTAATGAAAAATAATTGGTTACTATACTTTTACTTTTTTTTATATACATCAAATTCTGTTTACAGCCTGTGGCCTGGGTCAGTTTTTTATTAAAGCTATATATTTTCCACTACTGGCTGTCTAGGCCTAGCGTAGCTTCATATGCCTTATAATCTAACTTAAGACTAAGACAGTCATAGCATCCAGTCCCCAATAGAGATGACATTTAGAGGCTATAGTACTTCAAAATATAGTGTTTTAAGAGAAGAGTGGGTTATATGAAGGGGGAGGAGGAACGAGGTTGGGGGGGTTTTAGATAGGAAGCACGATGGGTGGGGGGAGGGGGGAGAGAAATGTCGAATCAACCTTAAAATTATTTAAATTAATTTATTGATGACAAAAAATTTAAGTATGATTTATGAACATAACAGGTCTACAAAGGCTTGCATTCATTTGTTTCTTTACTACTTTTTTTAGACATTGTGTCTTACTACCCATTCAGATTATATGCTTTGTACTAATTATGCTAATGTGTTAAGTATGATTAAGGTTGAATATAGAAGAATTGCACCCATATTGGCGTGGAGTGAGAGTGGAAAACCATTTAGGAAAACCTCTATCAGTGCACTCGACCGGGATAAAACTCCAATCGCCCTGTCTATTGCGAGAGTAGGGCGATAGACTATGAGGCCACCGAAACAGGTGTTTTTTTTACTAATACTACTACTATCACTACCATTGATTGTTATTACTGTTATTTTTATTTACTATTTAATCATTTAAAATTATTTTAAAGAAATTATAATTGAGAATTTTCCAGAAAAGATATAGCCTAGGGAAAATTTTATGTCTCACATATCTAGTCCTCAGCCGTCAATTTATCAATGTGAAAGGGTAAACTCATATTTCATCAACGATCAATTTTTCAGCCATGCCAATAATTTCTAGATTGAAAAATTAAAATAATTTGAGCTATAGTAACTAATAAGACTTTTTTTTAGTAAACTTGTGATTAGTAGTTGAAAAATTAATTATGATTCAATTATTCAGCCATTGGCCCACCTCATTGTTAAAAATTATTATTCAATTTGATAGAGTCTTAAGACAAAATTAATGAAAATAAAATTGGGTGTGAAAATTTGGCTATAAGCAGCCCTTCATTGTCCTTCCCACCTTGACACTGTCCAAGAGAAACACAAACACATTCTTGCTTTCTGAGAAAGAAGTTAAAAAAAGAGTAATTTTATTTCAAAATATAAATAATTATGGTGCTGGACCTAGATTATATCAAACAAGAACATATGTTAGAAAGTTACAACCACCTTTCTTGCTCCTGAAAATCGGACAAGCATTTGTTTAAGCTTTCCTGCCCATTCTGCAGCACTTTGACATTTTCTTCCGTCAAAGAGGCTAAGTAACCAATAGTATGACCAGAGCTTGAGGACCCGAGATCTGGGTAAATTTCCACTTCTATTCCTGCACAGATAGAATTACTTTAATAGACTGGGATTGAGCTGCCTGCATCTTTTCTCTATGAGTCACCCAAGCATCAATACCAGAATGAGCAACTACTGAAAAACTTTGGTATATTTAATATAAATTAGCAATACTCAAAGAATTAACAAACAAGCAACCCATAAGTTTTTTAAAAGATGCAACAATAATAATGTTATGATAAGCCGTGATTTTTATAGGAATCCCATTTTTGACCACCAAGATTGATTGAAAGTCACTGAAATTTGGCATTGTATAGATATATCTTATTTTATTTATCAGTAAAAAAGTTATCAAAAATGTCCAATAAAACATCCTTGTGGATTATGGTATAGTAATTTTTCTTTACATGGTTAACTAAACATATTAGGAATATAAATACAATTATAATATTTTTACTTGCGCCAATGTGGCAACTTGAGTTTCCAGATTTCAAATAACAGGCTTCCTAAAAAAATTAGACTGTAGCTGCCACTTTCTTCACACAATCAATATACAAGCTCCAGATTTGGTTGCAACTTTTTTTAGTTAAAAAATGTATTCCCAATAAATCAATTTAATTATCAAACATTAAATAGGCCCTAGTGTATATAAAAGTGACAAACCTTCTGCAGAAAGGTCTAGTTGATTTTTAAGGCGAAACAATTATTACTACTACTATTATTATTATTATTATCATCATCATCATCAGCAGCAGCACTGCGTCTTACTACCCATTCAGGTTATACGAACTTACGCTAATGTGTAATGGTAGGGTTATTGTGAGATGAAATGGAGGACCTACAGTTTAACGTGGGATCCGAACCACGGTGGAGGCCTGGCATTCCTCACATTCACAAGTTGTGATTAATACACATCTTGTCAGAGGTGAAGGAAGGGTTTGGCATTCAGATAAATCTGTGTCAGGACTGAGGAATGAACCTCGGGCCACCATCACAGAGGTCTGATACCTCACCCCTAGACCACCAAGTCACCCGCGAAACAAATAATAGGCTTATTGCAAGTGTCTATCAGTCACACAAGAGAGGAACAAGCTAATTAAGGAAATAATGTATTTTTAAATATACCTTAAATATGCCTGCTAGAGAAGAAACCACACTGTAGGGAAAATAATAACCTTAATGGATTCAATTAGGGATTGAACTACAGTCTCTAAACTCAAGAGTTTAGCATGTTTGTGGGAACCAAACTTTGTTCATATGCTCTACTAAGTTATATTACTTAAGTAATAATTAATGATTCTTACCATCCCTACGAAGAGATTGCACTTGAGCAAACAAACTCAGTTTCCAGATTAAGTTCGCAATTCGATCTCCACCTGGACTCTGAAGATGTGAGGTTAAAATATGTGGTAACTGCGCTTCTGGGAAGTTCTGATTGTATAAAAACAAAAATGTAAGAATAAGCAACAACTGGTCAATTTATCAAAATGCCAGTATTTTTAAACCAGCAATGTTTTACAAATTTTAATTTTTAATGGTGTGTTTAAATTTAAGTCTATTAATGATTTAAAATCAAGGAATTAGGGAGTGATTGGCGAGGAATGAATAGGAAATTAGCTGAACCGTACAAGTACTATACTCATTAGGAAATGAAAAAAAATATATTTTAAAAAACAAACCTCGAAACATATGGTCAGACTTAAACATAAAATCAAGAAAAATACACCGTCTTACAAGCAACTATGCTAGAATTACAATTCAAGTTTAACTAACCAAAAGGGCTAATACCATAATGTGAAGTTACTATTTTATGTGATAAGATGCAATAAAGTAAATTGTGAAAGGATATATTAAATAAGTGCTAGAGCAAGTTACCGAGCGAGCATAATTGTTAAGTTTAATTTGACTTATTTAATAAAAACTATACATAGCATGTGTAAAAAATAAATTATAACAATAAGTGATTGACTTATTTTTATTGTTTGAACATAGAATTATATTATAGAAGTAATGTACCTACCTTGCTTAATTTGCTTATAACAGCACAAATCTGCGTTCTGAATTGTTTGTCTTGCATTTGACCCAAATATGGTGCAGGTATACTAAGCTCTTTCATCATTTTGGGGTCAATTATCTCCAATAAAAAGATGACTACTTTGAAGAATTGCTTTGCATTTGGAAGACAAAACATTCCCTGAAAAAAAATATTGTTTTAGTGAAACTTTTTATATAATAATTATTTGTGCCCACTAGATAATTGAGGAATGTTCTCAGGATATAAAAAACACATTAAGATTGTATGTGATATTTTACAAATATAGAATCCACATAGCAGGCTATAATATTCCAATCAACATTCTTAGAGAAAATATCAGTAGGGTTTATTCTGGTCATGTTTAATACTATGTACAGAGAGGTGTAAATGCAAGAGAGGAAGAGGGGGTAGAACACTTCTCCTTCTGATTTATCATGGTTCTTCCCAACCTGTATGACTGGTTTTAAAAAAGTACCATTGATAAAATGCGTTAAATATACTAAATGAAATCAATATATTAAAAGTGCAGTTTGTATGGGGTCTTAATTAGTGGCACCCAACTAGCGTTGAGTCATTGTATAGTATAATAGACACAATGTGCACTATTCTCAACAATTCTCATCTCCGTAAACTCTCGACTATCACTTGGAGCTCAAGATTTAAGGTGGGAGTGTAGGGCACAAAATAAAGGGAAGTTTTTTCAGTTTTTATATCAAAATTTTTTTTGGTCACAGACAAACAAAGAGTTTAATTTTCTTCACATGGTGGCCTCAACAGTTCTTTAATATCTGTCGAGGGTGTCCCGGAATTTAATGACAATTTTTTTCTCTTCACTTAAAAAGTTTGTCATCTAATGGTTCACATAATGCTGCTATGCTCATGACAGATATTCAACAACTGTTGTAATGATACTTTTTTGGACCCCTCTCATATCTTCAAAAAGTCATGAATGAAGTGTATTTTTCTTTAAAGAACTGTATGTAATGTTTCCTTTTAATACTTCATCCATGAAGAATCACAAGTTTTCAGAAGTAATTTCAATATACTAAGTTTTAAAGAACATCGTACCGAGGTGGAACAAGCAGACGTTCCACACACGGCACACCTAGGAAGAACATCACACCGAGGTGGAACAATGAACAAACGTTCCATACATGGCACATTGAACGGCATACCGATGAAGAACATCACACCGAGGTGGAACAACGAACAGACGTTCCACACACGGCACACTGAACGGCACACCGACTTCATCAATCAAGTTAGTTAAGCCTTCGACAATTTTTTTTAAATTTGATTCACAGGATATACAACTTTGCTTTAGAATTAATACTGTAGAAATATCATTACTGTTTGTAATTATTTATAATTTTGTAAGGAGGGATGGCGGATTCGAAACCAAGTGAGGACAGTGACACCAATAGCTGCTTTGGGGAGACCGAATATGAAAATAGACCAAACAATCAGTTAGGCCTAGAACACTCAGAAGAAGAAATAGGAGAGAGGGATCAAGACAATGTGAAGTCAGTTACAGAGGAAGAGGGACAACATAAGGCAGAACAGGATATGCAAGAAAATGTAATTATTGTCGAAAGTGTTAGAGTAGATGAGGAAGGGCATGAGATAGTAAAGAAACAAACCATGGTGGAACCCGTAAGAAGTTTAGATCAGTTTATGAGTTTGTTACTAAATAGCAATCAAAATTTAAATAATAAAATGGATGCAACTAGGCAGGAAATAGTAGAAACTAATCAGAAAATAGATGCAAGACTCAAAAAATTCAAAGATGAGCTTGATGCTAAAATTGCAACACATAATAGTAATTTTAATGAAAAGATTCAGAAAAGTGAGCAGCATAAAAGCTCCAAGGACAAACAGATCGAACCAGAGACTACGATCCAATCCGAGATCTAACTAGAGACCACGATCCAATCAGAGATGAACCAGAGATTACGATCCAATTCTAAATCGAACCAGGGACTACGATCCAATCCGAGATCGAACAAGAAACTACGATCCAATCCAAGATTGAAAATAAAGAAAACAAGTCTGAGATCGAATCAGAGACTATGTAGCTCGATCTCTAAACTAAAAAGAAAAAAAATAAGGGTTGTTTTAAGTACATCCCACTAAAGGTCTTCGATTCAGAAGGTAATAAAAAAGAATTTAAATTTCGGATGATTTAAATGTACAATTAACAGTGGATTTAATTAAAATTTTAATCTTTAAAGAGTAAAAATTTATTAAAACTTTAGTAACTGTAATTATTATGTAACTGCAACTAGCATGTAACTGTAATTATTACATAACTAAATATTATGTAATATTCAATCCAACTTTAGTAATACTAGTAAATAATGTTTAAAATAAAAATTGTGAGTAAACATTCAAAAGGACAAATTCAGCAAAGCAGAACTAATAATTATTTTCAAAAGTAAACTTAAATGCGTAAAGACACACAACGTCCCCTACATTCCCACTACAAGTCTACAGGTAAACATCTATTGTCTGAAAGGAAGAGGGTATCTCAAGGATATTTATTCAGAAAGACAACAAAAGAATAAAATATAATATTTTTGTGAGTAAGAGTTGAACCCAGTATAACATCTATAAAATCTTTAAGCCCAAAAAAGTTAAATTTTAAACAAATTTGTCATTACACATAATAAATTAACTAAAAGAAATTCCATAGTTCAAAAAGAGGCAAAATAAGAGAACAAATAGATGATAGGAGGTAGGTATGCTTATAGGAGGGGGTATAATCCCTCGGAAGCACGAGGTAGAAGGTTAGGTGGGGGTTGGTAAAGTATCTGTCAGCTGGAGGGTGCATGAAACCCTTGAAGCATGAGAGGAAAGTTTAAAGTGTTGACTGTATAAGAAAATTCTAAGAGTAGGTTATATTTTTGTTATTTGTAAATTATTATTTAGGTAAAAAATGAGTTCAAGTTAAGATAAAATTATGCCAACAGGGCAATTTTGAGTTTAAAAAGAAGTTATATAATTTCAGTTTGAGAGAAAATTTGGGAGATTTGGCTAATTAATTAAGTAATTAGGATCAAACCTAATTAGTAGACGATCTTGGAAAACAGAGTAAATGTATCATTTCACCAATGGTGATTTTTACGTGCGAGTCAAGATAAGGATCTTAATATTTATGTGGGGGTGATTCTAGCGGAGGGCAGTCTTATGAATGATGTTAGTATCAAATAAGGCCAGCCCTATGTTTTCCATCAATGTATGTGATCAGTGTTAAATGGTAAATCTGTATTGAATTTGACAGATAAGTCGGACAGTCAGACAAGTACCGGTAAGGAATTCTCTTCTTCTCTCACGTGTCTTCTCACTCCCTACCATGCGGCATGCACCCACCAGTGCATACTGTCTTCTGCTCATTGCCTATCTCTCTTTCTTTTTACTTCCACCTTTCACTCAGCAGCTCCCAACTAGTAACTGTGTTGGACGCTGTCAATACTGATAATAACGTTCCTAAACAGTTCCACGAGTATCAATAACTGAATTGCCATTCACAATTTTCCTTGCTGAAACCCTCACCAGGTGGAGCAGGTACAAAGCAATATCACACCACACAGCTGGGCTGGCTAGCTCCAGACACTGCTCAGGTGAAGAAGGGTTGGGTGGGGGAAGGGGGTGGTTTACATCATACATGTAAACTGATTCAGCAGTAATAAATAATTATCCTTTATTATTGTGATTTGCATTTGCACTTAGCTGACAGTAATATCATTAATTTACAAGTAAAGTTAAATTTAGAAGACTATTAAAAATGTAAATCTTAAACTATTTATCAGTGATATCAAATAAATAGTTTATAAGAAAATTGTTAGGCTATTATTTTATTTTATTTTATTTTATTTTATTTTATATAAGTAACATAATTAAAACTGATATGTAGTATTTAAATACACAAATCCTCCACTT
The DNA here is from genome assembly GCA_033556935.1 of Timema podura. Taxonomy (NCBI): domain Eukaryota; kingdom Metazoa; phylum Arthropoda; class Insecta; order Phasmatodea; family Timematidae; genus Timema; species Timema podura. The sequence continues at coordinate 75,918,285 of JAVRXN010000009.1, read as the reverse complement.
CCTTCAAAAACAATAAAATAATATCAATATTATTATATCGTTAATATTATGATTATTATTAATATTAATATACTTTGATTGATGACTGTGCAATATTAACCAAGTACAGTAGTAACTAGTAAGTACCAGGCCCTCCAAGTTACTTCTACTGTTCCACTACCAAGTCCAGATACTGGAGTTTGAGCGCTGCCTAGCTGTATCGATAGTGGACCAGTACCGGTAGCTTGGAACCGTTCCAACATTGTAACTGGACCGGTTCGGAACAGGTACATAAAGTATCGGTTTCGACACATCTCTATTTGGTCCCCCTGATATAAATTTGTCAATATAACCTTGCCCAGCTTATAATATTAGGTGAAAGTGGAGGAAGTGTCTTGGTTGTGAATAACCTGTATAGCTGTGATATTAGAGCGGTGGCACGTTAACAGAGACCAAGAGGTTGAATCCCAGAACCTTTTTGAAAAATAATTGTGCAATGTGGGGAGATATTGTATCCACCTAAAAGAAAATTGATCAGTCCAATAAGATTCAAGGAGAACATGTCACAAGTACAACTTGAATCAACTTACCTTAAGTTATATGTTAAATTTTGTGGTCACAAATTATAAAAACCATACATCACTGGGTGTTGCTTTTAATTTAACTATAGTCTAGCTTTATCAAGAATTTATTTTGACAAATTTTTACATACATGTTTCGAAGGAAATCCAAGTAATAGTAAATTAGAATGGATGAGTGAGTGAATTTCTTCCATTTTCTGCAACAATATATCTGAAAATAAGGCCCAATTTTAGAGAAAACAAAACAGGGGAAAAAAAAAGTGGATGGGACACATCTTTCTACCGTGAGACTAATATATTTGTTTGTTTCTAATATTTTAAAAATATACACAATATAAGAGTGATTTACAGAGTAAAAGTTATAGTGTTTTTAAGTTTAATGATGGGTATTAGGAAATTAAAGATGAACGATACTCATCTAAGTCACGAGATATCGCTCAGCCAGGTTTCGTTGAGCTGAGAACTTGCATCTAGTGCGCAGTAATTAATAGGTGTAACATTATAAACCATATCTATGGTCTAGTGGTCAGGATTCCCGACTACAGATCCAGAGGTCTCAGGTTCGATTCCCAACGCTTTCAAAATTTATCAGTGAAGCAATGTGTCTGTAACAGAGTCAAACTCAGCCTCATGAGGACAAATGAGAAGCTACTCGAACAACGAAATAGCAACTCCAGTTTAAAAATGGAGATTAATGGCTGAAGGACTAGTGCTGACCACATGATACCCTCCATCCGCATATGTTGGCACTATCATCGCTAATGATGGCGGCCACTTGGTCGAAATAGCTTGCTAGCAGGCTTACGCCATAAAGTTTTTTTATAGGGCCTATTATTATTATTATTAATATAAACTATACCAACTTAATATAACCAACAGTGAAGCCTTCCATGCTTGTCAAAAAATAACAATTTTGACTAAGTTGGAATGGGTAATATTGTTCAAATGAATTTTTTTTTAGTGCAAATGAATAAGACTGCGTGGAGTGTTTGTGAATATGGCAAATTGGGGCCAAATATTTTAGGAAAATCATTTGGCTATAGTACCCTTCAAATAAAGCATATATAAGGTTTAAAAATTATGTTCTTTGTGAGATTTCAAATATTTATTTTATCATTATTATTGTGATATACTGGAAAAGACAAAGAATGAGATAAAGACCTAGGCCTACAGTACTTATAGTTTCACAAGTTTGTATGTTTATTCAATTAAAACCAAACTCAACAAAGTAACATAAATATTTATGTGGTTCCTGCATGTTTCAATACTTAATCATCTAAGTCAGCGGTTCCCAAACTTTCTCGACTCGTGAACCCCTTTCACAAACATTCGAGTTGCACGAACCTCTTGATAAATATTTATAGTCCTGCACTTAATTTTATACCAAATTTTTATCAAATTTAGTTATTAATTGTAATCAATCTGTTTAATATCTTTAAATTAGCCTACTATAGCTCTGTAGGTACTTTAGAATACCCCACCAAATATAATGGAATATTGAAACTACTTATTAAAAGTTCAAATAATTATACATTTAAAAAATTAAAACTAAGTTTAAATAAGAAAAGTACTGTAGTAGCATTTTCTTATCTTTACTGTCACAATATTTATCACATTTCACATGTTTTTTTAAGTGGTACTGGAAATTGCTGCTTTCTAAGTTTCAAAATTGTTTACAAGTTTTAACAGTTACTCACTTCTTCACATGACTAAGTGAGAAGGGTGCACTTGCTTTGGATGGAACAGAGCTTTAGATCCAGGAACCACAGACGAGAAATAAAGTCTCAAATCACTTTCAGTACTGTGCCTGTTTCTGTATTTATTTTTTTAAATAGGCATATAAAGAAAAATATTTTTCGCTCAAATACGTAGAAGAAAATAGTACCAAAACTGTAATAGCTTTATTTGCTAACACTGGGAACTCCTCCTTTAAACTAAACCAGAAACCAATTAATGACAAAGTTTGATAGCTTTTCTTTAATTCTAAATCGGTAGAAATTTCAAGGAGCTGCTCTTTTTCACTCACGCTTAATGTGGAGGATTCCAAAACTGCTGCCTCTTAAAGGGGATTGTGAATCCAATTGTTATTATTGAACACTGGTGGGAAATATTCTCTGGAGGTTTTTCCAAGTCCTGTCAAGTATTCTATAACCATGTTCTTAACATTTTTGACCAAAGAAAGCCATAAAGTCATGAAGGGTATCAAAGCACTCTGTTTGATTGCTAATTAAACATGTTTTCCAATTTTTATTTTATAAGCCATTTGATATGGTCTTGCATAGTAAAAACATTAATATTTTACCCTTGAAGAGATAGGTTTAAGCTGCTCATTTTTTAGGAAATGTCTTCCAAATAGACCAAAGTCTGGAGCCACATTTGATCTTGCATGCATTTTGCTTTGTGAAATGGATGGTTAGTAAGAAGAACGAGAACTTAGTGTTTAAGTTCAAACAATCTTGTAAAAGTTCTACGAGATATTTACCTGACTTCAGTGTGAGACAATAAAGTTGTTAATGCTTCCCATTTCCTCACAAAGTGATGAAAAAATCCGCCATTACAGAAATATTTTGACAAACCCCTTGGAAGATTTTGCGACCGCCCAGGGGGTTCATGAACCACAATTTGGGAACCACTGATCTAAGTAGTATTTTGTAGGCTTTTAAATTAATTATTATGTCATTCTCTATTGAAATTTTAATTTATTTGCACATGGAAGGTTAGGTTAAGTTAGCTAAGTACCATAATAATATATTTATAAATAATTGCTGGTTTTTAAAATTATAAATTATTATAAAGATATAATCTCATGTTTAAGTTGTTAGGTAAAGGGTTCACATGTTTTGACAATGTGGCCAGCCGACATACTGAGGCTGTATCCGAATAGTCCAAGGCTCCCTAGTTGACCCTTGAGTTTTAGACTTGATGCAGTTTGATGATTTTACACTTCTCGCACTGTTCATAGAGAAGACTGCATCAAACTATTCAAACAGCAACAACCTTATTTAAAATGGTGGAAAACATAAGTCAGTGCTCTAGCAGACAAAATGATAATACTAAAACAATTGCCAGTCAAACGGTGCAACCGACACTGCGAGAACAGCGCACGGCTGGTAGCCTTCGTATCCATGGTGACCGAGACCTTGAGTAGGGCTCAAGAAGACTGCATAGGTATACTTGGCAACTATTTGGACAGATCTACACTTGGTCACATGATTGCCAATGCAGCTATCAAGTGCACGAGTCGCGGCGCCACATAAGTAGACTATTCAGATACAGCCTGAAACTAGGTGAGGTTAACTTAATGGGTTGGTTTATTTTGTTAAAATAGATTTTAAAAATATTTGTTTAGGCATAAGCCTGAATCAACTCTCGGTTTGTTTGTAAAAATAACCATAAAATATTGATACTTTGGGAAATTATATGAGTACCTACTAGCACAAACATTGTGTTGCTGTATGGAAGGTTAGGTTGGGTTGATTATCATTAATATACATAAGCTTTTGCATACTAACATACTTTTGGTGCCATGTTGGGCAAATTCCATTTCTGTACACTTTTCTATGATTTAAGTTTGTATATTATTAATTTTTCAATAATTTAAAATTTTAAAAAATTTAAATCTTGGTGTCATTTATTCTACGTATTCTTCTGTGTGTGAATGAATAAAATATCTAAATATTGTGTCATAGCAAAGATAAGGAGCCTAAAATGGGACGGATAAAGGGTATCATCACTCTAGAAGAGTAGCACAATATTAACGTCTGAAATAATTTAAAGTAAAAATTACTATTAATGAATATAAACAAAATTATTGAAATAACTTGAAAGTATTTACCTTAAGTCCGGGGAAGTACTTAATACAATGTTGTCTTTTTAGCTGTTATTCAATTTAAAATTAACTATGACTTGATTAATAATAAAATGCTCTTTCGATTTCCCTCCATTTAAATTGAGATGATCAATCGCCGCCAAACAGGTTAACAAACACTATAAAGTTGTAAGAAACTTTTACACTAAAATTTGGGCTGGAATGTTTAAAAGAAACATTGTCTAATATAAGAAATTAATTTACTTAAATAAGTTATGATTTTAAACTTTGAAATACTTCACGTATTTCTTGTCTATATATTGTTTTAAATTATTGTATTAACATTCACAAGTCTACATTCTTTTGATCTCTTTTAATTTCTTCAATGGCACTGAAAACATAATATTTTTAATCGATTCACTCCCGATGCTACTTTCTTGATTTTTCTATGCGTTCAATCCAGTTCTGACCCACATAGCCTAGCCCTAGCCCAACACGAATCTCGTCTACAAGAAAATATTGATATATATTTTTTATTCATTAAGCCAGTAACATTTGAATTCAATTCACTCCCGATGCTGCTTTCTTGATTTTTCTATGAGTTCAATCCAAGTCCGACCTACATAATCTAGCCCTAACTCAACACAACAATTTTGTCTACGAGATAACCGGGAAGACATATTTTGTTTGTCTCTACAACGACATATTTATATTTAGAAAGAAATTGTACAGCCTCCTATACAAAGTAACGTTGTCTGAATGTAATACATTAATTAAAGAAAAGTCTGTAATATAATTAAGAATGTAATTTACCCGAGCCAACTGATGTTCAGGGCAAGTCATAAATATATGTTCCAATGTTTCAGGAACGTGGCAAACAACACAATGTGATGACAGTACCTTGCGCATCAATTCGTGTAGGCGTACCCGAGCCGAAGGCGGATTATTGTACAAATAAACTTTCTAGTGCCCTTAACTCTTAAAAACCATGGTGTATCTAGTTTTGTACCACATACAACATGGTACCATTTTGCTTTTTGCTGACATGTGGTCTCCCACCATTCGCTTCATTTAACCTGACTTCTGAGTTTTACCCTCGGTATAAAGTCGCTATGCGGTAGTGGGATTTCTTGTACAAAAAAGTTGGTTATTAGCTTGTATATTGGTTTCATAAATCATATTATCGATTCGATAAATATAATGAATAAAGTATCTTAAAACTTGATTACATTTGTTTGAATGACAAACTTTGTGTAGTTGCCATACATTTAAACTATCACTTAGGCTATAGGCTTGTAGAAAGTATTATTATATTACCATTTTTAAATAAAAGTTGACTCATATCTTGTAAATTGCTTTCAAAAACCATATTTTGTTGAAAGTTTGATAACCATAAGGAAACAAGTTAGCTAAAAACTGTATTACATTTGTTTGAATGACATACTTTGTGTAGAAGTCTTACGTTCAAATGATAATTTATGGTATAGGCTTGTAGGAAGTACGGTATCTACTAAACCCTGATTTTAGTAATAATCCCAATCTGTAAGGCTTTATTGCGTATTAGAATACTATCATATATATAATATATTTTGTTAGGATAAACGGCCATTTAGAACAGAAGTAGAAATTTCCTTCTGGAAGGTCTTTTGTCCTACCTAAACACAATTTTAGGGTAGGATTCTAGTACGAGATAAAGCCTTACAGGCGAGATTCCTTCAAAAAATCATTGTATATATTAGGCTACATCAACTTATTTAAAGAATAAACTAACCAGTTTCGAACTTTATTATGTTCTTCAAAGCTTTTACTAACATATTTATTTCATTTGACTAATCACACATTGATTTATTTCATATATTCAATCAAATTAATGAACGATGTCAAAATGCCAGATTGCCTTGTATGGGTGTAAGAGAGTAGGAGATACCCGAAAGTTTCCTTCTCTCTTAGACAATGGTATGCAGACGACAGCTCGAAAATTTCAGCCCCAGATGTTCATCCAGTTATATTATAGATATCAATGGTTATGCCGTACAGCCCAATGTAAAGAGAATAGAAGGTAGCGCCAGTTGGAGAAAGACATCCGATTGACTGAGCGTGTGACGTCACTCAGTACACTAGCCAGTGCTTAAAGCAGTGTTCTCACGTGTCATTTTCAGTAAATAATTTCAAGTGATTCATTTATAATGAAAATAAAAATTAAAGGAATTTGTTCACACGTGTTATTTATCATAATGATCAATTTGCGAATGATCAACTACTGTTTCATTTATTAAAATGGAACCACTTGCAGTTTTATTTTATACAAATCAATACTTATATTTCCACAGACATTCAAATTTTCTGTAACAGTCCAAGAATGGGTCGGTTTCTCCGTTTTGCCACTTAAATACAATTTTTGAGAAATCTTATAACAACACAATGTCTGTAAATATCTAAATACATCTTTACATTTAAATAAAAATTAATTCATCAGTATTCTTGTACGTGTTCACATGGTTCGTTTTCTTTTCTTTTTACAATAGTGATAATTAACAATGAAGAAAAGTATAACTCACTTTTACTTTTAATGAAAGCTTGAAATAATAATTCGATGTAATAAAATGAGTGTTTGGACGTTCATTTTGTATTAATTGTCAGCGAACCACTGAAAATAACACGTGAGAACACGGCTTAACATTCACAAAGCTTTATGGAAGACAAATTAAGTCTTTTCTGTAAAATTATTGTTAGAAATTATAATACCACGTTTGGGATCATTAAACATATTAATACATATTTAAAATCCACACCAATAAATGAAAAACTGAATAAATTACACTTAACCTATTAAAATATGTTCAAAATTACTTTTATGTTGGAACTACAAGTATTGTATTAACACTGGCAACATTCAATTGTGTTTTGAAGCTCTTGACATTTTAGTTAACTTTCCATTTCGCACCACAAATATTGAAGTCACTATCGGCAAAATGAATGGAACATATTCGTGCAAAATTTGTATTAATTGTGTCTTTCCTTTTACATTTGAGCTCCCATGTACGGCAAATTTCTGGATCCATAGGAAAGGTGTAAAAAGATATATTACTAGTTTTATTACCCTTGCAGTTTCGTTGCTTATTTACACAGAGTGCAACAGCACAAATTGGCATTTTTATGTCTAGGAATCAAATAGCCAAAGCTATTATATTAGTTTTAGTGGGGATTTACTCGCATCTAGATATAATATTCTGAAAATTGAAAAAAATGACACCTGGTCCCAGTCCCAGGTTCGATTCCCGTGTCCAGGTGTCAATTTTCAATTTTCAGAATATAATATATAGATGCGAGTAAATCCCCATTGAAACTAATATAATAGCTTTGGCTATTTGATTCTTAAATATGCGATCCCTTAAAATTATGTTAATTGTACGAGCGGCAGCATTAAGCCAACTACCGAGTCGAAGGTGGCTGCGTTATCTGATAGCTCGTGATATTAATAAAGCAACATTTGTAGCCGACGATTTCCGCACATCCATAATAGATTCTGCCTTAAAATATGAGTGAAGAATGACCTTGAGCATGGGACGATACCTGGATGGCTCAGTGGTTAGATTATAGGCGTACTAAGCCAAAGGTCTACGGTTTGATTCCCGTGTTCAGGTGTCATTTTTCGATTTTCAGAATATGATTTTTTATGTCTGTTTGAAAACACATATAATTAAAATTGGAGAACGTACGCAAATAAATTAGCAAAAAGGCTAAAAGTCTGATTGTTCAACAATGACTTATATAGAAGTAAAACTATTATAAAATAATAAACAGATTGAGAAGAACAATACAACTACATATAGTTGGCATACATATTTAGTATTATATTTACTATTAAATAAGCGTATAACCCGAATGGATAGTAAAACGCGGTGCTAAGTATTATTACTATTAAATAAATTTAGTAAGTAAAATGTATAAATCATTAATTAGAACATCACTGCTGTATTTTATAGTAGCCTATTAAAATAGATACTCGAGTGGTAAACATAATAAAGTAACTATCTATAAACGAAAAAACCACTACCAGGCAAATACAAATAAATAAATCATTATAAAGATAAATGAAAGAACCGTCCGATACACATGGACCGCATGCCATACTACTAACTGCTGTGTACTGGGTGACGTAGTTTCGTGGCTGACGTAAGCAATGACATCATCAAATTCTTCCAAATGGCGCTACCTTTCTATTCTCTATACATTGGTACAGCCTAGTTGTGTTCTAATATTGTTATACTATATATATATATATATATATATATATATATATATATATATATATCTTCAGAATTAATTATTGGGAGGAACTCTTGTGATGTAATTTGTATGACTACTTATAATGTTTGAACCTTTCAAAAGTGTATTTAAATGTGTTTTTATTATTTTGTAACTATTTAATACGTTTGAACTTTGCCTTAAAGTCTATTTAGCTTTAATAGTTAGTTAAGTAATCTACAAAAAAAATGAGCACGATTGCTGCTAGTTAGTACGTCTCCGGAACAGTGGAAATTCGTTGTGAAATATTAGGATACTAGAGCATAATAAGAGGTATAAGAGGGAAGACTTCCAAATAATATATTTATTGTATCACAGATGGCTCTGTCAGTTATATTATTATTCAGACACCCACCGCTATGGACAAATAGTACATTTGTTGGTTCACAGATGGCCCTGTCAGCAATTTGGATTTAGGTACCTAGGTTGATAGTACATTAATTATCGTATCGCAGATGACTCTGTCAGTTAAATTTAGATTCAGATACTCCATAATTATATAGTCTCAGTCAGTATGGATGAAAATTGTTGTGAAGTGCTAGGAGACTAGAGCATACCAAGAGGTATTTTAATGGGATCACTCCATATGCATTGTAAATTTATCATAATTTATCAAACATGATTTGTCAGCTAAAATTCGATTTGGATATCTATGTTGGCTTAGAAATGGATACAAGTGGTTGGGAAGCATTAAGAGATAACATTTAAAGTATAAATTTTACGATTTAATTAAAATTAGAACAATGCTTTAAATTGTTAAACAACCAAATTAAGTATTTTTAAGACTGCTGGTGACAGGGTGATTGGGGTTTGAATCCCGGTTGGGTGTACTTAGGGTGGTTTTTCTTAAATGTTTTCCCACTCTCTCCTCCGCGTAAATGTGGGCCTACTTTATGGCATTAGAAGCTCGGAAGCTCATTGCCGCACTTACAAACGTTCGTCACCTATCCCAATCTTGAACTAGCTCTATCCAGTCCACCTCATTACACCTTATCTCTTCTAAATACAACCTTCTTCATCCTAACACATTAGTGTAACTAGTACATAGGCGTACATCCCGAACGGTTAGTAAGGCGTGGTGCTAGTATATTATATTTATCATATATTATATAATTATTATATACATTTTTAAAAATCTATATTATATATCGACATATTTTATTTTTATATATATTTTATGTAAAATATATATATTTTATATACACATACAAAGATTGTTTGGATTCATTTGAGAAGTAAATAGAGTGTGGAAAGTATACTTCAAAACAACACAAAAAATTCTTATGAACATATGTCCTATGTTGATGGTTCCCTAGATAAGACCATTCAATCTTCCGATGAAATTGTTAATAGCTCTACTTGATATACCCCTGTTGCACCTCTTGTAAGTGACTTGTCACTGCTAGTACACAGGCAGGGCTGCAGCTACACGAACATAAGTGTATCAAATTGGGCTGTTAAATTAACAATTCCAGAAGAAACTTGGAAGGCCTTATCTTGGGAACCATCGAACATAGGACATTTATGTTCAAATGGCCTTTTTGTGTTGTTTTTAAGTCCACAATCCCAAGGCCGTAGCCCGGGGGGGGGGGGGGTTTCAAACCCACCCACCCCCGAAATTTAATGAACAATATATATATGGCTTTATTTATGGTTCAAACACTTTCAAAATTAAGATACAAGTACAAAATAGGGGGCTGTGTAGCTATAAAAAGCACTTCAGATAGCTTCTAGAGGTTTTTAATATTTAGAAATTTTCCTAGCCTTCGGCATTTAGGAGGTTATGTTACTATAAAAAAAAACACTTCAGATAGCATATAGAGGTGTTTAATATTCAGAACTTTTCCTAGCCTTCGGCAGTTATGGTGTTATGTTGCCAAAAAAAAACCTTCAAATAGCTTCTAGAGGTGTTTAATATTTATAATATTCCCTAGCTTTATTCTGCAGTTAGGGGGTTATGTTGCCATAAAAAAACACTTCAGATAGCTTCTAGAACTATTTATCATTTAGAATTTTTTCTAGCTTCCGGCAATTGGGGGGTGTGGCCCCCCTCCCTTCTGAAATTATTGGATGGCTACGGCCTTGCACTACCCACACTCCAGTAACTTTCCACGTGAATCGGAACATCCTGCATTTAATTATAAATGATTTAGAATTATATTTAAACTTATCAAGGCCTATACATGATGTCTAAAAGAATATTAAATATTTTTACGTCCCTACGGTATTTGATCAAAGGCATGTAGGTGAGGAATTTAAAACACACACCCACATTAGTTTAGAGAGAGGAAATATGGTTACGTCACATTTATACTGCACCTCCGAGTAAACTTCGGCCATTGTTCGATTCTGTTGTTTTCTTCGTGCTATACGCATATGCACTAAATTACGCTGTGAAAGGGATGATTAAGGTAGAACATGAGGAAGTGTATCCACATTTGCGTGGAGGTTGGAGAATCATTGAGGAAAAACCACCCTCTCAATACACCCAACTAGCATTCGAATCCCAATCTCCCCGTCATTGGCATACCAGTCTATTTCGAAAGTGATGCCTTAATTAAACCGAAGCGGTGAGGGGGTGGGAGGTTTCGAATAAATCAAATGAGACACTAATCTTTTTGAAACACCGTGACTTTGCTCCGCGGTGGGACAAATTGTAGTTCGGTAACACCCTTTTCCCTTCCTCCCAAATCCCAAACCCGACGAGTGGAATGAATACGTTCATTCTCTCTAAAAGTAACTGTGACTTTCCCCTCAAGTTTTGGCATAAGAAACCATATCATGAGATATTAAAAGAACAAAATGTTTTGCGTATTTAAAAAAAAATCAAAAGAGGTGCAGGTCTGACAATATTGGACGGGCTGCCATCCAGCTTCCACTCCCAGACGCTATCCCACTACTGTTCAACATGGGGACTTTTGGCTGCTGGGTTTCCCCCCTGGCCCGGTTCGCCCCGCCTTAGCTAACCTGGACACCCCAGGCTCCCCCAGAGTGTCCATATTGATGCCGAGCTTAGTGCGGACATCCGGTCAACGTGGGGCACTGAACAACAGAACCCCGCCCTCAAATCATCCACTACACCCGACCTCCAGGTAGCTGGATTACAGGAGTACGCCACCACTCCCAGTCGAAAATGATATGGTTCAATTATGTTATTTAAGTTTAATAACCTTATATCATATTTTTTATTTTATGTTAATAGCTTTATTATGCTTTTAATATTACTAATTTATGCTTCATTTTTCCTTTTACTTATCCAGACTATTAAGATTATAACATAAATAGTTGTGAAAACGTTTTATAAGAGTTTTCCACATCTCTAATAGGTAGCGCAAAGTACGCCAAAGATGCTAGACAGAGGTTATGTCACAATTAGATTACTACAGCCATTTTGGTCTAAGATCATTTTATGTTGGTGTTTTATTTTTTAACTTTAATAATTAATATTTTGGAAACACAGATACAATTTTTAAATTTTTTAAGACAACTGTGATATTTTAAATAATGTGGATATTTTTTAAGAACTTTGATAAAAAAATCTTGAATTTTAGTAAGAAATGTAAAATGTAAAAACTAAATAACAAATGACATACATTTTTATATACGTATTAAAGCTCATTACAATTGCAATTTAATTTGGTTTGAAGGTATATTTTAAAAAGGAATGCTTTAATTTTCACCCCAAGCCTACTGTGAGCCCTGTTATAAATAATAAATACATGTTTTTTTTAAGGTCAATCTCACTTGCATCTCTTGAGCATAGCTCTTGAGTGCTATGTAATTATCAGACTGTTCAGAAATTGCACAAAATCCTTAGGAGTGTAAATAGAAAGAAAAATGTTATTATGATCTGTGGTCTTGTTTACATAATCAATCATCAGCTAATAAGTAATAAGTGTCGTGTTCTTTCTCCAATTCAAATAGGCCAATATTTTAGTTTCATGGGGGCACATTAATAAGTATGTACACAACCAAAATGTATTTTGTAACAGATTATACATTTTTAGGTGATAGTTCATACTTACTAATACTCAATAGTACTGCTGATTATTAATGTTCTTGATTACAGGTGTTTGAAGTATGTTGATGCCACAAGATCCATATGATTTTCCGGTTGAGCTGCAATGCAAACCCTTAGCTCTAGTTGGTTTAACAGGACTAGACATAATTAACAATGCAATTCACAGAGCTATTTGGGAAGCTTTTAGCAACAATATCAGATCTGATAGGGCTTCTGTGCAATTCAAGCTTCTAGACTCTGCACATGAATATCCTCCAGTAAAACCGAAGGTAGGCTCTTTAGAAAATCGATTTCTCCATTTTTTTTTTTGTTATTTAACATTTACTTGCAAAATAACTCGCACTAGAACAATACACAGTGAAGAGGAATTTGCCCAGACATTTATTTTTGTATTGGGGGGTTCGTGGGGAAGTGGACTGACAGATGTTGTCATGGAATTTGTTCAACATTAATTCTCTCTTGATGCAGTTGAATATTTTAAAATTGATTTAGGTTATAGTGTTATGAATTTTTAAAGGCTCCAATATATAATATTACTTAGCACTGCGTCTTACTACCCGTTCAGGTAATATGCTTGCTCCAATAAATTACTGGCCTAAGCATTGAGTAGGATAAACAACTTCATGGGGGTACTACTAAGCGAGGGGGAAATTCTTTTTTTTTTTCTTCAGTGTAAAATTATTAGAAATATAATTTTTTTCTAGCACCTATACATACACCAAGATTCTGAAGTTTCCGATTATAACAAAAAAACCTTATAAAACTCTAAATCATAAAATAAATATTCTAAAACTCAACTAATTGACCAGGTAACGTTCCACCATATGCCATAGCATTGCACGCAACACCTGAATTTTATTTATCGCATAGATGTTTGTCCATATAAACCTGTCACATTGTTCAAATAGGCCTACTAATTACGATCTCAAAACTTTGAGTCACTTACAAAAAGCCTTTCTACCTGGTCTATTCTTCACAGCACAACTAGATATTTGCCAATACCAAAACCATAATAAAATGAACACTGTACGTATTGGTAAATGAACATCTTCGAAAAAAGTTCCTTACATTAACGAAACCTTCCTATAATATTTGAGGCAATTATAGCTCGTTGTTGATTTTACTTATGTATTAATATGCATAGGCCTAAAGCATCCACAAACACTATAGCTTTCTTTTTTAGGTACCTAATGGACCTTAGTTTTGTAAGTGATTAACCATTGCTTTATCTTTATTAAAATAACTTTAAACATCCTCCAACAAAACAACTTGAAGCAGACAGTCACACATCTCAACTGTGCTGCCCGTGAGCTTATCACCAAAGATCTCAACTGTGTAGGAAATCTTATAGAGTGTGATAATATTTTTTGATACAAAATATTAATAAGTTAATGTTTTCACTAAAAAAACTCAACCATACTTAACCTAACCTTTCATGTGTGAGTAAGTACAGATTTCAATTAACTCTCTATAGAACCCATGCTTAAAAAGAAACTTCAAAATCTTGTTGTGTGTATAGGTGCTGGAAAACATTAAATTTATCATAATTTGACAGAATCCTGCCTTCAGATTATTACACTAAAACTTATAGAAAATAATTTTTTTTTTCACCGTGTCTTGCTACCTGTTCAGGTTATACACACATGTGATAATTACTCTAATGGAGTATGAATGAGGAATAAAGTATTTTAGAGGGAATCTACTCACATTTGTGTGGAAGGCCAGTTGGAAACCATTTAGGAAAAATCACCCTCAGTTGACCCGATCGAGATTCTAACCCTGATATCTGCGTCTTCAGCAGGCCAGTCTAATACGAGGGTGATGCCTTAGACCGTTTGGACACTGAAGCAGGTATACATTATTAGTCATTTTTATGGTAGGGGGCTGAGCCTCCCAAACCACTCGCATTGGCACAGCCATTGCTTGAGACATTCCAGCCTTGAATCAATAGTACTGAAAGCATTGGACTAAAATTATATGAGAGACCTTGGCTGTCAACAAGCGGAGGAGTTTGAGGAAAAGGAGGAAGTTACTGTGAAGAAAAGTATGTATGAGGATGGGTAAGAGAGAGAAATTAAATTTGCTGCAGATTCAAACATATATGCCTATATTAGATTAGAGTTAACAGCGACAAATTATGCCTGCCAGTGAATACATGTAAAGACTTAAATCTTAGGCTACTTACTTACTCTATAGCATTAGGAACTCAAAAGTTTATTGCCACACTTACAAAAGTAGCCCAACTAACCTTCTCTCGAGCTAGTTCTATCCAGTCCATCTCATTACACCCTATCTCTTTCAGGTCTATTATTATGTTATCCTCCCATCTGCATCTAGATCTTTCCAATGGTCTCTTTCCATTGGGTTTGCCAGTCAGCACCTTGAACAAGGTTCTAGATCTTCCAATTTGATTTGCATGTCCTGCCCACCGTAACCTATGAGACTTGTCTATCCTAACAATATCTTGTGATGAGTACAGGTTATCTAATCCATCATTATGTAACCTCCTCCTCTCCCAGATATCATCATCCCTTTGTGGACCATATATTTTCCTGAACACCTTGTTTTCGAGAACCCTAAATTTGTTTTTGTCATGTAAAAAAGATACCACGTTTCACACCCATAAAGAACAATCAGCATGATGAACTATCACCATAAAAAAATCTCATCAAGAAAACAACCAAATGTTTGCCATCTTAGGCTACAAGATTAGCTACTTATTCTGTGTTTTGTAAAATGATCTCGCTTGAATTTAAGCTAAAAATTCAACTTAAAGTCAATTTACTGTAACCAACTTAACTACTAAATGGGTGACCTGGTGGTTTAGGGGTAAGGTGTCAGACTTCTGTGCTGAGGGTCCGGCCGGGGCTCAATCCTCGGTCTCGGCACAGATTTATCTGATTGCCAAACCCTTCCTTCACCTCTGACAAGACGTATATTAATCACAACTTGTGAATGTATGGAATGCCAGGCCTCCACCGTGGTTCGGATTCCACGTTAAACTGTAGGTCCTCCATTTCATCTCACAATCACCCTACCACTGCACATTAGCGTAAGTGCGTATAACCCGAACGGGTGGTAAGACGTGGTGATAATTATTATTAATAATAATAAAATAATAATAATAATAGTGATGATGATGATTATGATGATGATGATGCCGACAACAACAAACAACTAAATAATCCAAATCATGCATGAGCTTTGTTAACAAGTGGGACTGGGAGGGGGTGGAAGAGGTGTCAATTCCCTCCCCTCAAATAATGTATTTAACTAGGACACACTTGGCATTGCCAATGAAATGATGAAGTATTTTTATTCAAGAAGATGAAAATTCATGTCTGAAGCAGTTCATAAATAATATTAAGATAGGCCTTATCTCTTTTATATAACAACACTATTTCCACTATCCTATATAATTTGGTTAATTTGGTAACAAATTATTTGTACTAGTTTATTTAAAGTGATAATAGGTCAGGAAGATATTTTGTCCAAAAAGGGATGAAGATACTGGAGAGTGGGGGTTATGTAATGATGAGTTACATAACCCATACTCATCATAAGACATTGTTAGGATAATAAAATCTCACAGATAACATCGGACAGCAAATATATAGCCATGGTTAAGTTGGTTAATCGAGAGCTCACTGTAGCATATACGCTTTTCAAATAAAGTACATTTTTAAACTTAAACCTATCTTTTATTTTCTTAGAGAAACTCCTATGATTGGTACATCCCTAAAGGAATCTTGAAACGTAATTGGATGAACAAACATCTCAATGAAGTCCCTGCAGTGGTGGTGATCTTCTACGAGTTAGACTGGGATGATGTTTTGTGGAACGAAAAGAAGATTGAATGTTCATCAAGAGTTCAGTCTGTAAGGTGAGAATATTTTATTTATTTTTTGTATCTACTTTTTATCTTGTTATATTTACATCAAACCTCACCAAATATTAGTTATTAACATCAACCATGTTTTGCTACTACTTCTTTGTACCGTACCTAAAACCAACACAGATTTTCAAAAGAGGAGTAAAGAAAAACTAATTCACACTAATTTGTGTCATGGAGGATTTTTTTTCCCCTTCATTAAAATTTAATTTGTTTTAACAAAATGACTTGTTTCGAAAAAAAGTTAATAATGAAGCCACAAAGAAGTAACTAACTATTCTCTTTATTTGAAATTATTGTAGAAAAATTGTACAAGTCCTAGAATAAATATTTAGCCTTTCAGATTAGGTTCAACCACAATGATTAGTGTGATCAACTTGCCGATCACAAAGGAAATTATCAAATTAACATTGGTGATTGTTATTATATCCAAACCTAAAAAAAAGTTAAAAATAACTTAGAATGGATTTTAATAGTTTTGTTTATTTGGCCATTGATTGCTGTTCTAGTGGATAACTATTTTTGTAACTGCTCATCGATGAGCACAAGCTCTAAATGCTCATCTAATTTAGTCTGGTTTGCCAGTAACCTGAAATTTGGGGCTCAATTCTCTGCCAAGTGTTTGAGGGTGGTTTTTTCATAGATGGTTTTTTACTCTCCTTCTATGTAAATATGGGTACATTTATCTGTATGATGTATGTTTCTCACTCCTACCTTATTAGCATAATTAATATATGTGCAACCCAAATGGGTAGTAAGATGCAGTGAATAAAACTCAACAATTTTAAGTAGAGTGAAAGAGACTCAACATATTTGCTGTAAATTCAGAATTAACTGTCCTCAAGTTAGAAAGGCCATATGCAAGATAAATAGAAGACAACACATTAGAACCTATTTGCATAGAAGCTGCCATTAAATATTTCAAAGCTTGTTCAAAATCATTTGTTTCGCAAAATCTGTGCTGCCCTGAGGGCAAATGTTTTGCAAATAATGCCAATCAAAACAAACCATTTTGTTGAAAAACTCCTGGCCAGAAGAAGGATCTATAAAAACTCAACTTATTATTTTGTGTAATGTTTACTAGGGCATCGCTAGAAGGCCGCAACACACGGATAGCAGTTATATTGATCCAGCAGACGGCACCCTTACCGTCTGGAGAGGACATGTTAGCTGCTGAACGAGCAACAGCCCTTTGTACTAGCTGTGAGCTCAATCCCAAATCTCTTTTTGTCCTGCCCCATGGAGACCACTTGCTCGGATATACCCTTAGGTGAAAACTGAGAATTTACAAATCATATTTTAACTTATTCCTTTAAAAATTGGAACTGTTTAGGAAATATCTTAACAGTTTCACTTCCCTATGTTTGATACCAGAAAATAGCTAATACCCGTTTCAATGATTGCATGATCTAAGGCGTCACTCTTGCAATAGATTGCCAATGACATGGAAATATGGATTCAAATCTCGGTCGGGTGCAAAGAGGGTGGTTTTCCACTCTCCCTCCATGCAAATATGGATACACTTCCTCTAAATTGATCCTTTTTCACCCTTAACCAATTGGCAGGGTTAGTGCATATGCACATTACCTGAACTGGTAGTAAAACACGGTGCTAAAAAGATAGCTAAATCTTTACTTAATTTATATATATATATATATTCTTAGCTAATGTAAACAAAGTGCTTTCTAGGATGCCATACTTAATATTAATGTGACATTTATTTATCTAATCATCAAAATTATTTTGTTTGAATATAATTGAAAACCTACCTGTAAATCCATACTAAATGATAATTTCAATATACTGGTACCAACTTAAATTTGAATGAAACATTTAATATTAAAATTGATTAAACAATTTTATTTTTTGTCTTTGAAATAACATAAGTGAATTCTTAATCATGAAACATTAATTTCATTTGAAAACTAAGAAATTTTAACCCTGACAAGATTTGAACCAGTTAAAAATTCCAGAGATTGTTAGGCCTTGATTTAAGTTATTACTTTGAAATTTCCGTTAACTCGGATAACTTCAAATGGAAATGCACAAGACTTTTCTAAATACAATTTTAGAATATCATTACAAGATAATATTAGCACACATATATTAATGTGTGCTTGGTTGTAGAAATAATTGATTTATGATCAGCATCTGCTTTGTGTTTATAAAGATTGGTTTGTTAAGATTTAAATATTAACATGACCATCGAATCTTAAGTGACTTATAAGCTATGATTTTGACTAACAAATTATTATACACACATTTTTTTTAAAAGTGTAGTCCTACCACTTTGCTTTGATAATTTTTAACATTCACATAATATTTGTACATATCTTCTACTATTACATAATTACCCTTGGAATTATAATTTTTTAGATCTTCTTTTATAAATAGCAAACATATCCTACCAACTTAACCAACACATGTCTATTGGGGTTTTCAGGCTTGAAAATGCATTTTTTGACCTTGCTCAGAACTACTACCATCATGAGGCACGCAATGTGCGCTCTCATCGAGACCACTTGAACAAAATAACCCACCAGTACTTGTTCGTGAGGCATCTATTCAAGATGGGTTTCCTTAATGAGTTGAAACAGCAGGATAACAACACAGCGCACAAGTAAGCTGCCAAACATGTTGGCAATGCAACCTTTATCAATAGAAAAGTAAAGGGATCTTACAAGCATTTATTGCGGAATATTTCTTTTTAACATCCGTTATTGTGGCCTGTGTCAGTTTTTTATTCAAGCCATAGATTTTTCACTACCAGATTGCTAGGCCTCTCGTAGCTTATGAATAAAATAAAAATTTAACTTGTTGCCTCTTGCAACTTGTCGAGATTTAACTTCAACCCCTTGATCAAAGTGAAGCATATCATGTTCAAACCTTCCTTTCCCAATATGCTTAATGCTTGGTGTTATTTTATTCAGACACTACACACAAGCCTACAACCACCTTTTGGAAATAAGGATGGTTGATACCAACTCTCTGGAAATAAAGACGGTTGCGGGCTTTATAAACTACAAACTGTGTAAGCTCATGTTCATGCTTAACCTTCCACGTGACGCCATCGCCCAGTTCCGCAAACATATAGAACTTTTCAAGAGCCGAGTAGGTCCCAGAGAATTGGCCTTTCAACACAGTGCTTGGATTTCAAAACAGTAAGTTTTTTTTTATAAATTTTACTTAGTAAGATGCATTGACTGCTCTAGTTCAGCGTTTCCCAAAATTTTGCAAGCTGTGTGCCCCTTTTGGGGTCATAGCCTAGCTAGCATATACCTTTAAGCTTGTCATTTAAAAAAAAATTAATAGGCCCACCTGCTATCTTGTAAAGTATAAATGGTAGATCGAAGTATCAATAAAGCTTCATTGGTAATAAACAAATCCGATACTGGTGAAAATAAAGGCTTATGAAAGTTCATTACATTATGTTATTTTGTTCATCAGATTTATCTTTAAAAAATCTATACCTATTATGATTAATACAATTCATTGGTACTTCATGTACTCCTGAAGTACTTTGTGTACCCCTGGGGCTACATACACATACTTCAGTTTGGAAAACTCTTATAATTGAAGGCAATCAGTGCTTTTGCATTATATGTATCTATGCAGTCTAGCAAACCTCGTATATTTATTTTTCCTGCGAACTTCTCTTACTCGCACAGGACATTTTAACCAGCAGCACTTCCAATATAAAGAGTCACTAATTTAGTTAATATTATCCCTGTTTTCACTATTCACATTCAAAATTGTTCACATGGGACACAAAAGTTTCACACTTCATTATATCGATACAACCATACATTTCATATTCACCCAAGCAAACTGAGAATGATAGTTCATATCTTTTTGTTGTTTGTCATATATAAAATTAAAATTGTTTGTTCATAGGTTCAGTGTGTTTGGTGATATTTTCGACGAGGCGATAAGGCAGGGTCTTCCGGCCTTGCAGACACAGCATCCTGGCTTTTACTATCAACAAGCTGCTCAATATGCTGTGGAAAGAAAACAAACTTGTCTGGATTTATGCCAGGTACTATATTTATCTCCCTCCCGCTATCTTTATAGGAATATACACGGTATACAGTAATGTCTGTGGAAAAACTCATATGGACAGAGTCGGTAACAAATGGGTGCTGAAGAAGTGCGGTTTGAAAGGGAATCCATTATATAAATGTGAAAGTGAAAGAGACCTCTCACGTTGGTTTGGGCATGTTGAGAGGATGAGTGAGGATCGAGTGACGAAGCAAATATATGAAAGTAGAGTGTGTGGATTAAAAGGAAGAGGTAGGTCATATAAGACGTGGTTAAATGTAGTAGACAAATGTGTTAAAAATAGAAACATTAAGAGTTTTAATAATAAAAGAGAATATACGACTTGTTGTATGGATGTTGTTGAAGCGAAAATAGTATGAAAAGATAGGGAAGTGTGAAGAAAGTTAGTGAGTATGTATTAAGTATGGAATTGTTGTTTTTTGAGCTGTATGCACAGTTTCTTGCCTATCTCTAAGGGAATAGTATGATTAGCTATGTTGATATAAATGTATATATGTATATATCATGTGGCTGATAATTACTTAAATGTATTAGAGGGGAGAGTGGGGAGGCAAGTGTAAGAAATTAACCAACATTTACTTAGAGGTAGAAAGAATGATAATAACAAGAAGGGGGGGAAATCATCTCATTTGTCATAACTAAATAAAACTTTCCTTGGAAACCAATCACATTAGTGTGTGTGTGTGTGTCTGGTGTGTGCATGTGTAACTTTATTGATAGTCTCTGCCTGGTAACTTTGAAATTTCTGACAGTTCAAAAATGAACAGAAAAAGATTTTATATTCATCTGCTTCATAAATATGGTTTGTCATTATATCAGGCAATATGACAAGCTACATATTTGACCAAAACACATTTGAAACAAACATTTTCTTTAGCTAATTTTAATTTGTTATAAAAAGACAAAGCAATCAGGAGTCACCTATACTTGCTTATTGACTAAATTGCACCTTTAATAGCACAATATATCTACCAACACTACTCAGTTGTTTGTCTAGAATGTAACAACTTATCCAGAGCCAGATCCATTGTCTGGCTGGGAGCATTTAGAATTCTATGGTCAGCGAGCATGGCGTCCGGGCAAGTTGAGTGCGGAGCCACCTGATCCAGCCAAGGAGAAGAGTGGCATTTTAGCACTCCAATACATCGAGAAATTCCACACCAACCACTCGGTGAGGAGATGAACATTAATTGTGTTTATTTATTTCATCATAAATTTCATGAGCCTGGGCCCTTGCTAGTAAAATATTGTAGGGGGATAGCTTGAGAATGCTTACAAATCATGTGTATATATTTTATTTATATAATATATTTTATTGTTAAGAGGGCAATTTAGGAATGATTACCAAACATTCACATATAAATGTGATGGCTACCCCTCCTAATCTAAACCATGGCTTAGCCTAAGGCTGTATTCCATATATATATATTAATATTTTATATTAAACTTTTTTAAATTAATTTTTAAACAAATTATTACAGCCTTCATTAAAAATGCATCTTTTTTTTAAAGTGTTTAGACCCTCTCTTAAAATATGAATCTTAATCTTACAAAATTAAAGTAAAATTGATTTAATATATCCTTTTTAGTTAAATCAAATTGAAATAACCTTATAAACTACTTCAGTGGCCGCATCGTCTAATGCGTCACTCTTGTGCTAGACAAGATTGCCTATGACATGGAGCTTGGGGTTATAATCACAGTTGAGTGTACTGAGAGTGGTTTTTATAAAAAAAATATTCCCCACTTCCTTCACACAAATGCAAGTACAATTCCTCTATATTCAACCTTCCGCATCCCTAACTCAGTGGTGTAATTAATACAAATGTGTTTAACATGAACAGGTAGTAAGACTCAGTTCTGGGAAACAAAAGCTAATAATTATTACCAACAAGTCATTTTATGTCTATTGTTATTGTTGGTGCTAACTAATGGCTGGTACACAGTACTTTTGTTAATTCAGTAAACATATAAACTCATGCAGAAAAAAGATGGCAATCATCACTAAATAAACAACTAATGTGGAAACTAACTACAATTAGCATTCATTTGTTAATTGTAGTCATTCTTATTTTTGAGAATAGCTAATGTTATCAACAAATATAAAATTAAATTATCTTTTAAAAACGGTCTTAGTAGATATATTTCTTTTAATTTGATTATAATATAGATCATCAAATCCTCAAATCCTTTGAATCCTATGAATCGTATGGTATTCAAGAGATTTGAGATTTGTATAACTCTTATAAAGTATCTCCAATACATTTAGGAATACCTTGGCTTGAAATAACCAATTTAAACGATTGATAGAAGGAATTACATTTTGAAAGATTTGAGGATTCAAATTTGGATTTTAGATTTGAAAAGAAATTAAGGATTCAGTTTTTAGAACTATATGATTTGACTCATCTCTATATTTAAAAAAAAACCTATATAGTGTAAGCCTGAACGTGAGCTATACTGACCGAGCAGCCGCCGCTGTTAGTGATGATTGTGCCAACGTTTGTGGATAGAGGGTGTCATGTGATCAGCACAATGAACCCTCTGGCCTTTAATCTTAGTTTTCTAGACTGGAGCTGCTACTTATTTATTCAATTAGTTCTTCATTTGTCCTCATGAGGCTGAGTTTTACCCCATTTCAGACCCACTGTTTCACAGAAAAATTCTGGAAGGGCCGGGGATCAAACCTGGGACCTTTGGATCTGTAGCCAGGAATTTTGACCACTATGTCACATAGGTAGTCATTCTCTATATTAAAACTTATGAAAATATAAATTCAATGTCAGTAGAAATTTTCTTCAAACTACTGTGTACATTTACCTTATTGCCCAATCTTCAAAAAGCACACAAGTTTGCATATTTGCATGTTTGATATTAGTTTTACAAATAGCAAGCATCAAACTCGTTGATTCCCATAGTTTAATTTACTTTTTATTGGGTTTACCTCTTAGTTATGTAAGAAATTAAGGCCTTTTTATGAAACATTCTATAAATAACTTTTTTTTTTAACTAAATTGAATTTTGGAAATATTTCTTAGAATTATTGTTCTGACACGCAAACTATTTTTACTCTGATTTGTTGATTTTATTTTTAGTAGAATTAATAGTTATGTCTCTCTGCATTTCAGACAGTCATTATAAACTTACTGGGCAATGCTATTTCTCAGTTCAAAACATACCGTTGCCCTCGAATGAGAAGACATCTTGGTAAGTCTGTGTTTTAATTTTTTGGGTCTATAACTCACCATTTTGTGTAATTTTTCCATGAGGGTATTGTCTTTATTCCAGTGGTTCAGATGGCAGAGGAATATTACAGTTCTCGTGATTACACTAAGTCATTGACGTGAGTTATCCAATTTATTCATTAATACATTCAGATTATTTTTATATACACTAATAAAGATGAAACTATGGTAATATTATCATAATAAACAGTAGGGTCCCCATACCGTTGATTCATTATCCACAATTTCAGTTAGCTGTAGTTTACCATTGCCTGATTTTATATATTTTTAATTAATGAACCCACCTTGGAGGCGTAGTTAGCTAACGTCTGGTTTCGTGTTTAGCTAGACTGCCAAAGACGGGGAGATCGAGGTTTGACTCTCGCTTGGGTGAACTGGGGGTAGTTTTTCCTAAATGGTTTTCCACTCTCCCTCCACACACATGCGGGTTCACTTCCTCTATATTCAACCTTCCCAATTCCTAATCCATTAGTGTAATTAATACTTTAGCGTACAACCCGAATGGGTTGTAAGAAGTGGTGCTAAGTATTATTTAATTAATTAAATTCGTCTGACGTCACCAAGCCATCATCGTTTTTGTCTGCTTAGCCTTCTACACCTTCTGAAGATGATCCTGATGACCCCTCTCTCGTTTTTTTAGAAAGTCAATAGCCAAGCACAGTGTCACAATTCATACACCATCACCCCACTTCATCTCTTCATCGTGGGCATTGTGCTATCATATCACCATCATCAATATTCGTCACACCAAGAAGAATGGATAGTAGAAAGTACACTGTAATGTACAGAACATGTTATTATTACTTTATTTAATGTTGTATTATATTTGGAAGAAGTTATAGGAAAGGTGGATAGAAACGTATAAAAGGGACAAACACAATATGGCTTTTACAATGAATAGAAGAACACAGCTCACACTTTACATTACTGCCATTGGACAAAGAGGTAATGGTTGCCTCTTATTTAATGTTGGTAATGTCTTACTGTGAATAACTTATCAATTAAACTTTACCATATTTATGTATGTTACATGAATATATCACATTATATAATAGTTCGGTGTTATCTGCGATCTCACATAATCTCGGTATATCTAGGAATGTATTACCTGTGGATATTGGCGCCCTACTGTGTGGTAATAAAAATACCTAATAAAGGTTAAAAGAGGAAGACTGCTGGAAGGATAGATGAAGATGGAGGCATTTTAATAAACTGAGCTGGCCACAGGCTGGAAACGATGATGATGATGATGATGAAAAAGATCTCCCAATTATATTTTAACAGACTATAAAAGTGTTTTTTTAGGTGTATCATGTTATCCATGGGAAAATATACAGTAAAGAGGTATAAAAATAAATAAACCTATTATGACTTTTGCATTTAATAAAAGGACACACAGAGTGGCCAGCAAACCTTGAAAACCTGGAAAATGTCTTGAATTTGAAAGGCTTTGGAGAAACCAGGATAAAACCTTGAATTTGCTTCAAAAACCTGGAATTTTTATTATAGTAATTTAATAATAAATTTAATCAATATTTTATGTTATGCCAGAGAGGCCTGGATACCTCTACATTATAATTAACTAAACCAAACACCAAAAGCACTGTTCCAATCTTAAAATATCACTTCGGTACGTCTTATATTTCTTTTATCTGTGGTAACATATTCTTTATATAAAGAGTACAGAGTGTATCAGCAAATTAAGGCCTAGAATCAGACAGAAAGAGAATTGTTGAAGAGGCATAAACAACTAGAAATTAAAGCATTATAGGCCAAAAGAGCTAAATGTTTAGCTGAATTAACTGGTGACCAATAATTAAATTGCAAATTTGAATACATAAATTTTGAAGTATTTTTAAATTTTTACTTTTATTTTAATTTAGTTATTTAAAAAAAAATTTTTTTTGCTATTAAAAAAAATTAATAATACAATTTTATATTTCAATTTGAAAAACGCAAAATAAATATATTAATTAAAAAGATCCTTAGAGAAAAAAAAAAGTAAAACTAAAATGTATAATTAGATACAGATGTGGACCTAATTCAAGACAAAATACAAGTGACACTCGTTAATCAGACCTAAAGTGGCCCCGAGTGTTGACCGTCAATTGTTTAATACAGTCGTCAATTAAAATATGTCAACAGTGACTTGGTTGAATATGTTATAATAAAATATTACTATTTACCAACGTAAAATGTAAGATATCCACAAGTTTAACATCGTTTGTGTTTGTTATGTCATGTTCCTCATTTCATGGAATGACCCATAAGATCTAACTATTGAATACAAAAAATTACTCTAATGTGAGCCTATGTCTCTTTTATCATCTCTTACCCTAGCTTACAAAATTTTATGTTCAATTTTACTTTGTGCAAATAAACAATAAACAAGTCCTATACCCAGCAGTGATTAAAATTTCAACATTACTATTCACCAATTAACAGGGGGATGTGTGGGATTTAGCCAAGACAAAAACGTGGAAAAACAATGTTCTACAACATGGAAAAAACCTTGAATTGAAAAGGCCAGATCGCTGGCTACCCTGCCTACAGTTCACACTATACAGTGTTGCTACTTGACAAAGATATAATGCTTACCTCTTGAAAAGAATCAATTGCAATGACTCATTTTCTTGACCTAGTTTTCAATTTATTGAAATTCATCAAGGGGAGTGTGCAAGGGGAGTGTGAAACGTGCGACACAACTTCCTAAAAGAGGAAACCAATAAAATCAAAAAACAGAAGTTGGTAAAGAGTGACAGGACATTTATATAGGAACAGTAATTGGTGTTTAGTGAGCTTAACTACCAGGCACATGCTATTTTTTTTAAAATGTATCTTAGCACCGCATTTTACTACCTGTTCAGATTACACACATATATGATAATTACTCTAATTGGGTAGGGATGAGAAAGGAACTACTTTAGAAGTAATTTACTCGCACTTTTTAAACCCCAATCTCCCCGTCATCACCAGGCCAGTCCAACACGAGATTGATGCCTTATACCATTCGGCCATTGAAGCGGATCTTATATTATTAACCGTTCATAGAATATGTGTTAAAATGGCAGGCTACTGACACACATGCTGTGGGACTACCGAAGCGAGAGGTGGTGGCCTTTACTCACCAACATCTTAACACGCTCGCTCAGCTGTGCCTACCTCTCAGTCAACATACAGGATTACATCATGCTGTCCTTAGAAGCTTTGGGCACGTGTGTTCAACTTCCATCAGAACACAAGACTCGTATCTTCAACAACTTGAATAATGTTCTTCAGGTGAGTGGCAAGCATTAGGGATTTGTGAAACTTCAAACATTTTTCTTCGTATTAGTTTCAAATTTGTTTGGGTAAAAAAAAAAGCTCTGGCTTTAACAATAATTACAAAGCTTTTCCATTAAAAATATTGACAGCTAAAATACTCTCATATGTTCAATTATTTACATTATTAAGTAATGGTAGTTCTCTTATAAATTGTGCTTTGACTATGTGAATTGTATATAACGCAATCAGAAAAATGGGGATAATTTTTTCAATAACACGATCCCGAGACGTCTATTCTATACGCGATTTCCGAAAGTGGGTCACTTTGATTTCCCACATATATTGCATAGCTCTCTCAACACTGGTGCCACATATATTATGTGTGTGAGTATTGGTTTTTGTGTATTCCCTGCACTAGTGCCTTGTATCTCCACCACTAATGTTGTAGTCATGCTTAAGGGTGTAGAAGAGGGTTCTGTAGACTTACACATGTTGTTGATCAAATATTTTTTTCGAACGGGCCATTTTACTTAAACAAACAAATAACCTTATAGAAGAAAAAAAATAGCTCATTCTTTTCTCAACAGCGGGGTGGTGGTTTGGTGGGGGGTGGCGGTAACAGAAAAACTGTCATTTAAAGAACCTTTATTAACCATTAAAATAGCAACTAAATTCAAATGTATGTATTTATATGACAAGGTACGTGCTCTGGGGATGCCACATTTTATAAATGCTGTCAATGTTGATAAATAGAAGCTAAATATTATGACCTTTTCTCAATATTAGCTAGCCTACAGACATTTATATTCACTAAAAGGTTCTTTGGAGAGTAGATAGTGTCTAGAATGAGTGCCTGATGGTCACAGCGCACAATGCCGCACTTTTACCTTTTCATAGCCAAGTCTAAAAATTGCCATCTTTCTTTCAATGAAATAACAACACAGCTCATTTGTTCTCAGGGTTATTTTTTTTATAGTCAAACCAAAGATAAAATTTTGAAAATTGCTTTTTGTTGCTATTTGTTATTCTTTCGATTGCAATTCGAAACTAATAGGATATGTAGTATATGTATAATACAAGTCTTGTTGTGCGCCAGAAAGTAGTGTAAACAACTGAGAAAAAAGTGAAGTGAGCAGCCACCATGACAGACGGCCTGCATTTGCAGTTTTCACATGTCGTAGTTTTGTTTGTTAAGCCATTCAATTCCTGCGGTGTTCGGGTTCATCATGGTTAATGGCGGTTTCACACACGCTATGATTAGTGAGTCACAGTTCAATTTTTAACTCGTAACTTGTACTTATTTCGTTCGCGCACCTGGGCCCATAATCTGTTAGAAAGGTTATGAATAATATCGTAGACGTGAATGTCCAAATGAACACAGTAACACTTTACTAAATAAGACTATATAAATGAATATAGCACACGACACTACACATGGCGATCTTCAAGGTAACGAGCATCCAGCAAGACAAAGACACAAAAGTGGTAGGAGGTTGTGTGCGCATTCATACTGTCATGAATGTGGGTATGCGCATGCGCAGAAGACACTAGTTGTGAGCCGAGACTTGTAAACAAAAGTTCTTATTGTAACTTGTGGTGTTGTCCTTGCTCTGAGCAAAGGACTCCTGACAAAGTATATGGCACCATTCCAAATAACCATTTTAAATATTAAAAATCGGTCCCAGTAAATATGAGAATGGAGGGAGGGGGATTACGGGGGTCTATATAAAAAGAAAAAAACTTTTTGGTGTGAGAGAAAAATGTAAATTTGTTGAGCAGGTATCCACTACAAATAAACATAATAAATGGTATAGCACTATCATACAAACTTTCTCATCTAGTCCAATATTGAAAATTCAGTCATCAGTAGAATATCTTTAAACGACTTTCTACTCCAAAAACCAGTATTGAGTGTTATTTTTCATGTAAAATTCTCCCAAGAGACCCATTTGGAACCAAATTGTTGAAGCCATTTTTGAACTATTTAAAGTTTAAAAAAAATCAGTTATTAGTAAACTACCTTTAAACAACTTTTATTCAAAATCTAAGCTTACAATGATATTGGTAATGAAAACACTTCTAAGATATTGATTTAGAACCAAATCATTGGAGCTGTTTTTAAAATATATCCAAATTTTGAAAAATTTGTAATCAGTTACCAAACCTTAAACAACTTTTTACTCCAAAAACAACTATACACTTATTTGTAATGTAAAACACTCACAAGATACCACTTCAAAACCAAATCGTTAAAACCATTTTTTTTAAATGTCAAGTTCTTAGAAAATCAGTCATCAGTAAACTACTCTTGAACAACATTTTATTCAAAAAACAAGTATACAATGGTATTTGTCATGTAAAACAAAAAAACATGTGAAACCAAATCACTAAAGCCATTCTAAAAATAATTCAAGTTTTTGAAAAATTATTTATAAGTAAACTATCCATAAATGACTTTTTATTAAAAAAACAAATATAAACTTTTATTTGACATGTAAAACATTCCCAAGATACCCATTTGGAACCAAATCACTATTGCCATTTTTAAAATATTTTACTATTCTCTGTGGTCTCGTGTTAGACTAAATTACTTAAGACTGACTGATCGGGGTTTGATTCCAGTCGAGTGCACTGAGAGTGGCTTTTCCTAAAAATGGTTTCCCATTCTCTCTCTCTCTCTCTCTCTCTCCACATAAACTCAGTGCACTTCCTATACATTACACCTACCTCATCCCTAACCCATTAGTGTAACTAGTATATAGGCGTATAATACGAATGGGTAGTAAGACGTTGTGAGGAAAAAACTGTGAGTGTGATGTTTTGGTTGTCTCTATACTGTTAATACAACCTCACCTAAAGAGGCTAAAACATGATTATGAAATGATAAAACATTATTGAGGACTCATTAAAAAGATTAGCATTGCTACATGTTCATTGAAGCATGGTAGTTCTAGAGAAATTCATGTGCAAGAATAGTAAAAAAAATACTATTACCACTTTAAAATAAGAATTAAGTTTGATAAATTTATTTTGCATTTATTAACTATATTGAGCATAATTATAGGGACAGGAACTACTTGCTAGCTAGTGAATCATACTATTTCATTTTTGTGATTTTCAAAAGTATTTTCTAATGGATTGATTGATGACCCAAATAAAACTATTATAGATTTTTAAGATATCTTTAAATATATTATTTTTGATAAGGCCTATATTTTTTCTCATCACGTCTTAGTTGCCATTCGGGTTGTACACATGCATTAATTAATTATGCTAATAGAATAGTAATAAAGGTAGTAGACTTTAAGAAGAAATGTACCCGTATTTAAGTGGAGGAAGAGTTGGTAACCATTTAGGAAAAAACATCCTCGCCCATTTTGATACATCTGACCGGGATTCAAACTCCAACAGTCCCATCACTGGCAATCCAGTCTAACACGAGAGTGACGCAGTAAGCAATGCGACCTCCAATAATGTTTACATATTCTCATATTCACATTATATTGTTTTAAATAGTATAACATTTTCATCAAGTTTTTATCACTGCGTCTCACAACCCGTTTGAGTTATACGTATTGGAACTATAAATAAATTGTATGTGTTAAGTATGAGGAAGCTATACTTGAGAGAAAGTGCACCCTAATTTGCATGGAGGGTGAGTGGAAAGCCACTTGTAAAAAACAACACCCTTAGCACGCCCGACCGGGATTCCAACTCCGATTTACCTCTTCCCGGCAAACCAACCTATTGTGAGAGTGACACCTTGGACCATTCGATCACTGATGCTGATTTCATGGTAGTGTTCTTACCCATACTGGTGGGCACTTGGACTAAATATCAAGTTCATGTAGTCTGGTTTACTGATGACGGGAAGGTCAAGGTTTAAATAATGGATGAGTGTACTGAGAGGGGTTCTTTATAAATAGTTGTCCACTCTCCTTCCACGCAATTACAAATACCTTTCCTCTGAACTCTACCTTATTTATCCCTGCCTCATCAACATAATTAAAATGCAAATAGGCCAGACGGGTAGTGAAATGCGAGGCAAAATAAAAGTGTATTTATTCTGGATATAGCACTGTATTTTTTTTAGCACTGCATATAACTACCCGTTTGGTCTATAAGCCAACAGCGCTGTACATTTTGGCAAGTTTTTTTTCCCCCTCTTTACTATATTTTAGTCCAGATTCAACTGGCTAGTTCTTGGTCACTTGGTTCTCTAAATGACCAAATTAACACATTTTCACTTCTGACAAGTGTATTGTATTGTCATACAATTAAATAAAGAAAAAAAAGGTTTGAGGTTGGGGAAGTTTGAATGGCTATGGACTACTCACCCCTCTCCCCCCGTATACAAAACTTCCTTTGTGAAAGAGCTTTAAAATCTGTCAACAGGTAAGATATCTAAGTAAAAGTAAAATATTGCTGAGAAGAGCGACATTGATCCTCCCTCATTGAGGGGTTGTCCCCTTTTGAGACCTCTAAAGTCGAACACAGGGGTCACTCGGTTTAAAATAGTGGTGGGGGAAGCTCCTTAAGGATAAAACTAATACATTTGTCAATATCAAGTGAATCTGACATGTTACGATTATTCCGACCACTGCAAGAGCCTTAATATAGTTTGGATCACTGTTTTCAGCTTGATTACATTATTACCATTGGTTTTTGCTGCTATTGTCATTTACTTTTGTAAATAGCCTACACAATTATTTTCCTATTTACAATGTAGACTGCTTTATGTTTTCAAAGTATGTATTATTTCTGCATTCTAATGCTTAATAATTTTTTTGACATTATTATTAAAAAGAACATGATAATGATAATAAATAACCAAAATGGACTATAAAATGTGTCAAAATATCAAAGAAAAGTGATTTTTCTTAGGTGTGGCCAGTATCTACCACCTCCTAAAATTTCGTTTACTATTTAATCAATTAATGTTTTCTATAACACAATTTTTTGATAACGTAATATTTTACAGAACAAAACTACCGCGTTATAGGAGAACTTCATGTATTATATTCATTATAAATTAATATTCATATGAAATTGCATGTTGTGACAGTAACCTAACTTATCAGTTTAGAATACAATATTTCAAACACTTATGCAATAAAATATTTTCTAAATGATTTTAGTGTATAAAGTTATATTAAGAATCACAATATCATATTTTTTTCCAGCATAAAACAATTAAAAAACAATCTACTTGTTTGTGTGTGTGTATAGAAATGTCCTCCTGAACCAGAGCCTGGACTACCCACCACGGAACTGGCCAGCATTCGAGACTTGTGGTTCATCGCATGTAAGGCAGAGCCCCTGGCTATTACTGTGGACATGAGTAACATCACCGCCTGTGTTGAAAGTAAAGCTCGCTTCACACAGGCGCAGTATAAAGCAGATCAGATGGTGCATATTGAGGTCTTCATAAGGTGGGGCAATGACAAAGTTTACAAAATAACTTTTTTTTTCTTAACACCATATCATATTACCCATTCGGGTTGTACGCTAACAAATTGTTCATAACTTATATTTATCATTAGGAAAGTATGGTGGGAACACTCATTGGTCCTCTATTTGTGATGTTGTTGCTTTGAAGACAAAAAGTGCATTTGTATGAAATGTTTATAAAATATTATTCTTTTTCATAAATTGACTGTAGGTATTTACTTTCGATTATTTTGGATATATTTGATCGATCATAATTTTTACATTCATTACCGTTGTCAGCCTTTGGCTTGGGTCTGTTTTTTTTATTCAAGTTATATATTCTCCACCATTGGCTGGTTAGGCCTGTTCTAGCTTCATATTCCTTATAATCTATCTTTAGACTCATACGGGCACAACTTCTAGTCCCCAGCTGTTAATTTATCAATATGAAAGGGTAAACCCATATTTTCATCAATGATAAATTTTCGGCCATGCCGGGAATCGAACCTGGGACCCTTAGCTCAGTAAGCAGACACACTACTGACTGAGCTAAGGTGTCACACCGATAAAAATACCATGGTAAGTTTACATTTGCATGTTACATTTCCCTAAAGATTATTTCACAACAAATAATCACTTTAAAAAATACAAATAAAATGCACACTTAACAGCAAGGATTCAACTTCCCAGAGTAACATTAATTAAAATCACCATGTAAAGTAATTTTTCACACACATCAGTTCTCATCTATATCTAAGTAGAGTAGAACAGTGTTGCCGTACACCTGGGAAACGGTAAGCTCTGGGAGAACACAAACATTTTTTGAATCTCAAAAAAAACCCCTGCTAAAACAGGGAACTCTACCAAAAAAAATAACACTGTAAAAATATTGATATATTTGTGAATGTGGAACATTTAAAAGGGAGCTTTGAAAAGTAAGCCTTTGCATCGAAAAAATGGTTAAATAAAGAACAAAGCACTCTGATTCAACACATATCATACTATCGCTCCTCCTTCTGAAAGAACTATAT
This sequence comes from Timema podura, assembly GCA_033556935.1. Lineage (NCBI taxonomy): Eukaryota > Metazoa > Arthropoda > Insecta > Phasmatodea > Timematidae > Timema > Timema podura. Next base: position 75,884,667 of record JAVRXN010000009.1, on the reverse strand, counting down.
ATTCTAAACTTGACTTCATATTAGTAAATTTGATGAAAAATGAAATTTAATTCCTCCATACAACTCTTTAAAGTGTCTGAAAAACCAAGAAAACTTAGGGAATTTAGAATTGAAAAAAATATTGGCAGCTATGATTGATTAGTCATCGTTCATCTCTCATTTACTGAAGATTGGATTAAGCTACTTGCCTTGTTTCTTTAGTTTCGTTTCATATTTTTAAAACAATAATTGAAACTTTCATTATTCAGAGTGTTTCACTTTATGTGTGAAGTAACTGGGTTATAGATAGTTGACCTAAAATCAACACAAAACGTCCTTATGAACATAATTATATCCTATGTTCGATAGTTCCCGAGATAAGGCCTTACCAGGTTCTGCCGTAATTGTCAGTAGCACTACTTGATACTCCTGTATCACTGCTGATATGCAGGCAGGGCTGCAGCTACACAAACATGGATGTGTCAAGTAGTTGTATTAACAATTCCAGCAGAAACTTAGAAGGGCTTATCTCTGGAACCATAAAACATAGGACGTGTGTTCATAAGGACTTTCTGTGGTGTTTTTAGGTTTACCATCCACACCCCAGTTACTTCCCACATAAATAGAAACATTCCGTATGTTTACACAGGAGTTGCTGTCCCCATCCAATGCAGTTCTCCAGACTCTCAGTAACTGTAAACAACCCCAGCTACAGCTCAGAGTTTGCCGTCTGCGAGAGCACTGCAGGCCCACACCCTTCCAACCCCCTACTTCTGTTTGAGGCAAATGAGGTGAAGCGCTTCATTTGCCAGTTTGTCCCCGACGTGCAGGATGTTGGCAAAGAAATACAGATCAGCTCCATTTTACTTCACCTAGGGTTGGAGACTGAGCGCTACGCTGTTCTGCGGTTCAATGGGACTTCAGGAGACTCTGCCTCCCTTGATGTCACTTGCCCAGAGCTCCAACATTTCAGGTATGGCATTATTCATCCTGTTAGATTACCTTTCATATGAGGCACAAATATTTGGTAGAAAAACCGGGAGAGATTTTTAAGTTACGTATCACATTGTTATAGTAGGTGGATTTTTTTGAATAAATATAAAAATGTACAGGAAAAAAATAAAAGGAACAAACATAATATGACCTTTACAATAAGAAGAGAAATATAGTTTACACTTTATTCTGATACCACTGGACAAAGAGGCCTCTTGTAGAAACTCGATAGTTACTGCTCTCTCGACATAGGTTTCATTCTATAGGGACTCAGTAAGAGGGAGTGTGAAGCGTGCAACATAACTTCCTAAAAGAGAAAAATAACAAAAACACTAGGGAGAAACAGGAATTTGGTAAATACTTAAAGGACAAATAAATAGGAGCGTGTAAAAGGACCGACTAACATCAAGTTCTAAATAGGATTATTAAAAGTAGTAAAGATTACCTGTGTAATGCTGGATTAAAATTACATAGGCCTAGTTTATGTTTATATCCTTTTAACATTCTCAAGAAATATTTTGCAGCAGGTTGGGTGTCTAGAACTGTTTAGTGATAAGGAATTAGTTTTTGTCTGAAATAAATAACACCCAGTTATATAAAATATATTACTAGTTTTTTATCTCAATATAGATTTTATGTCTGGTTTATGAAGAGACCTGTAAATAATATTTTTTATACTAAAAACTTGTTCCTGTAGGAAGTAAGAAAAATCAAATATATCATCATTTCATATTGTTCACTAACCACAGTCATATCACATTAATGCTTGTACATGTACAGACCTTCACCTCAAAACATGCCTGACTTTGACAATATACGACCGCTGGGCACCGCAGAGATTGTCCCAAGGGACTCCCAAATAGAGGTCGAGGTGTTCCATGAAAGCCCAGCCTTATTGGGTTGTTGGTACCCAGTGCAGGTTACAGTCGTCAACAAGGAAACCCAGAGGGTCCTTGGGCTCACTCTGGATGTAAATCTCAAGACCAGCGAGGAAGATCCCAACGTTGAACAAGCCAGTGAGTTCCCTTTCCTTGATTCTTTCATTATGTCTTCAAAACAATTTCATTAATAAATATCTGATTTTTTAACAATATTTTATGGTAAAATAGTTTAAAAAGAACACACCTCAAGTTATTTTTCCCCCAATCAATCTGAACAAATTTTATTTACGATTTATTTTTATTTTTAAGTTATTGTCTGGCTGCCTAATCAGGTATATGATAATTACTCTAATGAGGTAGAGATGAGGGAGAAAGCATTTTAGAGGTAATCTACGTCATTTGCATGGAAGGAAAGGAAACTCACCCTCGATAGACCTGACCTTGATTTTAACCCTGATCACCCTGTGATCAACAAGCCAGTCTAATAAAAGAATTACACCTTAGACTGTTTGGCTACTGAGTGGGTATGATTTATATTAACTGTGGATGTATTATAACTCTTTTTTTAAAAATCTTAGAAGCTATTTCTTTTATTTGACCTTTTATTTATTTATTTTTTTAGTTATTAATCCATCCATATTTTTATTTATTCTCTACAAATTTCAGCTCATGGCCAATCTTATAATGTCAAGTGCTACTTAATTTAATGTTATGTTTGATACCAATGGGGTTTAGTAATAAACATAGTGAAGCTAAAGTTAAAAGCTTAGTTCTAAGAGCCATGGCTGTGTAAAAATAATAAAAGTTGAGTTTAAAATTTTTTGGGATACTAGGCAAATGATCCTTCCACCTTTTTCTGAAGGTGTACACCAATTTTAAAACTATAAGGTGAGATGAAAGGTGAACACAATTTAAGTAAAGTATTTTTTGCCGTTTTTATAACAACATACTTTTTGGGTAAACTAAGTCAAATATTGCTTCAGTGGATACACTCAGTTTAATTTTCTTTGAATAGTTATAGAAACAATTCTTGAATTTCTTTCATGGACATCGCAGAGTTTGAAAAGTATATTTTCTTTTAATCTAATAAATTTATATTCAAATTCCTCGATGCCCATGAGAAATATTTAAGAACTGTGTATGTGTAGAAAATTAAACTATAGGTAACTAGTGAAGCACCCGCTTCAGCGGCTGAACGGTTTAAGGTGTCATTCTAGTGTTGAACTGGTCTGCTGATGATGGGGAGACTCGGGTACGAATCCCAGTCATGTCTACTGAGGGTGGTTTTTCATAAACGGTTTTCCACTCTCCTTCCACACAAATACAGGTAGATTGCCTCTAAAATGCTTTCTTACTCATAAAAAAATTCACTATTGTTAATTAAAAAGGTTTACCTTTATTATCACACACAATAGAAAAACAAAGTTAAACAATGAATAAAATAATTTGAATTATTGTACATACCTATGCCAATTTTTGTATAATCCACCTCAGTTTTGGCTCACTACTTTCTAATTTATTAACTTATTTGCACACTCTTTAAAACTAAAATTATGTAAAATAAGGACATTATTTTATTTTTAGTGTTTAATAGATAGTTAATATGTTTATTTAATTACAAATCTATAATTTAAATTTAGAAACAAGGTTTAAACTTTAATGAGTCACTCACATGCCCACAATTATTTGTTAGAGTCACAGTTAATCGAGTGGTTAGCCAACCTTGCCGACCTGATTGGCTGCACTAAGGATATTTTTCCACCAATTTTTTTCAAGCAAATGCAGGTACAATTATATAAAATTCACCCTTGTCATATACTATTCTTAAATTAGATTTTTTATGTTACTAATAATCAGGATTGATTTTAGACTTACTTAAAATGTTAATAAGTAGCCCGGTGTTTGAAGTACACTTTTTCAGTTTTAAACAAACCCACATCTAATGCAGTAAGTGAATATTCTTGAAGCTGACTTAATATTTGAATATTTTAAAATTATTTTATTTACATAACTTTATACTTAGAAAATGATTTGTTTCACAATTGTATGAAATATTCTGTTCTAAACTGATAAATCAAATTATTATGACTACATGCAATTTAATTGTTTTAGAGCGTATAACCCGAACGAGTAGTAAGATGCAGTGTTAAAAAAGATGCTTCAGATTTTGTAGTGTAAATATTAAATTGAAATGTACATAACACCTCAGAATGGCAATAATTAAACATTAAATGAGATTTCTTTTCAACACAAAGTTGAATTTGATATTTTTTTAAGTTATTATGAAATTTATAAAGCTTTGCATCCCTCTATAAATAGATATAAATAATCCTATTCCCTTAATATATAAATATTCCAGCCCAGGTTTGTGAGAATGTGAATGGGGACCTAATCTCTCTACCCATGCAGCTGTCTGTCGGTGATTTGGATGTAGATGGGACACAAACTAAGAAGTTTTATTTAAGGGCGCATCGTGTTGGCACTCGTAATGTTATTGTTAAGGTTGGTACTATATGCTTACTTTTTTTTAAAAAAAGCATTAATTAAATTAAGGTGTCTTTGGTTGAATAAGAATTATTTTGAGGATATAAATCCACTACCATTACAGTGACTAGAAAACAATAGACTCATACTTAAAACATGCACAGCACAGAAATATATTGATAGTTTTCTATTTTTGACTTGAGGTAAAACAACCTTCTTTCTGGATTGACTAGATTTAAAAAATAATTGAAATATTTATTTTGTTTTTGCTCTTTATATCTTAAGGGTATTTACTCTTGTAATTACATTAGTTAAACTTATAGAAAAGTTTGTATTTAATACAATGCAAACCTGTATTTGAATAAAAAAAATATATTATTTTCATTTATATTAATAACAGCCTGATTGTGACTCATGTATTGTATTTCTTGATTTTTTTTTTTTTGTTAGTACAACCAAGTGTATATTTTCAGGTCACATACAAAGTGCTCTTGGTCAGAAATTCTGAACAGTTTGAAAGCTCATGTTTGAAAGAAGTTACTATCAACATTCCTGTTGTGAAACCTTTTGACATTACTGCCAAGTTCTTCTCCCTGAAGTTTGAGCCAATAGCCAAAGCATTTGCTAAGGAACCATTTATTGTGATGCCTTATGTGAGCTGCACTTCACCAATTCCTCTTATCATTGAAAACTCTTCTGTAGAACTGGTAAGTTAGGATGATAAGTACTTCCCTCAACACATTCCTTTCATGCTCTCTAAACACACTTTATTCATTGAAGAAATTACAAGCAAAACTGAAATGAACAAATAGGAGGGATATACACAATGTGGCCTTAACCATCAAAAAGAGGAACACGGTTCACGCTTTACAAAGCTGCAACTGTCCGTATAATAATGGTGGTTTCTTAAGTTGGAATTTTAGGGCCAATAAAATATTTTGCTATAAAAACTGCAAAAAAAAAAAAACTGCCCTTAATTTGCGCTACCTACATCCTCATCTATAAGAAAATTGGCTACGACTTCCCAATACCTTGGCTATATAATCCTCAAAGTTGAAAATATGTTTTCCTATAGGAACAAGTTTTTGTAACATTTGTATTGAGATTCAAGTGATCCAGTGAGTATTAAACTATTGCAGTGCCAGCACATCAGCACAGTGGACTCTGAGCTGAAATCCCAACTTGTGGATCTACGACTGAAGAGTGGGGACACTGGAGCTGAGGCCTTTTGTATCGTGGTGGATCAACCCAGTGACCAGCCTGTGGCATTGGGAGTTTACACTCTCCAATGGAACAGGTCATTCAACTATTTCTCTTATGGTTTAGCAATAACCCAAAAACACATAAGTTCAACATCATAATTTATTTCCAGCCTATGGCCAGGTCAATTTAGTAAAATGCCTCCATCTTCCTTTAGCCTTCTACCACTCTTCCGCTTTTACATGTAATAATAATATCTATCAAAAGTGACAGCTGCATATCACATGACCTTACAAATAAATATGTGAAAGTATATATACTAAATTTTTTAGTTGTCAGATAAGGCTACTCCTATGAAAATTGAACTTGAGTACCGAATATAAGGTAAATGCTGATTCTTACTTTTGTATACTTTTTTTAAATGAATGGACATATCTGACAGTTAAATTAGTTAGTTGCTCTACTTTATAGCATATTTATAAGCCAAGTCATGTTACATTTATTTTCTCTATATTTCTTTTAATTATGACAGCTCAATGTTTAATTTTAAACAACTCTTTCACCTGTCTAGCTATCATTGGATAACTCTATTTGAACTAACATATGTTTAGGAAATTTATTATTAGATCTTATAATATATTTTGTCCCTGCTATTTAATCTTATCATATTTTTTGTCCCCTAATTACAGAGAGGGTAGTAATGACCCTGTGACAAGTAGCAGCGTGACTATGCCGACATTGCGTGTTGAGGGCACGCCTCTTTACATTGAGATGATCATGCCAGCGCACGGCTGGGTCCGCACACCCATGGCCGTGTCCTATCACATCCGTAACCACACATCTCGTTTGTTGGACTTAGATCTCAACATGGAGGCTAGCGATGCTTTCATGTTTGCTGGACACAAACAGGTTTCCTTGATTTCTTTTTAAGAAAAAGTTCCTTTACTATAATTTTGCTAAACAGTTGTTATATAGAATGAGGAGCTCAAAATAAAACTTAATTTTAAAGAGATATTATTTTTATGTGTTTACTTAACCCAACCAACAGTCTTGTAATAGCCTACCACTGATTTTTTTCTCTCCAAAACTCACTAAGTTCACTTCAGTTTTGGAAAATGTACTATAAATTCATGGATATCTTTAAAACAGGGGTTAACCTGATAATTTTCATTAAAGGTGTGCTAACTCGAATCGAATAGATGAAATTTTCTCAAAGCTGAATCGATGTTCAAATATCTTTTGTCTTTTGATTAAAGCTTGAAAAAATATTAAATGATGATTATTTATATAACTCTATGCACTAAAATTACTTGGAAAATGTTGCACAATGGTTTATAATATTTTATTTTATTTTATTCTGACAAATCAAGTTATTATCACAACTTATAATTCAATTACCTCAGACTATAATTCAATTACCTCAGACTTTTTTATATGAATATTGCTTTACTGTATATATAACAGCTCAGAATGGCAGTGATTAAATAAAATTCAATTACCTCAGACTTTTTTATATGAATATTGCTTTACAGTATATATAACAGCTCAGAATGGCAATGATTAAATAAATAGAGAGTATTTTAGCTGTCCGTATTTTTATTGGTGAACAAAATATAATATGTAATTAAATAAATTATTATGAAAAAACTGTAGAAAAATGAAGCACATATAAAAGCAAAAACATTAACATATATTTACTAAGACTTTATTATTTCGATGCCTTCAGGGCATCTTCCTCAGGAGATATTTCAAAAATAATTTCATATCCTAAATACAGGATGACACCTACCTATACCAGAATGGAATGGGCTAGTTTCATATATGAAACTGGCCCACTTTATTCAAGTTGAAGTAGATGTCGTCTTTTATTTAGTACAGCACCGCTCTTGAGGCATACTCACTTTGATTATGAAACTGGCCCAAAATTACTGTGATTAAGAATGGCCCCTGGGCATTGAATAAGCCTAGTTAAACGAGTTGTTAGAGCATTGATTAAAAAAAAAGTTCTATGTAAAACACCTATCAATTAAGGTTTTAATGAATTATTGTACTCGAGTTGCATGTTAAAGTATCTAATTTTTTAAGGAAAACCTCATGTTACAAATAAAAACAAACTCAATATGGCTTTTTCAATGAAATAAGAAACATTCATGATATCCACTGCTGCCAATGTAAAAAGAGGTAATGGCTATCTTTTAATACTTAGATAATGTTATTCTTTCTATATTTGTGTGTGAACATTTTTTTTACTACTTTTCTTTTTCTCCGTTTCCTCTTTTTGGAAGTTGCATTTCACACCCCTTCCTGAAGAGTTCTATAACCAAGATCTAGGGGTTGGATGGTAACAATCATTTTCGTTTTTTTAGATGCAACTGTTACTTCTTATTTTAATGGCAGCAGCACAAATTGCGAATTAATTTTGTTCTTCTTTTCACCATGACAGACATATTGTGTTTATTTCTATATTTGTGGGTAATTGTTTGGAGTTGTTCCAGCTTGAACTCCGTATCCTCCCAGAGTCCATTCGTTCTCTTGATTACAACCTGTACCCGTTATTGTCTGGACTTGTGGCACTTCCTAGACTTCATTTGAGTGTTTCCGATAAGAGTGACTCACCCATCAAACAACCTCAGCTCACAGAGATTCTGGATCGTTCCTTGCCTGCCCATGTCTATGTGATGGTGAGTTGTAACAGTTCCACATGCCACTCATTCAAAACATGTTCTTCATTGGACAGTCGTTCGTTTAATTTTGATCATGTCCATATTTATAGTTTTATGAATTTGTAAAATGAGAATCACTTAATTAAAAAAAAACATTTTTACATGTATAATATTTTGCATTAATTTGGCACATAAAATACCATTGTTACATTTAGCAAACTTAATTAAAAATCATCATTAAATATTAATTTTAGAATCACAAAAAAGTTTGTAAAAAAAGTCAGTATTTGTAACTTCTTTGTATTTTTTTCAGCCTCAATGTAAAGGAAATCCCACCTCTGTTCCGGTGTTACCATAACATTCCAAATTCTATTATAACAGTATTCACCATGTTTATTGGCGAGTCAAATAAAAGGACATAACACGTTCTTGAGTGCTTTAAAATATGTGTTAAGGATCAAAACAAATCACAAGTCATTGCATTATTTGCAAGTACTGATAAATTGTAGAATGTTACTATAAATAATAACTAGCATGTTTTGTAAAATAAATATTAGCTACATTGTTTGTTCAAGCCTAATGGTTATGTTGTATAGAACATGAAAAATCTCTTATTGTTTTGTTTAAAATGATTTTTTATTTATTTTTGTGTAAAATGTAATTGAAAAAATGAAAAACATATCTTTTATTTAATTTGTAAAATATTAAAGATTTACACCTTATAATCTATGATTAGATTCAGCACCATGATATAGTTATAACTTATATGCCTATTCAAAGGTATAATTAAAATTAGGTACCAGATTTTGTCTATTTACCTTTTCTATTCCTTGACCATAAAACATAGGCATTTGAGATATATATATGCATTTCATATTATTACAATAACAATATGTTAATTTCATAGTGCCTATAATTACCTATTCTATTGATTTTTGCCTATTTTATGAACAAGCGCCTATTTCGTCCCTTATTTTCATACAGTATTAATTTTCTGCTGAAAGGGATAGTCCAATTTCTTAAAAATTGTAAGTTGTGCTACTTGTTTGGAGTAGGTTTGAAAATTGACACTTGTTAAATAACTTCCATTGAGCATAAATTGGGTGGAGGACAATGGGAGCAGTCGCAGACATCTTGGGAGGAAACTTCATGCTTTTGCGGGAGAAAAGTTCAGCTTTTTTTGGAAATGGCAAATTTGAAATTTTACCTCTTGACATTGTGTGAAGTAGTACTCGGATTTTCAAATTATAAAAAACATTACTGAAAAGCTAGAACATTATCTTGTGATTACCAGATTCATTGGTCGAATGGGGGCTAAGAACTAACTCTCGCATCAGACTGGAGTTCGAGATTCGAATCTCGGTTCTCTCTCCCTCTATGCAAATGTAAAAACACTTCCTAACCTCTAACATATTAGTGTAACTAGTAAAACGTATGTTTAAAACCCGACCGAGTAGTAAGCCATGGCGCCAAAAAACAGCAATGTGAATTGGCCGCAGTTAATAAAATCAGTTTTACATTGCCGTTTATTTGCTTTTTTCCCTAAATGCTTATATCCGATACTTTTAATTCCTATTTTAAACATTTTTGGTGCATAAGAATCCGCTCCCTAGTTATAAGTGTATTATAATAAAAATAACTATACCAACCTAAAACAATATATTTGAAATTACTTACTAATGTCAAATAATATCTAATTACTTTTGAATATATAAGAAAAAAAATTTCATTGACTAAATAATATCATGAAAAGCTAAAATATTAAGAAGCTTCATTTGTAATTTCTCGACACCTTAGCTCAGTTGGTAGCGTGTCTGTACACTGAGCTAAGGGATCTGGGTCCAATTCCCGCCATGACCAAATATTTATCATTGGTGAAATGTGCGTTTACCCTTTCACAGCGATGAATTAATGGCTGGGGACTGGATGTTGTGCATGTCCTAGCCTTAAATTAAATTATAAGGCATATGAAGCAACGACAGGCCTAACAAGCCGGCAGTGGAAAATATATAGCTTGAATAAAAAACTGACCCAGGACACAGGTTGGAAACAGTAATGGATGTAAAAATTTGTAATTCCATCTCGCAGATTGATAAAAAGAGGTCAAATACCTCCATATTCTTTCCACCATTCTTCCTCCTCTCACTTGTACACTTTCTGTTATCTGCTTCTCCCATCTCTTTCTTGGCCTGCCTTGCATTCTTTTTCCTGTTTCTCCCCATAAACTTAATTTCCATGGCCTCTTTTACATTCATTGTTCCTGCCGCATATTTGACAATGGGTACAAAATACATTATATGCATTATACAGTTCATCCTCACTTCTCTTCTCCAGCTAACCTATAGAACAACTCCTCTGCTGCCTTCTTATTAGATTCTCTCCACTGACACCCTCCCAAGCTATTTTACATTCTGTATTTTTGTCAGCTCTACTCCATCCAACTTTATAGCTTTACAAGGCCTTACTCTCGTCATGCTAAATTTAATTCCTATTCCACCCATCATGGGTTTCATCCTTCCCATGAATATGGAATATGTTGTTTAGGCAGCTACTTAATAAAACAAACTATCACTTGATTTATTGGTTTTCAAACAATACTTAATACGATGATATTCACATAGTCTTGAAATTTGGAAAAACCAAAGAGTGTTTTCTGTTTTTTTACCACAAACTGCGCATAGTTCATCCTATGCAAAAGTATGTGCACTGGGCTTATCACTACCTTGGGAACTCCGAATTCTCGCCACCACTTCCTTCCTAGGCATGTGACACCGTTGGAAGAATTCCGCCCCACAAATTTTTCATTCAAAGCAGTATATCAAACAATTAAGTGCCTCAAATAAAAAAAACTAGCAAACCAATCAACCACAATGCAATATATTCATCAGCCAGAAAACCAGAAATTTTTTTTTACCACCCTCAGCAAAAATTCCTTAACATTCGCTCCCCACCCCCACCCCTTTCAAAATATCAAATGTAGATCCCACCATCCATATGCTATTTTTTATTTATTTAGCGAGTCTTACAACCCGCCCGAGCCATACACCAATGGGTTGGAATTGGGGGTAGAGTGTAAAAATAACTAGGCATTTCATGACTGACCTGACCCAGTCAGGTCAAAGTTTATTATCTTGGTTAAATTTACTTCGACGACTACTACTGAAACTAGACGCTTGATTCTTTAACAAAAATGTATCGAACACAAACTGAATAAGTTTTAGACCATTAATCCAGGAAGTGGTGGTCAAGCCAAGTTTATTATGCAATGTTTAGGGTACACCAGTCCCTGTTTTTAGAAGAAAAGAGTAAAACACAAACTGGACTAAGGTCAAATGACTAGAGTTTGATCATAGTCACTTAGATTCTCTTTACTCTTGGTAGATGGATAGAATGTTGCATTTATATCATATCTAATTATAGACTAGCTTGTTTGTAAGAAAAGGAGAGAGGGTTAGCTAAGGTTGAGTGCTGGATTTGGTTATACAGAGTGAGAAGCAATTCGCAGGACAGTTGTCATGCCGAAAACACTTTTTGCAAAAACAACAAAATTTAAATTAATACTGGAATATTGCAATTGCCATGGGAGCGTCTGACAGCAGAGCTGGAGCAGTGGCGTGGCCATATGCTGATCGCTTCTCCTGAAGACGTCATCCTAATTCCACCAGTAGCTGCAGAACTGCTTTGAAGGTGTTCCAGCAATAGCCAGTGTGCAGCTTCCAAGACATACCACATATCTAAGACTCCATTGGGCACATCCCGTGGACTGATCAAGCCTGTTTCATATGAGAGGGAATGAATAACACCCATAACAAGCACACCACTCTCATTCATCCACTGTTAATATATGGGGGCCAAGCGTGGCGACTACTTCACACCACCAGTTTTATTCTATGAGGCCAACAGATGATGTCAACATACTTAGCCACGTGCACACCATTTGGAGCAATTCAAGGATAAACCTCTGACGCAAGTTTCAGGTACAGTGCTGCCAAACCACCCCTTACTAACTCCACTGTAGTTTTTCTCAAAAGGTGTAGGAAGAACAGATTTTTAACTTATAAATGACAACTATCCATTCTTGTCTATGTGCTACCATATATTCAGCAATGCAGTATATTAGATTTTTTGTGGAGCATTTAAAGTTACCTTTCATGGGGCATTCAATTCATGTGAGTCTGCTGCAAGGGCAGGACCAGAACTTTGAGGAGATTTTGTATCCTGTATTTGTCTAGTCCTTCATAATACTGTACAGCAAGCGGTATGTCATTGGAAGGTTTTCCCTTGATTGCACAGGGTTTTTAATATCTTGCAAGAGGTTGGTGTCCTTTATGTAAGGGAAGTTGTTTCGAGCAGCTCCAATGTAATTTCGCTTCAGGCAGATTCACCAAGGATCACCTTGGCGAGGTTTCTCATCATTACTATTTCCAGAGCAATCATCCAAGGCTAAAAGAAATCATCCTTGAACCACAATCTACAAAAAGAAAAGACCTACGCCCCACTGAAAGTATTTCAGTGCTGGCAACCGCACACCATCCTCTCCATCAAGAAAAGTTTGCACCATGGCCCAACCTCCCCAGAAACAAGCACTTAGCAATTGTAACATAACTCTCCTTGCTCAAAGACATCTTATACATTCTTCTACTGCCATAGCCAAGAGGAAGTGACCAAATTCTATTAAACTTTATACTCACACTATAGCAAGGAGGAGACACTTCACCCACAAAACGTAAAACTTGAATCCAGACTGGTCAGTTTAGCAAAATGCCTCAACTCTTTCCTAGCCACTCTTACATTCACCAATGGGTACAAGGTAAGCCCTGTTGCCCTCTTCTCATTCCAAGATCTTCCTTCAGCACCCATCCCCACAATGACCTCAAACATACCCACCTTGATTAAATCGTCGCCTTTTCCCACGCGCAGCGGACTCCACTCCAGCCAGGGAACTGATGAAATAACATAAACCTCCCATGGTCACAAATGGATGTACACCAAAGAGGGGTAGGAATAAATAAAACAAACATGGCTTTCATAGTTCTATATTAATGCTGCAACCTGTAATATAAATTTCCAGAAGTGTGAAAGGTGTAACCCAAAAACAGGAATCTAGCGAAGAGTTACTAATCTTCATTCTCTAACCAGAGCACAGTTGATACATGCCTAACCGCTTTTGAGGTCAAAGTTTTTTCTTTTGCACAATATGTCTTAATTGTTCTTTAGCACTTCTACAATTACCAGCAACATAGCCCAAACACTAAACGATGGATTTATTCTCGCAGAAAAATTAACCTGCACAAAGAAAGTTGTATTAAAGTACACAATATAAGTTCTAAGGACATATTTAAATAAAATCAACTCACTACTAGTGTGCTGGTCTCTAACCTTAATCTAAGTCTTGCACACCCTCTCAGGCAAAGGTGGCTGCATGTTTACCTTCATCAACCTATTCTTAAATTAATTACACATCTTTGATAACAGGATACCTAGTAATAAAAAATCACAATACCACTGTTTATATATAAATAACTTAATTTATGGAGAATAGGGGCACACTTAGAACAAGCCCTTGCCAGCAATAAAAAATCTAATAGTTTTTGGGGCCTTCATCCATCAATATAATAAAACTTGCTCTGGCCTTAACATTATGAAATGATAAGTTTTATGCAGATAAATATACTACTTTTTATATTTATTTTACACACAATAAGGAAAATTCTTTGCCAAGTAGCTAAGTTGACCTAAAATCTAAAAATATCCTTTAACTCCACATGGTCACAAAAATGAATGTGAGTTTGAGATACAGTAAACAGCAGTTTTTGTTAGATAATGGCATGTTTTTATAGAGAACACAGTCACTCAAAGTTATAAGTGTGTTTTTGATCAAATAATAGCTGTACACTCCGAACTCAAGTATCATCTACTTACCTTTGAGGAATTTTACAAGATGGAAAACATTCTTGGCATCATAGAAAGCAGTGATTGGTGAAGAAAACTAATGCTAAGCAAGTCACAAAGAGCGTGCTACCTCTTTAACCTTTCAGTAAACCTACAGTCCGATTTCCATTAGCAGGACCTTATAGAAAATCATTATTTTTTCCAGAGCTAAGCCTACACATATTTATAATAACTATTAAAAGTGATTGATGCATATCTAGTAAACTTTCTATCTGCCAGCTGCTTCCTATGAAAATTGGACTGTACAATCATGTGCTTGTGCAATGGTTTGTATATAATATATTTTGCCAAATTTCACGAATACAACACAAAGCTATTAGTAGCTACACCAGCATACACAGAGAAAAGGAGGGATAAACAACTTAAGAATCAGTCAGACTTAATTTCATTTATCCTTGAGCCTCATACAGGATGCATAGTAATTCGCAAATACGATGAGTATCACAGTATTAGTTGGGTAAATATAAGTCAAAAACACTCTTTGCAAAAAATCTGTTGTTCCCGTACCTTTTGAGAAAAACTACATTAAAATTAGAGGGGTAATTTTGCAACACTGTGCCTGAAATTTGATAGTCACTGGTGATTAGACAGACATAAATGCTAGGTCAGTATTATGTAAGCATCAATGAACTACATACAGGCAGAATACTAGAATATGGCAATTGCTATGGGAGCACTTGACAGCCAAGCTGGACCTGCTGTATGCTGATCACTTCGCCTGAAGACTTCATCCTTTTAAGCATAAAGGTATTTCATCTTTTAGAACAGCGTTGTCCGGAAACAGGCCAAATGGGACCAGCTCCACAAGTGGATGCAGGACGGCCATGTAAAGTACAGACAGCTGAAATAACTGTCTTCCAACAGCAGCCAATGTGCATCTCCTGAGACAAAGCATAAGCTATGCACATGTCCGGTACCACTGTTATTATTATAGAGCAACGCAGCATCTGCCTTGCCCGTTGTAGTTTTGCCAGTGGCTTCAGCAGCAGCGGCAAGCTGCCTATCCAGGCTTCATTGAGCACAATCTGTGGACTGATGGAAGCTTGTTTCATACAAGAGGGAATGAATACCACCAATAACAATCATCTGTGGGCAAGTACTAGTCTGCACGCCACTTGCGTTTGTGCGTATCGATTTAGCGTTAATGTATGGGATTGTGGGCCCTATTTGCTACCAGAACGTTTGGATTCCCACAAATACTTTCTGTTCCTTGACACAGCTTTACCTGGGTTGTTTGAGGCCATACCATTGCTTGTGTGACATGATATGGTATCAGTGTGACTGCACCCCTGCACACTATGGAAACTACTACTTAATGAAGTCCACCCCTACCAGTGGATCAGGCATGGGGAGGCAGGTGTCACCAGACCTCACCCCACTTGATTTCCTTGAGGGAACACCTCAAAGCACTGTGCACCCACCTGAGGACATTGTGGCACGAATTCATGCGGCTCTTACAACAGTTGACGTTGACAGTCTTCGCCCCGTGTACACCTAATCCATACACCGTTTGGAGCAATACCAGGATCAACCTTCCAACACCTACTGTGAACCAACATATACGTTTGATGCAAGTTTCAGGCACAGCGTTGCTACATCATGCCTCTATAAATTTAATGTTGTTTTTCTCAAAAGGTATGGGAAGATCGGATTTTTTGTAAAGGGTATTTTCAACTTATATTTATCCATCCAATCATGTGGTACTGTCGGTATCCGTGAATTACTACTCATCCTGTAAGTATACAAAATATTAATGGTAATAACTACAGTAAATTTCTGTAATTCTTGTAATACAATTCCACATACTATTTTTTATGGAGTAATAAAATGTTTCATTTTTGTAACCTTATTATATTTTATTAATACATTGTTTACTTGATAAAAATAATGCCTAAACAAGAGATTTGGGGGGGGGGGGGTTAAGGAGGGCGGAAATACTGTAACATTTTGTAAACATACACTTATAGTTAATGAGATCATTATTCATTAATAGTTAGTAAACACACTCACTGTCATGCACACACAAAAATAATCACAGGTAGAAAGAAGAGATGTCCCATGCAACAGCTAATAACACCACTACTAAACACCATGGCCTCTGAAAATAGTGAGTTGTTAACTCCAACGTCAATAAATGTTTGTTCAGTTTTTTCTTCAGTAACAGTTAGGCTAAGGGTTAGAGGCGTGCTGGTGCTTCCCGACCATGTGGACACAGCTCCTACCGTGGGTGAGACTGGTGCGTCTTTGGCCAATAGGTGCGCCGGTACAGAAGGCTCACTTACTCCACTGAATGTGGGTGTCATGTTGACGGTAAGCCAAGTTGCCGATAGTTGGAAATTGGACATGGGAGTATACACCACGAAAGAGAGAGATTGGTTCTCATAACCTTCTTTAAACACCTGTAATTCGTACAAACATACAAAATTAAGAAAGTATTGGAGTTAATTTTACAAACACTCAATATCAAAGTAATAAATATATGCTCCCTCTAAATATTGAAAATGGATATTTACTGGGTTTGAAGCATATTTGGTTGGTTCTCTGTAGCTGAGGACATGACCATAATTATTGCAACTTACCTACGGCGACAAACAATACGCCAACACACAAAGCATTATTATAAAGGTATCCATACTACAGTTCAATTTTCAAAGAAAGGCTCTCATCTTATATCTAGAAAAGTTACTATATTTTACATATTCATATGTAAAGCAATTTGATCTGCAGCTTTCACATTCAATATTATCTACATTTTTTGTTAACGCTGTGTCTTTCTACCTATTTATGTTATACACATATAATAACAACTCTAATGGGGTAGGGATGAGGAAGGAATCATTTTAGAGTTAATCTAACCGCATTTGTATGGAAGAATAGTGGGAAACCACACAATAGACCCAATCCGGATTTGAACTCCAATATAACCCATCATCAGCAGGCCAGTTTAACATGAGAGTGACATCTTTGACCATTTGGCCACAGACACGGGTTAGTACAAAATAATACTAAAAATTAATTAGTAAAATGTCGACTGAAAAAGTAATCTTTTTGTATTTTCTAAAAGCCTTTTCCTGTGAAAGTTGGACTGTACATGACTACTGTCCAGCGACAATGTGTTATAAATCTAACATGACTTCACTTGCTGACCCTGGTCATGGTATTTTGGTCGTGGCAGCCAGGTCACAACTATGGCCTTGTCCTTACTGTTGAACTCGCACCCTAAGAGGCTGTGAGTGCAGATATGGCTTTAAGAGCTGAGACTATAAAGCTCATTTGAATTAACAACAGTTATTAGATGCATAAAGATTAAGATGAACTGTTGTCATTTGAATAAACTTCGTGGTCTTAGCCCTAATTCACATTTTAAGTTCCTCCCACTAGTCTATTACAATCATATGTGGAGGAGAAGGATATACAATGAAAAGAGATGCACAGTTCACAACTAAAAATAATATTGTCATTACATACAAAATTGAAAGAGGGTTTAACTCTATTCTGCTGAAGAAGGGGACTGATGTACCCTGAAAATTAGCTATACACACCAAGTGGGCGCCTCTGTCAGCGATTATGCTAACATTTACTGTTAGAGGGTGTCATGTAATCAGCACAACATACCCTTTTGCCGTTAATCTCAGTTTCCTAGACTGGAGCTGCCTACTTATTTATTCGAGTAGCTCCTCACGAGGCTCGAAGTTCAACCCTAAACCTTCAAAGAAAGATTTTGGAAGTGTCTGGGATCAAACCCAGGACCTCTGAATCTGTAGCCGAGAACAACAACCACTAGACCACAGAGGTGGTCCAGCTGTTATATATCAAACATTATTTCACTAACATATTAAAATAAAATAATTAAATAAACAAAAAATTGTGTTTTAAAAAATAAAATCCTACTTTTGAAATTTAACCATAAAAAGTAAATTAATTCTCCATGCTTTGAATAGTTTTTCATTTAGATTGACTCTGCAAATGAAACAGATTTTTTTTAAAAAAAGTGGTAAGTCGTTATACTAATCTCACTTTTAATGTATAGTTTCCTGGAAGTAATATTCTCCAGAACTCTCCTCTCTTTGAAGTGTTAAAACCTATAGCTCTGTTGTCTATCCCGAGTTGTGCGTCAGGTATTGCTTCTCTTGTGAGACTGTCCATTACAAGCCCTCTGACACCACGCTGTGCTTGGCTCATGAATACCAACATTGCCTGGTAAAACAAACTATACTTAATCACAAAATGTGGAATGTATCACAGAAAGTACAAACAGAAGTTTTCACATAAAAAATTCATCAATATTATTTATTATTTAGCACCGCGTCTTACTACCCGTTCGGGTTATACGCTAATTCATCAATGGCTTGGGTCCCCGGTATAATTGTGTTATCAGTTGGGAAAAAAAAAATCTTCTTAGTCAGACCCTTCATTTTGGTGACAATGATTTGTAAATAAAGCTCAAAATATATTAACAACACTACAAACCCATCATTAGTAAATAAATCTGTTTTTTTTCTTTTCATGAAACATAAGAATATTTGTATTTTCATTCAAGTTAATAAACATGACACCTCAGCTCGGTCAGTAGCGTGTTTGTCTACTGAACTAAGGATCCCGGATTCGATTCCTGGCATGGCTGAAAAATGTATTATTGGTGAAATGTGGATTTACCCTTTCACAGTCATAAAATAAAGGCTGGGGACTGGATGTTGTGCCTGTCCTAGTCTTAAGTTAAATCTAAGGCATATGAAGCTACGATAGGACTAGCAAGCCGGTAGTGGAAAATATATGGCTTGAATAAAACACTGACCCAGGCCACAGCCTGGAAACAGTAATGGATGTAAAGAAAATATTTCAAAATAATAAAATGCCAAGGAAATATGTTATTTGATGACTTAACATATAAGTTTGTTGATCAAAATGTTTTTATATAAATTAACCAAAATAAACTAATCTTTTTAATGTAAATTGTATGTTATACTTAAAATGTAATTAGCTTTCTAATGTTTGAATCATTAATATGTCAACTATTTAGACAGAACTATACCATGTTTGTATTCATGGCAGAAGCAGGGATGTCACTTTTTGAGCATATTGTGTTCATACTAAGGATATTTCAACTAGTGGATGGGTATTCGATGTGCCACAAGCAGATAATATGTTAATTAAACAAAATATTAATTTATGTATTTTATTTAACCGACATATCTGCTTGTGCCACATTATATCCATCTTGATGTATTCTTGACATAAACACAACATGCTGAAAAAAAAAAAAGTGACATCCCTGCTTCTGCCATATTACCCATGGCTGGTATGAAAGAAATGTTAGAAAATACAAACATCTATTTTTGCAGACAACAATGACAACATTTTACATTATTATAAGGCTTGATATTATACATGAAATGTGATAATTGGAGATTCCATGAGTTAATGTATAAATTCATTAAAGTATATTTAGTAACTTTTCTATCTATGAAAGTTGCACTGTACATACATTCCTATTTTCCTCCCAAAAGTCTGGAAGCTCTCCTGGTGGTGGATATTTGCAACACGATAATTCCAGAGTCAACTCCATACAACCGTGCCACACATAGTTGTAGTCTTGCATACCACCTGCCACATAATCCATTTATATTTATAAAATAAAGTTTTATTTGTTAAAATTAAAAACTAATAACACAGCTCACTAACCAGTGGAGGTGGAACTTTATTTGTTTAGACTGGGAAAGGAATTAGAAAAAAATGAGTCTTGTTGCCTAAAGACAAAGAAGGCTCCAGGGAACCTATACCAGCAAATGTTTGAAAGTTGGATATCTTAAGAAGCTATTTGGAGGGGTGTCATTCCAGAATTTTGTTTGAAATTTGATCTCACTAGAAGATATCTAGAGTTCCTCTAGAATCTTTTGAACTTTGTACATCCCTACAAACTCTTTTAGAATCTTTGAAAATTAAATGCATCTAAGCTATTTTGAATTGTCTTCTCCTGGCAATTTTAATAATTGGATACTTATAGAATATATTTGGAGGGTTCTCCAATAGATATTTGAAAATGTAAATCCTATAAATACCATTTAGAGTGGTCTTCACCTGGAATTTTTTTTAATGTAAAGTCTTTCGAAACTACTTGGACATTTTTGAAAATAGGATGCCTCTAGAAGATATTTGGAGTTTTATGTAAGATCATTTTTGAGCTTTATTAATGAGGATATCAAAGGGAAGTGAAATAAATCTAGAGAGGTTTAAATTTATTCCAAAAAAAGGGGGAAGTGGGATGATTTTTAGCAGTAGCTCACTTCCTGTCTCTACAACCCCCCCAGTTCCATTACAACTGCTCTAAACTTAATAGCACATCTCACCCTACAGATCACACCTATCTTCAGTAGGTAATACATCATGAACCAGGCATTGCATTGTGGTATTCTGTATTCTACTTAAGGAAAACAGTGGAATTGGGGAAACCATTTTACCATATTTAAAAAAATATACAAACATTTTTCTATTTAAACCAAAACACTATTAAACTGATTCAAATTTAGTTGTTGTCAAGATAAAAAAAAATAACTAACTTGGATGCCGTTTTTGGTTTGAATATAATTGCATATTTGATTTTCCAGTTAATTGTGAACATTTTGTTCTTCTTTGATCTTAAACGATAAATGAATTGAGATTGCTATTAGATTTGAATCCACCCTATTCTTCCTGTTTCCTTGAGTTTGATATTGGGGCTTAGGAATAGAAAAAAAAAGTCATGAGACAGAAGCCTCTATTTTATGTACAAGCTGTATAAAATCAACC